>CM033407.1:16365010-16965010 GCA_019426215.1 Buddleja alternifolia | reverse complement strand
TGAAATCGCATGTGTTATGTGATTAATTTCTGTCAAGAAGAGATAATTAAGTTCATCTTTTAAAATTAGTAAAATTCCGCATTATGCATTGTGTGCATTATAATCAACTTAGTTAATTTAAAAGGGATGCAGAACTAGTGGCTTTATCAAAAGGTGGAGTGCTATTGTGCTAATATGTAAATTCCCTTCCAATATATCCACCAAAAGTTCTTTATTTTACTAAAGTATTTTTGGGGATACATTGTCCACGTTACCAACTTGGTAAAATCTCAATTCTGGTACCACGGGACACACGAAATCCATTTTTGAAATCAAGCTTTCTCAAAGCAACACTTTTGGTACCAAATCAACTTTTTTGTCAATTTTGGTACATCCGTTTGTTGATTATCAGTCAAAGTCACATATCCGTTAGTTAGTCGAAAGGGAAGGAAAATTGATTTCAGGTCTTTTCAAAATAAACTTTTGGGGGTTTTAGCCCATTTGAGCTCTCCAACTCTCCACTTTTCCAATTTTTCTTCCAAAATTAGTGGCTTCTTCTTCTTCCTTCCAAAATTGATTTCACGACCGTATTTCTTCCTTCCAAAATTGAGTTCGCAACCAAATGGGTTAGGACTCGACCTTCTTCTTCCTTTCAAGCTAGTTACATACGATTTGGTTGAGATTTTTAGGGTTTACAATGGGTTTGAAGTTGGCGTTGTTGGGATATTTTGAGAGGATTGAGTGGGGGCGTGAATTTGGGTTTAAAATTAGGTTAGGAATTGGTTGATACTTAGTCATGTTTTCATTTTTTAATCATCATGTGCACATTGCGTGCAAATTTTTTCTCCCAAATGTTAAACTAACGAACACGTGGCTGGCACGTGAGTTTGACCGTTAGTCAATTGATAGCAGTACCAAATTTGACATAAAAAGTTTAATTTGATACCGAAAGTGTTACTTCAAAAAAGCATGGTACCAAAAATGAACTTCTGATGTCCTATGATACCAAAATTGAGA
This sequence comes from Buddleja alternifolia, assembly GCA_019426215.1. Taxonomy (NCBI): domain Eukaryota; kingdom Viridiplantae; phylum Streptophyta; class Magnoliopsida; order Lamiales; family Scrophulariaceae; genus Buddleja; species Buddleja alternifolia. The sequence goes on along the minus strand of CM033407.1, from coordinate 16,964,014 downwards.
CACCGTTAGTCAATTGACAGCAGTACCAAAATTGACATATAAAGTTTAATTTGATACCGAAAGTGTTACTTGAAAAAAGAGTGGTACCAAAAACGAACTTCCAATGTCCTATGGTACCAAAATTGAGATATTCCATTACCAACTCACCATAGCACGCACTATTATCACTAAGTTATCATTACCTATTAGTAGAATGTCGTCTACATATAAGATTAGAAATGATATTTTACTTCCACTGGATTTCTTGTAAACCCATGGTTCATCTTCATTCTTGATAAAGCCATAGTTCCAAACTTCTTCATCAAAACAAAGATTCCAGCTCCGCGAAGCTTGTTTGAGTCCATAAATTGATCTATTGAATTTACACACCTTATGAGAATCTTCATTGGACACGAAACCTTTGGGTTGTTCCATATAGATGTCCTCCTCGAGGTATCCATTCAAGAACACGGTGTTCACATCCATCTGTCAGATTTCATAGTATAGGTGCGAGGCTATTGCAAGCAGAATTCTGATGATTTCATCATGGCAATAGGAGAGAAGGTTTTCTCATAGTTAATACCCTCTTTTTGACTATATCCTTTTGCCACAAGCCTAGCTTTAAAAGTATCAACCTTGCCATCCGGAACAATCTTTCTCTTGTAGATCCACTTGCAACCTATCGGTGCAATACCCCTAGGGCGATCCACTAAAGTCCAGACTTGGTTCAAATACATCGAATCCATCTTTGTCTTCATAGCCTCAATCCATTTCACAGAATCTATATCCTCCATCGCATGCTCAAAAGTAGAGGGATCATCTCCATAGTTTCCTTCCGCTACGGCATACAAATTATGCTCCCTCTATAGCAGATAACCATATCTCTCAGGTGGCTGAGAAACTCTACTCGATCTACACGATGGTGGTTGCGTTTGGTTAGGTTCATTTTGAGTCTCCTGAACAGTGGTCTCTAAAGGGATTTCACTTTGTTATTCTAGAACAATCTTTCTTCCTGTACCACCTTCTCAAACGAACTTATCTTTGAGAAAGTACGCATGTAAAGCCATAATGACTCTTTGATCATCGTGCAGGTAGAAGAGGTATCCCATAGAATCTTCTGAGAAACCAACGAATCGACCTTTAAAAGATCTATCTTCCAATTTTTCCATCTTTGTCTTTTTCACCTAGGCTAGACAACCCCATATCCTAATGTGTTTAAGACTATGCATCTTTCCACTGCATATCTGATAAGGATTTTTAGGAACAGACCTAGATGGACACCTGTTCAAGATGTGGACTGCTATAAGCAATGCATGGCCCCACAACGATATGGGAAGATCCGTGTAGCTAAGCATCTATCGAACCATATCCAATAGTGTTCTATTTCATCGCTCGGCTACCCCATTGAGTTGTGGAGTTGCTGGAGGAGTTAATTGTAATACAATTCCATGTTCAATCAAGAACTCACCAAATTCGGCACTCATTTATTCTCCACCTCGATCAGATCGTAGTGTTTTGATATGTTTGCCAGTTTGGTTTTCAACCAAGGCCTTAAATTCTTTGAACCATTCAATAGATTCAAACTTAAGCTTTATTAGGCATACGAGACCATACCTAGAGTGGTCATCAGTAAATGTAATGAAGTATTGAAAAACTCTACGAGCTATTTCCCCGAAAGGCCTGCAAACGTCAGTATGTATTAAACTAAGGACTTCATTAGCTCGTTGAAAATGCCCTGTGAAGGGTGACCTAGTCATTTTACCTTTGAGATAAGACTTGCAAGTGGGGAGTGGGTTTGACCCAAATGTGCTTATTAGCCCATTTTTCTCAAGTTTGCGAATCTTGTATTCTCCAGCATGACCTAGTCTTAAGTGCCAGATGAATCTTTGGTTTCCTAGACATACCTCGTTTCTTGGTGATTGTATTCACGATATATCTATTTTGGACATTTAAGTAGTATAAACCATTTACTAAAGATACAGAACCAACAAACTTATTTCTCAAATAAATACTGCAAACATTGTTCAAAAAATGAAAATCGTATCCAAGTCTAACTAATACGGGAATAAAACGAATGTTTTTAAGCCCATTGGGCAAAACAAGGCAATCATCTAAAATAAGGAAATGTCAGTAGATAAAAATAAAGAAGTAGATCCTATGTGAGTAGCTGTCACACTATGTCCGCTGCCTACATGGATCATCACTTCTTGCTCCTCGAGCCTCCTACTTCTTTTCAGATCCTGTTTCAAAACACAGACATGAGCGCTAGCTCCTAAGTCTAGAATCCATGAAGTGGAGAATACAGTTATAGAACAATTAGTTTCTAAAACATAAAGTTCCATACCTTTAGCAGCTCTTGCCTTCCTCAAGGGACAGTCACGTCTCCAGTGACCCTTCTCCTTGCAAGAAAGATAAGTGTTTCATATTTTGAGATTCTCATTATGCAACCTAGTGTCTTCAGGTGCTTTCCTCTTAAGATAGCCATTTATCATTAACACTTTTGTGGGCTCCTCTTCTTTTTCCTTGGGTTCTGGTTGCCCAGCAACAGAAGCGATGTATGTATGTCTACATTTTCTCTGTTTCATTTTACTTTGTGCAGTAATGAGTTTGTTCATTAGCCCACATAGTGAACACTCATCATCGTTCATGTCAAAATTCACAATGAACTGACTGAAGGAATCTAGAAGTGACTGAAGGATGAGGTCTGTTTGAAGATGGAAATCCATGTGAAAATCAAGAGACTGCAAATTCTCTATCATGGAGATCATCTTCAATACGTGGTAAGCCACGTTTTCATCTTCTTCCATGTTTGCCCTCAAGAGCTCTCTCGACAAGTAATATCAAACAGTCCTACTGGGCTCCTACAAACAGCTCTTTCAGATGAAGTAGTATATACACTCCTCGCATTATCCATTCTATCATGGGAGTGCTAAAGATCATAACTCATCGAATTAAGCATTAATCCTCTGGCTTGTGGATTATCAGTGACCCAGTCTCTGTAAAAGGAATGCACACTCTCGTCTGTATCCACCAAGGGAACAGTGGGACGTTTTATGTCCAAGACATAGTTGATTGTCTCGTAACCAAGGACTATCCTTAAGTTCCTAAGCCAGTCAATGAAGTTGGGTCCAGTGAGGACGCTTTTCTCAAGCAATGCAATGATCGGATTGTTAACCATTTGGAGAGAGAAAATATAATAGCTGCAGAGAATAAAGAAAGATTCAATTGCGTTATTATGTTGTACACCAAGTAAAATGAGACAGGACTTTGAATTTTCACTTGGCTCCCACTACATTTTTTGAATCATTGCACTCCCACTGCAATATTCAGAAATCTCATTGGAAAGATTTCGTAGTGAGTGATTGAGTTCTTTAATAAATTCGGTGAGTTGCGACCCTTTAACGATATATGGCTCACTAATTTTATTAAAGTGGCAATCCTTGCCAGTATTATCTAACATGCGATTCAATCTTTAATTTGGCTCATAGATCACGTGACCGCAACCCTTTAACGATATATAGGTTGTGATATATCTGAACTTAGGCTCATCAACTTCCAATCAATCTAACAATTGAATACCACCTTGCAACCCTCTGTTGATATATAGGGTGGAATTTGTTTCGATTGTTGGCATCTAATGCACTTAGAGAATTTAAACAAATGTCGCAATGCATAACCCCCAGTAACTGGGGAAGAAATTATGTAAATTGACATTAATTCAATTTCTTCTAAGTTTGATGTAGAGCTGGGACATCCAATTCCCTCTTATCACACATGCTTTTCCTGGACTTATCTAGATTGAGTCAAGCCAATGGCTCAATCGAGGTTGAGGGGACCTATAAGATCTAACCAATGTCTAACTTTCAGGTCTTCCAGCTCAAAGCAGATCTTTTTCCAAAAAGGTCTTATTCTAATAACATGGATTAAAAAATGCATCTTATACATAAATCTACATAAATTAAAATACAAATTGGGGGGGGGGGTACTAAAGACCCTATACAACCCAGAAAACAAAACCCATAATCAAATATAGTCCATGGAAGACATCCCACAATATCATGCATCAAAAGATTATGAAAGATAGCTAATATGTTGGAGTTCTTTAAGAAAGAAATAAATTAAAAACCAATTTTAATTAGGAGTGATTTGAAAATAATCGAATTAATTTAAATCCAATTTATAAATTAATTCAACTCTAATCCTATTTGATAATAAATCCAATTTAGTCTCAAAGAATCAATTTCCAATTGATTCGACAAAGAATTAATTCAAAATTAAATTTCTTTGATCTAGGATTAATTTTAATTTTAAATCCAATTTAAAATTAGGCATAAAACTAATTTCAAAAATTATTTTATCCTTTAATTAATTTTAAAACTATTTTAAGATAAATATTTTATTTAATTTTAAAAATTTGGTTGACCCGTCGGTCAAACCCATGGGTCAAAATCGTGGTTTGATCCCGGTTGTTGAATATTTAAAAAATAAAACATACAGTGCGACCCGATTGCACGGGTCCCGTATATTTTATTTTTTATTTTTAAAATTTTCAACCGGGTTTGACCCGCCTTTTTGATGCGACCCGATTTCTCGCGCACATCGCCTGCTGTGTAGGTGCTGTGTGGCCCTTAAGGGCCACACGATGGCCTACCCAGCAGGTCGTTGTGTGGCACGCCGTCGGCTGGCGCGTGCGCACGTTAGGCTGCGCTGTCTCGACTTTTTGGATTCGAAATCCCAAGAACATTCAAGCCACATATTTATGTTCATGCATAAATTCATATCCAATACCAAAAACTTGATTTATATTGAAAACATAAATCATGTAATCAAATTACAGTCCAGATTTAACTTTCAAAAAAATAATCTACCAATGAAAAATCATAATCCAATCATATTTTTCATCATAAACATAAAATTCAACATATTCATATAAAAAATCATTAAAATTCATAACGTTGGATCTGATACCAAACGTAAATACATATTCGGATTCACAATTGGATCACTTTTGGGTTTTAATGATTTTCATAATTTCAAAAATTAATACGATGATGAAATCTAATTTCATCTTTTCACTAACCTTTTGATTTGATTTGAAAACTTGATCTTCCGGATAGCAGCAATTGGTAAACTCCTGCCTCTAGATATCACGCTAGGATAAGCTTGAAGAAAAATCCACCACCTTGTGCACCTCCAAGGCCGACGGCTACTGTAAGGGGGGGAGAGAGATTTTTCTCTTCTTCTTTCTTTGTTGTCACGTCAATTGTGAGAGTTTGGTTTTTCTGAACCAATGAGTTAAGTATATATAAGGAGTGCTGGACTTGGAATTAACTAATTCCTTAAGCCCATCCAACTCCAAATACACGCCTCACACACGCCCCTCTCATCCTTGTTGGACTAAGTTGACTTTTAACTTAGTCCAATTATTAATTAGGTCCAATATATTTTAATCCAATTAAAATATAATACTAATTAATAATCATCTAAATTAAATAATCTCATTATTTAATAAAAGGATGAGTATAATAAATAAGTCTATTTATTTATTATAATTAATTTATTTCCATTAATCTAATTAACAAAATAAATTAATATGTTCATAATAAATGCATCTAATTATTTATTATTAATTTATTTTCATTAACCCAATAAATCAAATAAATTAATTTGCTCATCAAATAGCAAATTACCTATTTTATATAATTGACAATGAAAGAATTTCCTTCCCTCAATTCCTTTAAAGCGCGACTCTCTAGGTTCATTTCAATTGGCATTGGGAGGAAACCAAGGATGTGAGTGTCACTTAGCCAGTCACGTGGACTCACATCGAAACCCAATTGAAATGAATAGACCAATACGAACCTTTAGGTCACAGACACCATGTGAGTATAAGCCCTTCACTGTAACATCCCGATCGAGTGAGAGTCATGGATTATGTCAAACTTATAGGACTCGATGTTGTGCTTTATGAATCATAATAAGATAAAATTACTGAACTACCCTTATGTACTATATATAAGTTAGTTCTCTTGCTTTGGCCAAAGACTTAAAATTTCATTTACTCACGATCGCATAGGACGTTAACTCATTACTACCCGAGACAGTGAATCCCTTATTGGCAATCACTGAACAATTGCCACTTGTCCTTCTAAACCGCACTTTGAGATTGATCCCACCAACGGGTGAATTGGATCTAACTACTCTAATAACTCGTTCGGTGTCACAAGTCCAATCTTTGTGAATCCTTAGGTCTAAGGCTCACGTAGACTACCGTGACCAGTAATTCAGTCATTGACAATCAAAGAATAATTACCCATGTTATTGAATTATGGTGAGTCGTGTTCAAATATATCAATTCCATTGATATATCTATGACCAAGCTTCCACCATCCAAAGTGACCGATTGACACTTCTTGTCAAAGCTTGCGACATACAAGTCTAGTCTTATTGCCCAATTAAGATTCTTCGACTTGCGAACTCTAATTTAAGTAAGAAAGAAACCGATAATTCTAGTGTCCTTCTCCTCTAAGCATTGAGGTGTAGAAGCTCCTTCTTGATTACTCGGGACTTATTTGTTCAATACTTATATTAATGTTATCAAGATTGATATGAACAAAATAATACCTTTATTATCGAATAAGAGTTTTTACAACATAAATGTAAATGCCCTAATTAATCTAATTCCTCTATGGCATGGAGGGCATAATCCTAATAATTAAATTTGGGGCAATATAATTTTTGCGCCTCTTATGACTTTGTGAAATTTTTGCTTATGCTATCGCTTGTGTAAAATTTGTCTCTAATTTGGCCTTCGACTTCTCATAGGAATAGGGAGTTTTTCTCCATCTGATAGTAGGGTTTACCCAGTTGCGAGGATTTCGCATGTTTGGGAAGTGATCACGAGGAAGTTAGGGGGGGTGATAGGTCCCAACCACAAAACAGTCGCAAGATCGTGCCATTGACCATACCACTTGAGACACTACTATAACTAAGGCCGAGCTTACCTCTCTTTTTGAGGATACAGCGGTGGACCTTGAGTTGCTGGTGCCTATAGAGGGTTGGAAGATTCTATGCCCTCCTAAGGGGCATGTGACTCTTTACTTAGAATATTTTCATTCAGGGTTTGCCCTTCCTTATCACAACTTGTTTGGGGAAATTCTAACTCACTATCGGGTTTGTATTAGTTAACTAACCCCTAACTGCTTCACCTTCTTTGAGGGTTTCGTCCGTCGATTCACCGAGCTAAACCTTGAAATAAGTTTAGATGCCTTTCAAGATCTTTTCGCGGTTAGGATGCTCTCGGAACCTTATGTATATTTTCTACCTTTAAACCCATTAGATTCTTGAGGGGAAACGTTAGCTCCAAAGGTAATTGGAAATCAAAAATTTTCTACTTTCTCCTTGCCCGCTTGAACATATCCACGCTGTTGCGTTGGAATGAATGTGTTATTCCTCACAAGATTACTCGTGCCCAAAAACAACTTAGGGGTGTTTATGGCCAAGCCGGCTTGTTTGAAACAAAGTTTGATGTTAACTAGCTATATACTCGAGGTATACATACTTATGATTTCGTGCTAATTTGTCATGACATAGCGTCTAAGGATTCTTTGTTGTTTTCGCTTTGATCACTAACACTTGGCTTTGCATGTGTGTGTTTTGTAGTTGCGAAGAGGGTCGCGAAGGATGGCAGAGTGAGTGCTACTGCCCCCACCAGGCCATCCACTACTGGCATTTCAGCCCCTACGATCTCTACGGATAACAGTAGAGTAGCAATGCAGTCGGGGCCTCTATGCCCCACACATTGCAAAATAAGGTTAAGGTCTTGGCCCTTCGGGGTTCGCCCAGGCCGATAGGGTTCCGTCTACCCTTGACTTCGACTCCATGATGGCCAGTTTTGGTACTAAGGGTATTCAGGGTCCCGTTTCTAGCGTTCCAGCTAATTGCCAGGGTACAGTGATCTTCACGAAGGGAGACGCTGAGAGTGTGCAGGGATGTTCAACCAACTCCCCTCCTAAAAGCTACCTTGACAAAAGAGTTGTTCCTCGGGGGGAGCTGGGTATTTCTGAGGAGCGTGCACTTGTGCGCTCTGAACCCCAGAGAGCTCCTCCTGCAGAACGTGTTTGTGACCTTTCTCATGGGAGTTCTAGCTCTTCCGGTCTTGGCAAAGGGTACTTATCTTTGGGGTGAATCAGGACCCAAAATTCAATCCTTCTGGGATACCAGCGATTCTGTAACCCCTTGGTCATTAATGAGGGTTGCTGTGACCATCACGATTGCAACCGTTTATCCTCTCTTTGAGCTGAGAGGACTGATCAAGAGATTTCTGCCGGAGCAGGATGGGTGAGTATATTTAGGCATTCTTGCCATTACTTTTTATGTTATGAATGACCCTTCATTTTTGACATGTCAAATTCTTCATTCTTTCAGTTAATTCAACTCTTTCATCACTTTCGCCTCAAGTATGAAGAACTAGAGAGGAAGTATAGCGAGTGTCGCCTGGAGAACCAGACTCTTCTCTCCAGGTCTTTTAAGGCCAAGGAATAGGCCACCAAATGGGAGGATAAGCATAAAGATGTTAAGGGAGAGCTTGATGCAGAGGTATCCTGCGGTGGTGGCTTTCTTAAATCAGATGTAGGGAAGAAGACTCTACGCAATGTCGGGAAAGCGGCGGTGGAGAAGTTCTGGAAAAGTGTCGATTATGTGGATGAGTGCAATAAGTTGGCGTATGATATCACCTAAGGATTTACGGCCAAGACGGTTCGCAAATGCCGTAGGGCTCTTCGAGAGAGCGGTCGCACCCGGAGGATGACTTCAAGTGGCTGTATGGCGATATTCCCAATGCTATTGATGGGGAGGTCGACACAGGGGGCGATCTTGAGGGTTAAGGTGACGGCTACCCCCTCGGTGCCTAGCCCCAGTCGCCTTTGTTATTTTGGCTCATTTATTTGCTCCGTTTACCCTTATGTGGGAGGTTTTTCTTTAAAACTTGACTTGTTACTTGTTGTATTTGTATAATCTCGGTCCAAAGTCTATGTTGGAGGGAGGTTATTCTATGAAGCCTCAATTCCTCTCGAAACTACTGGAAGGATTATAAGTGTTCGGTTGGGTAATCCCCGGGGTAGGTTAGCACATCGGAATTTAAAAATTTACAACTACCCCGAAACAGGATTACATTGGCCGGTTTAATCGAGCTAATTAAAACGAGAAAACAATACTACGCGAAATACCTTTCGCGTTTTTTTCCTCATACAAGTTTTTGATCTTTTCCACCCAAACAAATACTCTCTTGATCAATTCTTCAAGAAACCATCGGCCCCCTTTGAAAAATTTAAACTTCATTTTTTCCCTGTATGTTCAAGCGATCCAATCGTCTCACCCCTAAGATGTATCCACACCTCCGTATAATTCCTAATAATTATATATGTGGTGCTAGCCTATATAATTATTTTAGATCTAATCTAAGCTTATATATGAAGGTAGGAATACATGTGAAAAGTTAATCTCAACACATGAGAAAAATCTTGTCAAGAAATAATAAGTGAGAGGCGAGTTTCATGGAGAAAATAAGTAGACCAAATTTCTCTCTTTTTCTTCTTCTTGATGGACGAAAAAATCACTAACTAAAAAGTGTGTGTGTGTTTTTATTAACACACGTATTTATAAAGAGACTCCTAGGTTTAATTTGATTAGAAGTCAAGATGAAATAATATCTCCAAGATTTGACTTTCATCTATTCCTAATCAAACTCTATTACGGAGTTTCCTAAAAACAAGGAACTTAGCTTGCAAGCTAATTTGTTCCCTTTTTTCTCTCCTAAAATATTTCCTTGATTCCAACTTGATCAAAACTTGGAGAGGAATTATATCTTCTCCCTTATACACGTCTGCCACCTCGCCCCTCTTACACTTGGAATCCAAAATTTTTATCCAACTTGATTTAATTTTTGACTCCTTATTTAATTAAATAGTCCAACCATTTACTTAAATATTCCATAATAATTAAAGTCCAACCTTAATTATTATTACCCAATTATTTCTTTAATTCTATTTAATTTTCGACTTCTTCTACTAATTAAATAAAACCCTTAGACTTTACTTAGTCCATTAATTAATTAATCTTACTTCATTAATTAAATAGTCTAATTAATGGATCTCCAACCAATTAATTAATATTCCTCTTTAGGTAAGTCCTAGACTTTCCTAATTTCACCTTAACTTCCAAAGTTAATTAACCATATCTTTTAGGAGTTAGTCTGTGACCCCTTAGGCTCGTTCAGGTTCTAGTAGTAAGTACACTTTCCAAAAGTGTCATTATATCTTTCTATATTTAGAAAGTACTAGATTAAATCTTCCTTGATTTAATCAGACCATGTATCATTCACCATAATATCATGGTACCTACAAATTGAGGTTACCGTCTAGCAACGGGCCTCGAAGACGTAGACACAAACGATGTCAAGATCCTCAACCTATCATAACAACGATTTTCGCACAAGTAAGATCCCTCCATCAAATTTCCCGAATTGGTATCTCGAGTAATGGCTTATTCGAAACTCTTACGACCCAATCACTATGTCTCCTTTATTGCATGATATCGATTCATGCAATCCAAACGAGGAAACAATCCGCCTCTTTGGATTGCCGTACTTTGGCCAAAGATTCCTTGAATCGATTCAATAAGTAATACATAGGAAATGTCTGATTTGCTAAATCAGTGATGGATCTCATCTTGGTCTCTCATGTAACTCAACACATATCATACTATACCCAAGATATCCCATATGACGATTAGCGATGGAATCATGAGATAAGTCAAAGTAGAATAGACTATGCTTAAAGTGATAATGGAACCTCAGGTCCATAAGGATTACTCTTATACCTACGTGATTATAGAAAATTTGACATTCGATAACCATTTTATGAATTTCCTGGCGGGGTTGTTCAGTTCACTCATTATCCAAATGAGAACCCTCGTGTACATCTATGCCTATGGAACGAGGCACGTTCTCTGAGAACTGTGTACATAAGCAAGTCTTTTGAGTCTTTGTTAATATCTCTTTTTCTTGACAGGCCCATCTAAGACCTGGAACCTTTTATGAATCACAACCTTAGAGTCCTATTCTATCATCGTCATTCCCGACGTCCGATGATTTTCCATAGTCATGTGTGATTCAAGAGACTTCGTTCTAAGCATATAATAACAATTTTAAGAATAAAGAATGCGGTACATATAATTGACTTTATTCATAAGAAAAGATTATCTCATAGAGTTTATTACACAGTAAATGGCGCCCAAAATTGGAGTGTCGGGCATCTACTCTATCAATAAGGAGGACACGTCTCAACTGAGTCTTTATTAGCTCGGGGGACTTTCGTTGTTCTACTTATATTGACCTCTGAAGGGGCCTTGTATTGAGTGAGTTTTAGCTTCAGTCGGAATCATTGGTCCCAAGGAGCACTCATGAGTGTTGTTGAATCACTCATCCTTGGTTGTTCTACAGACTAGTATGACATCACATACACGTTGACTAATCATCGATATATAAAAGACAACAGGCATATATCAAAGGAAATCCAAAGTAATTAAGCTACAATCCAAAAATATTCGGGGGTGCACATAGGCACCTCACTTAAAAGGGGTATGTTGTGCTAGTGGCACCCCTACTTAACGCTTGGCTCATGGCAGACTCGAGATTGTTCAATAGGTATAGAATTTGAAAAAATGAAATAGTCTTTAACTTTATTTGGTACCTGCTGACGCCTTACCATGCATAGTACCTTTTCAAGTCGGAGGGTATCCCCAATAAGTGGTCCTCTTACTCTCGCTGATCCGGTGCATCTTCCTCCATCTTCAGCTCCTCGTTCTCGAACTCTACTGGCCCTACGGCCTTTGTTTGCCTCAATTGACGTACGAGGGAGTCTCTCCTCTTGGCGATGGGTGTTGTTAGGAAATTTCATGTTAGATGTTTTGATGATGACAAGATAGGATTCATTGTTAGACCCCAAATAAAATGTAAGTTTATGTTTTTCTTTAGATCATTGTTTAAGCGTTTGAAAGTTTGTAATTCTGCTTAGGCTTGTAATTTTTACTTTTGTAGATTTTAGACTAAGTCTTAGTAACTGAATCGCTAGTAGAATTCTAGGTGAGTCTATTAGAGAAGAAGTTGAAGACCAGCGTCTGAAGTCAACCAGAGATGAAGATTTGTCCCTTAGCGTCCGTCAAACGCTAAAGGAACCCAGTTCAAGATATATGGATCAAGCGCTCAGTTTGTCTCAAGCGATGGATGAAAGATTCACCTGAAATAAATCCTCAAGTCATAAAGGACTTAAATGCAATCTTTCAACGGACATTTATTTCCAACGGGAAATAAATTCAAATGCATTAAATGCCTGATAAGAGCATTAAATGTGATAAGCTACTGTGACTTGTGGACAAGCCACCTTTTGACCAGACTGTCAGAAATTTCAAAGTTTTAGCTGCTCCCGTCCAATCGGATTCAGCGAATTTTCAGGAATGTCAGACTTTAGGTATGATCACGCGCCACGTGAAAGGCACGCTTCTACATATGTCCAACGGATAGATCCCAAGAAATTGCCTATAAATACCTTGCTCCAGAAAACCTTAAAAAAGAGAGATAACAACAAGAATATACGAGAAAATTATTGCCAAAAATCTTACGTACATTCTTTCTGAAAAAGCTTAGAAACCGCATAGCCAAAACCTTTCAAGCTTTTTATCTACATTCCAGACAGTCACAAATATCTCAAACATCTTCCAAAGAAGAAATTCAAATTCCAACTGAGATATTCCAAGTTGTTTGATCTTCTCTAAAAACAAACAAACCCTAGTGACAAACCTCAACCTTTCATCTGAGTGAGAAAAGTTGTTGAAACCTTTCAGGCAGTATTTCTGAGTGAGAGAAGCTTGAAGAAGATGATCTTCATTGGTGCTGAAATCTGTGTGATCAAGGAGCCCAAGATCTTTTTCATCCATTACTATTTTGTAGAAGTTTCTGTGTGATCCTTTGATAATCATCATAGTAAATTCCTCCAAGTGAAAAAGGAGAAGAAGGACGTAGCTGGGATTACATCACCAAGTGAACCATACAAATTATTGTGTCATTTATATTTTATTGCCTTATATTCATCACATTATATTATTCTGAAAAAGACAAATAAAATTGCAAAGCGATTAATTTAACTAAAAGAACGCTAAAAATCATTTCCGTTGTGCTAACCCTGATTAAGCGATCTAATCGTTGCCCTACTTTGGTAAACTGCTGAAATCACTAACCTAAGTTAACTACGCTGAAGCGTCTGACCCAAGCGCTCAACTTTCCAAGCATTCAAATTTCTAAAGTGATACGAAAATTTGTGAAGTCGAAAAAGACTTCAGGGTCTATTCAACCCCCCCCCCCTTCTAGACCCTTTCGTATGCCACTTGGGACCACCAAGTGGTATCAGAGCGGTTGAAGTTGAAACCTAAGTGTTTCCGAGCATAACTGCTTGTTCAGATCCATTTTTTTTACCTAGTCGCTTTAATCTTTCTCTCCAAAAATTTCTCATTATGGCTTTCAACAAAATGCCTAAGTTGGTAGAGTCAAATTATGATTCTTGGAAACTTAGAGCATTCGCTTACTTGTGCTCATGCGATAGTGAAATGTGTGATGTAATTTCAAGTGGTCCCATTCAGATTATGAAAGTTGTAACTCAAACCCCTGAAGCAACCGAGGCTACTCCAGATGGGTATGTCGAGAAACCTAAGTTAGAATGGACGCCTGAGGATCGAAAAAGAGCAAATCTAGATAATGTCGGACGAAGTGCACTTTACTCAGCATTAGGAGGCAACGATGCATTGTTCAACAAGATCAAGCAATGTAAGACTTCCAAAGAAATATGGGATAAGCTGGCTATAGTGTGTGAAGGATCAGCACAAATGAAGGAGAATAAGCTTTCCATAGCCATGCAAAGATTTGAGCATTTCAAGATGCAGCCCAATGAGACGCTAGAACAATTGGACGCAAGGTTTACTTTGCTCGTTACAGAGTTAGCGTCATTAGACAAAGAATTGACCAACAAGGAAATGGTCAACAAAATTTTTAGAAGTCTTCCAAGCAAATATCTAATCAAGACTGTTGCTATGAGAGAATCACAGACATTGGAGACTCTTACTCCAGAGCATGTCTTTTCAGAATTAAAGGCATTTGAGTTCGAATTGGGTGAAGTCAGCGACACATCGACTTCAGCGACTGAATCAGGAGTTTTGATCGCTACAACCAAAAGCAAGGGTAAAGCAGTCAGTGAGGTTAAATCCTCGGAATCAAATGAAGAAAAGGAAATGGCTTTATTGGTCAAGAAATTTAAAAAAATTCTAAGATATGAAAAGAGAAACCCTATCGGACAAACGTCATTTCAAACTCCTCCCCCTGCTCCAGCATCTCAGTATCAAGCGCCAGTATACTCTGCACCTCAACCAGTAGCACCAGTTCCATACCAAGCGCCTCCGTCTCCTACTCAAAATCTCTCAGCGCCAGTAGTCTCAAAGCGATTATCCACTGAACAGAAAATGAAAACTAATTTGTGTTATAATTGCAGAAAACCAGGGCACTACCAGGTGAATTGCCCTTATCCAAATGTGTCAAAGCCCTCAAGGCAAGACCATGCGGATAGAAACCAATTCAGGAGCAACCTTCGCCAACAAGGATTGCTAGCGGAATCTGAACCATTCTTCGCACCTGAAGAGGACTTGGAATCATCAGATGAAAGCAGTGATGATGAGCCTACTAGCGACTCAGCGTTGATATGTCTTATGGCAAGAGATGATGAAGTGACTGACGATTCGCTACCAGAGGTAACCAATAAATTATCAATTCCTCTTTCTTATGATGAATTACTTGACAAAGTCAAAGAATACTACAATGAATGTCAATAAGCTACCAAAATATATCAAAATGATCTCGATATTATCTCATCACTCACAAGAGATAAAGTGACGCTCAGAGCAGAGTTGCGAGTTCAGCAACAGTGCATTGAAAAGAACCAATCACTTGAGAGTGAAGTTATTCAATTGAAAAATGATCTTGATATAATAGTCAAAAGAGAAGCTGATTTGATCGCTAGACTTGCCAAATCAGAGCAGCTCGTCTCATCATTATCAAAAGCTTCTAGAAACTTGGATAATGTGACTGAGGTAACTAGATTATTTGGTGAAAAGACCGATTAAGGATGCAATAAATACGGTAAACAACCAAATAAACCTAATGTTACGGCAAACAACAAAGGAAAGGGTGTTCGCTTTGTTGAAGAAAGTTCACCAAGTCAAACGCTGAATGAACCAAGCGACAAAGGTACGAGGCCAAATGAGAAAGCCAAAGCTGACTCAGGCAAGGGAAAGACAAAGGCAAATGATTCACAAAGGAAGATTCATCCAAACGCTCAAAAGGCTAAGGATAAACCTTACCACTGTGAATCAAGCGCTAAGCGTCCAGCACCAAAAGTGCAACCCAAGCCAGCGCCAAGGAAATACCAGCGTCAATATCCGAGACGGTCAAGGTCATATTATTGATACTATGATGATTATGATTATCACTACTATTATAATCGAGGATATTATTACACACCCAAAAAGCACACACAACACGATGTGAAACCCAAGAAGGCCAGTATTCCCACAATGAAGACTAGGCAAATATGGGTTCCTAAAGTTTTAATTCAAACCAAAGTTACTAACACTGAAGGACCCAAAACAACATGGGTACCTAAGAAGAATTAGAACTATCCTTTAAATGCAGGTACCTAGAGCCAGCACCGATACTTCAGTTTGGTACATTGATAGTGGATCGTCAAGACACATGACTGGTTCCAAAAATCTTCTAGTCAACTATCAAGCTACCAACGGTCCTCAAGTTATATTCGGTGATAACTCCAAAGGTAAAACCAAAGGTATAGGTATCATGCATAGGGGGAACATCATGATCAGTGATGTATATTATGTTGAGGGTCTTAAGCATAACCTGTTAAGCATTAGTCAATTTTGTGATAAAGGCTTTGAAGTAAAATTCTCAAGCGACTTCTGCTATGTTAACGACGCTAAGACTAAGTCTACTAAATTAAGAGGAAAAAGAACAAACAATGTGTATTTAGTGGATTGGGATTCTACTTTTGATAACAGCCCCACATGCTTTGTTGCTAAAAGTCAAAATGAATTGGGTTGGTTATGGCATAGAAAAATGAATCATCTCAACTTTAAGGCAATCTCTCAGTTAATATCGCTAAATCTTGTGGAGGGATTACCTAAAGGTTCCTTTCAAAAGAATCGCTTATGTGACGCTTGTCAAATGGGTAAACAAGTTAAGTCATCTTTCAAAAAGAAAACGTGTCTATCTACTTCTAGAGTTCTTGAACTGTTGCATTTAGATTTGTTTGGACCTATTCAAATCATGAGTGTTAGTGGCAAAAAGTACTCACTAGTAATAGTTGATGATTTCTCTCGCTATACATGGGTAGAATTTCTAGCGACCAAAGATGAAACTAGTGTCAAGCTCACAGCGCTAATCCGTCAACTGCAAAATTCAAAAGATCTAACGGTGACAAGAATTAGAAGCGACAGAGGAATTGAATTTTCTAACCAATTTGTTGAGAAGTTTTGTACAGACTTTGGAATACTCCATGAGTATTCTGCTCCTAGAACACCTCAACAAAATGGGTTGCTGAGCGACGGAACAGAATGCTTAAAGAAGCCGCTAGTACGATGCTAGCAGAATCCAAGCTGCCTCAAAGGTTTTGGGCCGAAGCCATCAACACCGCTTGCTACACTCAGAACCGGTGTATGATCAACAAGCAACATGAGAAGACTCCATATGAGTTTTGGAAGGGACGTAAGCCTAACGTCTCATATTTTCATGTTTTTGGTTCAAAATGTTTCATTCATAACAATGGATCCCACAGCCTAAAGACTTTTGATCCTAAAGCGGATGAGGGAATCTTTCTAGGCTATGCCAAGAATGGAAAGAGTTTTCGCATCTTAAATAAGATTAAATCGAAGGTTGAAGAATCCATTCATGTTGTGTTTGATGATGCTAACCAAGAGCCGAGTAAGGTTATTCCTGATCTTGCCAAACAAGCGTCACAAATTAATCTTGAAGATGATAGTGACAATGAGGATGATGAGATCTTTGTGCCTTTTCCTAAGGTTACTCGTGAGGTTACAAATAATGATGAAGTCAGAATCGCTAATGATCATGAAGAGAATGATCATCAAGAGCAAATTGGAACTGTGAATAATGAAGCGACTGCGCAAGAGACAAATGAGAATCAAGCGATTGCTAATCAAGAGTCTCTCAACCCGTTCCAACCAGACCGAAAATGGCTTAGAGATCATCCACCAGATCTAGTAATTGGAGATATTGGAGCACCTGTTAGAACTAGGTCCGCTACAATTAATGAGGCCATGTTTGCAAGCTTTCTATCTCAAATGGAACCAAAGAAAGTGGATGAAGCGCTTAGTGATTCAAGTTGGGTAGAAGCGATGCAAGAAAAGCTTAACCAATTTGAGAGAAGCAAGGTTTGGAAGCTAGTACCAAGACCAACTCACCAAGGAGTCATTGGAACTAGATGGGTTTTTAGGAACAAAATGGACGAAGATGGCATTGTTATAAGAAACAAAGCTAGATTAGTCGCTCAGGGTTATTGTCAAGAAGAGGGTATTGACTTTGATGAGACTTATGCCCCAGTAGCCCGTCTTGAAGCGATTAGAATGTTCCTAGCGTTTGCCGCATTCAACAAGTTCACAGTATATCAAATGGACGTGAAGAGTGCATTCTTGAATGGTAAACTCCAAGAAGAAGTCTATGTGGAGCAACCTCCAGGATTCATCAACAACCATGGCAAAAGTATGGTCTACAAACTGGATAAGGCACTCTATGGCCTTAAACAAGCACCAAGAGCATGGTATGACACTCTCTCTATCTTCCTTATAGGTAAAGGCTTTTCAAAAGGCAGCGTTGACACAACGCTATTTAAATTACCCATAATGAAGATATTCTCTTAGTCCAAATCTATGTTGATGATATTATATTTGGTTCTACTAATAAGCGATTGTGTGAGAAATTTTCGAAAATGATGCAAGAACAATTTGAAATGAGCATGATGGGTGAATTAACGTTTTTCTTAGGATTACAAGTTAAACAACTCCCTAATGGAATATTTATAAACCAAGCGAAGTATACTAGAGATATGATCTCGAAATTTGGTATGGAAAATGCATCATCTTCAAAAATTCCAATGAGCCAAACGCTTAAGTTAGATAAAGATGAAAGTGGGAAGAAAATTGATATCACTAACTATAGGGGTATTATTGGATCACTTCTTTATCTTACCGCTAGTAGACCTGATATTATGTTTTCGGTATGCATGTGTGCACGTTTTCAATCTGACCCTAGAGAATCACACTTAAGTGCTACCAAGAAAATCCTTAAGTACCTAAAAGGCACACAAAATGTGGGCTTATGGTATCCACAGGATTCTCCTTTTGAACTAATTGGTTATTCAGACGCAGATTTTGCAGGATGCAAAATAGATAGAAAAAGTACTAGTGGTACATGTCAATTTCTAGGTGATAGACTAGTTTCGTGGCATAGTAAGAAACAACAATCTATAGCGACTTCTACTGCTGAGGCAGAATATGTAGCTGCTGGAAGCTGTTGTGCACAAATCCTTTGGATGAGGCAACAACTTAGAGATTATGGAACAATCCTAGGTCCTACCCCAATCCATTGTGATAACCAAAGCGCTTTAGCTATGACCCAAAATCCTGTCCTTCATTCTAGAACCAAACACATTGACATTAGATACCATTTCTTGCGTGACCATGTTCAAAAGAAAGATATCTCCATGCATTTCATTGGAACTGACAAACAACTGGCAGATATCTTCACCAAAGCGCTCAACGAACAACGCTTTCTCACTCTGAGAAGTGAATTAGGTATGATCGATTTAAACGCTTAAATCATAAAGCATCATATTTAATAGGCATATAGTTTAGGGGGAATCCACTTGTGATTATGTCTAAACTATATTTCCAAAAATGAAATGAGTTATCAATTTTAGGGGGAACTTTAAAATTGTATTCACTTCACTAAGTAAGCGACTATGATCAAAATGACTTTATCAAACCTTATGCATCGATTATTAGCGTTTACTTGTACTCATTACAATCTGATCGCTTATAAAATGAAAGGTTTAAAAATCCAACAAGCGATTGATATATATCATATTAAATTTATTTTATAAAAGAATCTTCAGCATTGAAAGAATTCCCACTTCAACGCTAAAGTAACTTTCTTTCACAAAAAATTCATGCATAGTTTTCATCGCCACAAAGTAGCGTGTGGATGAGTCCAAAATTCTAGATTTGATAACTACCCACACGTGCCTATCAAATCAAACTGACGGTTATGATTCCTATCTAAACATAGGCAGTTCAGTAAAATGCATGAATCTGAGTACGTGTCAATGTACTATCAGGCGCGTGTAACTCACGCTGAAAATTTCAAATTTTTTTCAAACGTTTTCAAAAAGTAACTGCGGATCCGAAAAATGTTATAGTATCCTACTTTACAGCACTTTTTGACATCCGAAGTTATGTGTACACGGTTCAGATTTCCTTCTCTTTAACTTCTGTACACGTGTCATTTATTCACCATATGAGGAGTTACTTTTATCTTCTATTTAAACCCCTCAAAACTTTTACAGAAAACTTTTATCTCTTCCAATCTCTCTACTGTAAAAGTTATCTCTCTCTAAAAGGCAGAAACTTCCTTCTTTTCTTCAAAGTCTCACCTTTCAACCATGGCACCCAAAGCTTCAAAATCTTCCAAAACAGCAACTTCTGCTACCGAAAAACCTTCCCGTGCTGAGAAACCAGTGACGGTTAACGCCGGATTTTTGGTTAACTGGGATTATCTTTTTGATAACCAGAACTTCCCTCTTCGAACTATTCTTCCACTCGTTCAAGAATCTGATTTGAGAGACATGCTTACTACTACTTATAACTACTTTGAAGAAGAATCTCTTTACTTTTTCAATAATGGTGAAATTTCTGAAGACGGCAATTCCATATCCTGCGTCTTCCCTTCTGCTAAAGAGACCTTTGTTCTAACTCCCTCTCTGATTTCTTCACTACTAAATCTCCCGAATCATGGCAGTGAGGTAGAACATGTGAATCTCGGAGATGCTACCAAAGTCTGGGCGTTGATCAAGAAAGACGATGTTAACGCCGCGTATGAGCCAAACTTCAAGAAGAATGATATGAAGGGCGAATACGTCATCCTCGCTGATATTTGTTCAAAGATTATTGAATGCAGAAAAGGCACTTTTGACAAAATCACCAACATTCAATACAAGATGATGGTAGCCATCCTGACCAAGTTAAAAGTTAACTGGTCTCTCTACGTTTTTAATCGCTTCAAGGCAGCGATGGCTAAGTCTGTCAATCCCAAGCCTTACGGGATTGTGCTAAGTCGTATTCTTTGCGCTTGCGGATATACACAATCTTTTGGCAAAAAGATTCCAGCGACCAAATTTTATGGAAAGAAAATGATAAGCGAGCTTCTTCACCCGCAAAAACCTGGCGGAGCAGCGGTTCCTAAAGAACAGCGTGAGCGACTTCCAGCCGAAGGAGTTGTTCGCAGTGATGACGAAGATCAAGCGTCTTCTTCATCATCGCCCTCTTCATCAGAAGAAGAAATGGTGGTCAAGCGACCTAAGAGAAAGATCATTCTCAAAGTCACTGAGCCATCCAAGCCCGCAAAGAAACAAAAGCCTGATCTTAAGAAGAAGACGCCGGACCCCAAAAAGAAACAAAAGATCCCTTTTCCTTCTCCTAAATCTCCATCTCCCCCTCCAGCGTTTGTCTTTCCCATTCCCGAGGAAGAAGAAGCCGTAGAAGAAGAAGTACCGCTTACACGAAGGCGCACTCCTCTTTCTACTCCCGCAGTATCCTCTAGCGCTCCATCAAATCCAGCGCTTAGAGAGTCAGCTAGTGCTTCTTTCTCTGACGCTGTTCCCAAAGTCAGCTCAGATCCTCCAGCCGCTACTCAATCTGAGAGGCTTTCAAATGATCAGGGTAAGTATTTGCTAAGCAAATTTGCCTATCCTTTCCTCGTTAGTATCTAAGTTTCTAACGCTAGGATAAAAACTCTTTCAGCACCTTATGCCGCAGATATTCAATATGTTCTCAACACGCTTGAAGAACTAAATATCCCCATTCGTGCTGATCCGATAACTTCTTTTATCAATTTGGACCCCGAGGAAGTCCAGGAGCCTGAGGAAATTGCTCAAGAAACAAATCAAGCGACTGAAAAAGTCGATGATATTCCTCAGGGTAAGCGATGTAGTCTTTTGTTTGTAATTTCTACTTAGTAGAAATTTTTGCTTGCTTTTCTCAATCGCTTACATGTATCAGCTCAAGATGCACCTCAAGATGTACCTATCGCTGATGCCCCTCCCCTCTCGGAGATTCCAGTTGAAATAGACGTAGACATGGCAACTGTTGTGGATATCGCTACAAAGGCATCTCAAGTTCTTCCTGACGCTGAAACTTCATCAGCAAGTGAAGCAACTTTAAACGCTGAGCGGTCGATAGAAGTGGCCCCTATCCCAACAGAAGCTATTGCTTTTGTTCCTACGCCAACAGGACCTCCTCCTCGTGTCATTGATTTCTTCCCGCGCGGATACTCTTCAGATATTGAATTTTATTATGCCGCCAGAGAACGTGACACTCAAACGCTTGCCGAGTTGGAAATCCAATTTCAAACAACTCTCCATCGGCCTGATCTTTCAGACTCACACAAGTTTGAGATCTTTGAGCGTTTTGCCGATCTTGGTCTGTACAGTTTAGAGCGTCTTCATTCCCGCCTTGAGTATATTCGTCGCCCAGCGTTCAACCGATCAGAATTTGACGAGAAGCGATTCAATTTCACCGGTCGCTCAGAAGAATCATTTTATCCTTTGCGCCAAAACAAGATTGTTTTCAAAAACCCCCACATGGGTGATTGGAACAAAGATCCAGATGAGGCAGATCTCAACAAGATAGGATATTCAGCTCTTCCTTCCATCGTCAACTCTCCTCACAACGCTTTATCTCCTAATCCACTTAAGTTATGGAAAGGAAAAGGACCTATTGTTGCTGAGCGTCCAAATCCGGTCAACTCGTGGATAGAAGATGAGGCTCGAGAATATCTAGCCAGATTATGGGCTGAGGATTATGAAGGAGAAACGGAACTCTTTGAGAAATTTCTTGCCGCTAGAAAAGATCAAGCTAAAGCGGACAAACTAGGGAAACGATGGATGATGAATACAGCCAGATGGGCTGAAGAATTTGTTCTGCATTTCTATACCCTAGAAGAACTTATAAGATACCCGTTTCTTTTCAAGTTTGGGGTAGAATACAGACGCCAAGGATATGCAACCTTTTTGCTTCAACAGCGTCAGATTATTGCAGGGAATGTTAGCGCTTTGCCACGATACAGACAACAAATCGAAAGCTACATTCGCCAGCAACTCGCCTTATACAGCCAGGGCGGACGCTACGTTTTGTATCCTCGTGCCGACTTTGTTCAAAGAATCTTTCCTAACCTAAACGAAGACGCTTCGTCAAGTAAACAACTAGTTCTTCCCGGTCAGAGACATGAGAGCAGTGTTTGAAAATGCCCAAGCGCTGGACAGCAGTTTCAATCACTTTTCCGGGTGTTACAACTTCAGAGGATATACTCTTCACCCTGTGCTCTTTACTGAATCAAACATTCAAGTGGCCAAGATGATCTCGCTGATTAGGCCAGTGGACCAAGACGCAGCTCAAGCGCTCATGCCGTTGATTTTAGACTTTTTCCACAGATATACTTCAGGGATTGCTTTACCGGAAGATGTGCAACTTGCACTAAGTACCGAAGAGCGAGAAGACGCTATATTCTTTATACCACAATCCAGCCTGATCAGTCCCCGGCATGTAATGGAAGCTCTTGGCCCCCTTTGGGTCATTAGCATTAGAGAACCTTCTCCTCCCCACATCCAAATAATGGAAGAAGACTCTGCTCCTACTACGGAAGTCGCTCAACCTCCTGAGGCTTCCTTGCCAGACTCTCCTAGCACCCCAGTAGTCGAGCCCCCAGCAATTGCAGATTCTATCTTGGATCACGCAATTGAAGAAGTGCACGCTGAAATTGCCCAAACGCCTGTAGAACCTCTCATCCGAGATAAGAACAAAGGCAAGGCTGCAGTTTCAAGTTCTTACGGGCTTCTCCCGTCCCCAGAGCGTCCTTCTTCGGATTCAGATTCAGACAGGGATTTAGAGGCCCGAGATTTCAGAACAGCAGTCCGAAACTCGCTTACCCACATCGAAGGTTCCTGTTCCAAGATCTTTGAAACTGCTGATAGACATATGCGAATAGTGTCTGATACACGAAGCCGAGACATTGCTAACGCTTCACATAAAAGTCAGCATGTCCCCTCTTATCGCTGAGCTCTCCTCTGACTTCAATCGACACCTAGCTCAGAGTGCTTCGGCTGATGCTGAAAGACACGCTTCATCCGATGCTGTTGCTCAGAGTGTCGCCCAACAAATTGCTCTTCTAGTCGAAGAAGTTAGACTTTTGCGCCGAGATGTCGCTGCTCTAAAGACCTCTCTTGATGATGCCAAGAAGGGGGAAAATACAGAAAAGCATCAAGCGTCCAAATCGATGTCAAAGACTGATAATAAAAATTGGCGAACAATGATGGAAGAACTAGTAAGCATCAAGAAGATGTTAACTAAAAAGAGAAAGCTAAGATATTATCTAGGAAGATATTCCCTTCCGGAATTGGACGTTGACTTCTTAGAAGGTATGGGATTTCAACCTTTTGCCGGACCGCTGAGACGACCTATCAATTGGAGACCGTCAAAAGATCCAAGAAAAGATATCTATCATGATCTGATTCGTGAACTTGGAATTTCTCCAAGAGAGTGGACGGAAAGGTTGCTAGAACTTAATGAAAGCGCCAGACTTCGTAAGCATGATTACGATGAAGTTCAACATACGACAATGATTGACATTGATCGTCTCCTGATGGACTTAGCGCTAGAAGTTCTCCAAGGCGAAGAAAGAGCAAAACGACAGAAAAAGTGAATGAATCTTTTATCTTTTTTGTTGTTGTTTTTGTTGTACTCGCTTTTCTTTTTTGTTTGCAGTATAAGTCATGTATGCTTATTCTTTCAATATATGAATGATTTATCGCTGAAACATCTTGTTGAAGCTAATCTAACTTTAGCTAACTCTACTAACTTTTTGAACGCTAACTTATATTCGTTTGGGCTTTTCTCTTTAGTAACTAGAGTTACAAAAGTTAAAGTCTTGACATCATCAAAAAGGGGGAAATTGTTAGGAAATTTCATGTTAGATGTTTTGATGATGACAAAATAGGATTCATTGTTAGACCCCAAATAAAATGTAAGTTTATGTTTTTCTTTAGATCATTGTTTAAGCGTTTGAAAGTTTGTAATTCTGTTTAGGCTTGTAATTTTTATCTTTGTAGATTTTAGACTAAGTCTTAGTAACTGAATCGCTAGTAGAATTCTAGGTGAGTCTATTAGAGAAGAAGTTGAAGACCAGCGTCTGAAGTCAACCAGAGATGAAGATTTGTCCCTTAGCGTCCGTCAAACGCTAAAGGAACCCAGTTCAGGATATATGGATCAAGCACTCAGTTTGTCTCAAGCGATGGATGAAAGATTCACCTGAAAAAAATCCTCAAGTCATAAAGGACTTAAATGCAATCTTTCAACGGACATTTATTTCCAACGGGAAATAAATTCAAATGCATTAAATGCCTGATAAGAGCATTAAATGCCTGATAAGAGCATTAAATGTGATAAGCTACTGTGACTTGTGGACAAGCCACCTTTTGACCAGACTGTCAGAAATTTCAGAGTTTTAGCTGCTCCCGTCCAATCGGATTCAGCGAATTTTCAGGAATGTCAGACTTTAGGTATGATCACGCGCCACGTGAAAGGCACGCTTCTACATATGTCCAACGGACAGATCCCAAGAAATTGCCTATAAATACCTTGCTCCAGAAAACCCTAAAAAAGAGAGATAACAACAAGAATATACGAGAAAATTATTGCCAAAAATCTTACGTACATTCTTTCTGAAAAAGCTTAGAAACCCCATAGCCAAAACCTTTCAAGCTTTTTATCTACATTCCAGACAGTCACAAATATCTCAAACATCTTCCAAAGAAGAAATTCAAATTCCAACTGAGATATTCCAAGTTGTTTGATCTTCTCTAAAAACAAACAAACCCTAGTGACAAACCTCAACCTTTCATCTGAGTGAGAAAAGTTGTTGAAACCTTTCAGGCAGTATTTCTGAGTGAGAGAAGCTTGAAGAAGACGATCTTCATTGGTGCTGAAGTCTGTGTGATCAAGGAGCCCAAGATCTTTTTCATCCATTACTATTTTGTAGAAGTTTCTGTGTGATCCTTTGATAATCATCATAGTAAATTCCTCCAAGTGAAAAAGGAGAAGAAGGATGTAGCTGGGATTACATCACCAAGTGAACCTTACAAATTATTGTGTCATTTATATTTTATTGCCTTATATTCATCACATTATATTATTCTGAAAAAGACAAATAAAATTACAAAGCGATTAATTTAACTAAAAGAATGCTAAAAATCATTTCCCCTGTGTTAACCCTGATTAAGCGATCTAAGCGTTGCCCTACTTTGGTAAACTGCTGAAATCACTAAGTCTAAGTTAACTACGCTGAAGCGTCTGACCCAAGCGCTCAGCTTTCCAAGCGTTCATAATTTCTAAAGTGGTACAAAAATTTGTGAAGTCGAAAAAGACTTCAGGGTCTATTCACCCCCCCCCTTCTAAACCCTTTCGTATGCCACTTGGGACCACCAGGTGTCGAGTTACTGAGGTGTACCATGCCTCCTTGGAGCGACTTATCTAGGTCACCATTGTCTTTCAAGGAAATCGTCCGCGGGTATATTGGCCAAGTGCTGCCTAGCTAGGTCCTGCCCCAAAGTGACTTTCCTCCTCTTGTGAGATCAGGTTTATCATGGCTTATTTTCCCTTGTCCTCGAGATTTATGCTTTTATGCTTCCTTTTAGGTTTTTTCAAGGCATTAGCGTAGCACTCTCTTGCTACCCTAACATCTCCAACAGCCTCCCCCATTTCAACCGGTGTAGGGAATTTCATCTTTATGTGGAAAGTGGATATGACCTCCTAGAAAAGGATTAAGCTCGGCCTCCCCAAGATGATGTTATACATGAAAGGGGCTTTGACTACCAAGAACTTCACCATTTTAGTAGAACGGGTTGGGAATATACCCAAAGATATAGGCAGAGACACCTCCCTAAGTCCATCCACTATCTCTCATGTAAAACCAGTAAAGGGGGTGTTGATCACTTGGAGTTGTGCATTATCAACCCCTAATTGAGTGAAGGCATTATAATAGATTATGTTTTGGAACTTCCACTATCCACCAAAATCTTTTTGACCCAAAAGTTGGATATAGTCGCCGATATTACTAAGATGTCGTTCCTTGAGGGGATTTGGTTCTCTAGGTCTTGCGCTCCAAACTCGATACTTAGCGCATTTGGCTCTACCTGATTTACTTTATCCATCTACGGGGTGTTGACAGCGTGCAACCCCGTAGAAGCCCTTAACAAGGCTTTCCTAGAGTTCACAGAGTCTTCCCCTGCGGGGCCTCCTAAAATCACCCTTATTATTCCATTTACTGGGGGGTTCTCCATATCCATGTCTGTCTTGGGGGGATTGCCTTTGCCTCTTTCTTCATCCCACGGTCCCGGGGTATCTTGAGGGGTCAATCCAAATGGTGCTACGATCTCTTGTAAGTATCCCCTCTTAATGAGCTTCTCTATCTCAACCTGTAGATGGTGGCATTCCTCGGTAGTGTGACCTTTGTCTCGGTGGAACCTGCAGTACTTCTTGGATTTCAAACGACCAGGATTGTCTTTCATATTTTTAGGCCATTGGACTATGCTTTGCTGCTCGGCAATGGCCAAAACCTGGTCCCGTAGGAGTTTGAGCGGGGTATACTTTGAAAATCCCATGGGAGTCATGTGCTTGCGCTCCTTAGGTTCTGGTACCTTGTCATCTTCTCTCACCTTTCCTTTTTTAGCACTACCTTCCTGCCTTTCCGGCCCCATTGTCTCCTCAATTCTGATGTATTTTTCCGCCCTAGACAACAATTCATCCATAGTCGATGGTAGCTTCCTTGATATAGAGTCTTTGAACCTGCTGTTGCACAAGTTCTTTGACATTATCCCCGACAGTAACTCGTGGTTAACGTGTCATACTTTGGACACCGCCGTGGAGAAGCGTTGTACGTATTCTCTCACTGACTCTCCATCTTGTTCGACCACAGTGAACAAAAAAGAGGTTATCTTCGAATACTTCTTGTTCATGGAGAAATGGTTGAGGAATCATCGTGTCAACTACTCAAAGCTGGTAATGGTACCGGTGGGTAGTTGGTTGAACCAGCTAAGGGCTCGACCAGACAAAGTGGTTCGAAAAATCTTACAATAAGCTACATTGCTGACGTCGTACATGTCAGACTTCGTATTAAACTTATCAACATGTTCTGGAGGGTCTCCAGCTCCCTCATATTCGCTAAGGTGTGGTATCTTCAGTCCTTTTGGTATGGACTCTACCAAGATAGCTGGGTAGAAAGGACTTCTCTTGGGGGGTGCTACCCCTAGGGGGACGAGTGGCATGTCTTCATATCTTCCTTTGTTTTTCACACTGTCATCTTGAGATGGTGCCTGTCTATGCCTGCCTTTGCGCCTCGACAAGGCCTCTTCTGAGGTCAAGGAGACTTGACCTCTACGTGGAGACCTATAGGGTGCTGGCCTTTTATCTCTTCCATGTGGTGGCCTCTCATGGGGTGAAGCCACGTTGCTCTCTTCTTTTTCATGCGCAACTCCATTGACCGGAGAGTTGGATCGCCTTGACCCAATCCCGCCAGGGGTCAGAGATTCCTGACCTGTATGGGGGTATTGTGTAGCCACTCACAGTGGGTGCTCCATTTCTTGAGGTCCCTGACCCCTATGCGCTGACTGAGGGGGTACAACTCGAGGCCCCCTCTCTTGAGGCGGGGGTGCATCTTGAGAGTTTATCCACCTGGGGGTCTTGTCCCCTGACAGTTGATGGTGCGGGTGTCATGCGAGATGGATGCTGCTCGCACTGAGGCATCTTCAACAAGAGCAAGGATTGCCTCTTGGGTGATCTTGAACACCTTATTGGTAGGGGGTGGAATCACTACCGGTGTCACAGGAGGCACATTATGCTCATTCACTGGAGGAGGTGGATCTGGGTCTCCTCCACTGACTTGAGTACCTGGCAGACCTTCCTGCGGTGTGGGGTTAGGAACTCCGTCACCTACAATCGGCGTGTTGTTACTAGTGATCTTTTTGTTTGGAATCCTGTCGGCATGAGATGCCAGCAAATTTCTCTAGTGATCTTTTTGTTTGGAATCCTGTCGGCATGAGATTCCAGTAAATTTCTCTAGTGATCTTTTTGTTTGGAATCCTGTCGGCATGCGCAGCGGAAACGAAAAACAGACCCGGATTTCCAAACCAAGATTAATTTGTCGCTTTCGTTGATTTTTAATCACGAAAAAGATAAATACAAAAACTTTCCTTTTCGCGTATTCAATCTTTAATCCTCGCGAATCTTCAATCTTCTCCAACGGTTCAATTGTACCGTCTCTAGATCATCATGCAGGAACAGACTCCAGAAAATCTCCATCTCCAGTCTCCATGGCGGCTAGGTGAGAATGAGTTGGAAGAATTTTTTCTGTCTAGTATTTTAGTGGAGGATTTCACGTTATGTGAATTGTGAATTAATTCTCTTAGTTGACTTTTGAGCTTGTGTTGGAGGATTAAATAAATTCTCCAACTTAAAGCCCCGCAGAACACGCCCCATAGGGCTATTGGACAATTAATTAGGCTATGTTAACCCAGTTAACTTAGTCCAATTAATTTAATCAATTAGTATTTTATCCAATTAAATATATATTGATTAAATAAATATTATTTAATTAATTAATCAATTAATATTCTAGTTTAGATATATAACTAACCAGTCAATTAAATGTTCAAACTAATTAATTTAATTTACCATTGTTTAATCCAATTAAACAACCAACTAAATTAATTTGTGCAATTAATTAATTCGTCTTTCCTAAGGACAAATTACCAAAACACCCTCCAAATACAAGACTCGATTTTCCCGTCTATTCCTTTATAGCTCGACTCTCTAGGTTCGTCTCGATTAACAATAGGAGGATACCAAAGGATCTGGGTGACACCTAACCAGTACTGTGGCCCCACATCATGGCCCAATCGAGTGCGAAATGACTATGTCATTACGAACCTCTAGATTAGGAATACCGTATGAGTATAAGCCCTTCACTGACGTATCCTGATCGAGTGAGAATCATGGAATATGTCAAACTCACAGGACTCGATGATGTGCTAAGAACCATAGTACTATGAGATTACTAAACACGAGTTAGTTCATCAGCTCTGGCCAGAGACTTCCAATCTCATTTACCTATGATCGCAGAGGATACTTCTCGTTTACTTTCGAGACAGTGAATTTCCTATTGGCAATCACCTCACATTCGACTTGCTCATTAGAACGCACTTCGAGGTCGGCCCCACCAACGGGTGAATTGGGCCTAACTACTCTGATGATAGAATTCAACGCCACAAGTACACTGTGACCGTGACTCCTCAGGTCTAAGGCTCACGCATACCTTCATAATCAGTAATCCAATCATTGACAGTCACTAAGTAAAAACTCATGTGATCGGATTACTACGAGCCGTGTTCGAATACACTAATCTCATCATTGTATCTATGACACAAAATCCCACTATCCCATAGTTTTCAACTGACACTCCTTTGTCAGAGCATGTGTCATACAAGTCCATACGAATCTCAATGCCTAATTGAGATTCTCCGACTTGTGAACCATTTAAGTGATCAAGTATCAAACCCTTCCAGTGCCCATCTCCTTAACTACTATAAGGAGTGCGAGACACACATGGACTAGTTGTTCATTTAAGACTTATAGTTTCCATCAAGAATTATACGAACAACATACTATTGCCTTTATATTAATTAGAGGTTGCATAATATAAACTTGTGCCTTATATTCTAACTCCTCGTTGGCATCGAGGGCACATTCATAACAATTTCCCACTTGCCCTCAATGCCAATCGCTATGGTTTTAAATACCCATCTTCTAAAGGATGTAGCTCTAGCACCGCATGTGATAATGGCCAATGTGAGTGGGTAAGCCGTTTCATCGGCTCGGCTTAGTTTGTACAAGGCTACATCACCCTTTCTAATGATCTCTCAAGAGATGTTGTATCTCTCTTCAATCTGTCTGGATTTGTGAGACCTCAGTTCCTTTCCTACGCATCAACTTCATTTCATCACAGTAAAGTGACAATGCAAGCTCTGAGCTATGGACCAATATAAGTTCTACCATGAACTTAAGATCCAAACAGTTTCCTTCAACAGCCTCCAAGGCTCGAAGGCAATTTCATATTCATTCTTAGTAGTGGAGTACTTTACTTGGAACGTTACCAAGTTACTACTCCACAATTGTGGGTGAATAACAACCCAAAGTGGAATTTTAATTTTCTTTGTCAGACTCAAGGTTCGAGTAAGTATAAAACTTCCACTATCAGTTCTCCATGGGCATAGACGAAGGATATATCCTAAGTTCTTCTCCAGTACTTCATGATATAGTTTATGTCTACCCATTGCTCTTCCTCACTAGGCAAGTGCTCTTTCTCAAATCTTCAATCCCAAATTGTTTTAGGATTTATTCTAAGCAAAGGGCTTAGGAGGGACCTATCCTCCTATTTGCATTATTTCCATAGATGTGAATTATAAGGATAAATATGGCTTCTCCCAAGTGTTTCATGGAGAATATGCTCAATATTTATGTCTAAACCCATTCAATGAGCCCGCATCATTTCCCATAAGTAGAGCACTCTTTATACATAGTACCAGAAATGATATCTCCATCCCACTGACCTTATTGCACACAGATGGTCTCTCTTCGCTTTTGATGATATCATAATTCCAGATAATATCATCAAAGTGAAGATTTTAACTACGAGAGTTCCGCTTAAATCCATAAGTGAATTTATACAACATGTAGACCTTATGAAAATCGACCTAAAATGTGAAACCCTTGGGTTGTTCGAAATGGGTGTCCTTCTAGAAGAATCCTTTTATGAATGAGTCTTTACATCCACGTGTTAGATTTTAATAATATTGGTGTATTACTATCGAAAGTAAGATTCTAATGGATCGGGTTATAGCTGTGGCAAAAGGGCATCCTCATAGTCAATGCCCTTCTTTTCACTATACCATTTCGCCATCAGCCTGACCTTGCTATTCGAATTACTCTTTCTCTTATAGATGTATTCGCCTCTGATGAGTACAATACTCTCAGGGCGATCTACTAGAGTCTAGGTTTGATTAAAATATATCTAATCCATCTTCACTTTCATAACCTTTTCACTTTCTCGTAGAGTCCATATCCACCATCGATTTGTCATTCGTAGAGGAATTGTATCCTTGGTTCTCCTCTGCTATGCCATACATCTTATGCTTTCCTTGTAGCAGACAACCATATCTCTCGGGTGGCTGAGATACTCTACCAGATCAATCGTTGGTGGTTGTGTTTTAATATGCTTAGTTTGGTTCCTTGAATAGTAGTGTCCTAAGATGTTTTATTTTATTCTCTCAGAATAATCTTTCCACCTTCTCCAATTTCTCGAACGATCTTATCTTCGAGACAACAGACCTCTAAGGCCATAATGATCCCCTTATCATCATGTAGGTAAAAAGAGTTCTCCCACTGAATCTATGGGATAATTAACAAAACGTCTTTTTAAGGACCAAGCCTCCAAATTCTTTACCTTTATCTTTTCTACATAGGTTGGGAATTCCCATACCGTCACATATTTAAGATCAGGCTTCCACTGGCGCCACATCTGATATGGTGCCTTAATAATGAATTTGGAGGGACATTTACTCAAGATGAACCTATGAGTAGAGCAAGACTCACTATGAATTGGGTAATTCTATGTAGCTTAGCATAGAATAAGTCATGTCCAATGTTATCTCGTTCTTGCATACTACTACCCTATTCATTTGTAGAGTTGCTGGAAGTGTCAACTGTGAAACTATGTTACGTTCTCTTTAGGAATGGGTCGAATTAGGAAATCATATACTTGACATTACAATCCAATTATAGTGTCTTAATATGATACCATATATTCAACCATAGACGTCAGTACGCACAAACTTTAGAACTTGAGTGGCCCTTTAATATGTTCCCTGAGAAGGGAGATTTGGCTATCTTATCTATGAGATAAGATTCTTAATTTTGGATAGGGATCCAATCCCAATGAGCTTGTACCCCCATGTTTCTCCTAACTAGTGAATCTTATGCTCGTAAGGAATGACCTAATCTTAGGTGTCAAACAATTCTTCCAGTTTGTTTCTAGCATACTATGTTCTCTAGTTTATGTGTTCGCAGTATGCTAATTCCGAACTTTCAAATCGTGTTAACAATTTTATTAAGGATGTATTGTTCCTACACTTATTTCCAAAATAAATGCCATGAAAGTTATTATCAGACTTAAAGAAGCATCATTTTTTGAACAAGTCAGAAAATAATAATTTTCATAATGCCATGTGGTAAAACTAATCAATCATCCAAACGTGTTTAAAATTTCAAAAAGAACAGAGGTGGATCATATGTGGATACACCCGACACCATGTCTGGATCCAATATTGATCACCTCTTGTTTTTCCAGCCTTTGTACTTCTTCCTTAATTCTTCAAACATGAGCACTAGCTCTAGAATGTAGAATACAAGAAGTTGAGAAAACCGGTCATACAACAATTGTTTCCAAAACACATGGTTCTATGTCCAGTGCGCCTCATATTTAAGCCCTACTCATCGTCTCATTCTTAGACTTGAGTAATGCTTGCTTCAAGCATACAAATCAATGACTCTGAACTGAGGACCTTCCTCTAGTTTCTAAGTCTATTTATTTGGTTAGGCCAATACAAACAAAATTCTCGAGCATAATGTTAAACGGGTTAATTTCCAAGATAGATATAAAATAAACATAGAAAATAAACAAGATTCAATTAGGATGTTTATAGTGTACACATGTAAAACTAGGACTTTAATTTTACTTGACTCCTACTACATTTTTCGAAACATCGCACTCCCACTGCAATTTTCAAAAATCTCGTTGGATAGATTTCGTGTGAGTATTGATTTCATCAAAGAATTCAATTGGTTGCAATCTAACTAATTTCTGGTCCACTGATTATTCAAAGTGGTGTCTTACAATTTATCCAATAAATGATTCAATAACTTTCCCCATAATTCACAAAGTCGCATCTTAACCGATTTCTAAGCCCGTGAGCTACCCAAGTTCATTCCCACTAACTCCTTTAATCTAAAATTTGAATCTCAACTTGCAACCTAACCGATTTCTGGAGTGAAATATGCTTCGACTAAGGCATCTCATGCACTTAACAAGACTTCAAATTATTTCCAAATGCATAACCCCCATAACTGGGAAGCATTACACATTGATTGTAATTTTAATTTCATTAAGCTCAGTGGAGGGAGGGGATGTCCCACATCCTTTACTAACTCAATATCATTTAATTGGGAGAATTTAAATATTTCATTAAGGTCTCACTTTGCACATTAATTTATAACATGCATATAAAGCGTAGAAAAACCTAACAATTCTACTATTACACATTTTCATGGACTATCTAGATCAGCTCAAACCAATGGGCTAATCAACATATATATTTTAAGCATGCATAATAAAATATAAATCCAAGTCCATGAAATGTGCATCTCATCACATATAACAAACATTTAAACATAAGCACATATGCGATAAGAGCATAAAATAAATCTAATTTATTTATTAATCAAATTTAATTTGATTGTTGCAAAATTAAATCCCATTTAATTTTTTCACAAAGACTAAATCCTATTTAACAGAACTGAAATTAAATCCAATTTAATTTTATGCGATCGAAAAATCTATGTCATAATCAATAAAATCTAATTTTATTAATAACAAAATTAAGTTCAATTTAATTTTGATGTGATAATTAAATCCAATTTATTCTTCGTGGAATTAAATCCAATTCAATTTCCATTAGAAGACTAAGACTAATTTAATCAAAGTGATATAAAATCTAATAATTCTTACTTAATTTCAATGGGAGAATTAAATCAACTTTAATCTAAGTGGAATTAAGTCCTACTTAATTTCCTGAAAAAGATTAAACCGATTTCAATCATTGTGAAAATGTGTCTCACGTAATTTTCATGAAAATGATTAAATCAATTTCGATCTTAGTGAAATTAAGTCCCACTCAATTTCTATGAAAAGATTAAATTAATTTCAATCAGTGTGATATCCAGTCACACGTAATGTCAATGAGAATGATTAAATTAATTTTAATCTAAGTGTAATCAAGTCCTACTTAATTTCCATGATAGATTAAATTAATTTCAATCAATGTGAAATTAAGTCTCATTTAATTTCTATGGGCTTACAAATCATTGACTAAGTCCCACTTAATCAATTATAAAATTAAATCTTATTTAATTTTGATGGATAAATTAAATAGATTCAAAATATCAACAAAACTAAATCTTATTTAATTTCATTTAATAAATTAAATCTTAATTTAATTTATGTAAATCAAATATAATTTAATTTATATTAAATCCCATTTAATAATAATTATATCTAATTTTATTTACTAAGAGGCTTTAATTTGATAAGGAAGAAGATTGACCCAACTAATTAAAATTGAGTCTTACCCAATTAATAATTCAATTGCAATTTGGGTCCAAGCCCCATATTTTATTCAATCCTATTGAATTAATTGGTGTTGGGCTTGGCCCAACACCTAATTAAATTAATTTGTGTTGGGCTAACCATTACTTAATGTGTGCCGGGCTAGCCCAACACTTCTTAATTAATATTACGCTGGGCTATTTAATTAATCCACAAATGGACCAAACCCACTTAATATAAAAGGAATTAATTAAGCTGGGCCGAGCCCAACACAATATTAAATATGTGTTGAGTCGAGTCCAGCCCAGCCCAGCCCAAACTCTAGCCCTAGCCCAACGCCTCCTCTCTCTCATCAACCTTGACCTCCATCTTTGTCCAGGCACCGTCAACGTCGTCCCAGCGCCGCACCGGTGATTATTCGGTAAAGGCAGTGGCTCCTGACGCCGCTTCCTTTTTCCGTCAAATATTCGGCAGCCATCGTCATTGGAATAGCCTGAATATATAGTAGCTTCATGTTCAAAACCAGCAACCGTGAGCCACCATCTCCGTCGGCGAAACCAGCGACGTACTGAGACGCCTCAAATGCCGGTTTCGGCTATCAATTTTCAAGGCCCGAAAACTTCCATTTCCATGGCAGAAATTGACCTTTTCCGACGTGGATATCATGGCCCTTTAACGGCGGAGTTCAGCGACTTCTACGCCGCACATGAAGCGATTCAAAAGCCACTTTTCCCGTCCAGATCCTGTGCAGATTTCGGCTTTCACCGTCTTCTTGACGGATCTGCTCCAAGCAGATTCATACTCTGTTTCAGCAACTTCGTAACCCATCTCGGTATCTTCCATAGCCATTAATGGCAATGTCCACCGGCGAAGAGTTTCAGGTTGACACTGAACGCACCGCTCAACATCGTTGGACAGAGGTGAAAACCGCCGGATTTTTGCTTTTGGGTTCAACTGAGGATGAAACTTCATCCTTCTTTCAAACTTCAAATTCCCAGATTTAATCAATTTTCCAGAAAACAACAATTTTAGCCCCTTTTTCCAGATTTGAAAAAACAGCCCCAAAATCAAAAATCGATTCACAATATCAATTTTTGAGATTTAATATATTTCAAATTTTTTGATCCAATCTAATAAATTCCAAAACAACAATAAATTTTTCGATCCATGATAAATATCAATTCATAATCATCAAGAACGCGATAAACATGATATTCACAATAAACACGAAGAACACATATTAAAAAATCAACGAAGCCATCAAATTTGGCTCTGATACCACTATTGGGAATCATGGCGGCATACGTAGTGGAAACGAAAAACAGATCCGGATTCTCAAACCAAGATCAATTTGTGGCTTTCATTGATTTTTAATCATGAAAAAGATGAATACAAAAATTTACATTTCCGCGTATTCAATCTTTAATCCTCGTGAATCTTCAATCTTCTCCAACGGTTCAATTGTACTATCTCTAGATCATCACGCAGGACGGACTTCGAAAAATTTCCATCTCCAATCTCCATGGCGGCTAAGCGAGAACGAGTTGGAAGAAGAGTTTTCTCTGTGTAGTATTTTGGTGGAAGATTTCAAGTTATGTGAATTGTGAATTAATTATCTTAGTTGACTTTTAAGCTTGTGTTGGAGGATTGAATAAATCCTCCAACTTAAAGCCCAATAGTACATGCCCCATAGGGCTATTGGACAATTAACAACTTAATCCAATTAATTTAATCAATTAGTATTTTATCCAATTAAATATATATTGATTAAATCAATATTTATTAATTAATTAATATTTTAGTTTAAATATTTAATTAACCCAGTCAATTAAATGTTCAAACTAATTAATTTAATTCACCATTGTTTAATCCAATTAAACAACTAATTAAATTAATTTGTCCAATTAATTAATTCGTCATTCCTAAGGACAAATTATCAAAACAACCTCCAAATACAAGACTCGATTTTTCCGTCTATTCTTTTATAGAGCGACTCTCTAGGTTTGTCTCAATTGGAAATGGAAGGATACCAAAGGATGTGGGTGACACCTAGCAAGCACCGTGGCCCCACATCGTAGCCCAATCGTGTACGAAATGACTATGTCATTACGAATATCTAGATTATGAATATCGTATGAGTATAAGCTCTTCACTGACGTATCTCGATCGAGTGAGAGTCATGGAATATGTCAAACTCACATGACTCGATGCTATGCTAAGAATCATAGTAATATGAGATTACTAAACACGAGTTAGTTCATCAGCTCTGGCTAGAGACTTTCAATCTTATTCACCTACGATCACATATGATACTTCTCGTTTACTTTCGAGATAATGAATTCCCTATAGGCAATCACCTCACATGCTACTTACCATTGGAACGCACTTCAAGGTCGGCCCCACCAACGGGTGAATTGGGCCTAATTACTCTGATGACAAAATCTAAAATTACAAGCACACAGTGACCGTGATTCCTTAGGTCTAAGGCTCACGCATACCTTCATAATCAGTAATCCATCATTGACAGTCACTGAGTAAAAACCCATGTGATCGGATTACTACGAGCCGTGTTCGAATGCACTAATCCCATCAATGTATCTATGACACAAGCTCCCACTATCCCATAGTGTTTGACTGACACTCTTTTGTCAGAGCATGTGTCATACAAGTCCATACAATTCTTAATGCCCAATTGAGATTCTCCGACCCGCGAACCATTTAAGTGATCAAGTATCAAACCCTTCTAGTGTCCATCTCCTTAACTACTATAAGGAGTGACAAGGTTTGCCTTGACACACATGGACTAGTTGGTCATTTAAGATTTTTAGATGTCATGAAAAATTATACGAACAACATACTATTGTCTTTATGTTAATTAGAGGTTGCACAATATAAACTTGTGCCTTATATTCTAACTTCTCATTAGCATCGAGGGCATATTTCCAACACTTTTATGGAGAGAGCAGATAATGAATTACCTTCGGCTTTTTGGGCCATAATAGAACTGAAGGTGGGTTATGGGCCAGAGCCTAACCATCCGGCAATATGCTTATTAATTAAACTAATGAATATATATTTCATGCTTGACAGCCCAATTATTATTGTTGCCTTCTTGTCAGGTTGAGCTTATTTGATGATAGACCTTTGGTCACATGGGCTCAACCACATTAATTGTATCCAGCTATATTGGGCATTGCTAACGGGGGATAATTCAACCCAAATAAATTATAACTTTAATTACTACTGTGCCCCTAGAAATTTTGATGCACATCAGTGCAGATTTCAGTTAACACAGGGAGTCATATGCAATTAACCCTACTAGTAGCATTGTCTTAGATTTCGTTCGGAACACCGAAATTTCGACCGAAATTTTGGATTTCGGGGGTTTCGAAGCGAAATAGAACATTCGATCCAATTTTATAAAATATCTTCCGAAATTTCGACCGAAACACGAAATTTCTTGAAATTTAAATTATTTTTGTCAAATATCCATCGAAATTTTGGCCGAAACCCGATATCTCCTGAAACATTCACCGAAACCGAAATTTCGGCCGAATTTTTTTTTATAATTTTAAATATTATATAATTAGAAAATTATATTTATATTTGGTAAGGACCACACCTACCACTTACCCCCCAACCACAAGAAGCAGTAAAGCAAAAAATTGAAAATGAATTTGATTGAAGAACTTGTACTAATCCATTGGGGTTTTTTCAAGATTCAACACCAGAAGGATATCATCATCATCATTATATACAGTATTACCAACATTCCATGTCATGGGCGGAATATTGCCAACATGTAACTAATAATTTTCACTTGCAATATGAAAGTAGAGGTATGACAGATACTAGTGATAGTGATTTCGATCCTCATAGAAACTCGATGTGGTATTGAATAGTAACTTTTACTTAATTCCTGATACATTTTATTTTAATGAAGTTCTCATAAGATTTGGTTATTATCTTACTATCAAATTATATTTATTTCATATTTTTCACAACAGTTTTTAGTGATATTATTTAACAAATTTATTATTCATATATTATATATAGAATATTATTGATGTAAAAGATGCGTAAGTATGATAATTAAAGTTATCCAAAATTTTATTGTAAATTTTTAAATATTTTTATAAATTTTTTTTTTAAAATCAAAATCGAAATTTTAAATATCTCCAAAATTTTTATCAAAATTTATGTAAATTTATTACACCAATATTTACCTCTAAATCGAAATTTAAGATCTTGTCTAGTAGTAGTTATATATTGGATTAGAAAGAAGATTCGGGAACACTTCATCGACCACTTTCCCTAGGCTGTCTCCATCTAACCTTTCCTTTTCTTGGGAATTTTTAATTAATAAAATCGTGTAACCTCACAAGCCCACAAGTCCCATCATGCACAACGTAAGCCATGATTGTTTTTCCATTAATCTTTGAATCCTAGATAACATATACAGTAAACAAGTACTTGTATATTCGAGAATATAACCATACTTTATTAGAAAAAAAATAACTAAAAAAGAAAACATACAGCGAAAACGAGCACTAATTTATTTTTCATCTTCCAAAATTCCAAATGCTAGATATGACTGAAATTCATGGAAGCTATTCCCATAGAAAGATTATAACCGCTGCCAAATATTCAATTTCAGTAAAGTTTATTAAGACGTATAATCTACATTATTAACTCACGTAGCATTATTAATATACTAGAAAATGAGCCCTAATTTTAGATATGACAATTTGGTTTTGGAATTTTAGGTGCAAATCACCCAATGGGTTTGATGGTTTATCTAGATAGAACAACATGGAAAAGAAAGGTTTGGAAGAAAATCCGATACAAGTTTGAAAATCCAAGCAAAGAATGCGGTTGTCGCTAAAAGTTTAAAAATTATGTGAATATCATATATTCATCGTTCAATGATTCCATAAGAATTGTCTTGGATCTTCTTTCATAGACATACTTCACTTAGCAATCTAAATGTATTGCCTCCAAAGATATTACAGTAAAACTCATCTTTTGTCTCTGTAAAGATATTCACGTTACTCATCTTTTGTCTCTTTTCTCAACATTACGGTAAAACTCACTCTCTTAGTGTTGGATAAAAATGAGTTTTTACAAAGTGTGCTTCCACCACTTTTGTGTAGGAAATTCGAACACCGTAAGTATTCGGGATACGAAAGATTATTGGATAATCTTAATCTACGTTCCGAGTAGATGAGTTTAGCATTTCGAATTTCTCAATTCGGACTTGTAACGAATGAGAAATTAAGTGCTAAATTGAGGTGTTTGAAATTGTGTATCCTACATAGGATATAAACCACAATTTAATTGTGTTTATAAATCCTTACCTCAAGATAAGGGTTTGGCCCTTCGGTCATCCACTTTGGACCTTTGTGGGAAAGAGGGAGGAGCTATGAAATTGGGCTTAGGCATAATTTCTTAGCTCTTCACTCTGGCGGTCTAGTGGACCGGACCATGGACTCGGGTCCGGGTCCGGGCTTGGGCCGGGTCGTGGACTTGGGCTTGAGGTGTGAATAGTGTGGGGTTGAGCTTCACAATTAATCTTTTTGGACAAAATTTATTTGGGCCTATCCAGAAAATCCAACAAGAAAGTAATCTGATTTAATTAAAACCCAAATTGAGCCAATTTTTTTTAAATTCGAATTTTAATCTGCCTTCTAGAAGGACCATTGACTGCAGTTAATAGTGCAACAATCACTATATCTGTAATAGCTGAAATTGTTTGCTGTTACAGAATTAGTAAATGGCAGATTAAATTTGGGATTTAATTCTGTCTGATTTTTTCAGCTATATATAGCCTCCTCTAGCAATGGGATTTTTCACACCAAACTCAAAACATTCTCTCTAAAAGTGTTCTTGAGTTCTTCATATCATTTTCATATTTTTCTTGACATTTCAACAGTTTAGTAAAGTTCGTTGTTTTTCTGAAATTGAAGTGGTTCAATCTTCAGAAAAGTTTTTGTTGTATCTTGGGACACGTTTTGTCAAAGCCGGTACCACCTATAGCTGAGGCAATTTCGTGTTAAGAATAGAGTTAATTCTCGTCTCGAAAAATTACTCATCCGTCATTGGATTTTCAGATTGTTCGTTAAGATTTGGTCAACAAACTTAACACGAAATTTCTTTTGTTGATTCAATTTTTTTCAAAAAATTACTCATTCTTCATTGCATTTTCAGATTGTTCGTTAAGATTTGGTCAACACTTAGTTCTAATGGCCAACTAAGAGAAAAATCCTGATATATAATATGTAAAATCCTTAGAGAAAGAAGAAGGAAGCATTTATATGGAATTCTGAAAATTTATCGAGAAATACATACTACGGAGATTCATGTGAAAATGATATAATGTGTGTTGTGTTTGTTTATGTTTTCTAGAAATGGTTGAATTTTATAAAATGTGTCAAATCAATAAAAATAGGTTGATGTATGATGTGTTGAATGATTGAATTAGTTATTTATACAATGATTATGTTAATAAAAAAATTATAAAATATAAATTAAAAATTATAAAGTATGAAAAAGAAAGAGAGATAATAATTGGAGTAAATGATTTTGATTGATGATGGTGTGAAATGATAGATCTAGTGAGTGATGGGTAGCTATATATGAGATTGAAAAAATTAAGTTGAAAAAAGATAAATTTAAATGAAAATAATTTGTGTTATGATTTTTTAAGATTTTGTGATAAGGATATTGAAAATGGAATTTGAAAACATAAACAAACAAGGCCTAGGGATCTCAAATCTAGGTTCAAATCTAGGTGTGGTTAGATGTATTTCAAATTCAAACTCTTTTGAATTTTCCTCTAGAAACAACTTTCTAAATTTATCCATACTAATTTTCAAATATATATATTCTAGAAGAAAATTAATTGAACTTCCACAAATTGCAATAATGTCCATCAACATATTGCAATTAAACCCCTAGCAAGAGAGATTTTATAGTGAGGCCCTTTTCCTACAAATTTATTAGTTTCCTTCCACCAAACTATATTCTATTGAGTTACGGGAAATTCTAGCCTGCTCCCAGTTCGGCCAAATCCATGTGTATTTTTTAGATTAACTTACCAATTATCTGGTAAGTGTAATACACTCTCCTTGCGAAATACATTTGAGTGCGGCCAAATCGGGTCTGGGCTAAAATTTTCCGTTAGTTACTAGGAATCAATAACAATCACTGTCAATTCCCTAACTCAAAGTTTTTTTCATTTTCCTTTTAATTGGACTCCGAAAAAGACTTTGAAAAACTTTTATAATATTTATAAGGGAAAATTACACATAGACTCCCTCACTTATTGTGTAATTATCAAAACCCCCCTCACTACGATTGAGATCAAATTTTTTCGTAGTTCAACAGTGGAATTGTTCTCAAAGGATGCTAGCAGGTTTTTCTAGTCACCTTTTTGTGGAGAGAGTAGATAATTATTTCTAATTTCTCTCATGGGGTATTATAGAGTTAGATACCGGCTTTCGGCCAATTACTCATGATCAGCCCATTGAAATATATATATTAAACTAATAAATATGTATTTCATATTTATTAGCCCAATTATTTTTATAGCCTCTTTATGGGCTTATTTTGTAACGGACTACTAACCATGTGAGTTCACCCACATAATTATATTGGATTTTGCCTCCGGGAGATAACCCGACCCAAACCGAAGATAATTTAATTATCATTGTGCCCCTAAATATTTTCGGCGCATATCAATATCACTACAAAAAAATAATACATTAATGACAAAATGTTAAGTGACAATGTCAAAGTTATCATCAATTGTAAATTTTTAGTGATAAGATTTTTTGTTTTGTCACAAGAATAGATTCTACATGTTTAATAGTGACAAAATTTGTATGGAAGTTGTCACTTTTGATACTTAGTGACAAGGAATTTGTTGTCATTATTAACAATTAGTGATACACCTTTAGTGATAACTTAGTGACAACAATTATAGTTGTTACTCTATTTGTGTTGTCACTATACATGTGTTATTAATTGTCAATAATGATAACTTTAAAGAAACTCTTGTCACTAAAATTTTTTTTTGTGACAAAGCAAAAATTATTGTCACTCCTGATATATATATATATCGACAATTTTAACATTGTCACTATTAGTTTTGTCACTAACATTATTTTTTATTGTAGTGTATTGGATAACATTTTTCACAATTCTCTAATTTCTATTCAGTCACGGGGATTAATATATATTTAGTATGATTATCATATTAACCTTTATAGGATTAAAAAGGAAATATCAAAAGAGGCATAGTTGTCCATGCATGAACGCTGATGTACCTTAGTAGTAGATAGGACTGTCAATGAGCCCAAGTCGACTCAAAGCTCGTAAGCTTGGCTTGGTAATTTTCAAACCGAGCTTTTCTTTATACAAGCCGAGCCTGAGCCGAAGGTTAAGGCTTGAAATCAAATTCAAGCCGAGCGTGAGCAATGCTCGGCTTGAATTAGGCTCGGGCTCGTAAATTTATATTTTACTATATATATATAAATATATATGCACACATTATAATATTTAATAATATATCAATAATTACAAATTGGATGGAGAATATCAATATTTTAAATTAGGAAAAACAATCATTAAAATGATCAATCACCATGTAATTCTAAAATATTCCTTATACAAAGTATTAGTCTGTAAATAATTGAAATAAGTAAAAAACTCCATATCTAACTCTAAGAGTCCTATGTCTTTTCTATTACAAATCAATTAATCACGTACATAAAGTGAGATTCAAAGTTGTGGGCTGCTCTCCTGCTAGGTTTCGTCTTCAGAAGATTGTTGTTCATCATAGTTTTTATCACTCACAAGCAATTTTCTTGTAAGTAAACCAAATATTTATCTATAATATTTTTCAATCTTAAATAATATAGAGAACATGTATCTCGAGAGATATTTCGACTTTATTGTTGTGACGAGTAGAAAATTGAATGAGATTCTTTTTCCTGTAATATAAGCCTTACAATTTGTTAGATAAGTATTTTATTATTTTTCTCTATAGTTAATTTATTACTCATAATTTTTTAAAGGAATCTTTTTCCCAAGTGTTGATAGCTTTTTTAATGTATATATAAATTCTTATTTGTGTCTTGATGCAAGAGAAATGGATTGGAAAGCTAACAAGGGGCGATACAATTTACTTTATTTATTATAGATACTTCAACTTTGTTAATTTATGTTTTATGATTTGTCATTAGAGCATGGATGAAATCAATTCTTTTAATCTTTTGTGCATTGTTATTTTTTTTGGTCAATTTATATATTATATTTACTTTATTACTTGTAGTTTTTTTTTTTAAATAATGAATTTGGGTCAGTTTGGGCTCGGCTCGAAGCTCGTATAAATTTTCAAGCCGAACCAAGCTTTGGAAAAAAAAGCTCGTACAAATTCAAGCCTTAACGGCAAAAACTCGCATCGTATCAAGCCGAGCGTGAGCATGGTCAAGCTCGACTCGCTCGGCCTGATTGACAGGCCTAGTAGTAGATACTAAACATTTGATGAGAGTCGATTATTTGTCTATCAACTTATCAAGTGAACAAAACGAGTCATAAAAATCCACCAATATATTCCCATGGTGCATGGCAACAGTTCTAAGTGAACGAACAAAAAACTAGAATTTGGAAACAAAAAGAACACAAGTTAAATAATACAATAGGAAATGAAGCAACATTGAACTGGAAAAGAACAACAACAAACTCACGACAACTATGAGTCTAAGAAAACGTAGCATCAAGTAGTTTACCGCATAGTAAACCACATTTACAATCCATCATTTGTACCATGCGAATTCGCTTTTATTCTCATAACGTCTTACCACACACATACGACATGAAAAAAGAAACCACAAACAATGAAAACTCAAAACTGCGAAGAGGACTGCTGAATGATATACCTATTCAA
Source organism: Buddleja alternifolia (assembly GCA_019426215.1). Classification (NCBI taxonomy): domain Eukaryota; kingdom Viridiplantae; phylum Streptophyta; class Magnoliopsida; order Lamiales; family Scrophulariaceae; genus Buddleja; species Buddleja alternifolia. Next base: position 16,919,138 of record CM033407.1, on the reverse strand, counting down.
CGCCGTATTTCTTTTTGAGAATCAAAACAAAGTCGTAAACCTTGTTAGGATCAGCCAATGACTTGGAGACGCTCTCTTTCTCCATGCACCTCTTTGCCCACGCAATCAGTTTTGGGCAGTGCTCTTCGATGCTGAAATTGCCACAAGTTTCATAGGCATGAAACCAGCTATAGTAAGCAATCAAGGCCACATCTAGAAACCCGAAGTTGTCGCCACCGAAGTAAGGCTCGTCTCCAAGTTCTCCTTCCAACAACTTGAGGGTCTCGATCAAGTCTTTCTTGGTAGCTTCTTGCTCTTCTCCTTTTTCCTTCCATATTCTTCTTCCCGCATCGTATAACTAGATGGACAATTCAATATGAGTTCCCATTTTAAGCTTTGGAAAAGATAAATAAATGGGTCGAATTCTTTGGTGAGGTCAACAAAGACTAGTATAAAATAATTGAATATCAATAACGGAAAAATTGCAATTCTAGTCCTATAATAAAATGGGTTGGCATATTTCCATAAAAACAAACAATTTTAGCTGGAAAATTGTCATGTGTCTTTCGAGACTTTTCAAAATTTGAAGGTAAAATAGTGCATGTTATATACATGAGGATAAAATATGATATTCCCTACTAATTTGCATGACTAAAATTTTCGTTTTCTCTAAACTTACATGACTATAGTTATATGTTCACCCAGTACAAAACTTGGAATTTTAGTCCTATAAGTATTGATAAGGGAACCTTTTTTGTTCTCACATGATGATTCTCCCGAAATAAAAATCCTCAAATAAAAAAAAATCATGTATGTGGCACATCTAAATTTCCGGTCAACTTTTCAATCTCAACGAGATTTATCTAATCCATACAATTTGAATAATCAGTGTACTTAAATTATCATCATCACACTTAACAAAGCTAAGGTTATGTTTTTAAAATTCCATTTCTTATATCCTAATCACAAAATTTCAAAAAACACCGCTACAAATTATTTTCACCAAAATTCATATTTTCTCCACTCCACTTTCCCTTTTCCCTATATTACTACTTATCAATCACTACATTCATCATTTCAAACAATTATCAATTAATAATCAATTACTTCAACTAATATTTGTTTATTTCTCTTTCATACTTTATAATTTTTAATGTATATTCAATCTATCACAAATCAACCAATCATTTTTAGAAACATAAACAAGCACAACAATACATATCACGTCATTTTCACACGAATATCCGTATTACATTTTTGCTGAATTTTTTTTTCAAAATTTTAACTCAAAAACATAAACAAACAAGCCATAAATTTCCCACACCCCTACAATTACTGTACAAATGTTGTTTCTATAAACAAATTATGTGCCCACTTGAAAGCAAGTACGGAAAAAAAAACTAGCAGGTGACTAGTGAGGTCTGGCAGAGAAAAATAACAACGTGATAATTGAATAAGAATATTCCTTAGTTCCATACACGCTGTTCACCTGTCCAAGTTTATTTCTCATGTCCATATTTTCTATTGTAATTCATGTTGCGTCTCTTATAATAATGATACTGAATGAATGATAAGTATAATTATTATATTTTTATTAACAAGTATTATATATTTAATAACTTGCAATATGAGACGTAGATTGTTTATAATAAAAGATCTTATTCTTTGCCCAAAAAATGGTTTCGTGACCGCTGAGATTAGCTAAACAATCAACCACGTTGATAAAATGGTGCACCCACTCATAAGGCGTCTCAAATCTTATTGAAAAGAGTTCAACTTTGATTAGAAAAATAGAGAAAAGAGACGAATAGTTTGTGCACTTCATTTGATTTATCGTCTACACTCAAGACTACGGTAGTTCAGTGTTAGTGTATATTCAATTAGATGTATATAGATCTCGTATTGTATCTTCCCAAATATATATGTATAGTTAGGATCTCATATTTGCTTATATATACTTGTGTATTATATTATCAATTAAAAATCATTTAGTGTTTTCACTGAATGATTTTCAATAATACAATACATATGTATATATCGTATCTTCTAGGGAAATTCTAGAATAGATGCAGTCCAATGGAGACGATCTATTCAACACCATTGAATGCAAGTGTATTGAGTAATTTTTATTATCTTGTCCCTGCATCCAATAGTGTATGATATACCTGTCCTATTGGATCGATCTGACATAGAATCACCATATCTTCCGTTAGTTTTAAATAGATTCAAATATGTATAATTAGGATCTCATATCTATCTATATATATGTGTATTGTATTAAAAATCATTCATTGTTCATTGAATATCACGTGCCACCCACACCATCTTTGTCCTAATTGTGCTAAAAAGATTTAAATTCACTTTCCTCTATATATCTCCCTTCCATATCAACCATCGAACCTATAATCTTGATGTTGCAAGAAATAATACTCAACCAACATTAAGCATCCTAATTCAACTAATTTAACAACACAAAAAACTTTAAACAACAACTAGAACGTACTAACGAAAAAACAAAGAACCAAATAAATTAAGGGTACCTTTTTGTCAACGAAATCAGCCCAGAACCTAGCTTGAGCTCTCTTGTAAGGATCAGAAGGCAACAATATTGGAGAATTATTATCCTTCCACACCTCATCTATATACTGAACAATTATGAGAGATTCACAAACGGGTTTTCCATTGTGAATCAAAACCGGGATTTTCTTATGAACCGGGTTCATCTCAAGCAAAAGTGAGCTTTTGTTATCCAACAGGTTCTCCTCCTCCTTGTACTCATACTCAATACCCTTTTCAGCTAATGCAATTCTAACCCTCATTCCAAACATACTACAATAAAAATCAAGCAGAATCACCTCATCCGCCATTTTATCTTTCTCAGAAAGAATAAGAGATTATATAACACTTAGTGCTGTATAAGCAAGCTCGTAGAGAAGGAACAGACTGTATATATTTGTATGTATGGACTCACTATATATAGAGGGAGGGAGTAGAAGAGAGATAATTACGGGCACAACACTTTATCTATTAATGAGCAATTATTTTGAGTTGTTTCTTAAAATATTAAGCCACTTTTATTGCCGGTTAATAATACCAAAAATAAAGATAGATACTTTTGCTATTAGCATTGAAATATTAATTTATCAAATTTCAAGATATTATTTTAATAATTAAGATCTTATAATGGTGAAAGCTTTGGATGGTCCTGGGGTATCAATGGAATAGGTCCACTTATATGAGGTGTAGATGATACTAGAGAGTAGAGGGTGTGATGAATCGTATGATTTGTGGCACCACCAAAACATTGATACTCGTCTAATCTAATCTAGAAGGGGCATGAGTTTTCGGTTTCTAAATGACAAATTTTAGTTCAAATTTGATATCGCTTGATCTATTATATAATTCATAAACGAGAAAATTATAGTTCCTTCGTCTCAAAAGATCCAATCCACTATTCTATTTTTATTTTTACCCCATCATTGAGGCGGTGTGAGTGTAATTATCCCTTTAAAAAAAGTGAATATTTATTATTTTATTTGATTATATTGTACTTATTTTAATTGGGGATAATTGCCTATCATACCCCTGTGAAACATGAAATCTGCACACATCTTCCTTGTATTAAAAAAATAGTCTGAAATAACCCTATGATTTTCAAAATTCTGCACGAAACCCCCAATCCGTGTTAAATCCGCGGAAGGTAGCATTCACGTGCAATGTATTTGAAGCAGAGTTGGGGCTTTCTTGCAGGGTTTTGAAAAACATAGGGGCATTTCAAACTATTTTTTTAACACAGGGGGATGTGTGCAGATTTCGTGTTTCACTGGGGCACAACATGCAAATATCCCTTTTAATTGAGAAGTAATGAATCTACACATTTTTTTTCTTTAAATAGGCTTCGTTTATATTTTGATAAAGAAAATTTATAAGTCGATAATAGACAAGAATTCTAAATTAAACTAAGATCATGGCATATCTTGGAATATAATTTTGTTTATTCTCTTTCGTTTTATGGGAATAATATTTATGGAAAAGAATGACTTAAAATTAATTAGTTGTTAATTCGTAGCCAAATCAACGGAGACATCCCTCTTGGAGTATTTGTTTTGTTTATTTCTCTTAGACCAAAAACTCCCTAATGTGAGAACCAAAATATGTGATCATGATCGATGTGAAGTGAACTCACCAAAGAAGAAAGAAGAAGAAGAATTCAAGACCAGATTTTCGCATACTTGTGTGTTTAGTTCTCGTTATAGGATAATTGTTTTCTAAGCAATTTCTCATCTCAACTTAACTCTTTTTTCCTTTACCAAACTCCTTTTTTATTTTTTGGTAAGTGGGCAATTTCATCTCGTCACTATCTATTGAATGGACGCTTCAAAATCACAAATACTCTTTCACCCTCTTCTTCGTTTGAAAAATACGCTTTTCGGTAACGATGGTGGTGTAACTTTGAATTCCATACTTTAAGTTTGGGAGAGAGCTTCCTTATTTTTATACACTAAAAATATTAGCTACTTATTTAATACTTTTTTTTAACACACTTATTTAATACTTTAATGTATTTAAAAATATATTTATTAGCATATATATATATATTATATAATGTGAGGCCCCACACCTCCAACCGATAAACTTGACTGTTTATACTTATTATTTGTTTTAGCTTGAAAGGATAATTGCAACTATATTGATATTGCAGGAGTGTCATTCGTGAACTTCATTATTTGAAAAGTCTCAATTGAAAGTATGGACCTAAGTGCTACGTTGTGACAGAATTTAAGAGACCACTATGAGCGATTTCAGTGTTTCGTTGATGCAAATTCAGTGGTAGTCACCTCTGGAATCGCTCACTAAAAATTGAGTGTTATGTGCTACCCATTTTCCTTGTTCATCGATGATTATTTTACACTCACTGGAGTTAGTAGCTCACCACTCGAGTCTTCCCTTCCCCAGGGTAAAAAAGAAGATTGTTGAAAAATTGATGCGACTTATTTAGGGTCACAAATTCACTTAGGTGTTGTAAATGGAGATATTAAATGATTTGAGATTATATTCAATTAGATTTATATATTAAAACTTCATGTCCTATTTCACTAAAAGTTTTGCACTTTTAGTTTTTGTAGTGCTATTAACCATATTATTGAGTTATTGGATGGATTCGATGATTCACTTACAAGGTAGTTAAAGTAACACGTGACAAATTGTATCAGAGTTTAGGATAACCTAGGCTATAACGTGATAGGTCCCTCGGACTGACATAATGAAATCTTTAAGAGTTCTATTAGATACGTTTCAGCTTAAACAATAATACTAATAAGCCAATCTTCAAATTGTGTATTATTATTGGGCTGGCCAAACAACAAGCGATTCATTACATTGTAGTACTGATTTTGAAAATCGAACTTCAATTGAGAGTTGGGAATGTTGTTTCCTTTCGCGAAGGGATGATAAGAAACTTTTAGGCGTTGTTTGGTTGGAGGGTTGGGTTTGTATGTGTCAAACTAGTCCAAGGGTTTGAAATTATAGACTACCCAAACTAGTAGTCCAACAATTTGTTTGGTTAAGGTTTTGGGCCAGCCGAAGTATTGGGTCAGATCACATAACTTTTGTTTGGTTTGAGGGTTTAGATGGGTTGGCTTATAGGTAAATTACGGATTCAGCCCTTACTTTTAAGTAACTTCCATAAATGCCCTTCAGCAATAAATGGGACAACTTCCATAAATGCCCTTCAGCAATAAATGGGGGTCCATCTACCCATGTAAACACCCCACCAGTCAACCCGTCTTTTACTCTTCTTCAGCAAAATACAGAAGAAACAAACGTCTATCATCTACCCATCCTTTCCCACCAGGTAAAATTTTCTCTTTTTGTATATTTTTTCTTTTTGGCTTGTTAGATAACGACATCCGCGTACTAACTTCGTTCTTTACCATTTGTGGCAGATAACGATGGATTTTCGTCGAACCAAATTGGGTAAGTTTTGTATTTTTTTTGTTACATTCGCGTACTGAGCATCTTCAGTTTTTTTTTTTTTTTTGTTTTGATACAACCTAGATCACGTTGTTCATGTCTTAAAAATTTCTTGAAATTAAACAATATAGTGCACGTTCCCATTTTCTGATTTGGGGTTTTTCATTTTAAAGCGGAACAAGGCCTAAATCTTCATGTGCATGTTTAGTTAATTCAATGATAGTGGGTGTGGAAGAAGATATTTTTAGTTTTGAAACCTTAGAAATTTTTTTAGTGCTACTGATTGTAACCTGAATATTGAAATTGAAATTTTCTGAACATCTTTATTTAACTGTCATTAATAAGTATTTTGATTTTGGAATTAGTTTTTTTTAGCCAAAACCCATTTTTGGATATTTTCCCATCTGCATTTATAACGTAGGATGTTGTACTATTTGTTGAATTTGCTGAATTTAAGTGGATGTTGTACTATTTGTTGATTTTACAAACATGCATGCTAATATTTATTTAACAAGAAACCGAATTTTAACGTAGGAGTGAAAAATGCCAAGCGCTAGAAAGGAGAAGCTTAGTTTCCTGAAGATGCTAATAGTCCCTGGTTGCTTGGAAGAAATGGTAAATTACATTATACATGTGTCTTACGTTGTGTTATAAGTGTTATTATTGTATTATAAGTTTGAATAAAAATTAAATAGCTTGTAACTAATTAAACCTTTTCTAATTTAGCAATACCCCGATAGATTTGTGCGACGCGCTCACTTGAACATTGGCTCTCACTTAACCGTTTGCACTAGCCTAGACAGTTTTCAGTTTGGTGTTGAGCGCGTGAATGGTCGTTTGATTTGTGAGCGAGCTGAGTGGCTGCGGTTTGTGGCAGTTCACAACACCCAATTTGGTGAGTTTGTGTTTTTCCGTCACCGAGGAAGGATGGTGTTTGATGCCACCGTGATTGTCCCCAGCATGTCTTCTAAGAAATATGATGTTGAACCAGTCACTAGTGATGGTAATGCATTTCTGTCATGTGCGATTAAAACTATGTAGTGTGATTCTTTTGATGTGGTTTGGTTTGATAATTGTACCTAAGTTTCGTATTAAAATTTTGTCCCTATGCGTATATTCATCCGATGATGAAGACTATGACGATGACGATGATGATAGCAGTGACGACAGTGAAGATGATATGGACGATGGGGATAACTCTGATGCTGGTGAGGAACCGCGAGAATTTGAGCTCACTGTCCCTCGTAGTAGTGGAAGCGATTATCATACCCCACGCCAGGCTGCATTGGTTAGTTCTTTTCCCTATCAACAATGTCTATTAGCGCATTTTTTATTTTCATTTCTCTCCTTTAATAAAAGTTCTTGTTTGTACAGTGCATCCCCACACATTTTTGGCGTGGATACGAGTTGTCTACAAAGCGTACTGCAGTGCTAAAGGCCGTGCGTCGTGGTGATACTATAAAGGAGGTGGGGCTGAGGTGGAAAAATAATGGTGCTGCTGATGGACGTGGAACATTTTGGATGAAAGATGGTTATGCTTAGTTCGTGAAAGCAGAAGGTATAAAAGGCGGGGATCATCTGGTGTTTACAATTGTGGGAGAAAGCGGTGATAAGGTAAGAATTGATGTTTTAAAATTATAACTTTGACATGGTGGTGGATAGTGGATGCAAACATTATGTGGAATTTGGATAATGGTTAAGTTTTTTTTGATTATGTAGTTGAAGTTTAATAGTTTTTGTATTTGGCATGTAAATGCATCTGATGGAATCATATATTTTCCATACTAAGACAATGATGAACTTATGTAAAAATCTAACTATGCATGGATATGTGTTTTGTGGTTTGTGTTGCGGGTTTAATTTAGTATGTTGAATTAATATTTTAATTGTTATTATCCGACATCAAAGTTTTAACAATTTTTGTATTTTCTATAGTATTAGCGAATTGCATGTACCAATAGTTACACACATAATTAATAGTTTCCTGTTTAATGTTACAAATAATTCATTCGTGCATTGGATGACATGATCAATATAAACTCATTCTAAAAATGATATTATTTCCTAGACATATTACAAATCAATACAGCAATTGTGAGTATCCACATTATTATTAACATCCTGCTAAATGCATTGCACACGTTCCTTCCATTTTGTAGTGTTTTAACTTGACGTCCATCTCTTGCATCTTGTGGAGTAAAGCATTGTTGGTTGTTGTTAAGCTATAGGTGACGTGATGCAATTTTTCGTTGTTCGACTTCAACTCTTGATTAATAGCCTCCACCAATTTGATTTTATCATCCTTTTCCTCAATTCTTGTTAGTAGTGTTACTCCTATCTCCATCCCTTTATCACACACTTCTAGCTCAATCCAATCAAACGCCTTACATCCATTAGGTTTCTGCAATATTTGTTTAAGATATAACCACATTCATTAAGCCAATCTGAAGGATTGACAATGCCAAACAATAATTAAATACACAAAGATTATAATTTGGACATCCCACGAACTTTCTCCCGGGATTTTGCTTTGTCCACGATGTGCGAATTTGTAGTGATTTTTTACAACCGCAATTAGCACCCACAAAAGTTTCAACAAATGGCTTTGAACATTAGCAAGAGTAATTGGAATTTCTTGAGGACGACCCACTGGTTGTCATTTTGCATGGTGGAAATTTGACGGCAATTTGTTTTATAAGGATTTATAGTGTAATTGACAATTAACTTCAAAAACACAAATGTGGGTAAAACTAAAACAATGGCTGACAAATTGATCAATCAATTTATATAGGGAAATATTGAGGCTCATTTAGTCACCAATTTCCAACGGCCAAATTAATTGAATTGTAGCTATGCCACTTTGAAAATGATTTTAATTATGAAATATGGCAATTTCAACACTTCTTACTTGCACTTCTTATACATCAATATAAAATTGTTTTTTTCAATAACCATTTTGCTATATGCAAGAATATAAACTTTTTAATTAAATTCATAATATTAACATTAAAAAGTTGATAAAAAAAATACCTCTGTTATTTTTCATATTTGAATGTAACTTCCCCAATGTCAAAAAATAAAATTTAGGGATACTATTGCGATAGAACAATTACATTATCTTAACTTATCATTGGATCATTTATAATATTAATACTATCATTTTTACTGGATACTTACCATGATCATAACTTATTCTACTCATATACGTGTTGCAGATTACAAACACAAGTTTGAAAATACACACACACACACACATATATATATGTGTGTGTGTATTTATATTTATTTATACATGTTCACGTATGTCCAAATGAGAATCTAATGCATGTGACAGTAGCACTTTAAAAAAACCTTACAAAAAGTAACATTTTATGAATGGCAACACACATCTATCACACTTTTGTCTTTTTACATGATTGATCGTTTGAATAATGTTAATAAAATTTGTAATAGTTGAAGACACACATGTATATATATATATATATATACATACAAAAAAAATATGTACTTCAGCAGAATCTTAAAAGAAAAGATTGAGTCGTAGCTAATATATGAAAAATATTGGAGTGTTGAATACTTTTATTGGCTAGTCACATAAGGCTGATTTAGTGTCTACTTTTATGAGAAAAGTTGATAGGTTTGAGCTAATAATTCGAACATGCCATGATTTTGGAATGGAAATTTGAGCTTCTTCTACATTATATAAATGCAGTGCATATTGGCTGTATTTTTCATTCAATTTATTAGGAAGACATATCTTCAACTTAGAATATTTCATAAAACAATAAATATGGAGCACGTATCACAACCCGATATTCTATACGCTAATGGATGGGCATATGAACATGATACTTGTTTCTTTACTAGTATTGTTGCTACATGCGGTAATCAAAGTTTATCCATTGATTCAAACAACACTACCGTTATTCGGTATGCTATGGACGAGCTAAATCGTAAATTTGGCACAATATTCACGTTTGCGGTCTGCAAGAGTAGATTGCAATTCCTATATGAGCGTTACAGTGTGTTTAACACAGTAATTGCAAATCTTGGAGTTCGGTGGGATAGAGATCAAAATCAATTTTTTGCTCAACCTGGTGTCATGGCTAAGTTAATGAAGGCATGTAAATAATCGTATTATATTTTTATTCGAGTTACATACATTGTATATATTCAATCCTCATATAATTTTTAATTTTGTTAGAGGAAAACGAAATGGTGATGACTTACTTGAGGTATGGTGACCCCGCAATTGCCCAATTGAACCACATCTTCGGCCCACGTGTGATTGACGTGTCAAGTGACTCATCTCGATCGAATGTAAAGCATTATCTGGTTTTGGGCCAAATGATACTATAGTCATTGAAGATAGTGAGGGAGGAGAATCCAACAAAATGGATACGATAAAACGCTCAGCAAAAAAAAGGTGTGGGTCGGGTTGGACAAGTGTCAAGCCAAGAATTCAAACGACCCTCTGTCCCGCCTTGGTTACGCCACGCCCAGTCCCTTACCTAAACAAACTTTCAAACTAGAGACTGTGGGCACGCGTGAAGATGACACACTCACAGAGACGTCATCAACTGAGAGGATAATGTCGAAACTCATCAGGGGCCGCATGCTAACCTCAAAGGTAGAACCATCATCTGATAATGAGAAGTCACCGAAAAAAAGTGGTAAAAAAATTAAATTTTCCTTAAAATATTGTCGCATAATTAACCTTCGGCTATGATGCATAAGTGTACTAGGTATGGTGTTTTATTATATGTCGTCCATTTAAATAGCTTTATTTGTATTTTTTTTTTGTATTTGTGATTGTGTAATGTGTAATGGGCAACTACGGCACTAACCCTTTTTTCAACTTATATAATGAAGGGATATTTTTGGTTGACGTAAATAAATTTTATTCCAAATTATTAATGCAAAGTGGAAAAATCACGTGTGCATGGATGTGTGGCATGAAATTTCCATGCATGCATGCAACGGTTTATTAATATTGGGATAATGCCAAATTTTCATTATTAAATGGGACAAAAAAAAGTCACATGCAAATTTACTCATGAAGGGGACCCAATGGATGACAAATTTCCTATAAACATATATTCTTGCATGCATAAAATAACAACAACTCACTTGTACATTTTCCTAATTGTAATTGTTTCTCAACCATGTCCTCAAGAAATTTAAGCCATCAAAAGACTTATCTCTATACGACTAGGTGGCCTAGAAATGTTGATAATTATTTCATTGCCCAACTCGTGCAACAATGGAATGAGGGGCCATGGAAATTTAACCTGTTTAAATTTGGTTGTAGTGCTACTTCTAGCTTTGGTTGTAGTGCTACTTCCAGCTTGACAAACTGAGGTTGTTGCACCATCGTCAACTAACGACGTGTATGACATATCATTGTCATCCAAATGTGTATCATGAGGGGATTTTGGATGGCTTTCAGTGTGTAATATCCCATTCAAAGCATTATGAAAGTCTTCCGCTCCAGTACCAACGACTCGGTCTTTACCAAATACCTCACACCATGAATCATAGTAAGGCCAAGATTTGTATCGCATGGTACGAGCATTGGGTTCATTCTACAAAACAATTATACGTGAAACATTAGTTCTACAAATTGCTAATTTCATTATTAATTTGTCTGTTTAACCAAAAAAGTATATTCTCAATTATGAATTCACTAAATTAGATGTACCTTACAGGCTGTCTCCTATGCAAAAAAACCCTCTGTATTAATGTGAAATTGCAAAAAAAACCCGTGTTAACGAAATAGGCTAAAAACCACCCTGTGTTTTTAAAAAATCTGCAAACAGTGGATTTTTGGAAAAAAAAAGTGCGTGTTTTTCATGTTTTTCACCTTTAATGACATGTTTTTTTGTCATTTATACACTCTCCAAACAAAGAAACATGTCATTCAAGGTGAAAAACATGAAAAACACACTTTTTTCCCCCAAAAATCCACTGTTTGCATACTTTTTAAGAACACAGGGTGGTTTTTAGCCTATTTCGTTAACACAGATTTTTTTTTGCATTTTCACATTAACATAGGTTTTTTTTTGCATTAATCCCAATATTTAACGGAAATGGTGCGTGGGACTAAAAGTGCACATTTTTTTGAGATAAAGGATTAAGTTGGTGAGGTCCATAATATTGGGATCAGAATTGCACATGACCTAAGTTATGAGACCAAAATTACAATTTTTCCATAAATTCCACTCTGCCCGATATACTCTGACTTAATAATACTTTGTACCGTTGTGCTGTTAGTCGTATCAGTTCACCACTTGTACTCTAAAGACGCTTCAATTATTGTTATTTTCATGACTTCCATAAATATAGATGCACCATTAACCCCTCCCTCTCCTTGTACTCTAAAAATATTAAATTACTAATAAAAATATTTTTATGAATTCATTTGATTTATAGAATTGAATTCAATTTTTATTTTCTCTTGCAGATGTTTAAATTAAAATGTATGATTTTTTAAAGGACACTCTTTTCACTAAATAAGCTACTGTTTAAGACACAACTAATTTCTAGTTTTATTTTTTCATGCACAACATATGAAGGTTTTACTTTTTAATTTATCTATAATTCATGTAAATGTTTTAAACATTTTTCTTAAATTTTTTATCTAAATGTTCACATAGGAAAGTATTTAAAAAAAAAATCAATTTCCCTAAGAAAAATAGCACAAAGAAAGATCAGATTTAAAATTTCATTTTTACAAGAAAAATATAAAAAATTTCATGTGAAATTTTCTTATTTAACTAATAATTAATAATTTAATGTTATATCTATTTTTCAAATGATAGATTATTAATTCAATATTTTAGCGTGTTATAAATTTTAGTGGAAAAAAGCATTTTATTTCACTTCTATGAATCAACTTCATTTGTCGAAATATTTGTAGAATAATTTAGTATTTTAAGAGAACAAGGGGGGGTTTACTAATTCAATCTGGATAGAAATCTTAAAAAGAATAATTGGAGAATTTTCAAAGGAAGGTGAATTAATGCACTTCAAAGTAAAATGTGGTTGGGTCAACGTGAAAGAAATAAATTTGAATTTATATATATATATATATGTGTATTTATCTATTTAAATAGATCGACAAGGTCCAGCACCGTTGGTATATAGTTGGGTTCCTTAAGCATGCTATCAGGGTTCGATCACTAGCTGTGTGTATGGAAAAGACTTTGTTGGGAGAGACTGTACCCACTTTGGTGATCTCTCTGCCTCGAAAGGATTAGTCTCCGTCGTCCGGTTAGGGGACACCCTTGGTTATAGACTAAAAAATTTTTATCTATTTAAATAGGGATAAAAGTAGCACCCCCAAACTTATAGCAATACCCCAAAAAATGCCTATTACAGCGGTTTATTTATACCTATTACAACCGTTTTAATAGGCACCGCTGTAATAGGGGTCGGGCCTATTACAGTGGTTAAAAAATTGACCGCTATAATAGGGCCACCCTATTACAGCGGTTAATAGTTTAACCGTTGTAATAGGGTGGCCTACTACAGCGGTTAATTTTTTAACGGCTGTATATTATTATATTTTTATTTTATTTTACCTGCTTAGTTTATAAACTTCTTGTACAAGAACAAAATTCAACAAACTTGCACAACACAACAGATTCAACAGAAACAGCAAAAACCCAAAACTTCAATATAACCAATTCTCTCCTCTAACAACAAAATTTTATGATCTCCAACAAATCACGAGTTTACAATCAACTAATTAAACTAATCACTATTTACATACAATAATTCAAATCACTATTTACAACAAGTCGCAATTTACACCATACCATACCCCATTTCTAAGCGCATTCAAAAATGTATTGTGCCAATTCGCTACGTACTTCATCAATTTGCACTTGAGAGTAGAAGGGAAATCGACAATCAGGAAAGTACCGCAAGCTAGAGATTGCAAACACAAAGGACGTTTTAGTTACCTACCAAATGTTTAATAACTTCAAAAGGGAAAGAAATTGAGTATTAGGATTATGCATACCGCTAGTGGGATTGAAGATTCTCCGTGGCTAGTAATCTCCTTCATGAATCTCATAACGAAGAAGCCACAATCTACGTAGTTTGTCCGTCGGGTGCACTACAAAAGTAATCAAAATTGTATTAGAACACTAACTTTTATACGAATAATCTCTTGAAACTAGAAAACACTAACCTTTATACAAATCCATTTACATGTCTTGTATTTAGGTTTCTTCATTTGGTTGTTGTGATTTGCACGAAATATCAACACAGCCTTGTAAAAATAATACAAAAAATAAGAAAACATGTCAAAAACAAGCAAATATGAGAAATCTAGGAAGATATATACACTTTAAAAATAATATTAAATATAATGGATACATTGATTGAATGAAAAAATTACTGATTGATTTTTTCTTTCATGTCAAATTGGTTATCCGTGTTGGTCCCAAGTGACATACAAAAGGGTCTAGAAGTGGGGGGGGGGGGGGGGATTGAATAGACCCTGAAATCTTTTTCGACTACAAAAAGTTTCATATTAAAATGGTTTTGGACGCTTGAAATGTAGACGCTTGACTGAGCGTTTACTTGAAATATAGACACTTAGGCTAAGCGTCTGATGAAGACTGTTTTTAGAAAGTTAACTTAGACTTCCAGATTTGAATACTTTAACCAAATAGGTTTAAGCGTTCAGTTCTTTAATCAGTGTTAGCACAACGGAATAATTTTAGAGTCTTCTCTTTTGGAAATCTTTAGCGTCACAAGTTGTTTCTTAGTTGCTTAGCATTTGATTATGTTTTACTAAAGCAATTTATGCAATGGTATGATAGATAAGAGAATTGAATGTAAAGTAAAAGACACAATATTTGTAAGGTTCGTTGGGTGGTGTATCCCAACTATGTCCTTCTTCTCCTTGAACACTTGGAGGCAATCTACTAAAATGATTCTCAAAGAATCACACAGAATCTTCTACAAATTAGGAAGAGATAGATGTCGATGACTTGAGCTCCTTGATCACACAAATTTCTGCTCCAAATCACTTTAATCCCCTTACTTCTTTCACCCAGAAATAATGCAAGTATCCAACTTCGACTTCACACAGATCGCGAGGCTTGGATGGGCTTTTCTAATTGGTTTGTTTGATTTTGATGAAGTTCAAACAACTGGAAATATCTCAGTAGTAATGTGGTTTTTTTGAAAAGAATGTTTGAGATATTGGTTGACTGTCTCAGGAATTGAAGAAAAGCAAAGAGAATATTTTCTTGAATATTCTGGCTTTTCTGAAAGTTTAAGGAATGAGACTTCAATGCAACAACAATTTGGCTTAGAATTTGATTGTATGTTTGGCTTGTTGTTGAAGTCCTATTTATAGGCATTCTTGGAGAAAGTGTCCGTTTGACACATGCACAGGCGCATGTCTCTCACTTCCGTGAGTGAACAACTTTTGTCCTTTTTCCTGAAAATCTGTTGCACAGAAGTTGGTGCTGCAATCTATGAATAGTTGACAGTCCAATAGGGTGGCTTCTTTGTACATCTGAAAGTGCTCATCATATTTAATGCTCTTATCAACATTTAATGCATTTGAATTAAATGCCCGTTGGCACTTAATGCGTTTAGAATATTTGCATTAAACTCCTTCCGGACTTAAAAATAGATTCAGGTGAAATCAGTCATTGATGGACGCTTATCCATCCTTGAATCACTTCTGTCCTATAAGGTGGTGCTTGATATAGCTGGTCATTTGGACGCTTGGAGAATTTATCTTCATTCAGACTTCAGGCGCTTGAGTTTTCAAACTTTACCACTGATAAACTCACTTAAAAATTGTCAGACGCTCAGCCTAAGACTACTTAGCCTAACAATCTAGAATAAAAACAAAACAAAGCCTATAAAGCCTATTACAAATCTAACGCTTCAAAGCTTATACATGATTTCTACTAAAATCAAGCTTACATATTTTGTGGTCTAACATAAAGTCCTAATTGTTATCGTCAAAACATCTAACATGAAATTCCAAACAGTTTCCCCCTTTTTGATGATGGCAATACTTACTCTTTTATAGTTCAAGAGTTAGACAGTCAAAATAAAAGTTAGCTTTGGTTAGATAACGTTAGTTAAAGTTAGTTACGCTTCAACGAGATGTTTCAGCTGAAAAATGCATTTTATATATATCAATGATTACACGCTTTTTTACAACTGAACAAAAACTTCATACGAGACAAGAATATAGATAATGTAAATCAAAGAAACCTTAGTGACTTGGTCTAACTTTGTATCGCTTGGGCATTTCAGCTCGGATAGCTTCAGTTAGGTTATCTTCCAAAGTCATCATCGCTTCATGATCTTTGTCGATTATGAGCTGATTTTCTTCCTTTTATCTCTTCTTGAAAGCAGCAAAGTGCTTGTCCCAATCAGTTGGGTCAATACCAATATACTTTAGACAAATTCTGAAAGTTCGATTGAAGTCAGACATCTGCCTCTCTTCAGCTAAAATTCTTGGATCTGTAGGTTCTGGAATAGATGCTAGTTGAAGAGGGATGTCAAACTGTTCAAGTAGTGCTCGAGAAAGTATTGGTAGATTTGGATACAGTGCTCTTGGAGGTTCTCTTAGCGTTCTACTAGGCGCTCCAGCAGAATCACTTATCCCAACAGCAGTTATCCAAGATGGAAGACTTAGCACAGAAGGAGAGATAGTAGCTGACGCTTCGAAGGCGGAGGAGGTTCTTGAGCACTTGAACTGGACGCTCTCCTCAGCTTTCCTTTCCTTTTCTCTTCCACCTTATTGCCATCATAACTCTTCAGAAAATGTTCTGTGAGTAAACTGACCTGATGAGCAATTTAAGACATAGAATTTGTAAGATCATCCAGACGCTTGTCGAAACATTCCTGCAAAGCGAAGATCTTAGCGCTGGTAGCATCATTCAATGAGGTCTCTAAGGAGTTTAGACGCTTTTCAAATTGTTCTTTCAGGGCTAGTTGGTTGGCTCGAGTAGCGTCACTCATTTCTTGAAATACTTTTTGACACTCACCAACAGCCGCTTGAGCAGAACCTTTCTTATTACCTATTTGAGCGTTCAAGATTTGGGATTCAATCTTTGCTAAATTGGTCTTAATCCAGTGAAGAGATTCTTCATTCTGAGTGGTGTGACTGCTTATCTCCTCTAATACAGATTTCAGCAAAGGTCCAAACGTTTGACTCACATCCGATGGAATGGCTTGAGGAGCCGGTCGCTTGAATCCGGATGTATGCTTGAGTGAGTCAAGAGGAGCTTGATATGCAGGATCAAAAATTATACCGCGTACATCAATTGAGAGATCCTCAGCACTATCAGCAGCAACAGAATCAACGAGTTCAGGAGCATCAGAAATATCCTCTGGTGGAGACGCTAGAACTGGTTCTTCAGCAGACGCTGGAATACTTGCGACTTCTGCTGGTTCAAACACTTCAACCATCTTAGCAGATTCGTCTTCAAACACTGACCCTGGTTGGCGAAAATCATCGAATTGGAAGTTCCAATTTGCTGCATCGGCAAAAGAATTGGAAGCGGCTTCCAGAAGTTCAGTCAGATGTTGAAGAGAAAGGCAAGTACCTTGAATGAATGTGTGAAGTGGACTATCTATGGCCCTAATGTATATGGGATCAATGATATCCAGCACATGATTCGGGAAGACTTTGGACGACGCTTGGCAGATAGAGAAAATTGCATCTGGGCAGTAATCTCTAGAAAATCCAATCAATCTATCTATTGGAAGATGTTGGAGACGTTGAGATTCAGGTACGTACGAATTGTCGTATTCTTCTAGATAAGGATAGATAGCTTGAGCCAATCCTTGATTTCTTTCCAGCAGTGAGAGGACAAACTCATAGTGATTGAGTACCTTTTTGCGAATAGAAGGGAGCAATGGATATCCTCAAAATGAGTAGAGTACTAAGCCATTCCATTGTTTGAGATTTACAGTGAAGATGCTGTAAAAAAGAGATAGGGGAGCCATAATCTTCACCATCAATTTAAGATTATCTTCGCAGTGGCTTTGAGAGAGATTCAAGCAAGATACGGAAGAGCTGCCACTGGTAGATGTTTGAGTGTTGAAATAGAGAGAAGTAATGGACAATCTGTGAAGCTCTTGACGCAAACTGCTCAATCTGATGTCGAATGATTGGGAGCTTAAGAACAGGTCCAACTCTCTGTTGACGCTTCGTTAGGCAATACTTAGCGAATTGACACTTCTTGTCATGCATGCCTATGCCAAATAAGTGGGGAGCTTGAACTAATTTTGTGAAAGTATATCGATGATGCACATACGCTTCGACCCAGTTGACTTCAGTCAAACAGTAGTCTGGTCCAGCGTTGACCATAGCTCGAATGCCTTCATGATGAATATCTCTGATAGATTCTAGGAGATATCTATCAGTTTGATAGTTGGCATTTATGACGCTGTCAATGTATGCATCACCTTCAGTCTGGAGCAAATCCATCAGAGATTCGAGACGCTCACCGGCATGAACCCCTTTATTCTTCCACAGTTGAAAAGGATTGGCAGACTTCTTATTCTCAGCACTATTTGTTGTAAGAGGAAAATGTGTGTAACCTTCTCTGTTTAAGACTTTCTCGGAAGGGTTGAGAAACTCTGGGCGAAAAGGATCATATACTCTGATGTTGTAGTCTCTCAGAGCAAAACAAGTTGACTTACTGTGCCCATTTTCTAGGTAGTAGTCCAAATCCACATTGTACCTAGAAGTTCTACCTCCTTGCCTAGCGGTTAACACTATATCCCTGATCTTATTGTCAGTGTCAATCAGCTGGGCAATCTCATTCTCAGCAGCAATGTATCTTTCTTCATTATAGCCAGCAGGAATGAAATCTTCTTCGAGCGCTGGGGGCATATAGTTGATTGAATGATTAATCATCTTCAGCGTGTCCAGCTTGAAGAAGTGCTTTGGCTTTGTAACATCTTCAGCAATGCTCTGACCTTCTGAGCGTGCCTCTGTTATAGCTGGAACAGGAATTGATGTTTAAACCTCTTTGGGAGCAGGTTCCTCAGTTGCAATTGCAGCAGCTTCTGCGGCAACGTCTTTGGCAATAACCACAACTTCTGTCATCTCAATATCTAAGTGGACGTCTATTGATGCTTCAGCAGCAGCTAGAACTAAAGCTGTAATACATGAACTATCCTCTATAAGAGCAGGATCTTCTACAGATGTAGGAATAGAAATGCTGTGGGAAGAAATAAACTTACCCTGAGAACTTGTCTCAACAGCAATTTGAGCGCTTGGCTCATCCGCAATTTAAGCGCTTACCTTAACAACAGCAGCTTGAGAGCTTGGCTCAACCGTCTCAGGCTTCTCAGGAACAGATGCAGCTTGACGCTTGCTTGTCCTGGGACGCTTAAAGATCTTCTTTACATTGATTCCTTCAATGAGCGTGAACTTTTGAGCGGGAGGAGCAACAACTGGTTCCTCAAAGTTTATTTGTTTAATGATGCCTTCCAGCTTTCTCCGCTTGAGAGGTAACTTGTCCTCTGCAGCCTCATCAGTTTCCTTATCACTCTTTTGGGGAGAGGAAACAACTTGAGCCTTGGGCTTTCTGGGAGCCCTCTTCTTTATTGCAGCCGAACGCTTCACGGCTTCTTCTAGAACTGGACACTCAGCTTCCTCATTGGACGCTTGACATACTTCCAGACGCTCAGATAGTGGCCTAGCAGCACCACCAACTTTGGGAGGATTGAAGAGATTACTCAGAATCCTTTTTCCCAGCAACTTGGTCTTATTCAGCGGTTGACCAGACGAGTCTATACACTCTGAGTTGTGCAACAGGTCACTCAGAAGAAGCCCATAAGGTTTATTCGTGGTGCTTAAACAGTACCGAAACCTTCCAAAAATATACTTACTCCAGTTGATCTTGATGTTGAGGAGTATCGCCGTCATCATCTGAAATTGTACTGAGTTTGCCTTATCAAAGGTACCCACTCTGAACTCTATGATTTTGCTATAGAAATCAGCCAACAGTCGGTATTTGGATACCAGTTCTTTCTTTTCAAAATACTGTGTGTAGGGTACACCGTCGTAAGCACTCATGGTTGTCCATGCTTCCTTGATTTGATCTAAAGTAACGCAGTCCAATGCCTCCCCCTCATTTGGGAGATTGAAGTTCTTGGCAATGGAGGCAGCAGATAAAATGAATTCCTTGGAAGGCTCCTTCTTGGATAAAGGAATTAGACAAGAGATAGACTTCTTGTCCTCTAAGAGTTTAGCAGTTTTCCAAAAGTTGTCAGCTTTTGTCAGAAACAGATAGGAATATTGAGTCAAGAAAGTTTTAAGCCCAGCCTTGACTACCATGTTCATCATATCTGTCAGGTTGATTTGAGGATGTTCATAAAGAAATTTCCAATCGAAAACAAGGCCTTCAGTAACCTTGATGGTAGGCTCGGCAGAAGTAGCAGAAGATTTCTTTGGTGCCATTTTTAGTGAAAGAAATGAACTGAGATTTTACTTTTGCTTTGAGAGAGAGAGGGAAAGTAAGATTTGCAGAAAGCTTTGAGTGAAAGTGAATGATTTTTCGGCAGAAATTGTGTTTTAAATGACACAGTAATGAATTTTTGAAACTTGTGTTCTCTAGTCTCTGTAGGATTTAAACACATGTAAAGCGTTTTAATCTCAGCCACGAATTCATTAACTGCGGATGCGAGTTTTGTGTACTAGAGAGAAGTTACATTTGGTAATTCCCATATATAAAGATTTGACATCCGAGTTAAAATTATAAAAATGTTTGGCATTTTCAGAGTGTAACACACGCGCCTGATAGTACACTGACACGTACACAAACACGTGCTATCTCTGAACCTTCATTTTGAATAGTTTTTGATTATCCGCCAGTTTGATGTGATAGAAATATGTGAATAGAGTACACAATAGACTGCTGAGTCTATCCACTACTTCAAGAAGCTTGTAAAATTTATGCATGATTTTTTTTAAGAAACATTTTTATATTAAGTGTTGAATGGAATTGGTTCAATGCTTAACTGATACCACTGGTTGGTATAACACTTCTTGGTATTTATTATAACTGTTGTAATATCGACGCTTGAGATCAAAGTCCTTTTTAATGTTTGAGCGTCCAATATTTTATGCATAAATAATACTGAGCGTTGATGATCATGCATCTGAAAATTTTGATCATTGACGCTTACAGTTATATTCAAGTATAATTTTAAGATTCCCCCTAAATTTGATAACTTGTAAAAAAATTTTTTTTAAGAAAATCTTTTAGACATAAATCAAGTGGATTCCCCCTAAATTATATGTCTAATAAAGTATGATGCAAAATGATTAAGCATTTAAATCAATCATACCTAATTCACTTCTCAAAGTGAGAAAACGTTGTTCGTTGAGCGCTTTGGTGAAGATATCTGCCAATTGTTTGTCAGTTCCAATAAAGTGCATGGAGATATCTTTCTTTTGAACATGATCACGAAGGAAATGGTATCTAATGTCAATATGTTTAGTTCTGGAATGGAGAACGGGGTTTTGATTCATGGCGAGAGCACTTTGGTTATCATAATGAATGGGGATTGGACCTAGGATTATACCATAATCTCTAAGCTGTTGCCTCATCCCTAACACTTGTGCACAATAACTTCCTGCAGCTACATACTCAGCTTTGGTTGTGGAGGTAGCTATGGATTGTTGTTTCTTACTATGCTATGAAACTAACTTATCACCTAGAAATTGACATGTACCACTAGTACTCTTACGATCTATTTTGTAACCTGCAAAATCTGCATCTGAGTAACCAATTAGTTCAAAAGGAGAATCCCTAGGATACCATAAGCCCACATTTTGTGTGCTTTTTAGGTATTTAAGGATCTTCTTGGCAACAATTAAGTGTGAATCTTTAGGATCAGCTTGAAATCGTGCACACATGCATACCGAAAACATAATATCAGGTCCACTGGCAGTAAGATAAAGAAGTGATCCAATGATAACTCTATAATTAGTGATATCAACTTTCTTTCCACTTTCATCTTTATCTAATTTAAGCGTTTGGCTCATTGGAATTTTTGAATATGATGCATTCTCCATACCAAATTTCTTAATCATATCTCTTGTATATTTAGCTTGGTTAATAAATATGCCATTAGGGAGTTGTTTAACTTGTAATCCTAAGAAGAAAGTTAATTCACCCATCATGCTCATTTCAAATTGTTCTTGTATCATTTTCAAAAATTTCTCACACAGACGCTTGTTAGTAGAGCCAAATATAATATCATCAACATAAATTTGGACTAAGAGAATATCTTCGTCATTGATAATTTTAACTAACGTTGTATCAACGCTGCCTTTTGAAAAGCCTTTACCAATAAGAAAGATAGAGAGAGTGTCATACCATGCTCGAGGTGCTTGCTTAAGCCCATAAAGTGCTTTGTCTAGCTTGCAAATTATACCCTTACCATGGTTGTTGATGAATCCCGGTGGTTGCTCCACATATACTTCTTCTTGGAGTTTACCATTCAGGAAGGCACTCTTCATGTCCATCTGATATATCGTAAACTTGTTGAACGCTGCATACGCTAGAAACATGTGAATTGTTTCAAGACGGGCGACAGGAGCATATGTCTCATCAAAGTCAATACCCTTTTCTTGGCAATATCCTTGAGCTACGAGTCTGGCTTTGTTTCTTATTACAATGCCATTCTCATCCATCTTGTTTCTATAAACCCATCTAGTTCCAATGACTCCTTGGTGAGTTGGTCTTGGTACTATTGTCCAAACCTTACTACGCTCAAACTGATTAAGATCTTCTTGCATGGCTTCAATCCAACTTGGATCACTTAGCACTTCATCCACTTTCTTAGGTTCCATTTGAGAGAGAAAGCTTGCGAACATGGCCTCATTGAATGTAGCGGCTCTAGTCCTAACAGGCGCTTCAATATCTCCAATAATATGCTCAGGTGGATGATTACGCAGCCATAGTCTATCTGGTTGGAAAGGGTTAAGAGGTTGAATAGGCGCTTGACAATCAGACGCTTGACTACCTTCTTGCGTAGGCGCTTGAAGTTCACAAATCCTTGTTTGCTCTTGATGATCACTCCCTTCATGATCATCAGCATTTCTTACATTGTTATCCAGAGTAACCTCACGAGTAGTCTTAGGAGGTGGCACTGAGATCTCATCATTGTCATCACTGTCATCATCAATGGTGATCTTAGACGCTTGATGACATAGATCTTCAACTCCTACATCATTTATATCAACCTTACTCGGTTCTTGGTTAGCATCATCAAAAACAACATGAATAGATTTCTCAACCTTTGATTTGATCTTATTTAGGATGCGAAAATTCTTTCCATTCTTAGAGTAGCCTAGAAAGATTCCCTCATCCGCTTTAGGATCAAGTGTCTTTAGGCTTTGGGATCCATTATTATTGATAAAGCATTTAGAACCAAAGACGTGAAAATATGAAACATTTGGCATACGTCCTTTCCATAGTTCATATGGAGTTTTCCCATGCTGTTTGTTGATCATGCAACGGTTTTGAGTATAACATGTAGTATTGATCGCTTCGGCCCAACACCTAGGAGCAAGCTTGGACTCTGCTAACATAGTCCTAGCGGCTTCCTTGAGCGTTCTGTTCCGGCGCTCAGCAACACCATTCTGTTGGGGAGTTCTGGGAGCTGAATACTCATGATGTATTCCATTCTCTGCACAAAACTTCTCAACAATCTTGTTAGTAAACTCAGTACCGTGATCGCTTCTTATTCTTGCAACCTTAAGATTTTTCGATGTTTGAAGTTGCCGAATAAGCGTTGTTAACTTGTCACATGTCTCATCTTTGGATGAAAGAAATTCCACCTAAGTAAATCGAGAGAAATCGTCTACTATCACCAAAGTATACTTTTTACCGCTCACACTGATCATTTGAACAGGTCCAAACAGATCCATTTGAAGTAGTTCAAGTATTCTAGAGGTAGATAGATGAGGTTTTCTCTTGCAAGATGATTTAGCTTATTTTCCCATTTGACAAGTGTCACAAAGGCGATCCTTGTGAAATGGTCCTTTTGGTAATTCCTCTACAAGATTTAAATTTATAAGCTGAGAGATTGTCTTAAAGTTGAGGTGATTCATTTTTCTATGCCATAACCAACCCGTTTTAGATTCATTTTTAGCAACAAAGCATGTTGGGTTGTTATCAAGTGTTGAACCCCAATCTACCAAATATACGTTGTTTGTTCTTTTACCTTTCAATTTAGTAGACTTAGTCTTAGTCTTAGCATCATTTATATAGCAACAGTCGCTTGAGAGTATGACTTCGAAGCCTTTATCACAAAATTGACTTATGCTTAATAAATTGTGCTTCAGACCCATAACATAATAAACATCCGTTATCATGATGTTCCCCCTATGCATTACCTATACCTTTGGTTTTACCTTTGGAGTTGTCACCATATACAACCTGAGGACCATTGGCAGCTCGATAGTTGATCAAAAGATCCTTGGAACCAGTCATGTGCCTTGGCGATCCATTATCGAAGTACCACACAGATGTATCGGCTCTAGCTCTAGGTACCTGCACTCAAAAAGGGGAGTTCTATTTCTGTTTAGGTACCCATAGTAACATTGTTAGTTTGAATTAGAACTTTAGGAACCCATATTTGCCTAGTCTTCATTGTAGGAATATTGGCCTTTTCGGGTTTCACATTGTGTTGTGTGCTTTTTGTTCACCTTGTGCTGTGTGCGCCTTTTGGGTGTATAATAATATCCTCGATTATAATAGTCATCATAATCATAGTCATAATCATAATCATCATAGTAGCGATAATATGATCTAGACCTCTGGGTATATTGACGCTGGTATTTCCTGGGCGCTGGCTTGGGGTGCACTTTTGATGCTAGACGCTTAGCGCTTGACTCACAGTGATTAAGTTTATCCTTAGCCTTTGGAGTGTTCGGATGAACCTTTCTTTGTGAATCATTTGCTTTCGCCTTTCCCTTGGCTGAGTCTGCTTTGGCCTTCTCATTTGTCCTCGTACCATTGTCGCTTGGTTCAACATGTGTTTGACTTTGTGAACCTTCTTCAACAAAGAAAACACCCTTTCCTTTGTTGTTTGCCGTAACATTAGGTTTGTTTGGTTGTTTACCGAATTTATTGCATCCTAAACCGGTCTTTTCACCAAACATTCTTGTTACCTCAGTCACATTATCCAACTTTCTTGAAGCTTTTGATAATGATGAGGTGAGCTGCTCTGATTTGGCAAGTTTAGCGATCAGATCAGCTTCTCTCTTGACTATTATATCAAGATCGCCTTTTAATTGACTAATCTCACTCTCAAGTGATTGGTTCTTCTCAATGCATTGTTGCTGAACTTTCAACTTTGCTTTGAGTGTTACTTTATCTCTTGTGAGTGATGAGATAATAGCGAGATCATTTTGATATATTTTGGCGGCATCTTGACAATCTTTATAATATTCATTAACTTTGTCAAGTAATTCTTTATAAGAGAGAGGGTAAGATATCTCAGTGTTTACCTCAGGAAACGCTTCATCATCTCTGGCCATGAGATAAATAAGCGCTGAGTCATCCACTGGCTCATCATCATCACTACTCTCCTCTGAAGACTCCAAATCTTCAGGTGCGGACGCTGGTTCTGATTTCGCTAGCAAACCTTGTTGACGAAGGTTGCTCCTAAATTGGTTTCTATCCACATAATCCTGCCTTGAGGGCTTGGATACATTTGGATAAGGGCAATTTACCTGGTAGTGCCCTGGTTTCCTGCAATTGTAACAAAGGTTAGTTTTCATCTTTTGTTCACTTGTTAACCTTGCAGTGTGTGGTTTTGAGACCACGGGCGCTGAGAGATTTTGAGTAGACGCTTGGTATTGAGCAGGCGCTTGGGGTGAAGGAACAGAATAATGAGGCGCTTAGTACTGTTGTTGTACTGGAGCGGGCGCTTGTTATGAACTCTGTCCTTGTTGCTTAGGACTATTTCCTTTCTTTTCATATCTCAAGAACTTTCTGAATCTATTCAGCAAGGCCAACTCCTCTTCCTCACTGGATTGATGTTACGAGCGCTCCAGACTCAATTAGTGGACTGCTCACTGCATCACTAGCCGAATTCAACTCAAACTCAAATGCTTTAAGCTCTCAAAAACCATCTTCTGGAGTTAGGCGATCCAACATATTTGATTCTCTCATAGCTGTTATCTTCATCAAGAATCTACTAGGTAGACTTTTAAAGATTTTAACCACCATTTTTCGGTTCTGTAAATTCGTACCCAAGGATGTGAGTTCCGTAACAAGAGCTGTGAATCTTATGTCCAGTTGCTCTAGAGTCTCATTGGTCAACATCTTAAAGCTGTTAAACCTTTCCTTGGCAATGGAAAGTTTGTTCTCTTTAATCTGAGCTGAACCACCATAGATCATGGCTAACTTATCCCAGATTTCCTTAGTTGTGTTTCATGACTTAAACTTGTTAAATAGATTGTCATTATCACCAATAGCTGTATACAGAGCATTCCGACCAACATTGTCCAAATTTGCTCTTCGACGCTCATCTTGAAACCATTCTTGTTTCGGGTTTTCAACGTAACCATCCGGAGTGTCTTCCGTGGCTCCAGGCGCTCTTGTGATAACTTTATATATTTTGATTGGCCCATCTGAAATAATATCGCACATGTCATCATCACATGAACAGAGATATGTAAATGCTTTGACTTTCCATGTGTCATAATTCGACTCAGTCAGTTTGGGAACTTTAGCAAATGACATAGAATTTTTTTTTAAAAGCAACTAGATTCTGAAGAAGGATCTAAACAAGCAGTTATGCTTGGAAATTTTTAAATTTCAACTTTAACAGCTCTGATACCACTTGTTGATCCCAAGTGGCATACAAAAGGGTCAGGAGGGGGGGGGGGGGGTTGAATAGACCCTGAAGTCTTTTTCGACTTCAAAAAGTTTTGAATTAAAATGGTTTTGGACGCTTGAAATGTAAATGCTTGACTGAGCGTTTACTTGAAATATAGACACTTAGGCTAAGCATCTGATGAAGACTGTTTTTAGAAAGTTAACTTAGACTTCAAAATTTGAATACTTTAACCAAGTAGGTTTAAGCGTTCAGTTCTTTAATCAGTGTTAGCACAGCGGAATAATTTTAGACTCTTCTCTATTGGAAATCTTTAGCGTCACAAATATGTTTCTTAGTTGCTTAGCGTTTGATTGTGTTTTACTAAAGCAATTTATGCAATGATATGATAGATAAGAGAATTGACTATAAAGTAAAAGACACAATATTTGTAAGGTTCGTTGGGTGGTGTAATCCCAACTACATCCTTCTTCTCCTTGAACACTTGGAGGCAATCCACTAAAATGATTCTCAAAGAATCACACAGAATCTTCTACAAATTAGGGAGAGATAGATGTCGATGACTTGAGCTCCTTGATCACACAGATTTCTGCTCCAAATCACTTCAATCCCCTTGCTTCTTTCACCCAAAAATAATGCAAGTATCCAACTTCGACTTCACACAGATGCGAGGCTTGGATGGGGTTTTCTAAACAGTTTGTTTGATTTTGATGAAGTTCAAATAACTGGAAATATCTCAATAGTAATGTGGTTTCTTCGAAAAGAATGTTTGAGATATTGGTTGACTGTCTTAGGAATTGAAGAAAAGCAAAGAGAATGTTTTCTTGAATATTCTGGCTTTTCTGAAAGTTTAAGGAATGAGACTTCAATGCAACAGCAATTTGGCTTAGAAATTGATTGTATGTTTGGCTTGTTTTTGAAGTCCTATTTATAGGCATTCTTGAAAAAGTGTCTGTTTGACACATGCACAGGCGCTTGTCTCTCACTTCCGCGAGTGGACAACTTTTGTCCTTTTTCCTAAAAATCTGCTGCACAAAAGTTGGTGCTGCAGTCTATGAATAGTTGACAGTCCAATAAGGTGGTTTCTCCGTATGTCTGAAAATGCTTACCACATGTAATGCTCTTATCAGCATTTAATGCATTTGAATTAAATGCCCGTTGGCACTTAATGCGTTGAGAATATTTACATTAAACTCCTTCCGGACTTAGAAATAGATTCAGGTGAAATCAGTCATTAATGGACGCTTATCCATCCTTGAATCACTTCTGTCCTATAAGGTGAGGCTTGATATAGCTGGTCATTTGGACGCTTGGAGACTTTATCTTCATTCAGACTTCAGGCGCTTGAGTCTTTAAACTTTACCACTGATAAACTCACTCAAAAATTATCAGACGCTCAGCCTAAGACTACTTAGCCTAACAATCTAGAATGAAAACAAAACAAAGCCTATAAAGCCTATTACAAATCTAACGCTTCAAAGCTTATACATGATTTCAACTAAAATCAAGCTTACATATTTTGGGGTCTAGCATAAAGTCCTAATTGTCATCATCAAAACATCTAACATGAAATTCTTAACAATCCGTATCACCATGCAAAGAATCTAGATAATAAACAACCTCTTTAAATGGATCAATCACAATCAACAACCAAAGTCCCCTAAAAAGCATTCAAAAGATAAGTTCAAAATTAGTTTTGCGTAACAAGTTTTACAAATTAAAGTTGGCTCTTTAGTAGCTCACTCGGTGTTGTAAGGTGCAAGAAATAACTTCTTCATCTGTGCGCTCTCTATCATAGCATTTGCTATAAATTGTACTTGTTCAATTTGCTAACTGGGACCAATACCTGGTCCCGCAGATATAACATGTAGGCTAAGGAACCCAAAACGAATTTCTTTCCTTGCGGGGATGACATAATTAACCCACAGAAACCTAAATTGAGCATAAAATAAATTTGAGTAACAAAAATAATCATAGTTCAGATGCAATAAAATAATTAAAAAACTTACTTGATATACACTGAAATGACAGAGGCTCCTATCTCTTCATGACGCAAAAGGTGACAGATCTCCTCCCTCCCAATATACTCTTGGAATTCAATATTCATAATTCTTTTCTCCAACTCTATAGTGATCTGGTCATCTATAGACACGATCTTCATGAACTTTCCAAGAAATAAAAGTTCCCTAGGGAGTTCATCTAGTACAAGGTCTTCACATCTGTCACCTTCATGTGCAGGTTTGGTCACTGGAGGTCTTGGTTTGACAACTGAATGCTTGGATGTCTCTGATTTATGGTTTCCAACTGATTTAGATGGTCCAAGAGACTATTTAAGCAAAGAAAATAAAACGTGAATGTTACACACCAAAGTATATTTTTGGTAACCATAAACAATTGTTATAATTTATTAATGGTTAGCTATTAAATACATACCGATGCGTAATTGACAATGACAAGACTCATAGGCCAAGCAACAAGGGTACCTAAAGCATCAGAAATCGTGCGCACTTCATCATCGAGAGGGACTGGTAAGGGTGTATCCTCCTCAATTGCAGTGTCAATGCAAACTCTCACATGGTTGATGGGAAATGGACGGTTGTAAAGTGTTCTATCCGATGGTCGATTGAACATATGTCCTTTAGCCACCACACGATATGATGGTAATGAAAGTGCTAATTGACATGGCTCCTTAACCTACATATATATACCATTATAATAGAAAGTCTTGTGTATTTTACAGAAATAGAGAGTTTCAAGTTATATGATCACTAAATAAGTTCAGATCATTATCTCAGGAAGCATCTTAGCTGGTTCTGGGCAGCTATCTTCCAAAGAAATCGCCTCATCTTCATGTGGCTGACACGACCCAGACGCCTACAACTCGGCAATCTTGCGTTGCAAGGAGGATAGTGATTCGGTGGGCCCTTCACCATGCTTCTCAAGCTTTGCATCTCCATATGTTTAGAAGGCTTTGGATCCATAAAGTACTCTCTTTGTGACACCCCTAACGCGATCCGAATGCTCCTTCTTTTTAAGAACTTTAGCCAATAGATCATCCTGGCCCCTATCGTTTTCACTATGGCTAGTACTCTCCTGTAATATGCACTCCTGTAATAATACATTTAAAAAATAAAAAAACTTAGTGAACTTTGCTCTTTCAAAAGTATTTCAAAAAAAACATACAACACATTATAGACCTAAAATTGCAAATAACTCACCATTTCATTCACTACTCTTCTAACATTGATATTATCAATCTCATTCTTTTTATCGGAATGCGAAATCCTCCATACCAGTGCTCGTGTCACTTGTGTGCAATCTGACCCAGTTTCCTTTCTTTTCTTCATCTATATTTTGATTAAAATATATATATATATATATATATATATTAACAAGGAATTTTTATTAAAAAAATTGTAAAGATTCACTGTTAAATGAACTACGTACCTCAATTTGCTCCACAAGAGCATGTCCAAGACGTGATGTACTATAAGAATATTCAGGATCCTTCGCTCTTTCCTGATTTTCCCTACTTAGTTGTTGTTTATTACATAATCAAAGCACTAGTCAATGTATTAGTTACATATAAACGTAATAACCAACAAATAAAACCGTAAATTAAAATGAGTACTTGGAAATTTTCAATTAGGCGAACTTCTAAAAATGTCGTCCAATCAGCTTCAGGTATCTCATATTGTGAGGGTGGGTTGTAATTAATGTTCCCATCATCCTCCTGTAATCATACTCTACTCAAGTAGCTCCTGAAGTTTCGTACTAGCTTCCCAGCTTCTGCTAATTTTTTTTCTCCTTTCCTCAATATCAAAGGACAACTATAAAAAACAAACAACAAAATATATATGAAATTATAATTTAGAGAAAATTAAATCAGCAAAAAACACATTAACAATTAGAAACATGATAAGAACCAAATTACCGCTACTTTATCCCAAATTCCATTTTTTTGTTGGTGCCGAGACTTGTCGCCAATCACTAATGGTAATCGGCACTTTCTGCCAATCCAGGACTCCTATGTAACCAACAAGTGTTTCTTTGTTTGGGTCAACTACTTGGCCTGTCCCATTCCAACCGAGAGGTAGCTTTATGCCTTTACTTCTTGCATTGATGATTTTTCTCATCGTTGTGACACTTCTCCTTATCTCAGCTTCGACACATTTTTTTGCTCCATGTCCATCCTCCTCGGGAAAACTTCCAGCACACTCTGAAGCCATCGACCTACAAAAGCCAAAAATACAGAAGTTAGATTCATATACCAAAGATTACAAAAATGCATAGATTATTTCTTGTTAAAGTAAACTCACTTATGAAATCTATGAAAATGCCATAAATATGCTATATTTTTTTACTTTATTTCAGAATTTGAACTTCTGAAAATAAGTCTATCATATAATTATCAAATAAGTTCAAATACTTTTCATCGTTTATTTTTATCGTTGGCTTAGCAATCTTTTTCTTCCCATCAGCACAACCCTTTTTTTTAGTACGCCAATGAACTGATGGATTAATCCATATCTCCTCTTGGTGATCTGGTCGCATATTCATTATCACTGATATCTAAGTTATCATCACTATCAGTTGATTGTGAATCACCTAAGATAGGATTTCCTCCATCATCTTCATTTTCTTCATCATCATCCTCAATACAAGTATTTTTGTCTGCCGATAAAACAATGGGCCACCTCTTATCAATAGGATCAGTGACAAAAAACACTTGCTTAGCTTGTGATGCCATAATGAAAGGTTCATCTTTGTATGCAACCCTTTCAAGGTCTACTCGAGTGAAGCCTATTTCATTATTTTGGACACCATTTTTATTGTCAACCCACCTACACCCAAATACAATCACCTGAAACCAACTATAATCTAGCTCTCATATACGTTCAATCACCCTATAATATGATAAATCAGCATAGATAGGGTTTTTATCTTTTGCACTTGGGATATGCATTACTTGGGCTACAAGACTCACCCGCTATTCTGGATTATACATCGCTCATCTTGGTCTTTTACATAGAATGTGTGACCATTTATACAATAACTTGAATAACAAAATACTAGTCTGCCGGACCCATCGACAACCATGTCAATTTATCTAAAACTGAATTTGGATTCTCTTTCTGTTTATCTTCAATATGCTTTCGGAACCAATCGATGAAACTCTTGTTATGTTCTCATGAAATCCAGCTCTCTTCAAAAAGATTTTAAACAAAATGTTTCTAAACAAATGTTTGCAAGATGGCAGGCACACCTTGTTCCTTTTGATTTTGAAATTATTTATAAAAAAGGAAAAAATAATAATCTTCCAGATTTCCTGACTAGAGAATATTTGTTATCATGAATTTTGCAGGTTTACAATACTCAGAAATATCCTCTTATAGAGGAATAATGCCACATCTCTATCTTCATAACCTATATTGTAGTGTGTATTATATACAACCGGTTCATCAATGCTATTTAGGAAGAATTGGCGTCCTGAATCCAATTCTTGATCCTTATTATATTAAAGAATATAGATATCATAATAGTATTAAAAGACTTCAAAAGAGAAGATATTATCTGATGAAAAGTATTGATTACTGGAAAGCTATAAGAAATGATCCTGAATTTTCTATGCAAAATATAACATATCAACATAGTGTTCAAACCCATCTAGAACAATGTTTAGCGTGGGAATTAAGATTTCTTAATAAATACTTAAATAGACTTGCAGCTTAAATCCTTTAATATGATAGAAATGCAATGTCATGGAAGAGGACTCTCCTCTTATAGAGGTAGAGGTGGTCGTGGAAAAAGTCAGGATAATATTCTGACTCAACATGGAAGAAGAATGCAAATAACAGCTGATTTATCATCAGAGAAAGATCCTTTATATAAGGAATTTCTTGAATTTAAGAAACAAAAAGAGGGTCATACCCAAGTTTCTCCCTCATACTAAAAAATTGTGGGAAATGAAGAAGAAGAAGCAGATGTCCATAATATGGGCTATATACTAAATGATCAAAAAAGAGTTATACTCTTTATTACTGAAAATGATTTAAAAAGGGATAATAAGCACTGAGAATTGGTAGAAAGATATCTTAACACTAATAGTGATACTTTTGGAAGTTATAAATTCCTACAATATTATGAAAATATTCTTCAAAATGGAGGGTTTTGTGAAATAAACCATTATGGTTCAAATAAAGAAGTTCATAACTTCTCAAAAGTAATAATCAAAAGGATTATATCCATAGAAGAGTGGGGAATATCTCCATTCAAAGAAAAACAATTTTATTTCAACAATACTCCCATCAAATATAATTATTGGGATTATGTTGAAGCATTGGAAAAGGTTTTCTTATATGAAAATCCGAGCCATAGTCATACTTGGTTCGTCAAAATATGTGGGGAAGTTTATAACTATTCCATACCAAATTGGTGGACATTTTATGATCCTAAAGCAGAAATTCTGCCAGAAATCCTTTTTGGATTATTTCAAGAATGGAAACAATATTCTAAAAATATTTTAGAAATTACTGAGTCTCATAGACCAGAAAAAATAGAAACATTCCATTTCTTTATTGAATTTTCAATCCCATGGATTTGGAAATGGTGTCCCAAAGTGGAATATACTGAGGATCATATCCCAACCATAACAAAGGTATCATATACCAAATTTTGGAACAAAATGATATTAAAAAATCCTGAGGATAATTCCTTGAATTGTCAAGATACTATTCAAAAAATTAATGACAAGATCAAGTTTTATAAAATCTTCATGACATGAAGCAGCACCAGATGCAATCTCCTAATATTGCAGACATTTCTCAACAAATAAAGCAAACAGCTGGAACAAGCTCCAAGGTACAAATGATTGAAAAATATCTCAGTAACATGAAGAAAAGATTGATGGAGGAATTAGAAGAAGAGGACAGAACTGATACTTCTATGACTTCCTCAAGTAAAAATAATAATGAAGATTTAATGAATTTTCAGGATGCTCAGGACCCAGATGATGTCTCCATAGAAGACAATTTTGATCATATCATGGAGAAATTGCAAGAAGAATCTTCCCGAGGAAAAAACAAAAAGCAAAGCTGATAAGTTAAAGATTACATCCTGATCATAAATAGTAAAATACTGATAAGTTAAAGATTACATCCTGTTCATAACAGTGAAATCACTATTCATAACAGTAAAATCACTGTGTAAATAGTAATTAATTAGTTTGTAATGTCGTTTGATATCCGCCACCTTGACATCTATAAAAGGGGGCTTATGTTCAGTTTTTCACTAAGGAAGAAAAAAAATAAGTTAGAAAATTAGAAATATTGTAAAAATCTCTCTCTATTATCTCTCCTACTCGCTTCAGTCTCCATCTCCGTTGTAAAAAATCAAGTTCTTGTATATTTCTAGCAGTTTGAAGAAATAATAAGAAGAAGTTTTCCTGTAAGTTTCTATTCTCTTCAAGTTTAATTTTATTTTTGGTTTGTGTAAAGGATGAGCCTTATAGGCTAAATCCTTTTGTGTTAAATTATATCTAAATTCGCATGATTCTTCTAAAAAACATGGATTGATAATTCTAAAAAGAGATTTTAATTATGGTATGGACTCTAATGGGTTAATTTAGTAAACTGACTGAAATTGGATCATTGAGAATGATATTCATACTGTTGCCGTGTTAGCCGTGATGTTTGGCGCTTTGGGCATTTGTATGAAAATTCTTGATGGTTTAATTTCATTGACGGATTACTAAATTGTAAAAATAGTTTGTGAATCTGTGGCGACCCTTGCAAAAGTATCCTTGAGAGAAACTGGGGGTCCCTCATTTTACTACTCCCTGCATTAGGTCCAGTAAATCTTCCATAATCACTATCTCTCTTTGGAATCATTTGTGTCCCTGGGCATAGGTGGTATTAGAACCATGTTTTAGGGGGAAATCATGTGGGTAAGGATATAATTTAACACAGAGTAAATAATAATACTACATATATTCTATATAATATAAATATGTATATATATATATAAAGCAAATATGTAGTATTATAATAATACTACATATATTCTATATATATATATATATATATATATATATAAAGCAAAGTGGAGCTGCACGCCACTTTTTTCTACCATACATATATATATATATATATATATATTCATATATATTAATACTATATCAATGTTTCTAGAATTATATGTATATGAAATAATTTATATAGAATAAGCAAAGTGGCTGTACACGCCACTTTGCATATTTATAATATGTATATATATATATATATTAATATTATATATATATATATATATATTTTCTTCTTTAAATTAAATTGCTATCCAAATCATATTTCATGGCAATTTAAACCAAATTTTAAAATGAAGGAAATAAATTGCCCACTAAGTTATTGAGAACCAATCAAATTATGCCAACTCATCAAATAATTATGACATAGTTCTCATCCTACAACTCTAAATAGGGATTCAAATTCTATCATTCAACATACCAAAATTTGAGTAAGAGAGAGATATCAAGAAATGTATTGAAAGTTCTCTGTACTCAAATTCAAGAAGGATCAAGGCGTTTGGTGGCAATCAAGGCGGCAATCAAAGCGATTTGGTGGCAATCAAGGCGATTTGGTGGCAATCAAGGTGGCAATCAAGGCGATTTGGTGTCAATCAAGGCAGTTTGGTGACATTCAAGGTGTTGTTGGCGATCATCAAAGAAGTTCAAGGCGACATTCAAAGCGTTCTTGGTGAAATCCATCAAATAATAACGATTAATTTGAGATTTAGGCACAAATCTCTTAAATTAATGTTATTAAAATTCAAACCAAAGTAGGAGGAAATCGAAGAGTTGAATCCACCAATGAAGTATTCAAATAATAACGATTAAATTGAGATTTAGGAACAAATCTCTTAAATTAACGTTATTCAAATTCAACTCAAATTTGGAGGAGATCAAATAGTCAAATCCACCATCAAAATCCCCCAAATAATAACACTTAATTCGAAACTAAAGCGCGAAGCCTTCGAATTAACGTTATTAAAGGATCAAATCAAACTTGAAGGAGATCAAAGCGCCAAGCTCCACTTGAATTCAAATCACAAAATCAAATTGTTTGGAGTGAAGAATCAGAGGAATTAATTAGAGATTGTAACCACTTTTTTTTTTATTTCAATTTAATAAATTTATTTGTGTAACTATTTTTCTTGTTTGATTAAATTGCAGATATTTAAATTTGTTGTTCACAATACTACAATAAAAATCTTGGAAAACCATCTCAACCCCCATTTTCTCTTTCTCAGAAGGAACAAAAAAAAATAAAAAAAAATCAGTTGTGAAAGTGAAACAGCAAAATATATAGAGGATATAGAGTTTATAATTGGTGGAAACACAACATTATAATTCTGACATTACCACCACTTTATATTAGTTTTCATTTCCAGATTATTATCTCTCTCTGAAATGGCGGTAGCACAGATGATGCGTTGACACGGCCACCACAATGGACATCACTGCATACGATACACACACACACACATATATATATATATATAACATACTTAGAGTACATCACAATGAATATAATATATAATAGTATTTTACTATTCATGATCAGGATGTAATCTTTATCTGATCAGCTTTGCTTCTTGTTTTTTCCTCGGGAAAATTCTTTTTGCAATTTCTCCATGATATGATCGAAATTGTCTTCTATGGAAACATCATCAGGGTTTTGAGAGTTGAAAATTCATTAAATCTTTATTATTATTTTTACTTGCAGAGGCCATAAAAATATCACTTCTGTCCTCTTCTTCTAATTCCTCCATCAATCTTTTCTTCATATTATTGAGATATTGCTCAATCATTTGTACCTTGGAGCTTGTTCCAGCTGTTTGCTTTATTTGTTGAGAAATGTATGCAATATTAGGAGACTGCATCTGTTGCTGAGTACATCACAATGAATATAATATATATATACATATATATATATAACATACTTAGAGTACATCACAATGAATATAATATATATATATATAGGGTCAAGATCGAATACATACCCTCTTTTAGATAAGATCTAAGACCCAATATACACCATTGGATCAATTAAATCCAACAGTCCAAAAAATAAGGAATAAACAAGCGGTAAAAATTGAAAAATAAAGATTAGGGGTATAATAGACAAAATGACAAGATTATACAACATCCACTTACCCAATATAATAGAAAATCCCCTACAATCTCTCCAAATCTGATACCTACGAAAATCTTCACTTCAATCTCTCAATCTCAGGCCACGATTAACGCAATCAATTTATAGAATCGTATTAACCTCCGATTTCGGTCGATTATCACCAAAAAATTTCTGAAATTATGAAAATTTCTGGAAAATCGAGATTGAAAAAACCAAAATCTGAAATATTGAACTTCTGGAATTTGCAAGAGTCGCTGCTCGAAGACGACCGAAAATTAGCTGGGGAAGACGACCGGAAAATAGTCATGAATATGACAGATTTTCGCGAACTGAAAATTCGATCGTGAAATATCAATCTCCTCTTACTGTATATTTGTGTATTAGCTATTGTATAATGTATTAATTAGCTATTGTATAATGTTTATATTAGCTATTGTATTCACTGTATAATGGGTTATATGATTCTGTATATTGTCTTATATTTTACTGTATATTGTGTTATAATATGCTGTATAATGGTTTATAAGATTGTAATTGTATGACGAATAAACACACACTGTATAATGGTTTGTATGATACTGTATAATATGTTATAACATACTGTATAATGGTTTGAAAATCACTAATTGTATATCATTAATCACACACTGTATATCACCGTTGTATTTACTGTATAATGGTTTATAAGCTACTGTATAATGATTTATAACCTACTGTATGATAGTTTAAAAAATCACTAATTGTGGTGTCACTAAAATACGACACTGTATATCACCATTCATGTACTGTATTTTGCTTTAAAAAATAATAAAAAGATATATATTTTAAATTTTCGAAAGGTAAAAACTGTTTTTGGAATTTGGCCTCAAGCTCTACATCAATCTCAAAGGAAACGTTGTTTTAAAAACAAATCAGTAACTTATCATAAGTATGCTGAGCACCACCCTCTCGGGCCCAAATTCCATCGTTTTAATAGGTTTTTTTGTGTTTTTATGTTTTTAGTCGGATTTTTATTTTTATTTATTTCCATTATTTCCAAACTTTACTTTGTTTGTATTTACTGTATATTTGTTTATTAACTATAATATAATGGATTAATTAGCTATTGTATTCACTGTATAATGACTTATATAATACTGTATATTGATTAATATGATACTGTATACTGTGTTATAATATACTATATAATGATTTATAAGATTGTAACTGTATAGTTATAAACACACACTATTTCTGCCATCAAAACGTAATCAAACGCTATTGTAATAAATGAATATATACTCAATTGAAGACGATGCTGTCTTGTTTAGGAATATCTCTTGAATTGACGCGTCGATTAAATAAGACTTGAATACTATCTCAAATCGCCGAGGATGAAACAAATATATATATATGATATCTGATACCAGCTGAGAAAGACGATATTGATTTCATAAGAACTTCCAGGAATATGAATCTGATAATTTCTGTATTTGTTCGAGCAATCCTTTCTTCTGAAATTGGATTTATTAATTAAAATGGGAAGATGATTCTGTTACCGTAATATATGGGATTTGATTTTGATCTGCATGTTAATTGCATGGGTTTGTTATGACTATTGCCTAAAATGCCCTTTTCATCATTAAATTAAATATTATATCAGAAAACATGGGCATAATTATGGACCTTGGGATCAATTGATTTAAATGGCCTAGATTGGTTCTTATATCTTATCTAACTCATAGGGATGTATTTGATCCATACCCTATATATATATATATGTATTTTCCTATCATATTGTTGTGTGCGTGTATATATATATATAGTGTGCGTGTATATATATATATATATACACGTACACAAAAATATGATAGAAAAATATATATATTGGTTAGAATTCTAAGATTTAGAAGATGACAACAAATTTAACCAGAAGAAAAAAAATTCGTTAATGAACAAAATGTCTCGTAATGAAGATTATAGACTACACTCAGGGTTAACCGAACTGCCTACGTACCTCTAATGGGATCAAGTTTAAACGTAGTTCAAATACTAAATATCATTCCAGTATAATATTGATTGTTTGAATACGATTTTACCCAAATTTATGTAATAGGATCATACTCTTAAGTCTTTAGATTATCATGAACAATACGATGTATGCCTCTTAGTATTTATTGCTCAGATTCTCCGTCTGTGGCTCTCAGTAATTGGGGGTATTTATAGAGTTTCCACTCTGTACGGATGGGTGATTCACATATGTGACATCCCTCAAGGGATGTTTTACACGTGTAGGTGGTGGACGGTCTCGATCTAACGTCGTAGGGTCGGGTCAGTAAAAATACGTGAATCTTGGAGTGTAATATAAATATTAATTTATTGGGGACCTCTATGACAATGTACCCTCGTATGACATGTACATGTCACCTTAGGCTATATACGATGTACACGTATACGACCTTACGATGTATATAATAATATTTTAGCATATCATTAGTCCCCCACTTCGTTAGTGATGTATGAGTAATGTTAATTTTTGAATTTATGACTGACGAAGTATAATAATATGCATGGAACGTCCACCATTTTTTGTCATAATTTGCTCTGACACGCCGACTACCGATAAGAGTCAGGGGGATCCAAAAGGTTATCCAATCGAACCACGAAAAGTGTCATTTGAATCTGAACCTTCACGCCTTTATGGCCACTAGATTCAATTTTTACCATTTAATCTCGGCCATTCATTTCAAAATTTTGTACCCTCTATATATATATATATATATATATCTCAGGAATTACTTCTCATTTGTTTTTTAACCTTCATCCTTTTTAGAGCATTCTAGAGAAAAGAGAGTGATTTTTTTCAAATTGGTGTGTCTCTGCTGTAGTCGACTTCTCCTATCAGTAAGTATAGATTTATCCTTATACTCTCTAATTTTTTGTTGGTTCAATTTCTGTGTGTTTCAAATGAATAGCAATATCGTAGATGATTAGGTACCTCGTACTTCTGACGTGAATAATGCATTTAGCTCTACTCATTCTGATTCGTCTCATGAATCCAGTGATGATGGTGAAGCAATTCCTAACGATGATCCCATCGAGCCAGAGTTTCCTTCTCCTTATCCTGATCTCGAGGGTGTGAGGAGGATGTCAACCTCGATATCTTGCTCAATCTCGATCGAGCTCATAGGCTAGTTCCTTGGTTAGATTTTGGTTCTACTCTTTGTCCAACGATGCTGACCTTAGGTTAGATATCATATTCCTGCAAATTATCATATAATAGTACCCTTGTCTTTTGATCGGATGCATCGGCCTCCCATTGGATATCAAGCTTTTCATGTTCCAAATCTTATGTCTGGTGTTAGGTTTTCTCTTCACCCATAATAGTTAATATTTTGCTGTATTTACGTCTTAGTCCAACCCTATTGCTTCCAAATTCGTATAGGCATATAGTGTATTTCATAGTGTTAATGGAAATGTATCAGGCTCATCCAGATATAAAGAATCTTAAAAGTTTCTTAGCTATAAATCGATGTATAAAGAGTAAAGATGAAGGTTTTTTCTTTCTTTCCCCTCAAATACATTGTCGTCTGCAATGACGAACTCAATCTTCTTTTGGAGATTGGAAAAGAAGTAATTTTTCATTGCACCTTCCCCAAATGAAAATTGGCACATGCCTCGTAAATGGGGTTAGAGCATATTGGTATGCCTATAATTTCTCGTGGAACCCTTAAAAGTCTACTTAAGTGGTTATACAAACCCGAGGTAATACTAAGTGAATCTAGGTTGGTTTCTTGTGGGCTTAGCAATGCCAACGTTCCCGACATTGCAAAATGGGTAAGAATTTGTAATAATGTTGCCTAGATTGTTTATAATTTTCTTAATTTAGTTCATTTATCCTTTGTTTATTTCTTGCAGCGATTGCAATCCGCCAAGCTCGAATGGATAAAAAAGTTGCATTCGAGGCTGAGACAGCCCAGAAATTAGCTTTGGCAGCAGCAGGAAAGGAAGGTGGTCGGGCCGCTCGGGGCCATGGACGAGGTGGTGCTATTGTTATCAAATCCAATGATCAAGGCATCAACCAGGCCTCTGCAATTCGTGCAATGACTACCACTCCTGCTAGGCCCACTGCTACGATGGACGTCATAAGACCTCTCTCCAATGATGTTGTGGACGAAGTTGAAGAGACATCAGTGGGTTTGGTTCATCGTCCATGCGGACGAGTTACATTGGCTACTGATACCTCGTATGAACATCCTGAAAAATGTCCTCGTGAAGAAGGCCCTTCCTCTACTCCAAGTTTCCCCACCAGAATGACTATTCCATCGGGCGCGAACCCCTACGATCTTCTGAATGAAGCCTAATCTCTACTTTTACGAGACTATATTGAGGCCAATATTCCCTAACGGGCTCCTCTTCAAGCCAATGCCAACCCATCAATCCGGATTGGAAAATCTATCCAAATAGTATGATCGTCAAGGATGCTACCGGGAATTTGACTCGCAAGTTGTTCCATTATGCACTATTGCCAAGGGATAAAGTAGCTATCCTAGAACACCTTCATCCCCTCATTAGGAAGAGCGGGGGTCAGTACTTGATGAAGGTATTTTTCTTATTTTGATACTAAGAATTTTTTTTGTGAAATAACTATTACTAACTTCGTATTCTAAGAGTGAATTTATTATACAGGCTAGTCTTTGCCTACATCAATTAGCCCTAAACTACTTGACATATAAGGAGTTGCTAACGAGGGCTGAAAAAGAAGTGGCTGATTATAAGGCACATGTTGCTGCCGAAATGGTAACTGCCGAGGAACATCACTCTAAGGCATCCTCGTTACTAAAAGAGCTCAACATTATCTGCAAATCATACGACACCGATAAGTTGAAAATGGCAGAGATTCAAAAAGCTAATCAAGAGCTTCAACAGCAGATGGATGCTTTACGGGAAAACGTCGAGGCCGAGAAACAACGTCAACACACCCTCGGTAAAATTGTGGGTCAGCGAGAGTTTGAAGAATCAAATACATATCGACGTAAATTGGACAAGGCTCGACTTAATGGATCCCGTGACTTCATGTGGTCAACGTTTGCGAGGACCTACTACTTTCTATGGGCTCAATGATGTTCGCGATGGCCTTTTTAAAGCTCTTGACTATTTGAAGGAGACTGGTGGTCTTGTTCTTGAGTTTCAAGAGGATCAGTTCATCCAGAATTATTTGAATGCTCTTCTTAAGAGAGATTTCTTGATGGTTGAAGACCCTAATAAAGTTTATATTCATTCCCAGATTTTGATGCTTTGATGATTGGCGAGTTTGGGGCGAGTTGTCAATTAGAGATTGAGTTAGAGGCTACTTTGGATAGGTTCAATGCCCTGTCAAGGAATGTAGGCAAAAATACTGGAGGCCAGCGGGAGTAGTTTGAATCTTACGAATGTTGTTAATGCTATTTTTACTTAAGTTTATTTCAAACAATGAATATTTTGTTATTTTGTTTTATCATTACCTTATTTATATTATCGAACTTTGTCCTTGTGTCATATGGTTTTTGCTTTTTGAAGTATTACATTATTACATCATTCTGTGTCTTGTTTGTGCATATTGATATCATTAATTTATATTTCAATATTTTTACAAGTGAGGAATCTACTTTAGTAGTTCGAGGTATGAGAATGATGTTTCGTAGACTTATACGAACTTCCATTTTTATTCACATCAATGATTAAGCATAGAATCTCCTCAGGTTGTTTACATTCAAAGGTTGAGTTAAATCCTTTCCATGGAGATTTTACAGTCTGTAAGTCATTTCTTCAGTGATTTTTTTAATCTTGGATGTTCTTTCCCAGTTTACTTCCAGTTTCTTCACATGTCTCGACACTTTAACCCTCTTCAGAACAAGATCCCTTATTTGGAATGATCTAGCTTTTACTCTTTTATCATAGGCCCATGTCAATGTGCTTTTTTGCCTCAAGATTTTGCATACGCACGCTCTTTTACTTCGTTAACGACATCCAACTCAAATTTCCTTGCCACTTGATTTTCTTGTGTGTCATAGAAGCTCAATATGTGAATCATCATACCAATCTCAGCAGTTATTATAGCTTCTGATCCATAGACGAGGCATAATGGTGCTTCCCCAGTTGATGAACGAGGTATGGTTCGCTACTGATCCAAACACCACTCTGTAATGGCGTTATCATTGTTAATGGCTCGATTTCAGAATGTTCGGCTACGAACAGAGTTACCTTTCTGCTCTTAGGCCAAGAATTTGATTTGCAAACTTTGATAAGGCATCTGCATGCTCGTTTTCTTCTCTTGGGATTTGATGCAACTCTGCTGTCTTGAATTCTGACATCATCTCCTTCACTTTAAGCAAATATTTTAACATTATTTTTTCGTTGCTTCATATGAAACCGCTACCTGCCTTGCCACTAATTGTGAATCTATGTAAATCAACAACACTTTCACTTCGAGGCTCTTTGGTATCTTAAGTTCTGCGATGAGGGCCTCAATTCTGCCTAGCTTTATGGCGAATTCCATATCCAATTTGTCCGGGGTTTGCAACCATACCCCTTCTTCTCCTTTCTTTATCATTGAAGATCCATCCACATGTAACAACCATGATTTTGTCGGCTCGACTATTGACAAGCGACTCGTTCATCATTTCTACAACAAAGTCTGCTATTATTTGGGCTTTTACTGTCGTATGGCTGTGATATTCAATATTAAATTCTCCGAATTCAATGGATCATTTAACGAATCTTCCCGACACGTTAGGTTTTGCTTACACATGCTTCAATTGCTGGTTTGTTAGGACAATTATTTGATGAGATTGGAAATAAGGTCATAATTTAAGAGCTGAAGTCACTAATGCCAGGGCCCATTTCTCAATATCTAGGTAGTTCAATTCAGCTCCTTGAACCATCTTACTAATGTTGTATACGGATTTATGTTCATTTCAATTTGTCTTACTAAAATATATCGCACTAATGGTTGCCAACGATACAACTAGCTATAAGAATAGAGATTCCCCAAAAACAGGTTTTGTCAATAGGGGGGGGGGGGGGGGGGTTACCAAGTATTCTTTGAGTTCTTGAAATGCCTTTTCACATTCCTCCGTCAATGTGAATTTTTTCACTTTTCGTAAAATTTTGAAAAAGTACAGGCCTTTATTTGCGGACCTAAAGATGAACTTGTTTAAACTTGCCATTCTCCCCATTTATTTTTGTACATCCTTCACATTTGTGGGAGATTTCGTATTTAAGATTGCTTCGATTTTTTTGGAGTTTGCCTCAGTACTTTGTTCTGTGACCATATATTCCAAGAACATTCCCCCACGAACCCCAAATGTACATTAGTGAGGGTTTAATTTCATTCTGTATCGTTTCATTATGTCGAATGATTTTCTTAGATGAGTTAAATGATTTGGTTCGTTCACAGATTTTACGAGCATATCATCAACAGACACTTCTATGGTTTTTCCAATTTCTTCTTCAAACATCATATTCACCAAACGTTGATATGTAGCACCCGAGTTCTGGAGGCCAAATGGTATAACATTATACCAATATACCCCTCGTGTTGTGACAAAGGAGGTTTTTTCTCTATCTTCTTCTGCCATCATTATTTGATTGAAACCTTGATAGCCATCCATCGTACTTAGGAGTGCACAACCTGCTGTTGAATC
Source organism: Buddleja alternifolia (assembly GCA_019426215.1). Taxonomy (NCBI): domain Eukaryota; kingdom Viridiplantae; phylum Streptophyta; class Magnoliopsida; order Lamiales; family Scrophulariaceae; genus Buddleja; species Buddleja alternifolia. Next base: position 16,874,470 of record CM033407.1, on the reverse strand, counting down.
TACTAATAAATCTATATGAGGCAAGGGATAAGGGTCCAGGGGGCAAACTTTGTTTAAATCAGTACACATATGCCATTTGTTTCCGACCTTGGGTACAAGGACCACATAGCCTACATCTAAGAGCTTCTTTACTTCATCTTCAATGATAGCATCTCTATCAGGGCCAAATTCCATCATTTCTGATGAACTGGTTTAGTTTTAGGGTTGACATTCAGACAATGGAATATCACTGAGGGATCGATCCCTTGGAAATTCGCAGCTTTCCAAGCAAAAATATCGGAGTTCTCCTTTAGAAATTTTATCATTATTGATTCCATTTTTGGACTGAGTTGTCCCCCAATCCACGTGGTCCTTTCAGGATCGTTTTCAAAAAGTTGGATCATTTTATGCTCCACTGGCTGGACCCTCGTATCTTCCTTTTTTGCTTCTTATCTAGCTGTTTCATCAACACTTCAGCATCCTGATCAATAACATGTACGCTCATAACCTCTCTTTTTCTTTTCTTGTTCAAGTTCGTGGTTAATGAGGTAATATAGCAGGCACAAGGCCCTAACTGATTTCCTCTCACTTCTCTAATTCCATCTCTAGTTTTGATTTTTATTTTCAAGTGAGGATTTGACAAAATTGCGCCAAACATGTCCAGCATAGGCCTACCCACTATCATGTTATATGCAAAGGGAGTGTCAACAACGAGAAGGGTTACTCGTAGCGTTTCTCTCTTCGGAGCTGATCCCAATGATACATCGAGCTCTATTGATCCCTTTGCTTAATTTGTGAACCCGTGAATCCCATAAGAGGGGTATTCATAGTTCAAAGATTCATCTTTACCAAATCCATCTTCTGAAGAACATCCCAAACGATTATGTTGGCTAAACTTCCCGTGTCGACCAAATATTTATGTACAGCAAAATTTGCAACATCCATTGTTATCACCATTGGATCATTATGTGGAACGATCATGATGTCATAATCTCTATCGTCAAAAGTTATTGGAGGGACATTGTTTTGTACTGAGAAGACCTTAGTAGGCCCTTGACGATAGTGATTGCCACGCATGCCCTCTTATTCTTTCGAGCATTGGAGGAATCTCCACCACTTGATCCAACTGCAATAGTATGGATTTTACCTTGTATGTTGTTTGCTCTTTGTCGATCATCACGTCGAGGATTATCATTCCTTCTTCTATCATCGTTTCGTCGATAATTGTCATTTCGACGATACTCTTCATTCCGAGGCCTATTGTAATCACAGTTGTTAGGTCCTCGATGATCATTGTCTCTATTATACGATATCCTTGATTTTGTTGTCGATCTTGCGACCTGCTTCTCAAGCGTCTTACCTCTTTCGTGCGGGTGGCCTCGGGGGCTCTTACTTTCTCCAGAGTGCGATTGATAAAATCATTCAAAAATCTATCTTTTATTAGACGTTCTATCTCATCCTTCTATTGGGGAAAATAAACCAAACGCAGCGAAAATGGTATTTTAAAATTGTATTTGGATTTTCCCATAACAGGATCAATCCCGAGGTTTTATCAGACGTATATACGATAAGAAAATCGGTATTTTACCCATTGAAGCAAAGTGGTTGGAGAAACTCAAACTTTCGAATTCTTCAACTTCTTTGCCAAATAATCCGGCTAAATTCTTGATAATCTGAGCAGTCCAAAAGTGCCCCTCTAAATTGTCTCGCCGAAGAAACTTGATTGAAAAATCTCCTTTTTCTTGGCACTGAGGCTGACAGCTAGGGAGGGAGGGAGGGGAGAAATTTTTATCTTGTGGCTCAAGTGTTAATTGTAACTTGTGACCTAGGCATTAACTAATGTGATATATTTATATCACTTAGGTTATTACCTTAGGCTTAATTTAGCCCAATAAGGACGCCTAGTGGCCGCCCCTATTCGATCTTGGTGTGCCTCTTGGTTCACCAATTTGAGCTCAATCCAATCCATTATTTAAATAATTAATTCAATCAAATTAATTAATCTAATTATAGAATAGATATGATATTTAATTAATTTTAATTCTTCAAGAAATAATACATTAATTAAATTATAAATGAATTAACGTATTTCTTCAAATAATTAATTCGATTTAATTAATTTTAACTATCTAATACTTAAAAAATTACCACAAAAGACATTCCATATTTTTTTATCAATTTTTCCTTTTTAAGCGTGACTCTTTTGGTTCAGCTAAATTTGGCAATGGGTGGATTCCATTAAATGCGGGTCCCACCTAGCCAGTCAAATGGTCCACATTGTAACTCAAATAAGATGAAATGATTGGATCATTTTACCTTTCCTATTGTAAATACCGTGTGAATACAAACTCTTCATTTCCTTATCCCGATCAAGTGAGAGTCATGGTTTTAGGTCAAACTCACTAACTTGACTATATGTTATATTTATAATAAGTCCAGATCAGTGGATGCTTTGACCAAAGACTTTAAGATCTAACTTGCTTATAAATACATAGGATAATTCCTCGTTCACCTTCGAGGGAATGAATGCCATCTTGGATGTTAGTTAAGACTACTACTTGCCCATTAGGTTGCAGTTGGAGATTGATCCCATCAAAGGGTGAATTAGGTCTAACTACTCTAATGACAAAACTAACGTTACAAGTATATATTCAACTCGATTCCTCAAGTCTAAAGTTCAGACATTTTAGACATACCTATTACAATTTAATCAATTCTGTCATTGATTGCCAAAGAGTGAAAATCCATGTGACAGAATCTATGCGAGTCATGTTTGAGTGCTACTATCTCCATCAGTGCACCAATGATATGAGTTCTTCACTACTTCCTAGTGATTGGCGAGCACCTTTCTCGTCAAAACTCACACCATACAAGTCTTCATGATTTTCAACGCCCAATTGAGAATCATTGACTTGCATACTATTTTAGTACACAAGTATCAAACTCCTATAGTGCCTTAAAGAGTTAACTCTTGTGTTCATGGACTTATAGATGATTACAATATATAAATGTCAATATAATAGTAAACAACTAGTTGCATTTTTATTGATAGAATAAGAAAAAACGACAATTTAATAATGTCCTTACATTCTTTAATCCTCTAGTGGCATTTGAGGACATTAACCTAACACCTTCAATTAATAGCACTCTTTCGTATCGTGCCCCTTGTTCTTGTGAAATTGACAATATTTGTTTGAGTTCTTTCTTGGCCACACTTCTAGTGGTTTTGGGCATTGAATTACACTTAGATGATGTATTGCAGTAACGCTTTACCTCGTGACGTACTTAAAGGCATATATTGCTCAGATTTTATGCATCGACGGTGTCGTTCATGGTTCTTTCCTAACCTCGATCGTTCATGTCCATCACTGTTTTGATCTTTTTGATCGTTCGTGGTCTGAAAAGCCTCTGAATCTTTTGATAGATTCATTTCTTCCTCATTGATGATTGCTCCTCCAACTGTATCTTGATCCCTTGGTGCAGTTCGAGATAAAACAGATGCTAACGACCCCTTCTTCAAGCCTAACAAAAAAAAAAAATGGCTACCACGAGGTCGTGAGTCAACCCCGGTATCTCCAAAACTTCTTGATTAAAATGATACAAAAATTCTCTTAAGCTCTCTATGGGAACTTGCTTGAAACCCAACATCGAAGATACAGATTTCTTCGCTTTTTTGTTGCTCGCAAAATGATTTTTAAAATTTCTCACCATTTGCTTGTATGACACTATCGTACCGGAGGGCTGGGTAGTGAACCAATCTTGTGCACATCTTACCAACGTTGTCACAAAGACTCTTGCATTAATTGTATCTGATTGATGATACAATACATCAACAGCTCAAATGTCGTCAGATGTGACCTGAGGGCACCCGTTCCATCATACGAGGGTTCGAGGCTTGGAACGAAGCTGGGGGTTCCTCCACAATTATGTTCTTACAAAATGGAGAATTCCTTGCCATCAAGGCAGATATCTGTCTGAACCTTGGCCTTCGGACTTTTGCTCTACGACTCATCTTGTCCATTTTTTCATAAATATCATTAATCTCAGCCTTCGACAGGGATGTCACGTCTCTTTCCTAGGACATCATCGGACCCTTTCCCTTACGAATGTCAGATCTTGCCTCAGCATGACTATCAACGTCATCCTCGGATTTCTTGTCCAGGCCCTCCCTTTCTGCTCTTTTGCTTGCACCCTGATCTTGCACCTCAAGACCATCTGGTTCCTGAAACAACCTTCTCGACCTCAATGGGGTTGGGTGATCCTATCGTATGATTGGGGTGGTAGGCATCTGGGCCGATAATTTCTTCATTATTTCACTGGCGTGATCATCCATCATCTATTCTAGCTCTTCCTCGTCAAGGTTAACTTCTCACTACTGGTATCCCCCGTCTTCCTACGAGGCGACAGCTCTCTCACGTTCGAGGATGATTCTTCAACTCTCACATTCTTCTCATCCTGATTCCCTCCTTCCATCTTCAAGGTTGATTTGAGCAACTTTTGAGTAGTTTCCCACAGACAGCGCCAACTGATCTAGGTCGTTTATATAGGACAAATTTGATCGGTCAGGATGACCTTGGAAACGAACCAAATGTCTCTTAATGAAGATTATAGACTGCACTCAGGGTTAACCGAGCTGCCTATGTAATTCTAATGGGATCAAGTCTAAACGTAGTTCAAATACTAAATATCATTCCAGTATAATGTCGATGGTTCGAATACAAGTTTACCCAAATTTATGTAATAGGATCATACTCTAAAGTCTCTAGATTATCATGAAGAATACAATGTATGCCTCGTAGTATTTATTGCTCAGATTCTCTGTTCGTGGCTCTCAGTAAATGGGGATATTTATAGAGTTTCCACTCGGTACGGATGAGTGATTGATAGATGCGCCGTCCCTCAAGAGATGTCTTACACGTGTAGGCATAGTCTCGATCTAACGTCATAGGGTCAGGTCATGGGTAAACCCTACCCGAATTAGTAAATATACGCGGATCTTGGAATGTAATGTATATATTAATTTATTGGGGACCTCTATGACAATGTACCCTCGTATGGCATGTACATGTCACCTTAGGCTCCGTACAATGTACATGTATACGACCCTACGATGTATATAATAATATTTTGTCACATCATTAATTCCCCATTTCATTAGTGATGTATGAGTAAATGTTAATTTTTGAATTTATGACTGACGAAGTATAATAAAGATGTGTGTAACGTCCGCCGTTTTTTGTCATGCCATGAGGCCAGTTCTTACAGTTATCTCATACTAGCCCATCCAATATTGGACTAGTATGAGATAACTGTAGAAATGTTAATGAAGGTAAGAGGATTAAACCTAGTAGAATTCTTCCTTTTGTTAAATTATAAATAATATTTTTAGGGATTTTGGTATAGACATTATGATAAATCGAGATTTGATTTTTTTTTTATCCTGAGCATTTTCTAATAAACTTATTAGTGAAGTTTCCATGCACATAAGAGATGATTGTGATGACAATGGCTGAATTAATTCCTTATCAGAGAAAGGAATAACAAACTCCTAAGAAAAGGGATAGGGAAAAAAATGAATAGTACTGCAATTTTCTAATCTTTTTTTTCCACTAAAACAACTTGATAAATACAAAATATTAATAGCTAGAAAATAACGGATATAAGACACCTGTCCTATTTTAGTACCATAGATGACAAGTTATTCAAAACCCTACTCTACGGCAAACTGAAATCCTTGAGCCAGTTGGGCTTCCTTTTAATTCTTCTGGGCCTGTTGGTATCTTCTAATTCATCCAAGCTTTGTTTTTGAGCCAGCCCATTTGTAACACCAAGCCCATTCGTATCATTGCTCGGCCTGTGGGGAATGACCTTGTCCTCAAGGTCAAAATTGGGAAAAGACTCCTTAAATCCCTTAAGTGAGACCCACGAACTTTCATCTTCAGACAATGTTTCCCAATGAATCAAAAGCTGGTCTTCTTCTCCTTTTCTTGTCTGAACGTGTCGAACACCCAAAATAGATCTAGGGTTAAGGACAGAATGAGTGGCGTCAATGGTAGTCGGAAATGGTTTAATCTCAAAGGGGGGCATTCCATGGCATGGTTTTAAGAGGGATATGTGAAAAACTTTGTGGATCTTGGCGTCATATTGCAGATCTAATTTATAGGCGATGGAGCCAATACGGTGGAGGATGCGGTAGGGCCCGTAATAGTGGCGACTGAGTTTGTGGGTAAACTACTTGGCGACTGATAGCTAGCGATTTGGTTGAAGACGTAAGTATACCCAATCCTCAATTTCAAAGTGTTTTTCAGTCCGGTGTTTGTTGGCTTGATCTTGCATACGTTAACGAGCTCGCTGGAGGTTGAGCTTGAGGGTGGCTAAAAGTTGTTGTTTCTGTTACAGGGATTGATCAAGACAGTCAATAGGAGTCGTGCCGGCAGTGTAATAGGGAACAACCGGAGGTGGTCATCCATACAAGGCGTGAAATGGGGACATGCCAATGGCGGAGTGCCAAGATGTGTTATGCCAATACTCATCAAGACGGAGGAATCGGATCCATTTTTTGGGTTGGTCACCAGCGAAGTAGCGAAGATACGTTTCTAAACAACGATTTAACACTTCCGTCTGGCTGTCTGTCTGAGGGTGGTAAGCACTACTTATAGCCAGAGTGGTTTCTTGAAGCTTAAACAAATATTTCCAGAAAGTACTCACAAAGATGTGGTCCCTGTCCCTCACTATAGATTTCGGAATACCACGGAGTCTTACAATTTCGACTAAAAAAATTGAAGCAAAAGAAACAGCGGAATAGTGTGGGGGTAGGGCAATAAAATGACCAAACTTGGACAAACGGTTGACAATAACCCAAACAGCTGTTATAATAAAAGACGGGGGTAATTTTATGATAAAATCCATACTTATGTGTTCCCATATTTGTTGAAGCATTAATAAAGGTTGTAACGTACCATAGGGCTTATGATTTGTACTTTTTACCTGTTGACAGATATGGCATTGTTGGATGTGATGTTTAACGTCCATTTTCATAGCTGGCCAGCAAAAAGAAGAAGAGAGAGGGATAAAGGTGGCCTAAATACCGGAGTGCCCTTCCATCGAGGAGTAATAAGGCCTATAAACCAGAATCCTTAGGTATAAAAATGCACTTTTTGAAATAAACAATACCATTAGAAACAACAAAAACTTCCTGCATAGAAGTATTCCCTTGTAATTTTGCAATAAATTATTGTCCGGTAGGTGTGTTTTGATAAAAAGAGCGAAGTTGATCGATAATAGAAAACGAAGGGCTTGAGATGGCTAAAAGAGAGACTGCTTGGTCCGGAGAAATGAGAGACAAGGCATCTGCGACACAATTTTCCTTTCCAGGTTGGTATAATATCACGTAATCGTATCCGAGTAATTTAGTCAACCACTTTTGTTGTTCTGGAGTTTAGATGTGCTGCGTGAGTAAACTGCATAAGCTTTGTTGATCCGTCAATATTCGAAATTAGCGTCCTAATAAGTATTGTCGCCACTTTTGGACAACCTCGGTGATGGCATACATTTCCCGAATGTACGTGGAAGAGGAACGAAGGCGGGGACAAAGTTTCTTATTGAAAAACGCAACGGGACGAGACTCTTGAGAGAGCATTACGTCAACAGCAGATCCCGAAGCATCAGTATGTAAATCGAAAGAGAGTCCAAAATCTGGTAGTCATAGAACAGGTAAAGATGTCATAGTAGTTTTGAGTTGATTAAACGCAGTTGTAGCTTGTAATGTCCATTGAAAAAATTACGTTTTAATAGATCCGTTAATGGGCCCGCTATCTTTGCATAATTCCGAACAAACTGATGATAATGGCCCGTTAACCTGAGAAACCCACGCAAGGCTGAAATTGACCGCGGTGTGGGCCAGTCAATAATGTCATGAATTTTACTTATGTCAACAGCTACCCCTGTGGCAGAAATTACATGGCTTAGATTATCCACACTTGCTGCCCCAAAAGTACATTTAGAAATCTTCAAAAAAAAACTGATTAGTAGCTAAGAGTTGAAACACTTCGGATAAATGTAATAAATGTTCACACCAAGAAGTACTATAAATTAAAATGTCATCAAAAAATACGAATACGAAACGACGAAGTAAACCCCGAAATAAATCATTCATTGCCGATTGAAATGTTGAGAGGGCGTTGGTAAACCCAAACGGCATAACTAGAAATTCTAAGTGGCCATCAATGGTCCGAAACGCTGTTTTGTGGGTGTCCTCGGAGGCCAAACGAAGTTGATGATAACCCGATCGTAAATCCAATTTGGTAAAAATTGTCGCGCCATGTAGTTCATCAAGTAGTTCATCCACGATAGGGATGGGAAAACGATCCTTGATTGTCATAGCATTTAAGGCCCTGTAATCGACGCAAAAATGCCACGAACCATCCTTTTTTCTTACTAAGAGAACCGGTGAGGAAATGGGAATAGTGCTAGGTTTTATTATTCCGTCACGTAACATTTCGGATATTAATTCAGCCATGATTGTCTTTTGGTAGTGAGGGTATCTATAAGGTTTGATGTTAACGGGTTGGGAATTGGGGAGAAGATGGATATGGGGGTCGTGGGCACAGGAGGGAGGTAACCCATGTGGGGTAATGAAGAGAGATGAAATTTTTTGAAGAAGGAGTTGGAGATCAAGGGGCAAAGAGGAAATGGACTCAGGAAGATTGATGTCAGGGTCTGTTTCGGCGGAATAAGTATAATCGAGTGAAATGAAGCCACTGAATCGGTGAGAATAAATCGAATGACACGCGAAATCCTAGCAAGTATACTAGGTCGTGCAAAGTAATAAAGTGGACTATTTAGCCCGGGGTGTATCGTCTCCACAGGGACAATTGGATTCAATGCTCGTAATTGCTATATTATCTAACTCTAAGCTAAATCAAATTATAAGATGATGGTTGATTATACTATGAAAATAATCAAAGACAACTATGTGATAAACAAGATAATAAATCGAATGGAAAGAGGTGATTGGGTTATGATCCTGTTAGGAATTTCATGTTAGATGTTTTGATGATGACAAGATAGGATTTCATGTTAGACCCCAAAAGAATGTAAGTTTATACTTTCATAGAAAACTTGTATAAGCATTTGAAAGTTTGTTAGTTTGTTAGGCTTGTAATTTTTATCTTTATAGATTTTAGACTAAGTATTTAATACCAAGTCACTGATAGAATTCTGAGTGAGTCTATCAAGGATGAAGTTGAAGATCAGTGTCTGAAGTCAAGAGAAGATAAAGATTTGCTTTGAGCGTCTGTCAAACACTAAGGAATTATTTCAGGAATCTGTTCAAGCGCTACTATTCAAGTGAACAGTAATCAAGCGTCTTCGGAATAGTGTTACTGTTCAAGCGATCACTATTCAAACGCTTACTATTCAAGCGATACTATTCAAGTGAACAGTAGTCAAGCGTCTTCGGAATAGTGTTACTGTTCAAGCAATCACTATTCAAACGCTTACTATTCAAGCGCCCACTATTCAAGCGCTCACTATTCAAACGCTTACTATTTAAGCGCCCACTATTCAAGCGCTCATTATTCAAACGCTTACTATTCAAGCGACCACTATTTAAGTGAATAGTGTTACTGTTCAAGCGATCACTATTCAAGTGAACAGCGTTCAGATTTTCCTGAAGATAAAACCCAAGTTATCAAAGACTGAAATGCAATCACCAACGGATATTTATTTCCAACGGGAAATAAATTCAAAATGCATTAAATGCTTGATAAGTGCATTAAAAGCAAACAAGACAGTATGACTTGTGGACAAGCCACATTTGTTGACTAGACTGTCAGCTTTTCAGAATTCAAACCTGCTCCTGTCCAATAGGAATCAACAGAAATTAAGGAATGTCAGAAAAGGGACTATTTGAAGCTCCGCGTGAGGTACACGCGCTTGACTTGTGTCCAACGGACAAATCCCAAAATTCTCTATAAATAGTACCCTTCAGCTATCTCTGTGTGAGAGTGAAAAAAAGACGTAAATGTGAAAGAGAGCTGAGAAATAATTTGAGAGAAAAGTTTGCAAACCCCATAGCCAAAATCCTTCAAGCTTCTCAAATACATTCCAGACAGTCACCCGATATCTCAAACATCTTCCAAGAAGAACCCCACACTATTATTGAGATATCCCAAGTTGTTTGAACTTCCCAACATCAAACAAACCTGTTACAATAAACCCTCAACACCTTTCATCTGAGTGAGAAAGATTGTTGACTTCCACAAGCAGTATTTTTGAGTAAGAGAAGCTTGTTGAAGAAAGGTCTTTATTGGAGCTGAAGTCTGTGTGATCAAGGAGCTCAAGGCCATCTTGGAGAAGATCTTTATTGGAGCTGAAATCTGTGTGATCAAGGAGCTCGAGATCGTCTTCACCTCTCTCCCTAATTTGTAGAAGATTCTGTGTGATTCTTTGAGAATCATTTTAGTGGATTTCCTCCGAGTGAAAAGGAGAAGAAGGACGTAGTTGGGATTACACCACCCAACGAACCTTACAAATATTTTGTGTCATTTACTATTTTATTGCCTTACATTACACTGTCATATTATATCTTGAAAAGGCATTTAAAACTAATAAGCGACTAATTGGTTAAAAGGAACGCTAAGCTATAAAAACATTTCCGCTGTGCTAACCCTGATTAAGTGATTGAAACGTTACCCTACTTTGGTAATTGTTGAAATCATTAAGTCTAAGTTATCTTTTCTCAAGCGTTCAAATTTCTAAAGTGATACGAAAATTTTATGAAGTCGAAAAAGACTTCAGGGTCTATTCAACCCCCCCTTCTAGACCCTTTCGTATGCCACTTGGGACCACCAGATCCTACTACGTTCTATTCTATGTTCATGAACTCTTAATTATCCGGATTCTTAGAACGTTCTTGTTATGGCGAAACCCCCTAATGTATTTATTATTCAATCTCTTGAAATAACAAGCCTATACTAGTTAACAACTTCCTATATCTCTATAGTGAAGATTGAATTAACTAACATGCATTTAGGTTCAAAGGAATTCCTTGTTTACGAAGATCCTACATTCAATCGGGTCATCTTATCACAAAAAGCCACACAACGCAATCAATTCTATCTCTAGTCAATTGTTACGTTATGATGATTGATTTTTCCATCTCCCTTTATCTATCTCCTCTCGGTCTCAAGACAAAGCATTTTATCAAACACATGGTGATCAAGCATATGTAAGCATTAAGCACAAAATCAAACATGTAACAAGAATGTAATAAATCTGGAAATTAATGATTCATTAAACACAAAACATCACAAAGTATTCACATAACCCAATCACAAAAAAAATACTTAGCTCATACTTACAACAACAAGTGATTCAACAACTCTACAAGACATAATTGAAATACTAATCAAGAGAAAGAGTTAAATTACTCCCTATTATAAAGTGTGAATCCAAGCTTTGATGATGAAGATGATGATGATGAGGATGATGATGGCTCTTCAAGCTTCCTTAGGACTTCCCATGGCTCCCCCTTGGTGTTTTAGAGCATGTCTTCCATTTTGATAAGTGAAGAATGCCTTATAAAGACCAAAAACGGCGGATATAAAAAATAGGGCAGCAGGGCACTGAGCCGCGGCACAAAAAGTGCGAAGCATTTTTTCGAATCAAGACCGCGGTCCTGTGCCGCGGTCGTCTCATGCTGAATTCGCAGTTTTCGTATTTTAATCATAACTATCCCTGTAGATGTCGGATTGAGGTGATTCAAGTTGCTACGTGATGCTAAGACAATGCTCTACAATATTGGAGAAGAAACCTTAATCTGATTAGGCTTTTAAGTTGACGAAAATATCGTGTCTATATGAGCATTGTGTAAAATCTTTCATCAACTATCTTCTTTTGTTTCTTTCTTCAATTTCAAGCTCAATTTGGATCTCCTTTCTCGTCTTTCATGCGTAAATCAACTTGTATCCTACAAAACAAAATCTATACCAATCAAAGCATTATGAGGGATAAAAAGTGATCAAAGTAATGATCAAATCATATCACAATGGGGCATAAAATAATGTAAAATATGGAGTTATCAACTACCCCCAAACTAGGCTATGATCGTCTCGATCACTAAATGGCGAACAAGTACTCATAAGTTCAGATTTTACAACTTGGTTTGGGATCTTGAAAGGTTCATGTGTCAATAATCAAGCACGTAAAAGAATTAGACCCTCAAATATGATTATGACAAGTTACACTTTACCTAGAACACTCAACAATTTGAAAGCCCCCAAACATCTTCGAATCCATCTCGAAATCATGAACTCCAAATCCATTTTTATGTCAAGAGCACACTTTAAACAAGATTATGCAAACTCATTAGATAATAAAAACATTAAAACACTTCAAAACTTTGCTAACCTATCGGTGTGCATGAAATGTGAAAGTCAAGATCAAAAGGTCTTTTTGGCTTGTAACGTAAGGCTAGGTAATGGCTTGGACTGGAATATATGGATAAAGTGACTAAACTCAAGAAAGCATACAACTCAATATCATCGAGCTAAACACTCTCTTATCAACCGAATAAATCTCCACATCTCGCCACTTATAGCTTTCTGATTTCTTTTCCCCTTGAACTCATAACCCCAAAACTTGTTTCTTTTGATGCTAGGGGTGGAAAAATGATTCCCAAACCAAATAAATCACATTGAAGCTCAGTTCGTAGCCAAGTCGAGAGAGAGCTCACATAATATATTTTTCGGTAACTTCCAATCTCTCGACTCTTTAGCCAACTTACAACATTTTATTTTCCTCTCTTTATTTCACATAAACTCAAGACCTCAAAATTTCTCAAAATCATCAAGAACAAACACACCTTTTAACCCATTAATCCATGAGATTCGACACCCAAAACAAAGCATAAACCCAAATTAAAGACAAATGATATGAAGTTATATGCTCTCTTACTTGGGAAATAGACTTTGTTTTTCTTTCTTTTAGGCTAAAGGGTGGTTGGTGTGGCTTGCGAAAGAAAATCGAATGGTGGTTTTTTAGTGTGCTAAACACACTCCATTCTTATCAATACGGCTCAAAATAAGGTCTAGAGATTATGTAATATCGTGAAGGCCAATTGTAAGGTTAAAGAAAATGAAAGATGGCCTAAATCATTTCATGACTTCGCACACTCAACACACATTTCAAAATTGACAAAATTGAACGCTCAATGCTTTAAATCCTCAACAATTCACATAAGCATGGCTAAAAAGGCTTTCACATATAAAATACGACAAATGATTTCATCTTAGATGAAGTAGAGACACTCAAACTAATCATGCTCCAAGCAAAAGTATAACAAATCATGAATATGAAATCATTGACTATCACAGTTTTCTAATCCCAAATCAAGCATGAAACTTAACAAATGAGTACAAGTTACACCATATCACCACATCACAATAAAATTAGGACGTCTACCCCACCCCCCAACTAATCTAGCACATTGTCCCCAATGAGCGAACATACAAATGTAAAGTAAAGGAAGGAAAGACGTCCCTGATGTTTGAAGCTAAGTGATGTCCAAAAAGTGAAAGAGCAACAAGGCGAAGAGTCTGACAATAAAGCCTAGCCATCTGTGAAGTTAGAAAAACAAGAAGAGACAAAAAGCATCATCAAAACAACTTAGAACACTTAAAACAAAAGAAACAAAACAAAAAAAAATAACGGAAATGAAAGAAAGCATGTAAAACGTGGGTTGCCTCCCACGAAGCGCTTGTTTAAAGTCGGTAGCTTGACTCTCTTGCACTACTCATGGTGGATCATAAGGAGCAATGCCAACTTTGTATAGATGAGCCTTTTTGTGCTTTTTCCAATTGTGTAAAGGCTTCTCATTTCCCATCACATTCACAAATCCTGAAAAACTAAGATATGAGCTCAGATTCACTTTTATAAAAATGTAATAAAATTGTAAATAACTAAAAGTGAATTTTAAAGATGGGGAGTTTTCCATTGATGGTTTTAATAGGTATGTGGCCAGGCCTAACTCCCTGAGCCTTGATTCTGACAACTTTAGTGGTGATATATCCCAGTGACTTGTATATCTTCGGATCTCCTCATTCTCAACCGTAGTAACACTTGGGTTCTTAGTGTATGCCTCGAACGGGCCACTAAAGTTGTAAATTTTGTCTCCAACCTCCACCACTCTAGCTCTCTGGTTATTGATGCACATTCTTAAAAAATCAAGAGATATGATGGTAGGTGGCGTTGGATTCTTGAATATTTCTAATGCTTTTTCTTGGTCATTTGATGGAGTGGATTTTGGGATCCCTATGCTGAATTGAAGGTGCTCTAGTGATGTTGTATCTACTTCACCACACATAGATTCTGAAGGTAGTGCTGGTGTAGCAATGGGTTGTAGACAATGTGGTGTCGAATCAACAACTTGTTCAACTTCTGTATCAGATACCTCATCATTCTCCTCTATGCCACTCTGAGAAGTGTCTGATGATCTCTCTGCCAATAAGTTGGAAAGTTGGTTGAGTTGTGTTTGCAATTCCATTATAGATGCTTCGAGATTTTGAGACCGCTCATCGTTCGACTTCATCCATTGGATCATCAACTCCTCAAAACTTGGGTCCCTATCACATTGTTGCTGATAATCCCCATGGTTCTGAAAGTTAGCCGATTCAAATTCTCCCTGCATTAGAAAGGGGGACCTATTTTGTTGCAGGTATGCTTGTGAATCTCTCATAACATAATAACTCAATGGCAAGTCATACTAACTTCTCCATCCGTGTTGACAATAATCGCTATGATGAGCGTCTCCACACCACGAACATAAATCTTGCACTCGACTCCCGTATTCGGCACCTTCATCACATCCTTGTTTTGACCAATAAAAGTCATTGATGCTCATTTATTCAAGAATTAAAAAAAAAACATAACAAAACAACAACTTAAAAAAAACAAAAACAACAACTAAATAAAAAACAAAAACAGCAACTTAAAACACAAAACCAGCAACTAAAAACACAAAAACAACAACTTAAAACACAAAACCAGCAACTAAAAACACAAAAACAACAACTTGAAACACAAAAACAGCAACTTAAAACACAAAAACAGCAACTAAAACACAAAAACAGCAACTAAAACACAAAAACAGCAACTTAGTTTTAGAATAGATAAGTGAATTACAATAACAAATAACGAAATTGTCCCCGGAAACGGCGCCAAAAACTTGACACGCGAAATCCTAGCAAGTATACTAGGTCGTGCAAAGTAATAAAGTGGACTATTTAGCCCGGGGTGTATCGTCTCCATAGGGACAATTGGATTCAATGCTCGTAATTGCTATATTATCTAACTCTAAGCTAAATTAAATTATAAGATGATGGTTGATTATACTATGAAAATAATCAAAGACAACTATGTGATAAACAAGATAATAAATCGAATGGAAAGAGGTGATTGGGTTATGATCCTACTATGTTCTATTCTATGTTCATGAACTCTTAATTATCCGGATTCTTAGAACGTTCTTGTTATGGCGAAACCCCCTAATGTATTTATTATTCAATCTCTTGAAATAACAAGCCTATACTAGTTAACAACTTCCTATATCTCTATAGTGAAGATTGAATTAACTAACATGCATTTAGGTTCAAAGGAATTCCTTGTTTACGAAGATCCTACATTCAATCGGGTCATCTTATCACAAAAAGCCACACAACGCAATCGATTCTATCTCTAGTCAATTGTTACGTTATGATGATTGATTTTTCGATCTCCCTTTATCTATCTCCTCTCGGTCTCAAGACAACAAACACATGGTGATCAAGCATATGCAAGCATTAAGCACAAAATCAAACATGTAACAAGAATGTAATAAATCCGAAAATTAATGATTCATTAAACACAAAACATCACAAAGTATTCACATAACTCAATCACAAAAAAATACTTAGCTCATACTTACAACAACAAGTGATTCAACAACTCTACAAGACATAATTGAAATACTAATCAAGAGAAAGAGTTAAATTACTCCCTACTATAAAGTGTGAATCCAAGCTTTGATGATGAAGATGATGATGATGAGGATGATGATGGCTCTTCAAGCTTCCTTAGGACTTCACATGGCTCCCCCTTGGTGTTTTAGAGCATGTCTTCCATTTTGATAAGTGAAGAATGCCTTATAAAGACCAAAAACGACGGATATAAAAAATAGGGCAGCAGGGCACTGAGCCGCGGCACAAAAAGTGCGAAGCATTTTTTCGAATCAAGACCGCGGTCCTGTGCCGCGGTCGTGTCTATATGAGCATTGTGTAAAATCTTTCATCAACTATCTTCTTTTGTTTCTTTCTTCAATTTCAAGCTCAATTTGAATCTCCTTTCTCGTCTTTCATGCGTAAATCAACTTGTATCCTACAAAACAAAATCTATACCAATCAAAGCATTATGAGGGATAAAAAGTGATCAAAGTAATAATGATCAAATCATATCACAATGGGGCATAAAATGCTGTAAAATATGGACTTATCATCGACATAATTGGGTAAAAGAGGATTGCTGGGGTTTAACTTTGTGACCAACCACCAAGGTAACCCATTCACCATTGCAATCGAAGGACATGGATGGAATAGAGAAATCAGACACAATGGGCCCTAAGGATTGGAGCCAATGAACCCAAAGAACTGCATTTGCACCATGTATAGGAATGACATAAAAGGGAATGACAAATGAGTGTTCTTCAAAGTGGACAGTAACATTTTGACAATACCCCAAACTTTGCAAACATTCACCATTTCCCAATATAATTTTAAAGTCGGGTGTGGATTCAATAGGGAGTTTTAGAAAGGATGCGAGTCGGGGTTGGATAATATTATTTGAGCTACCCGAGTCGACTAATATGATGACAGCGTGGTGATAAGTCCATATTTTACAGTATTTTATGCCCCATTGTAATATGATTTGATCGTTACTTTGATCATTTTTTATCCCTCATAATGCTTTGATTGGTATATATTTTGTTTTGTAGGATAAAAGTTGATTTACGCATGAAAGACGAGAAAAGAGATCCAAATTGAGCTTGAAATTGAAGAAAGAAACAAAAGAAGATAGTTGACGAAAGATTTTACACAATGCTCATATATAAATGAGTTTTTCGTCCTCTTACAGGCCGAATCATACTAAGGTTTCTTATTCAATATTGTAGATCTATTTCTTAGCTTCGCGTAGCAACTTGAATCAACTCAATCCGACATTTGTAGAGAGAGTTATGATCAAAATACGAAAGCTGTGAATTCTGCGTCAGAGGACCGCGGTCTGATAAGAGTTTGTGCCGCGGTCCAATTCTCCCGAAGCCCTAAAATTAAGTCCGCCGTTTTCTCCCTTTATAACACACTTTTCTCTTGGAAAACACTGAGACATGCTCTAAAACACCAAGGGGGAGCCATGGGAAGTCCTAAGGAAGCTTGAAGAGCCATCATCATCCTCATCATCATCATTTTCATCATCAAAGCTTGGATTCACACTTTATAATAGGGAGTAATTCAACTCTTTCTCTTGATTAGTATTTCAATTATGTCTTGTAGAGTTGTTGAATCACTTGTTGTTGTAAGTATGAGCTAAGTATTTTTGTGATTGGGTTATGTGAATACTTTGTGATGTTTTCTGTTTAATGAATCATTAATTTCCGGATTTATTACATTCTTGCTACATGTTTGATTTTGTACTTAATGCTTGCATATGCTTGATCACCATGTGTTTGATAAAATGCTTTGTCTTGAGACCGAGAGGAGATAGATAAAGGGAGATCGAAAAATCAAACATCATAACGTAACAATTGACTAGAGATAGAATCGATTGCGTTGTGTGGCTTTTTGTGATAAGATGACCCGATTGAATGTAGGATCTTCGTAAACAAGGAATTCCTTTGAACCTAAATGCATGTTAGTTAATTCAATCTTCACTATAGAGATATAGGAAGTTGTTAACTAGTATAGGCTTGTTATTTCAAGAGATTGAATAATAAATACATTAGGGGGTTTCGCCATAACAAGAACGTTCTAAGAATCCGGATAATTGAGAGTTCATGAACATAGAATAGAACATAGTAGGATCATAACCCAATCACCTCTTTCCATTTGAGTTATTACCTTGATAATCATTTTAGTTATCTTTAGTTATTTTCATAGTATAAACACCTATCATCTTATAAATTGATTTAGCTTAGAAATAGGTAATTTAGCAATTACGAGCATTGAATCCAATTGTCCCTGTGGAGACGATACACCCCGGGCTAAATAGTCCACTTTATTACTTTGCACGACCTAGTATACTTGCTAGGATTTCGCGTGTCAAGTTTTTGGCGCCGTTGCCGGGGACAATTGCGTTATTTGATATTGTAATTCACTTATCTTCTCTAAGACTAAGTTGCTGTTTTTGTGTTTCTAGTTGCTGTTTTTGTGTTTTAAGTTGCTGTTTTTGTGTTTTAGTTGATGTTTTTGTGGTTTTAGTTGCTGTTTTTGTGTTTTTAGTTGATGTTTTTGTCTTCTAAGTTGCTGTTTTTGTTTTTTTTTTTTAAGTTGCTGTTTTGTTATGTTTTTTTTTTTGTTTTTTTTATTCTTGAATAGATGAGCAATTATGAACTTTATTGGTCAAAACAAGGATGGGATGAAGGTGCCGAATATGGGAGTCAAGTGCAAGATTTTTGTTCGTGGTGTGGAGACGTTCATCATAGCGATTATTGTCAACACGGATGGAGAAGTCACGAAGACTTTCCATTGAGTTATTATGCTATGAGAGATTCACAAGCATACCTGCAACAAGATAGGTCCCCCTTTCTAATGCAGGGAGAATTTGAATCGACTAACTTTCAGAACCATAGGGATTATCAGCAACAATGTGATAGGAACCCTAGTTTTGAGGAGTTGATGATCCAATGGATGAAGTCGAACGATGAGCGATCTCAAAATCTCGAAGCATCTATAATGGAATTGCAAACACAACTCAACCAACTTTCCAATTTATTGGCAGAGAGATCATCAGACACTTCTCAGGGTAGCACAGAGGAGAATGATGAGGTACTTGATACAGGAGTTGAACAAGTTGTTGATTCGGCACCACAGTGTTTGTACCCTATTGCTACACCAACACTACCTTCAGAATCTATGTGTGGTGAAGTAGATACAACATCACTGGAGCACCTTCAATTCAGCATTGAGATCCCAAAATTCACTCCATCAAATGACCAAGAAAAAGCATTAGAAATATTCAAGAACTCAAAACCTCCTACCACCATATCTCTCGAATTCTTACAAAAGTGTATCAATAACCAGAGAGACAGAGTGGAGGAGGTTGAAGTCAAGGTTTACAACTCTAGTGATCCATTCAATACATATTTGGAAAACCCAAGTGATGCTACGGTTGAGAATGAGAAAATTAGAGGATATCTAAATCACTTGGATATACCACCATTTAAGTTGTCAAAACTAAGTCTATGGGAGTATGGAGTAGCCACATATGAGTTGCAATCATCCATTGACGATCCTTTCTCACTTCCAATTAAACTTTCATCTTTACACTTCAATTATGTATTTTTGAAAGAGACCTTATGCTTACTTCTAATTCTTTTAGGTTGTGTGATAGATATTGGAGGGGAGAAGCCTTTACGCAACTGGAAAAAACACAAAAAGGCTCATCCATACAAAATTGGCATTGCTCCTTATGATCCACCATGAGCAGTGCAAGGGAGTCGAGCTAATGACTTAAAACAAGCGCTTCGTGGGAGGCAACCCACGTTTTACATGCTTTCTTTTGTTTACATTTTTTTTTCTTTTTGTTTTGTTTTTGTCGTTTTATGTGTTCTTAGTTGTCATGATGATGCTTTTTGTCTCTTCTTGTTTTTCTAACTTCACAGATGGCTAGGCTTTAATGTCAGATTTTTCGCCTTGTCGCTCTTTCGCTTTTTGGACATCACTTAGCTTCAAACATCAGGGGCGTCTTTCCTTCCTTTACTTTACCTTTGTATGTTCGCTCATTAGGGACAATGTGCTAGATTAGATGGGTGGCGGGTTAGACGTCCTAATTTTATTGTGATGTGGTGATATGGTGTAACTTGTACTCATTTGTTAAGTTTCATGCTTGATTTGGGATTAGAAAACTGTGATAGTCAATGATTTCATATTCATGATTTGTTATACTTTTGCTTGGAGCATGATTCGTTTGAGTGTCTCTACATCATCTAATATGAAATCATTTGTCGTATTTTATATGTGAAAGCCTTTTTAGCCATGCTTATGTGAATTGTTGAGGATTTAAAGCATTGAGCGTTCAATTTTGTCAACTTTGAAATGTGTGTTGAGTGTGCGAAGTCATGAAATGATTTAGGCCATCTTTCATTTTCTTTAACCTTACAATTGGCCTTCACGATATTACATAATCTCTAGACCTTATTTTGAGCCGTATTGATAAGAATGGAGTGTGTTTAGCACACTAAAAACCACCATTCGATTTTCTTTCGCAAGCCACACCAACCACCCTTTAGCCTAAAAGAAAGAAAAACAAAGTCTATTTCCCAAGTAAGAGAGCATATAACTTCATATCATTTGGCTTTAATTTGGGTTTATGCTTTGTTTTGGGTGTCGAATCTCATGGATTAATGGGTTAAAAGGTGTGTTTGTTCTTGATGATTTTGAGAAATTTTGAGGTCTTGAGTTTATGTGAAATAAAGAGAGGAAAATAAAATGTTGTAAGTTGGCTAAAGAGTCAAGAGATTGGAAGTTACCGAAAAATATATTATGTGAGCTCTCTCTCGACTTGGCTACAAACTGAGCTTCAATGTGATTTATTTGGTTTGGGAATCATTTTTCCACCCCTAGCATCAAAAGAAACAAGTTTTGGGGTTATGAGTTCAAGGGGAAAAGAAATCAGAAAGCTATAAGTGGCGAGATGTGGAGATTTATTCGGTTAATAAGTGAGTGTTTAGCTCGATGATATTGAGTTGTATGCTTTCTTGAGTTTAGTCACTTTATCCATATATTCCCGTCCAAGCCATTACCTAGCCTTACGTTACAAGCCAAAAAGACCTTTTGATCTTGACTTTCACATTTCATGCACACCGATAGGTTAACAAGTTTTGAAGTGTTTTAATGTTTTTATTATCTAATGAGTTTGCATAATCTTGTTTAAAGTGTGCTCTTGGCATAAAAATGGATATGGAGTTCATGATTTTGAGATGGAATCGAAGATGTTTTGGAGGCTTTCAAATTGTTGAGTGTTCTAGGTAAAGTGTAACTTGTCATAATCATTTTCGAGGGTTTAATTCGTGTACGTCCTTGATTATTGCGACAAAAAGTGCGAAGCATTTTTTCGAATCAAGACCGCGGTCCTGTGCCGCGGTCGTGTCTATATGAGCATTGTGTAAAATCTTTCATCAACTATCTTCTTTTGTTTCTTTCTTCAATTTCAAGCTCTATTTGAATCTCCTTTCTCGTCTTTCATGCGTAAATCAACTTGTATCCTACAAAACAAAATCTATACCAATCAAAGCATTATGAGGGATAAAAAGTGATCAAAGTAATAATGATCAAATCATATCACAATGGGGCATAAAATGCTGTAAAATATGGACTTATCATCGACATAATTGGGTAAAAGAGGATTGCTGGGGTTTAACTTTGTGACCACCCACCAAGGTAACCCATTCACCATTGCAATCGAAGGACATGGATGGAATAGAGAAATCAGACACAATGGGCCCTAAGGATTGGAGCCAATGAACCCAAAGAACTGCATTTGCACCATGTATAGGAATGACATAAAAGGGAATGACAAATGAGTGTTCTTCAAAGTGGACAGTAACATTTTGACAATACCCCAAACTTTGCAAACATTCACCATTTCCCAATATAATTTTAAAGTCGGGTGTGGATTCAATAGGGAGTTTTAGAAAGGATGCGAGTCGGGGTTGGATAATATTATTTGAGCTACCCGAGTCGACTAATATGATGACAGCGTGGTGATAAGTCCATATTTTACAGTATTTTATGCCCCATTGTAATATGATTTGATCGTTACTTTGATCATTTTTTATCCCTCATAATGCTTTGATTGGTATATATTTTGTTTTGTAGGATAAAAGTTGATTTACGCATGAAAGACGAGAAAAGAGATCCAAATTGAGCTTGAAATTGAAGAAAGAAACAAAAGAAGATAGTTGACGAAAGATTTTACACAATGCTCATATATAAATGAGTTTTTCGTCCTCTTACAGGCCGAATCATACTAAGGTTTCTTCTTCAATATTGTAGATCTATTTCTTAGCTTCGCGTAGCAACTTGAATCAACTCAATCCGACATTTGTAGAGAGAGTTATGATCAAAATACGAAAGCTGTGAATTCTGCGTCAGAGGACCGCGGTCTGATAAGAGTTTGTGCCGCGGTCCAATTCTCCCGAAGCCCTAAAATTAAGTCCGCCGTTTTCTCCCTTTATAACACACTTTTCTCTTGGAAAACACTGAGACATGCTCTAAAACACCAAGGGGGAGCCATGGGAAGTCCTAAGGAAGCTTGAAGAGCCATCATCATCCTCATCATCATCATTTCATCATCAAAGCTTGGATTCACACTTTATAATAGGGAGTAATTCAACTCTTTCTCTTGATTAGTATTTCAATTATGTCTTGTAGAGTTGTTGAATCACTTGTTGTTGTAAGTATGAGCTAAGTATTTTTGTGATTGGGTTATGTGAATACTTTGTGATGTTTTGTGTTTAATGAATCATTAATTTCCGGATTTATTACATTCTTGCTACATGTTTGATTTTGTACTTAATGCTTGCATATGCTTGATCACCATGTGTTTGATAAATGCTTTGTCTTGAGACCGAGAGGAGATAGATAAAGGGAGATCGAAAAATCAAACATCATAACGTAACAATTGACTAGAGATAGAATCGATTGCGTTGTGTGGCTTTTTGTGATAAGATGACCCGATTGAATGTAGGATCTTCGTAAACAAGGAATTCCTTTGAACCTAAATGCATGTTAGTTAATTCAATCTTCACTATAGAGATATAGGAAGTTGTTAACTAGTATAGGCTTGTTATTTCAAGAGATTGAATAATAAATACATTAGGGGGGTTTCGCCATAACAAGAACGTTCTAAGAATCCGGATAATTGAGAGTTCATGAACATAGAATAGAACATAGTAGGATCATAACCCAATCACCTCTTTCCATTTGAGTTATTACCTTGATAATCATTTTAGTTATCTTTAGTTATTTTCATAGTATAAACACCTATCATCTTATAAATTGATTTAGCTTAGAAATAGGTAATTTAGCAATTACGAGCATTGAATCCAATTGTCCCTGTGGAGACGATACACCCCGGGCTAAATAGTCCACTTTATTACTTTGCACGACCTAGTATACTTGCTAGGATTTCGCGTGTCAAGTTTTTGGCGCCGTTGCCGAGGACAATTGCGTTATTTGATATTGTAATTCACTTATCTTCTCTAAGACTAAGTTGCTGTTTTTGTGTTTCTAGTTGCTGTTTTTGTGTTTTAAGTTGCTGTTTTTGTGTTTTAGTTGATGTTTTTGTGGTTTTAGTTGCTGTTTTTGTGTTTTTAGTTGATGTTTTTGTCTTCTAAGTTGCTGTTTTTTTTTTTTTTTTTAAGTTGCTGTTTTGTTATGTTTTTTTTTTTTTTTTTTATTCTTGAATAGATGAGCAATTATGAACTTTATTGGTCAAAACAAGGATGGGATGAAGGTGCCGAATATGGGAGTCAAGTGCAAGATTTTTGTTCGTGGTGTGGAGACGTTCATCATAGCGATTATTGTCAACACGGATGGAGAAGTCACGAAGACTTTCCATTGAGTTATTATGCTATGAGAGATTCACAAGCATACCTGCAACAAGATAGGTCCCCCTTTCTAATGCAGGGAGAATTTGAATCGTCTAACTTTCAGAACCATAGGGATTATCAGCAACAATGTGATAGGAACCCTAGTTTTGAGGAGTTGATGATCCAATGGATGAAGTCGAACGATGAGCGATCTCAAAATCTCGAAGCATCTATAATGGAATTGCAAACACAACTCAACCAACTTTCCAATTTATTGGCAGAGAGATCATCAGACACTTCTCAGGGTAGCACAGAGGAGAATGATGAGGTACTTGATACAGGAGTTGAACAAGTTGTTGATTCGGCACCACAGTGTTTGTACCCTATTGCTACACCAACACTACCTTCAGAATCTATGTGTGGTGAAGTAGATACAACATCACTGGAGCACCTTCAATTCAGCATTGAGATCCCAAAATTCACTCCATCAAATGACCAAGAAAAAGCATTAGAAATATTCAAGAACTCAAAACCTCCTACCACCATATCTCTCGAATTCTTACAAAAGTGTATCAATAACCAGAGAGACAGAGTGGAGGAGGTTGAAGTCAAGGTTTACAACTCTAGTGATCCATTCAATACATATTTGGAAAACCCAAGTGATGCTACGGTTGAGAATGAGAAAATTAGAGGATATCTAAATCACTTGGATATACCACCATTTAAGTTGTCAAAACTAAGTCTATGGGAGTATGGAGTAGCCACATATGAGTTGCAATCATCCATTGACGATCCTTTCTCACTTCCAATTAAACTTTCATCTTTACACTTCAATTATGTATTTTTGAAAGAGACCTTATGCTTACTTCTAATTCTTTTAGGTTGTGTGATAGATATTGGAGGGGAGAAGCCTTTACGCAACTGGAAAAAACACAAAAAGGCTCATCCATACAAAATTGGCATTGCTCCTTATGATCCACCATGAGCAGTGCAAGGGAGTCGAGCTAATGACTTAAAACAAGCGCTTCGTGGGAGGCAACCCACGTTTTACATGCTTTCTTTTGTTTACATTTTTTTTTCTTTTTGTTTTGTTTTTGTCGTTTTATGTGTTCTTAGTTGTCATGATGATGCTTTTTGTCTCTTCTTGTTTTTCTAACTTCACAGATGGCTAGGCTTTAATGTCAGATTTTTCGCCTTGTCGCTCTTTCGCTTTTTGGACATCACTTAGCTTCAAACATCAGGGGCGTCTTTCCTTCCTTTACTTTACCTTTGTATGTTCGCTCATTAGGGACAATGTGCTAGATTAGTTGGGTGGCGGGTTAGACGTCCTAATTTTATTGTGATGTGGTGATATGGTGTAACTTGTACTCATTTGTTAAGTTTCATGCTTGATTTGGGATTAGAAAACTGTGATAGTCAATGATTTCATATTCATGATTTGTTATACTTTTGCTTGGAGCATGATTCGTTTGAGTGTCTCTACATCATCTAATATGAAATCATTTGTCGTATTTTATATGTGAAAGCCTTTTTAGCCATGCTTATGTGAATTGTTGAGGATTTAAAGCATTGAGCGTTCAATTTTGTCAACTTTGAAATGTGTGTTGAGTGTGCGAAGTCATGAAATGATTTAGGCCATCTTTCATTTTCTTTAACCTTACAATTGGCCTTCACGATATTACATAATCTCTAGACCTTATTTTGAGCCGTATTGATAAGAATGGAGTGTGTTTAGCACACTAAAAACCACCATTCGATTTTCTTTCGCAAGCCACACCAACCACCCTTTAGCCTAAAAGAAAGAAAAACAAAGTCTATTTCCCAAGTAAGAGAGCATATAACTTCATATCATTTGGCTTTAATTTGGGTTTATGCTTTGTTTTGGGTGTCGAATCTCATGGATTAATGGGTTAAAAGGTGTGTTTGTTCTTGATGATTTTGAGAAATTTTGAGGTCTTGAGTTTATGTGAAATAAAGAGAGGAAAATAAAATGTTGTAAGTTGGCTAAAGAGTCAAGAGATTGGAAGTTACCGAAAAAATATATTATGTGAGCTCTCTCTCGACTTGGCTACAAACTGAGCTTCAATGTGATTTATTTGGTTTGGGAATCATTTTTCCACCCTAGCATCAAAAGAAACAAGTTTTGGGGTTATGAGTTCAAGGGGAAAAGAAATCAGAAAGCTATAAGTGGCGAGATGTGGAGATTTATTCGGTTAATAAGTGAGTGTTTAGCTCGATGATATTGAGTTGTATGCTTTCTTGAGTTTAGTCACTTTATCCATATATTCCCGTCCAAGCCATTACCTAGCCTTACGTTACAAGCCAAAAAGACCTTTTGATCTTGACTTTCACATTTCATGCACACCGATAGGTTAACAAGTTTTGAAGTGTTTTAATGTTTTATTATCTAATGAGTTTGCATAATCTTGTTTAAAGTGTGCTCTTGGCATAAAAATGGATATGGAGTTCATGATTTTGAGATGGAATCGAAGATGTTTTGGAGGCTTTCAAATTGTTGAGTGTTCTAGGTAAAGTGTAACTTGTCATAATCATTTTCGAGGGTTTAATTCGTGTACGTCCTTGATTATTGCGACAAAAAGTGCGAAGCATTTTTTCGAATCAAGACCGCGGTCCTGTGCCGCGGTCGTGTCTATATGAGCATTGTGTAAAATCTTTCATCAACTATCTTCTTTGTTTCTTTCTTCAATTTCAAGCTCTATTTGAATCTCCTTTCTCGTCTTTCATGCGTAAATCAACTTGTATCCTACAAAAAACAAAATCTATACCAATCAAAGCATTATGAGGGATAAAAAGTGATCAAAGTAATAATGATCAAATCATATCACAATGGGGCATAAAATGCTGTAAAATATGGACTTATCATCGACATAATTGGGTAAAAGAGGATTGCTGGGGTTTAACTTTGTGACCACCCCACCAAGGTAACCCATTCACCATTGCAATCGAAGGACATGGATGGAATAGAGAAATCAGACACAATGGGCCCTAAGGATTGGAGCCAATGAACCCAAAGAACTGCATTTGCACCATGTATAGGAATGACATAAAAGGGAATGACAAATGAGTGTTCTTCAAAGTGGACAGTAACATTTTGACAATACCCCAAACTTTGCAACATTCACCATTTCCCAATATAATTTTAAAGTCGGGTGTGGATTCAATAGGGAGTTTTAGAAAGGATGCGAGTCGGGGTTGGATAATATTATTTGAGCTACCCGAGTCGACTAATATGATGACAGCGTGGTGATAAGTCCATATTTTACAGTATTTTATGCCCCATTGTAATATGATTTGATCGTTACTTTGATCATTTTTTATCCCTCATAATGCTTGATTGGTATATATTTTGTTTTGTAGGATAAAAGTTGATTTACGCATGAAAGACGAGAAAAGAGATCCAAATTGAGCTTGAAATTGAAGAAAGAAACAAAAGAAGATAGTTGACGAAAGATTTTACACAATGCTCATATATAAATGAGTTTTTCGTCCTCTTACAGGCCGAATCATACTAAGGTTTCTTCTTCAATATTGTAGATCTATTTCTTAGCTTCGCGTAGCAACTTGAATCAACTCAATCCGACATTTGTAGAGAGAGTTATGATCAAAATACGAAAGCTGTGAATTCTGCGTCAGAGGACCGCGGTCTGATAAGAGTTTGTGCCGCGGTCCAATTCTCCCGAAGCCCTAAAATTAAGTCCGCCGTTTTCTCCTTTATAACACACTTTCTCTTGGAAAACACTGAGACATGCTCTAAAACACCAAGGGGGAGCCATGGGAAGTCCTAAGGAAGCTTGAAGAGCCATCATCATCCTCATCATCATCATTTTCATCATCAAAGCTTGGATTCACACTTTATAATAGGGAGTAATTCAACTCTTTCTCTTGATTAGTATTTCAATTATGTCTTGTAGAGTTGTTGAATCACTTGTTGTTGTAAGTATGAGCTAAGTATTTTTGTGATTGGGTTATGTGAATACTTTGTGATGTTTTGTGTTTAATGAATCATTAATTTCCGGATTTATTACATTCTTGCTACATGTTTGATTTGTACTTAATGCTTGCATATGCTTGATCACCATGTTTGATAAAATGCTTTGTCTTGAGACCGAGAGGAGATAGATAAAGGGAGATCGAAAAATCAAACATCATAACGTAACAATTGACTAGAGATAGAATCGATTGCGTTGTGTGGCTTTTTGTGATAAGATGACCCGATTGAATGTAGGATCTTCGTAAACAAGGAATTCCTTTGAACCTAAATGCATGTTAGTTAATTCAATCTTCACTATAGAGATATAGGAAGTTGTTAACTAGTATAGGCTTGTTATTTCAAGAGATTGAATAATAAAAACATTAGGGGGGTTTCGCCATAACAAGAACGTTCTAAGAATCCGGATAATTGAGAGTTCATGAACATAGAATAGAACATAGTAGGATCATAACCCAATCACCTCTTTCCATTTGAGTTATTACCTTGATAATCATTTTAGTTATCTTTAGTTATTTTCATAGTATAAACACCTATCATCTTATAAATTGATTTAGCTTAGAAATAGGTAATTTAGCAATTACGAGCATTGAATCCAATTGTCCCTGTGGAGACGATACACCCCGGGCTAAATAGTCCACTTTATTACTTTGCACGACCTAGTATACTTGCTAGGATTTCGCGTGTCACGTGGCCATTTATACTGCCACGTAGGTATAGTGTACGAGGGGAAGGGGCACCGGTGAGAGCATTTTCGGAGATGTGGAATAATATAGAGGAATCAGGTTCGTGGGAATCGGGGTTAGTAGACATGAAACGGGCAGGTGGTGGTGGAGGAAAAGAATCTGTGAAATGAAGGGTGGCATCGAATTCTGGGTTGTCGGGTAGGGTGGGAGATTCAGAATCGTCAGAATCCAATAATAGCATAAATGGTTTGGACTTACATCAGTGACCCGGTTGGAATTTTTTGTCACAATTAAAACAGAGGCCCTTGGCTCGTCTTTCTTGCATTTCAGCAGGTGTCAAGCGTTTAATAGGATATGGAAGTTTAGGAGGAGGAGACGGGAGGAGTGGAGGCAGATTTGAAGGGGCGAGGGATTTTGGAGCCATAAAGGAAGAACGGGATCTGGTTTGCTGAAATTTGGACTCCAATAATTTTGCTAAGCCTATGGCCTAGGAAATAGAGTGTGGTTGAAGCACTGCCAGTTCACGTTGAATTTCTAGCTTGAGGCCCGATATAAAATAGTTGAGTATGGCATCAGAAGATAACCCGAGAACCCGATTACACAATTTCTCAAACTGGACCTGGTAATCAGCCACTGATGTGGTTTGACAGAGTTTAAATAGCGCGGCTTGGTGATTCGCGTACGAAGAGGGCCCGAAGTGGATTGATAAGAGGCGTTCTAACTTGTTTTTAAGCCCGTGATCTGATGTTTTTGGATTTATTTATTGCCTAAATCATGCCACATTTGCGTTTAATCGGGGTGTTAAGTGATTTTAGGTGATAAACAAGAGCACACGAAGAAAATGATGAAAATGATGCACGACACAAGTTCAAGCCTGTTGACCACGCCCAGGCGCCAGTATGACCACGCCCAGGCGCCGGATAAGAAGCAAGCAAGTTCAGCATCCTGAAGACCGCGCCTAGGCGCCGTCCTGTCCACGCCTGAGCGCCGTTATGCCACGCATGGGCAACGCCGAACTTATCCCCCAAGAAAAGTATGACACATAGGGCTCGCCGAGGCGCCGGCATAACCGTTTTCCAAGTGTATAAAGCCAATTTTCAGCATGGAAGAGGGGTTCAAACTCCTGGGGATTCAAGGCACTTTTTTGGTTTTTTGGGCACTTTCTCATCATTTGGAAGGGCTTAAGAAGGAAGATTAGCTTGGGGATTGAAGATGGAACTTGAAGATCCATCATCATTCACCATTTAGAGAGTTTTTAATAGCTTTTCATTTCATTTATGTCAATGAATATGTAGATGAAGCCATTAATGTCTTTTATGCTATCAATTATGTGCTAAACTTGTAAGACTAGGGCTATGTAAGGCCAAACTGTGATTTATGCTTATAATAGAGGATTGTTGAAGTTATTCTTATGTTGTTATGTGGTGTGAATTTGTGTTTTTGCTTGTCTTGCATATGCTTGATCACCATATGTTAGAATCTTATGCCCAGGTGAATATTTCGAGAGAAAATTGACTTAGGGTGTACAAAATTCACACCATAACCCGCAACCAATGAGGAATTGCCCTAGACATAGGTAAATATTCTTGGGTGAAGTCGTTCGATCCAAATCGAGTGAGCTCTAGTGCATTAATGCATGTTTAGTGGTTAGATTTCCGGGTAGATATACTTAGGAAACCATCATTCAAGCATAGGAGTTTAGCGCGAGACATCGGTTATTTTTTACCCTAGGAGCTTTCACCATAGCAACATAAGCTCCTTCAACGAGGTACATTATAAGCATAATTGAGCAATTTGGACCTAGCATGTGCCTTAGTCTCCCCTTATATTTGGTTTTAAATCCTTCGTGTGTCCTTGTTCTTATTTTACGCCTTTTACCTTCAATTTAACTTTATTTTAGTTGTTCTTTTTCGTTATAAAATCATAAACAAGAATTCAAGTTTCTGTGGTTCGACAACCCGAACTTTTTGTCCACTTTTATTACTACACACGACTAATGCACTTGCTATAAAAGAACGTTAGCCTCTAGCGTGCCAAGTTTTTGGCTCCGTTTCTGTGGACTTGCTTATTTTTAGTTTTTGATTTTCGTTTACGTTTTCATATTTCTTAGTTTGTTGTCTATTTCTTGCTTTTCTTTTATTTTCGTATTAGTCTAATTTTGTTTCTTATGCTTAATTGATAGGTTCGGTTTGTGGTGCATGAACCCACTCCTCCAATGAGCCCCTATATGATTTGGAGCCCGAGATCGAGCGTGTTCTTCGGGCTAGTAGACGAACTCGAGAAATGGCCCACTATTTCAATCCAAACCCGAATGGGAACTTTTCCGATATGAATCTCCCGGAAAATAGGGACTGGTTGCAGAATCTATTGCAAGCTATGCAACCGGCACCTCTCCCACCTCCTCCATCGGTTCATGGTAATCAACCACCCCGGGTACACACTACGCTGCGACCCGCTGTCCTTCCGAACTTTGTTACAGCCTATTTCCACATTCCTTCTCATATGTTCGGGATGGTTCAAGTGGAGCCGTTTTATGGTGACTCGAGAGACTTACCTCATGAACACTTAGATCACTTTGAGAATGTGATCTCTACTATGCAATTCAACCCACGAGATCTTAATGCCATCCGCCTCCGATTATTTCATTTCTCTTTGAATGATGAGGCGACTCTTTGGTACAAGTTGTTGCCCCCACAATAAATTGGAACATGGGATGATCTAGTAGACGAGTTTCTCAACAAATTCTTCCCTCCATCAAAAATCAACGAGCTTAGAAGTGAGATCAAAGGGTTCAAATAGATAAGGAACGAGTCCTTAGCATCCGCACGGGCAAGGTACAAGGGTATGCTTCGGAAGTGCCCCAATCACAATTATACACCAGACGAGCAAGTGCAACACTTCTATAATGGAGTCTGATCTCGGATTCGACACCGACTCAATGCGGGAGCCGGTGGTGACCTTTTGGGCCTTGATAGTAGGTCCGTGTGAATTAAACTTGAGCAAATGGCTAGGGAGGATGAACTTTACCCCGAAGATGATGATGAGCTTCCTCTACCAAATCGAAGGGTTGCTTGTGTTCAAGAATTAGAGGAAGTGGTTGCCCCGGAACCGGAGGTTGTAGATGTAAATTTTGTTAGGAATCATAATCGACAACAATTGAACAATCGGGCAT
The DNA here is from genome assembly GCA_019426215.1 of Buddleja alternifolia. NCBI lineage: Eukaryota > Viridiplantae > Streptophyta > Magnoliopsida > Lamiales > Scrophulariaceae > Buddleja > Buddleja alternifolia. The sequence continues at coordinate 16,842,785 of CM033407.1, read as the reverse complement.
TTACCCCCGAGGCCTTCTTTCAACAACCCACCTCCGAGGCAAGGCAATCTCAATGTACAAGGGCAAGGGCAAGTACGACCTCCCACGATCGACGAGCGACTTGATGCTCTTATACAGAAATCGAATACGTCGATCAATGAACTTCGTAATATGATGAAGGATATGTTTATGGAGATGAAGGATATGAGGACACAAATGGGTCAAATATCCTCCACGGTGAGTGGGAGAGTCCCGGGTACTCTACCAAGTGACACGGAGAAGAACCCGAAAGAACAACGCCATGCAATCGCTTTAAGGAGTGGGAAGCAATTGGAAAATGATGCAACACTGTCTCCCACGCCTAGGGGCTGTCCCCACCCAGTCAGGAAAATTTGTCATTGCATGTAACGCCCGAGCGCCACCATTTCCATGCCCAGGTGCCAACATCAGCGCCCAGGCATCGCCTCCTGTTTCTTCCAGCCCTAGTTCTTCGAATCCAATGCCTCCTCCTCCCATTGAGATCCGTCTACCCTTCCCAAATGCACAGAAGAAGAAAAGGAAGGAGATGGATCCGATTTTCCTCCGTATTTTGTCTATTCTTCGTGAGGTGAGAAGGATAAATATTCCTTTTGTGGACGCGATCTTGCAAATGGCAAACTATGTTAAGTTCTTCAAGGATATCCTATCCAACAAGAAAAAGTGGGAGGAAAATGAAACGATTTGTCTCACCGAGGAGTGCTCCATCGTCTTATTCAACAAATTGCCTCGCAAGCTCAAGGACCTGGGGAGTCTTACCATACCATGCACTATTGGCCATCTTACTTTTGAAAAGGTGCTTTGCATTCGTGAGCGAGTATCAATCTTCTTCCCTACTCTATCTTCAAGAAGCTCATCCTCGGGAAGCCTAAACCTACATCGATGTCCTTACAATTGGCGGATCATTCAATTAAGCACCCGAAGGGCATCATTGAAGATGTAATTGTGCAAGTGGACAAATTCTACTTCCCGGTCGATTTTGTTGCGCTTGACATGGAAGAAAATGTGGAAGTACCGTTGATTCTAGGGAGGCCTTTCCTCGCCATGGGTAAGGCAATCATAGATGTCGCCGATGGTAAGCTTACTCTTCATGTGGGTGATGAGAAGGTTACTTTTGATGTATTTGAAGTACTTAAGCATCCATGTGATCATGATTCATGTTTACGCATTGATGCATTTGACACTTTGATTGGTGAGACTTTTCAAGCACAAATGGTCGATGACCCATTCGAGACGTGTCTTTTGCAATCCATGGATGTTGATTCTGAAAGTGAGGAGCAATTGGCAACTGTGCTTAGCTTAGAGAAGCATCCTCCTTACCATGTCATGAGGGTTGAAAAGTTGGAAAAATCACTCTCGGCTCCTCCTCGCCCTTCCATTGAAAAGGCCCCCTCCCTTGAGCTTAAACCGTTGCCTTTACATTTGAAATATGTGTTCTTAAATGATAATAAGACATTGTCCTTAATTGCTTCATCTTCTTTGACAGGGGAACAAGAGGAACAACTCATGGGGGTTTTGAGGGCTAACAAGAAAGCTTTCGGGTGGAAAATTGCGGACATTAAAGGAATTAGCCCGGCTATATGCATGCATAAGATCCTCATGGAGGACTCCGCCAAGCCTATACGTCAACCACAAAGGAGGTCGATAGTCTAGAAAGAGGTTATTGAGTTACTTGACGTAGGTATAATCTACCCTATCTCCGATAGTACATGGATAAGTCCTACTCACGTAGTTCCAAAGAAAGGTGGCATAATTGTGATTAAAAATGCAAACGATGAATTATTCCTACACGTATGCTTACCGGGTAGCGAGTGTGCATAGATTATCGTAAGTTAAATGACGCCACCTAAGGACCACTTTCCCCTCCCTTTTGATTGACCAAATGCTCGAAAGGTTAGCCGGACAAGATTTTTATTGTTTTCTAGATGGATGCTCCGACTATAATAAAATTGCCATAGATCCCGAGGACCAAGAGAAAATCACTTTCACTTGTCCCTATGGCACATTTGCTTATAGAAGGATGCTATTTGGATTGTGCAATGCCCTGGCCACCTTTCAACGGTGCATGATGGTAATTTTCCATGACATGGTTGAGAAATTCCTTGAGATTTTTATGGATGATTTTTCCACTTTTGGACCAAGCCAAGATTGAGGTCATTGAGAAGCTTCCCCCTCCCACATCGGTCAAAGCCGTGAGAAATTTCCTTGGGCATGCCGGTTTCTATAGGCGGTTTATCTTGAATTTTTCGAAAATTGCGAAACCATTATCTAACTTGCTTGTTAAAGATGCACCATTTGATTTCGACTCTACGTGTATGCAGGCATTCCTCACTTTGAAAGAGCGGTTGATATCCGCCCCCATCTTTTCACCCCCCGATTGGAGCTTGCCCTTCGAGTTGATGTGTGATGCAAGTGATACCGCGGTTGGTGCGGTACTTGGCCAATGAAAGGAAAAGGTATTTCGAACCATCTATTATGCTAGTAAGACTCTAAATGATGCACAAATGATTTATGCAACCACTGAAAAAGAGTTACTAGCTAAAGTATTTCCATTTGACAAATTCCATGCCTATCTAGTTTTGAACAAAGTGATTGTGTACACCGATTACTTCGCACTAAAGTACTTGCTTGCCAAAAAGGATGCTAAACCTAGACTTCTTAGGTGGATTCTACTACTTCAAGAATTTGACCTCGAAATCAAAGATAAGAAAGGAATAGAGAATGTAGTCGCCGATCATTTGTCTAGAATAGAGGCCCCCAGTCCTGAACACTTGCATGATACACCAATTAGAGAAGAATTTCCCGATGAACACTTATTTGCTATATTTGATGACCCAACTCCTTGGTATGCAAATTTTGCTAATTATCTTGTCAAGGGAGTTCTTACCCTGGAAATCACTTTCCATCAAGAGAAGAAATTCTTATCTGATGTGAAACAATATCTGTGGGACGAACCATATCTGTTTAAGATTTGTGCAGATGACCTTATTCGGCGTTGCGTACCCGAGGAGGAGATAACATCGGTTTTAGCTCATTACCATGACATGTCGGTAGGTGGCCATTTTGTTCCTTCTAAAACAGTGGCTAAGGTGCTTCAATCAGGTTTCTTTTGGCCCACACTCTCTAAAGATGCATTTTTGTATGTCCAATCTTGTGATAGGTGCCAACGAACGGGTAATATCTCTAAAAGACATTTAATTCCCTTGAATGTAATGCTTGAGTGTGAATTATTTGATGTTTGGGGTGTTGATTTCATGGGACCTTTCCCTAGTTCTTGTTCCAATAAGTATATTCTTGTTGCGGTTGACTACGTCTCTAAATGGGTTGAAGTCGATGGTTTACCCACTAACGATGCTCGGGTGGTTACTCGACTTTTAAGAAAAAGGATTTTCACTCATTTTGGAACCCCTAGAGCAATCGTTAGTGGGGGCACCCATTTTTGCAACAAGCAATTCGAACACTTATTAAACAAGTATGGGGTAAGGCATAAATTTTCAACTCCCTACCACCCTCAAACGAGTGGCCAAGTAGAGGTATCCAATAGGGAGATTAAACGAATTCATGAAAAAAAGGTCAATGCATCTAGGAAAGATTGGTCACTCAAGTTAGATGACGCTTTATGGGCATATAAGACTGCATTTAAAACCCCAATTGGCATGTCTCCTTTCGCCTCGGTTTTGGTAAAGCATGTCACTTGCCCGTTGAGTTTGAGCGTCATGCCTTTTGGGCCATTAAGTTTCTAAACCTTGATTCTCAACTTGTAGGTACCAAACATTTGTTCCAGTGGAATGAACTCGAGGAATGGCACCACCAAGCCTATGAGAATGCTAAACTCTACAAGGAGCGCACCAAAACGTGGCACGACAAGCACATCATTCCCCCAGAGTTTCACGAAAGAGAGAGAGTTATACTCTTGAACTCTCGACTCCGACTCTTTCCTGGGAAGCTTAAGCTACGGTGGTTGGGACCATTCTTGGTTTCCCATGTCTATCCATCGGGTGCCGTCGAGCTCACAACTGACAAGGGGCAAACTTTCATCACCAATGCTCAGCGATTGAAATCGTATATCAGGATTGATGGACCAAGGAACAAAGTGTCCATCCTTCTCCGAGATCCTCCATAATTCTTCATCTCGAGTCGAGCTAACGACTATAAACTAGCGCTTCTTTGGAGGCAACCCAAGCTCTCTTTCATTTCCCGTATTTTTGCGTTTTTAGTTTAGTTTGCTTTGTTGTCTTTTGTTTCATTTGTGTTAGTTTATGTTTAAGCCTTTTCCTTTTCTTATTTTCCACAGGAAATGAACTTCAATCAGCTTGCTGGCCACGCCTAGGCACCGTATCATCCACGCCTAGGCACCAATTTTCCCAGTCTACAACACTCTCTCCTGCATTCAACGCCTAGGCGCCGACCTTCTCACTCTTAGGCGCCGCTTCAGTCCGAGCCCCGACGCCATATTATTCCCGCGCAAGTGCAATATGCATCTCAAACGTCCGCTGCTCCTGTTTACCGCGCCCAAGCGCTGTCTCATCCACGCCTAGGCGCCGCAACAACCACCCCCAGACACTAAATATCCCACGCCCAAGCGTGGACTGAAGTCAGAAGGTCAAATTTTCATTGAAGTTTACGGCGCTTAGGCGCCGCACAGGTATAAATTTCATTTCAGTCAACATCTCGGTCAAAATCATTATCTTCCCACCCCCACATCTCCGATCTGACATATCCGGCCCTTCACTGTCGCTTTCAACTGTAGTTTTCGCCAATTCTCCGCCGTGAACAGTCACCCATCTCTCCCTCGCGGTTTGAGGCTCATTTCCCATTGATTTACAAGAATCTTTTACAAAGGTGAGTGTATAGCTTGGCCCTCCTAACATTTCCGCATATTTAAGCCATGTAGGGCTATATTTTGGTTATCGTATTCGCGATTTGTGTCGATTTGTGGCCAAATTTTGTTGATTATTTGTGGTTGGAGTTGAGTGTTGGGGTTGAAAATCCCAGACTTGGGTTTCTTGTGGCTTTTGTGCAAAATTTTGGGTGATTTCAGTTGGGCATAGTGTGTGGTATTTACTGCGTAGTTTCAGTTTGCGGCATTCCAGGATTCAATCGTGATTGTGGATTGTTTGTGGTAATTCGGGATTAGATAAGGACTTGGTGTGCAAATTACGTCGTTACGCTGCCCATTTGTTGTCTGATTTAATTGTGTTAAAAATGCCTAAGCAAGCACAGTTAAAGGGGAAGAAGAAGGTAGGGGAGGGTTCCTCGAATGTGTCCGAGCCTCCGATCGGCACACCTTCTTTTGCCGACCGGTTCTTAAACTCGGATGTGGTAAAGATCTATCATGCCATTTAGGGTCGGGTCCTTATAAAGGAGAAGCCATTCGATATCCGTGGTCGGGCTTCGGTATAAGCACTCATTGATTTCCACCATCTCACATGCTTTTGGGGACCACTTGAGCCTATTAGAGTCCCATGGGTTCAAGAGTTTTATAGTGGCGGGGCCTTCTCGAGTATTGAGACTAGGGCGGGTAACTATAAAGTTAAGGTTTACTTTCGGGATATAACAGTAGACTTCGCTGTCAGGAATATCAGTGAGTGCCTCGGGATACCCATCCCTCAAAAGTGCAAGTATTGGGCTGCTCACAAGCTAGACGGGAATTTCACCGTGCCATTGAAAGATATTCTTGAGGTAATTGTTGTACCTGGCACGACATGGCCGGAACGGGAGGCCCACTTGCCCCATCGCTTTTTACCCCCCGAGGCCGCATTCTGGCTTGATTTCATCCCATTCAATCTTATTTCGAGTGGCAACCATTCTGAGGCGGACAGAGAGAGATGTTTGCTCATCTTCTCTATCATGACCCGCAAGAGGATTGATTTTGCGGGGTTGATTTACCGGACGCTACTAAGGCACATTAGGAAATTACGCATCAAGTTGACCGCATTGATCCACCCTACAGAGGTTAAGAGAAAGCAGGGGGATTCTACCATCACGAAGAAGAACCACATGATCTTCCCCTCGCTGATTACAACCCTCTGCTTGACCATCAAGGTTGAGGTCTTCTCGATCGAGGGAACAGAGAGGGCTGGCATCCCCTTCTCATTTCTCGAAGTCGATGCTCCTGCTCCCCCGAATTCCTCCACTAGGACTTGCCCTCAGTCTTTTTCTACTCAAAAAACCGGATCAAACCATATCTCCACGCTTGATATGGACTCTGTGAGGGGTGCGATGGATCAGATACGTGTACATTTTGATCAGCGGATGAGCCGATTCGAGGACATGATCCGAGCCAGCTGTGCTTACACCCTTCAGGTTGCCATGGCTAAGGATGCTTATGTGGGACGTGGTCCCTTTGTGTATCCCGATCCTCTTGACTTTCCTCCCTACTCCGACCCTCCTCCCGATGATATGATAGATGTACACAATTTAGTGGGGAGAGCAGATGATGAGCCCGTACCGGGCGGTGGGGGCGATGATGATGATTTGGACACCATGTTTGGCGATTAGATTTGTCTTGTTTCCATTTCCTGTTTTTGTTGTTAGATGTTTGTTTTTGGTTTATTTTTTGTTGATGTTGTTTTAAAACTATTTAGCCTTTTAAATATTCGATGCATGCTCGGTTTATTGTTGATGTATGTTGTGTTGCATGTTGTGTTTATGGAATATATGCTATGCTCACCCATTTCGTATAGGTAGCACATCTTCATTTTTGTAGTAGATACCCACTTGTGAGGCTCTCTTTCGCCCGAGTAGCTGTTGCCAAACTTTGTACAGACACTGATTGGACAACTCGGGTTTGCTTTTCAGCATCTCATATGGTGACATGTACTCTCCTCTTTTATTTTTGAACATTGGGGACAATGTTCGTTCCAAGTTTGGGGGGTATAATCAATCCATTATTGTCATGTTTATTTATGCTCTATATTTTTTCTGTCCAAGTTTTTTTTTGGGGGGGGGGGGGGAGGGGGGCTGTACCTCAACATGTGATAATGTGCACATTTTTTTAATCATCTAAAATTTTTTTTTCGTAGGATTGTAAACCCTTCAATTAATGCATTGAGATTGATTAAGTTGAATCAATGGCATGTTTTCTCTACCAATTTGGACTTTAATGAGCTATACACATCGTTTCCTTGCTCGAGGGACCCTAAACGAGATTAGATTGTCCTTAAAAGGATTCACATACGCACATAAGTCGAGGGTAGAGGAGTTGAGTGGACAACCATTTTAAAACACTTGAAGGATTCTTCCTAGAAATATTAACTTAGATGTTTCACATGTGTTATGAGTTGAGAATGTTAACTTTGTATGCTTAACAATAATGAAAGAGGTTGAGCATTGGTATGACTGCAAAAGTCAGGCTTAATAGATACCGGGGGCGAAGAGCACCATGCCTAGAATACTGTACTATTGTGCTAATTTGAGCTAAGCTCAAGCCAATGAAAGTGTAAAGGAAATAAAGACCTATTTTGGTTTTGTGGCCTTTGGCACTCGAGCGATTAAGCCCTTAGGAGTGTCTCTACACTTAATACTCAAAGGTCGTCCGGTTTGGGAGTTATTGGCCTAAAACTCATTACAAGGGTGTCATAGAAAGCCTAAGAGAAACAAACATTGCACATGGTCTAGCCTCTAACGTTTTGAGATTGAAAGTTGCATAAGTTAAAGCCTAAAGTGGATAAAGTGATGAATTTTAAGTGGCTATGAGGTTTTCTTCAATTCTTATGCCGTGTGACTAATCGAAAGTTAATAGATAGAGGATTAATGCCTGAAAAGTGGTAAGAATGCTACTCGACTATAATATCTTAGATTTAGCATCACTACACCCTTAGGATGGTTTTTTCGAGGGTAAGGCGTAACATGAGCAAGTATGTGATGTGTATATATATGTAATTTTGAGCTTAAACATATGAATTCATGGAATCGCTTAATTATTAATCATATTGATTTGTGTTGATTGATTGTGGTTGAAAATTTTTCGATTTTGTGGGTATATCGTATGCAAACCCTCACGAGACTATAACTCGTCTTTTGAGGTAACTCAAGGGTTCAAAGGCTTGTTGCATCCGCTAAATGCAATTGTGTACTCCACGAAAGTGAGTTAGGTAGTGTTCTTTTTATTCTCCCGTGTTTGAATTGTTTTTGGATCCTATAGCTTATTGCTCGAGGTCGAGCAATTGATTAGTTTGGGGGGGTTGATAAGAGGCGTTCTTACGTGTATTTAAGCTCGTGATCTGATGTTTTTAGATTTATTTATTGCCTAAATCATGCCACATTTTCTTTTAATCGGGGTGTTAAGTGATTTCAGGTGATTAATGAGAGCACACAAAGAAAAGGGTGAAAAACGATGCACGACACAAGTTCAAGCCTGTTGACCACGCCCAGGCGCCGGACAAGAAGCAAACAAGTTCAGCATCCTAAAGACCGCGCCTAGGCGCCGTCCTATCCACGCATGAGAGCCGTTATGCCATGCCTGGGCACCGCCGAACTTATCCCCTAAGAAAAGTACGACACGTAGGCCGCACCTAGGCGTCGGCATAACCGTTTTCCAAGTGTATAAAAGCCAATTTCAGCATGGAAGAGTGGTTCGAACTCCTGGGGATTCAAGGCACTTTTCTAGGTTTTTGGGCCACTTTCTCATCATTTGGAAGGGATTAAGAAGGAAGATTAGTTTGGGGATTGAAGATTCAACTTGAAGATCCATCATCATTCACCATTTAGAGAGTTTTTAATAGCTTTTCATTTCATTTATGTCCATGAATATGTATATGTAGCCATTTATGTCTTTTATGCTATCAATTATGAGCTAAACTTGTAAAACTGGGGTCATGTAAGGCCAAATTGTGATTTATGCTTATAATAGAGGATTGTAGAAGTTATTCTTACGTTGTTATGTGGTGTGGATTTGTGTTTTTGCTTGTCTTGCATATGCTTGATCACCATATGTTACAATCTTATGCCTAGGTGAATATTTCGAGAGAAAATTGACTTAGGGTGCACGAAATTCACACCATAACCCACAACCAATGAGGAATTGCCCTAGACATAGGTAAAGATTCACGGGTGAAGTCGTTCAATCCAAATCGAGTGAGCTCTAGTGCGTTAATGCATGTTTAGTGGTTAGATTTTCGGGTAGATATACTTAGGAAACCGTCATTCAAGCATAGGAGCTTAGCGCTAAACATGGGTTATTCTCTACCCTAGGAGCTTTCACCATAGCAACACAAGCGTTATCCTTCAACGAGAGCCATTATAAGTATAATTGAGCAATTTGGACCTAGCATGTGCCTTAGTCTCCCTTTATATTTGGTTTTAAATCCTTCGTGTGTCCTCATTCTTATTTTACGCGTTTTACCTTCAATTTACCTTTATTTTAGTCGTTCTTTTTCGTTATAAAATTATAAACTAGAATTCAAGTCTCCGTGGTTCGACAACCCGGACTTTTCGTCCACTTTTATTACTACACACGACTAGTGCATTTGCTATAAAAGCACGTTAGCCTCTAGCGTGCCACGAATCTCTAAAGCCTGAACGAAAGAATCCCATGAGGAAAGCTGAAAGTTAGCATGCATCCATTTGAACCAACTTAAAGCATCACCCACCATATAAAAGGCAACTAGATCTAGCCGCTTGACACGACAAAATCCTAGCAAGAGAACTAGGTCGCGTAAGTAGTAAAGTGGATTTCTAAGTCCGGGGTTATCGTATCCGCAGGGACAACTATAATCTAAGTACCGAGACTACTATATTACTCAATTCTAAGTTAAATCGGTCGATAAAAGGTTGATTAACTAATTAATAAATACTAGAAAATAAACTAAGGCAACGTCACACCTAATAAAGGGAGGAAACAATAGAGAGAAGCAATCAAGGCACATGGTTCAACCAATTATGCATTTCGATTGTGATTTAGGTTCTATTGGATTATTAGATTGATTTAGCTAAGGCGAAATTCCCTAACGTACGTACTACCCAATCTCTTGGCATAGCAACTCTACCCTTGGTAACGATTTCCTATATATCTCTATATGAAAACCCGATTAACGAGGATGCATTTAGGGTCTAGGAATTCCCCACGTGAATGGAAAGCCACCTAAAGAAACCGAGTCTATCTCTAGTCGGTTTAACTATAGGGTATTCAATGTTTATATCTTCCCTAGGTTATTATCTCTCGATCTCTAACCTAGGCATTTTATCAAACACTTGGTGATCAAGCAAATGTAGCATTGAGATCAAATATTGAATACATAGCTAAAACCAAAATTAATCCAATAAACACCAACAAAACAACAATCAAAATAACATAATTGGCCTATCCATGGCCTCAATCAAACAAGTTTAGCTCATATTCATGTCAAAAGTGCAAATATAAATCATACAAGTCATAGGAGATTTGAACAAATTCAAGAAACAAATATGTAAAAACTCCCTAATTCTTGTAGAGATGTGGATTCTTTGTTGAATTCTCCATGTTTTGACCTTTAATCTTCTCTTCTAAGCTCTCCCTCTCTCTATTTTCGTGTGGTTGCTGATATCCAAGGTGAGTTAGGGTAAAAAATGGCTAAAAGGGGTATTTATAGACCAACCCGCTGCCTCGAACGCCATGGCGTTCGCTTGTTGAACGCCGCGGCGTTGGATGGTGAACGCCGCGGCGTTCAATTTCTGCCTCTGACCAGTTTTGGTAAAATTTGCATAACTTTCTCTACCGATGTCCGAATAAGCTGCTTCAAGTTGCTATAGAATCCTCAAACAAAGATCTACAACTCTCAAGAAGACACCAAATCCAAAATCAAACGTTAAAGAGGATAAAATTGTCTCACAAGTCACTAAATGAGAAAACTCCATCATAAGACGTCTCTTCCGATGATGTTTTCACCTCCTTCCTTACATATCGGATCTTTGTCTTCAACATAATAAATGTACCTTTGCCTCTTATATTTCCATTGGTATAAGAAGTGTGTAATTTGGACATGGGTAGAGAAATCTATTCCATAAACTCTAGCACTGCGCAGACAGTTTGTATCTTTATGCATGATCTACCTTCAATCCTTGTTCTTTTCCTCCAAATGTTATGTTATTCTATAAAATATGAGAAAACAAGGGTCAAAGTATCATATGTGATCAAATTATCAAGGAAACAATCAAAACTAAGTCGATAAACGGGGGAAAACTAGTGTAAAAATAACATATATCACCGCTCCTCTAATGGAATCTGATAAAATCAAAAATAATGCTCTGCCTGAAATATCCAGTCCAAGGGAGCACTGCCCTCAAATGTTGGTAATTGAATTTTTGGGGGTTTAGGTTGGTTGGGGGGTGTACGAGGAAGACCATGGAATTGATTAAGAAGAGTGAGATGTGGTGGAGGTGGAAAAGCAGTGGAGTGGCAGGGTGAAGGCTGAGTTGGGCCAACTGAAGGAGATGGAAAGGAGGGGATTTTGTTTTGTAACTCAGTCGCCACAGCGGAGAGGGAGTCATGACGGGAGTCCACCGTGGGTTGGAGTTCGGCGATTTGGGCAGTGAGGGCAGCAATGGCGTCTGCTGAGGCTTGTTTGGGGGCCATGAGAAAGCAAATGAAAGCACCAAATGATGACAATGGCTGAATTAATTCCTTATCAGAGAAAGGAATAACAAACTCCTAAGAAAAGGGATAGGGAAAAAGACGAATAGTACTGCAATTTTCTGATCTTTCTTTTCCACTGAAAAAACTTGATAAATACAAAATATCAATAGCTGGAAAATAACGGATATAAGACACTTGTCCTATTTTTGTACCATAGATGACAATTTATTCAAAACCCTACTCTACGGCAAACTAAAATCCTTGAGCCAGCTGGGCTTCCTTTTAATACTTCTGGGCCTGTTGGTATCTTCTAATTCATCCAAGCTTTGTTTCTGAGCCAGCCCATTTGTAACACCAGGCCCATTCGTATCAGATTGCATCATGCTACAAATGCTTGTGATAGATATTCCAAATGTGAATGCCAAAAGTTATATGAGAAATAACACAAGATAACAAAAACAAGAGATAAACAGAAAATGAAGTGACATTAAACTGGAAAAAGACTATAAAAAACTATCAAACATCTTGAAGTTTACCACTTTTATTTTCCACCAAATTGTCTCAGATAAACTAACATGCAAAGCAACGCGTAAATGAAATCATAAACAATCAAAAGATTGTAAACAGATGGAACTATAACTTTGTCGTCTACTGCTAAATGATATACCTATTCAACACCAAATTTCTTCTTAAGAAGTATAACAAAGTCATAAACTTTATTAGGATCAGCCAATGACTTGGAGACGCTATCTTTCTCCATGCACCTCTTTGCCCATGCAATCAGTTTTGGGCAATGCTCCTCAATACTAAAATTGCCACAACTTTCATAGGTATGAAACCAGCTGTAGAAAGTAATTAAGGCGACATCTAGAAACCCGAAGTTGTCGCCACCGAAGTAAGGTTTGTTTCCAAGTTCTCCTTCCAACAACGTGAGGGCCTCTAGGAAGTCTTTCTTGGCAGCTTCTAGCTCGTCTCCTTTGTTATTCAACCATATTCTTCTTCCTGACTCAGATACCTTGTTGGACAATTAATTTACATGAGCCAACATGTTAATGCAAAATATAATCAAAGAAGGTGGAATTGTTTTTTAGAAAAGTCAATAAAAGAGTGTAAATTAAATGAACTTATAGTAATATATAGTATTAATTAAGATGCTAGATTTGGCCGAATCAAATAATTGCTCTTACATTCTATGAAAAGCGACTACGATTAGGGGTTATTTATATCCACCTTCCTTTATGTCTGACCTTTTGGCATTATGCCCTCAGGTTTTAATTATTGGCAAAAACCTAACCGCTAACTATTTTAGGTCAAAGTTTCTAAAAAAAATATTACTATAAGGCCAAACCAACCGTATATTTTTTTACTGAAAAGAACTTAGAGAAAATGACCCCTATGGTCCCTCTACTTTTAGATTCGTCTCACTTTGGTCCTTCAACTATTAAAAGTGGCACATTAGTCCTTTTTCTGGATAAGATGTGTCACAATGGTCCTTCCTTTATTTCAATCTTTCCCCTTTTTATTAGTCTTCTTGCAAATAGCCCATAAACTTTTATCCTAATCAAACGCTCATAAAGTTTTAGCAAAAGGGAATTTCAACTGATTGGGCCCAACATGCTTCCGAAATAAAATTAACAATACATAGAGGTATACCTTCTTTTGACCAAGATATTACCGGGTATTCTGAGTCCTCGGTTTTACGGCAAGCCGGTACAAGAGACTCTAGATCAACCACCCAATCGCAACCGGTGGTTCGCAGTACCCAGCTCCTTCAGTAATACTCAGCACATCCCCCTTCGTTTCCTGCCCAAAGGAGTGGAAGGTATAACTAGATATAAATATAATTTGGATTTTGGACAACACGTTGGACAAAGCCTTTATTTATTGATGAGATACGAAATTAAAATTACATACTATTATTCTACTCCGCTATTGGAGGAGAAAACCTTTTAGCCTCTCATCAGAGGACTTACTATTGGGGAATCCCCCATTTACTCGTAACTGAAAACCCTAACAGAAGAAAGATTACAAATTTTCTATGAAATTTTGTTTATGAAAGAGTTGGAGGAAATGATTGATGATCTCCATTTGCTTTCGTCTTCTCTTCTTATAGACATGAATCCAGACTTAAAATGCGGATTCCAAACTTGTACAATTTTCTTGACATTATTGCTTTGCCGTCAAGATTCCTTGTGAATGCACGTGGGTCCTTGTGTTTGCCACTTTGTCTGCCACGCCTTGTCTTTACAGCTGATTTTCTTTACAGATGCCTTCCTTTAATCAGTCACATGACTGACTTTTGGTGGGTGGACCTGCTTAGTTAGGTCGTCTTTGTCTTTTACATGGTTTTACCTGGTTTGTGAAAACCTTTTGGGTAAAACGTCTTCCTTTTTCCCTTGTCCTTTTCCGACTCGGGTTTCGTCTTAGTAACCTGTATCCGTGTCCCGAATAGAGGTTTCTCTTGGAACTCACAACTTGAGCATTCCCTGTTCTGCCATAGATCAACATTCATCATGTTGCAGGCCTTCTTCCTGGTTGCCTCAGTAGCTGGTAACTTATTTTCCCAGATTAGCGCCCTCTTTTGTTCAAAGAGCTTTTCTGCGAAATCAGTGCTTTTCCCTGTCATAGAATTTAACAGGAATGATCCATTTGCTGAATTTGTGAAAATTTTGAATGGATACTTGACTTTGTCCATCTCTGTAAGACAGACCCACATTCCCCATTCTCTTCTGGTGGAAATGTCATCTTCGTTGATAGCGCTAACTAACGGAGCTTCCTCTGTTGCTGCCTTAATACGTGTATAGGCTGCCATGTCTGGTCTCTGTAACTTAATACAATGAAAAGCCAGATGAGACACTTTTCCTGCCATTTCTGGTGCTGCCAATATGAACTTTAGCTCCAGAATATCACCCCATTTGAGGTGTTGGTTGTTTTGCATGAATCATACACGGCGCTTGAAATCCAGTCCGGTAATTTAGAAATTTCTGGAAAGTTTGGTGACATAGTATGAACTGAAGCAAGTGCCCCAAAATCATACCATTCGCGGACTTCTTCTGGATTGGAGCCGTCCTTCATCCAAACCCTTCCCTGATATTTCTACCAAAGATCTATTAGGATTTATTCCTTTTCTTGAGATTAATTTTTCCCAAGAACGCTGATAACCCTGCCAATGTAAATTAATCGGGTTAGTATTAATCTTAGAAGTGCCTGTCTGTGGCCTAAGATTAATCTCTCCCTCTTTAACCCCAGAGGTGGAGGGTTGACTTGAACTAGTCGAAGCTTGCGCTTTCTCTTGTTCAACCTTTTCCGTTTTCTCAAAATCTGAGAATGGACTTGTGCAAGTGGTATTTGAATCCACCGCTCCGGGTATAGAGCCCCGTTCTCTAAACGCAGGTGTAGAGTCCTGCTCTCTCAATTCTCGAGCCATCACTGAAGGTGACGCCTTGTCAATTGGTGCATGCAATGTATTCCATAACGCGGTCATGGCATACGTGGTCTCGTTGATTAGATTCTGAACCATGTTCAGATCAGCTCGTTGTACTTGGCCAGCTACTTCAGCGTTAACTGTTAGCTTTCCAAAACTCTTGTCAAGCTCCTCAAGGTTTTCCCTGAGATGCATGTACCTCTTAATGATGGAATTAGCTTCCGATACTTCCATCCCTTGTTAAAAAATCTGCAAGAACATTTTCATGAGATTTCACAATAATAATGTCAAAACAATAATATTGACATTCAGCTTGCCATATGAGAATACGAGCCCTTTCTATTTTGGATTCAAGTTTATTTTTCAAAAAGGCTTTGACATTCGTATTATCAACTTTTAATGTAAATTCTTTTGCTAAGAGAAATAATGGCCATTTTTTAAATGCTCTCCATACAGCAAAGAATTCTTTCTCGTTTATATGCCAGAGATTGGCTTGTTGTTCTGTGAACAATCCTCCCGCATATCTACAAGGTTCTTCCCCTGTAGTCGTTCGCTTCATGAGCACTGCTGCCCATCTATAGTCATTGGCATCTGTATAGACTACCAAATCATCCTTGTCTTGTGGTATTGCGAGTTTAGGCAAGTTATTACAGACTTGTTTCAACTCACGAATCCGTTGAGTGTGAATTTCTTCCCACTTCCATTTTGAGCTTTCCGTCTCTTTTAAGAGAGGTCGGAAATCCTTTCTGTATCTTGCCAGATCTTTTATGAAGATACCTGCAAAGTTAACAACTCCCAAAAAGCTTTGAAGCTGTTTTTTATCCTTTAAAACATCCGGAAAATTGCGTATCTTTTCCACAATATGTTCCAGGAGTTTTATACCTGTTTCGTCAATAAGAATACCAAGAAATTCTATCTTATTAACTCCAATTATTGCTTTCCTTTCTGAAAGCACTAATCCTTCGTTAAAACATGCATTAGAAAATATTTCGAGATGTTTAATATGCTCCTTCATATTTCTAAATGCAATTAAGGCGTCGTCAATATAGACAAACATAAAATTGAAGTAATCTTTGAATAGATTATCCATTTTCCTTTGATATATCTGGGGCGCATTTGATAATCCCATTTGAAGAACGTTCCAGATATATTGTCCCTGCGGAGTGGAAAATGCCGTATATTTTCTGGACTCCCTTTCCATCTTAATCTGATAGAAACCAGATTTACAATCGAATTTTGAAAACACTTTAGCATCTTTAATGCATTCGATTAAGTGTTCTTTGCTTGGGATATAGTAACCATCAAATTCTAGTATCTTATTGATACCTTGATAGTTGATTACTAATCTTGCCTTTCCCCGTTTTACCTCACTATGGTTTCTTACTAGAAACCCCGGGCTACTGTAAGCGGAGACTCCAGGTTCTATGAGGTTAAGATTGATATGCTCTTTTATGATTGTTTGCAGATCCTTCTTATCTTCCATATTCATCTGGATTGGCTTGTATCGAACATACTCATACTTGCATTGCTCTTTTACTTTCAGAGTAGCTTCGATCTTGTTTTTATCCCACCAAGCCAAAGGATCCTCATTAAAGTTCCTTTGAATTAGTCGCTTCACATTTTCGAGAGAAAGTAAACTTTCGTCGTCAATGTTATCCATGGAGTTGTTTTGTAACTCCTTCTTAAGAAGTTGGATTTCTTCTTCAGAATCTCTTTCTCTTTCGATTAGACCAAATCGTCTATAAGATAAGAGAGCTTTTCCAAATCGTCGTTTATCCATCATTTTTGGATGGGTTAATTTGGAATCAGGATTAAAATCACCACGTTTGCTGCGAAAAGTAATAGGCAGAAGTCTATTAAACGCTTTTGGGCGGCGCAAAACCTGTATGTCATTACCACAATGAGTAGTGAAAATTAACAAATTTTTGTTGTTATCTTGTACATATTTTGCAAATGTTTAGATAAAATTATTGCCCATCAAAATATCTGCGCCGGTATCATGAAAGTATATCGGTGGCATTTTGACCTTAAAACAAGGTGTACCAAATGCTCCACCAATCACGATCTGTGTTTCACGGATTCCCTTGTTGAGGATGAGGATTTTCTGAGAGAAGTCCCTTCCTGCAATGAGGAGTAACGTTTCCATAGCATTGCTAGGAAACACACCAGGTTTTGATGTACAAATCCCTGAGCCTGAATCAATATAAGCTGCAAAATATTCTGACTTATATTGTTCATATAACATACCAACCGATATGTATATAGAAAAAGGGTTAGTCATTTATTCAACTTGAATAACATGTCCATCCAAGCTAAATTCCATGCCTTTTCCTTTTCTTCCCCAAGGTTTGTGTTCCTCAAGGAAACTTAATCCCAGAATAACCATTCCAGGTTCTCGTCCTGCAATGCCTGTAACAAATACTTCGTAGCCTGCTATTTCTAGCATTCCTTCGTATTGGTTTACAGTAGCTTGCTGTAAGTGATATAGATCATCACAGGGAAAGTAATTATCTTTTCCGGTAATGTCAAATATAACTTGTATGTCCTTCCATCCTTCTGGGCATTTAATTTTGACATTATCTACCCGAATAGCCTGAGGAGTCGGATTTTCAACTAGTTCTTTTCCTTTTAGACTCCTAATCCTTTCGTCTGAAAAGGATATTCTGCTATACTCTGTTCTAGAACTCATTGATCGATCTAGAACTGGATGATCTCGGATTAAGATATTTACACCTCCAATTTTTGGTATTTGAATTGGATCCAGTGCCATTACCTTAGCGAATTCCTTGAAAATTCTAGGAATTTCAATATACTCTTTCCTGACAAACAAATTAGAATGATGTGTATTGGAAAGTGCATATGCGATTCTATATGTAATAGAATAGGGTCTATTCCCTTCTTTCATCAGATCTGTTCTTTTGAAGTCCTGATGAAGGGTTAAAACTCGATCAAAATCTTGGTCGGCTAGGTTATATGCAATTCTTGGATGAATGTCAAACATCAGTTTGCCTGCATATAAATTTCCTACCATTGTACCAAGACAACCATCTCTTAGGTTGTTGATTCTTTTATCCATTATGGATAAATGTAAGGGTGAATCGACGCCTTCCTTGAAAGTGGATTTGATTAGTACTTCAATGGTTCCTATATGGATCCATTTCATAGTAATCGCTTCTTCCTCTTTCATTTTACTTAATTCCTCTAGAATTTCTTCTTTCGTAATAAGTTGCATATCCATCACGTTACCCGTTAATTCCATAGGAATAGCGAATTCCCCCGTATAAACTTTGTACTTGAAGTTATGCTTTCGCTGTTGTAATCCTATTTGATTTAGGATTCTTCTCATGCCGCTAACTCTAAAGCCATCGTATTTACGAATGTTAGAGTCTTGCCTCATGATCTGTTCCATGGTCTTTTCTGAAATAGACGCTTTGGAAAAGAAACCAGCTAGGCTATCCGTTGTTTGGAGCCTATCTCCCTCATGGGAATTAGCCATTAGGAGGATCGTTTCGTTCTTTAAAAATAGAATGATGATATCTGATCATATTTTCCATATGATCTTCAAGATCTTGAACATGTTCTTCCCATATTTTTATCTTGTTTTCATGTTCAATAATCTTCCTTAAGCGAAGAGGTGTTTCACCTAATACTTGGATAGTAGTCTCATAACATCGAATCATGGTTCTACTTCCCTCTATTTTTTCTTTGAAATTTGAGACAACAGTTCTATGCTGTTGAATCGTATAAATAGGAATTCCAGGCATTCTGAAATTACTATTCTTATTCGGTTGATGTTTCTTCTAAATCACTATGGATTTCCTCTTCATAGACACTTTCGTCTGAGGGGATAGTTTCGAACTGGTAGATTGGTACCAATTCGCCATAGTAGACTGCATCCAGTATGTCATTAGTGGCTTCGAACCTTTTAACTTCGCCACCCTTTTGCGGACAATCCGGGGAAATGTGGCCACGCGCTCCACACGTCCAGCAGTTACAGTCTTTGAAACTTTCATTCGTTCGGGTGTGTGCCCGTTTGAAAGTTCGTCTTGTAGGGTTTCTTCCATCGGATTTGCGAGATCCTTGAGAAGACGCCCTTGTTGGTCCTGATCTTTGGCCAGATTTATAAGATCGGGCTTTTGATTTAGACCACCAAGACTTGCGTTTGAAAGGAGAACTCCTTCTATAACCCCGATTGGTATCCGAGCTATAGAGCTGTCGTTTCTTCTTTCGTTGTTCGCAGGACTCTCCAATGATTAATGGGAAATCATTGTTATCACATCGAAGAGGAGTTTGCTTCATTTTTCCTCTAAGCTTTTTCATGTTCTTTTGAAGGGATGCTTGATAACACCAGTCCTTCAGTTTGTCTTTTAAGAAAGACATACGTCTGGCTACTGAATCAAGTTGTCCTTCCGGTACCTTGTAGGAATGTGTTAACATTTCTCTCCAAGGGCTGCAAATTTTTGCAAAAAACATTGGTGCCGCAATTTGCGTATCAATGTCACTCTGAAAGAAATACTTCCGATACCAATAGATGTATTCATCTATTGCACAGATATTTCTTAACTCAATACCATAAAGAGCTTGTGTATACTCTCTGGTTTTTTCAGCATTACTTTGATCGAAGTATCCATCTCCGATAAAATGCATCTTAAGAAGCCTTCTGAATCGTTCAGCAATCCTGCTTTTAGATTTGCTTTCTAAGACTCCCTGTTTGGTAGTTTCGGGGGTATGATTCCATCCGATTTTTACCGAACCTTCCAAACTTAACTCTATTAATCTGACAAAGTTTTCTTTATCAAGATCTAGAGCTGTTGCCGCTATTTTCATAGCTACTACCCATTCATCGATTAGTTTTTCGATATTTCTAAAATCGATGACATCCAAATTCAGGATAGTACCATATGGGTGCAAGGGTTGAGACATAGTCCTTCCCCATGGTGTATTTTCTGGTACTCTGTTTGGATTTCTTGCGGGATGTGCTCTATACGTTGTACCCACAACAGGGGGTCGTGCGTTAGTATGCAAATCTCCTTGTTCTCTCATCGTAACCTCCGGTGGTAGTGAAGGGTTATTAGATGCAGAACTTTAACCCGGGAATCAACGAAAGTTAGTTGAGAAAAAGACTCAGCTAAGGGATTTGTTTCATGGGTTTTTACGTTGACCAAATCAACGAAAGTTAGTTGAGAAAAAGACTCAGCTAACTCTTGTAGATCAGATGGATCTATTCTTGAGTCATCCATTATTTAATACTTCTAAGGATATCAAGAATTAGTTCCTCCTGAGTCTTTGGCTTAGGGATTTCCTTAGCCTTTCCCTTCTGATGTAGAAGAGGTACCTGACCAAGTGAATCACGGATTCTCTCTTGTTTTTGTTTAGAAGAACCTGCGATTCCTAGTCGTTCTTTTAGATCTAAGACTTCCGTTTTTAGATCTAACACAGATCTATCTAGATCTGGTATAATCTTGAGGATTTTTTCAAGATTATTGTTCAAGTTTTCGATTTTCATAGGTAGATGCTCTAGCCTATGTCCGTATTCTTGAACTGTCTTTTGGATTTCTCTGAGATCTCTGGAAATCTTAGAAGTATCCGGGTCAATTTCTTTCCAATTCATAATTAAATGAAAGGGTTACCTCGTTTGTCTCTTGTAAGGCAATCTTGGTCTTTTGTCCATTTGCCTTGAATTTGTGCAAGTTGAAACTTCCTTGCAACGTTGCCCTGGAAGCGACCATCCATATCAAATTTCCTTTGATAATATCTGATCGACTCTTGGAGGTCAGCTTAGGGTGGAACTTCCTTTGCTAACTCCTTCTTGATTCCGGCTGAAATCCGGAGTACGTTTCGGATAAACCTATCAAACCGTTTATCCTTCTGATTTTCCAGAATCTGGAAATACTCCTTGTTTTTGTCATAGATCAAACTATTGTTCGGTTCCATTCTTGTGTTATTTCTCCTCACTTTAGGGATAGACTTAATCTTATGTAAATTTATTTAAGTATTTCATCAATAAAACCTAAGCTCTGATACCATTTTTCAAGAGGGATCCTTCTTTTGCTTAAACTTATAGATAATTTGGGTATTGTGAGAGAAGAGAAACAATTAGGGACTAGTTTGAAATAAAATAAATCTTGAAAGCACCTGGAGGACTTAAGTGACATAACATTTTGAACATTAGGGACTTAAGTGGAACAAATAGTACCTGAGGGACTGAAGTGATACAAACAGAAAAGATGGGGGACTATAGATGCTATTGTCCCAAGAACTTATTTAATGCTCGGATGTGAATTTTATTTAGTCTTCCAGTCTCCCAACTTTTTATTATACTATCTTGAACGGTATAAATTAGTTAACTATCAATGTAAAGCTTTTTAGTAGAAATTAAATGCAAATAATTTTTATAAAAAAAATTAAAAATAGCAGTATCTTCAATTATATAAGAGGAAAATCATCCATACCTCCCTGTGATATACGTTATTCTTCAAAAACCCCCCTGTGATAAAACAATTATCAACTTACCCCCCTATGAAAAAAATAAATATGCAACCAACCCCCCTATGCGCTGCACGCGCGAATATTGCGAATATTTATAATTTTTTTGAGTTTATTGGACTTTTTTGCCCCTAATCTAACACCATTGGATCTTATATGATAAAAGACGGTCAAGATTAAACCTATATATTTATTATTAAATAAAAATTATATATATATAATATTAAATAAAAATTATATATATATATATATATATATATATATTACTATTAATAATAATATATACAATATAGTGATAATATATATATAAATGTGTATATACATAATTGTACAGCATACAGCATCACCCACCGCCTCCGACCACCATCACCCACCGCCACTACCACCATTCGCTGCACCACCATTATTCAGGCGGTGACACCACCATCACCACGAGCCTGATCACACCACCACCGTTCGCTACCGCCAGACCACCGTTTACTCCGCCTCACCGCTGACCCACCACACCCACCTCCGCCTAAACTCTCCATCGACGCTCCGCCGGCCTCCCCACACCTGCAAATCAGCCCTGCTCGGCTCTCCCCACTTGTAAGATGGTTCCGCCGCTTCCCCCACCTGCAAAATGTCTCGCCGGTCTCCCCCACCTGCGGGCGGCAGATTTGCAGAGATGGAGGCTGGTGTATATACATACATTATATATATTATTTGTTCATTGACATAGTTATATATTTATTGTTTGTTTATTTAATTAATATTATCCATTGGCGGTCGGGATTTGCCGGTGGTGGCGATGGCGACATGTTGCAGGTAAGTAAAAACGATGGTGATGGTGGTGGTTTTTTCTTGCAGGTATATATTCATAGTGAACGGAGGTGGCTTTACACAGTGAAGTCGGCGGCGGTACAGCGGCAGAGGTTGGGTTGGGAGTCGGGGCGCAGTCAATGTATTTGTTGTGGTGGTGGAGAAGTAGAGATAAAAAAAATTAGGGTTAGGATTTTAGTTTTGGGGAAGAAGAAGATGATTGGGGAAGAAGATTAGAAAAAAATAAAAGATAATAAAAAATTAAAATTAAAGTAATTATAAAATAAATATGGTGTAAATAATGACAAAGTATAAGGGCATTTTTGTCCTCACATTAAAATTTGTAGGCAAAATTAGTCAAGGGAGGCAGTGAGTATATTTATTTTTTTCATAGGGGGGTGTTCTGTGAATTTTTATATCATGGGGGGGCTTTTGAAGAATAAGGCTTATCACAGGGGGGTAAATGGCATTTAACTCAATTATATAAAGTGTGTATCTTAATTTTAATATAGGAATCGACGCATTACTTTCAAATAATTAAAAAGAAAACTCTTGTTAGGAATTTCATGTTAGAAGTTTTGATGATGACAATTAAGTTTTTGTTAGACCCCAAAAAAGTTGTAAGTTTATTTTCGTAGAAAACTTGTATAGGCTTTGAAGCGTTAGACTTGTAATAGATTTATTAGGCTTTGTTATCTTACTTTAGAGTGTTAGGCAAAATAGTCTTAGGCTGAGCGTCTGATGATTTCTGAGTGAGTTTATCAGTGGTAAAGTTCGAAGACTCAAGCGCCTGATCTCAGAAGATAGATACAGTCTCCAAGCGTCCACTTTGGCCAGCTATATCAAGCGTTACCTTATGGGACAGAAGTGATTTCACCTGAATTTACTTCTAAGTCCAGAAGGAGTTTAATGCAAATATTCTCAAAGCATTAAATACCAACGGGTATTAATTTCAAATGCATTAAATGTTGATAAGAGCATTTAATATGATAAGCAATGTCAGACGTACGGAGAAGCCACCCTATTGGACTGTCAACTATCTCAAACTGCAGCACCAACTTTCGTGCAGCAGATTTTCAGGAAAAAGGACAAAAGCTGTTCACTCGCGAAAGTGAGAGACACGCGCCAGTGCATGTGTCAAACGGACACTTTCTCCAAGAATACCTATAAATAGGACTTCAACAACAAACAAAAATAGAAGCAACAATTTTATCAAAGCCAAATTGCTGTTGCATTAAAATCTCATTCCTTAAATTCTCAGAAAAGCCAGAAACTTCAAGAAACATCCAAATTGCTTTTCTTATATTCCTGAGACAGTCAACAAATATCTCAAACATTCTTTTTGCAGAAACCAGATTCCTACTGAGATATTACCAAGTTGTTTGAACTTCATCAAAATCAAACAAACCTTTTAGAAAATCCCATCCAAGCCTCGCGATCTGTGTGAAGTCGAAGTTGGATACTTGCATCATTTCTGGGTGAAAGAAGCAAGAGGGTTGAAGTGATTTGAAGCAGAAATCTGTGTGATCAAGGAGCTCAAGTCATCGACATCCATCTCTCCCTAATTTGTAGAAGATTCTGTGTGATTCTTTGAGAATCATTTTAGTGGATTGCCTCCAAGTGCAAAGGAGAAGAAGGACGTAGTTGGGATTACACCACCCAACGAACCTTACAAATATTGTGTTATTTACTTT
Organism: Buddleja alternifolia; assembly: GCA_019426215.1. Taxonomy (NCBI): domain Eukaryota; kingdom Viridiplantae; phylum Streptophyta; class Magnoliopsida; order Lamiales; family Scrophulariaceae; genus Buddleja; species Buddleja alternifolia. Next base: position 16,818,811 of record CM033407.1, on the reverse strand, counting down.
TCAGTCATTTCATTCATCTATCATATCACTGCATAAGTAAAACACAATCAAAAGCTAAACACCTAAGAAACATCTTGTGACGCTAAAACTTTCAAAGAGAAGACTCCAAAATCATTCCGCTGTGCTAACCCTGATTAAAAGAACTGAACGCTTAACCTACAAGGTCAAAGTATTCAATTCCTGAAGTCTAAGTTAACTTTATAAAACAGTCTTCATTAGACGCTTCACAAAGTCTCAAATATCTTATGTGAACGCTAAGGTGAAGCGTCACACTCTTCAAGCGCCTATCATTTCAAGCGTCCAAATACGTTTAATACGAAATCTTTTTTAAGTCGAAAAAGACTTAAAGGGTCTATTCAACCCCCCCCTTCTAGACCCTTTCGTATGCCACTTGGGACCAACAAGTGGTATCAGAGCGGTTAATTTTGAAATTTTAAAATTTCCAAGCATAACTGCTTGTTTAGATCTTTTTCTTTCAAAATCTAGTTGCTTTTTTAAAGCTTAGATATGGCATTTGCTAAAGTTCCCAAATTGACAGAATCAAATTTTGACACATGGAAAGTCAAAGCATTTACGTATTTATGTTCATGCGATGATGACATGTGCGATATTATTTCAGATGGGCCAATCAAAATATACAAAGTTATCACAAGAGCGCCTGGAGCCACAGAAGAAACCCCTGATGGTTACGTTGAAAAACCAAAACAAGAATGGTCTCCAGATGAGCGTCGAAGAGCTAACTTGGACAATGTTGGTCGCAACGCTCTGTATACGGCTATTGGTGATAATGATAACTTATTCAATAAAATCAAATCTTGCAAAACGACTAAAGAAATATGGGATAAGCTGGCTACAATCTGTGGTGGTTCAGCTCAAATCAAAGAAAACAAACTTTCCATTGCTAAGGAAAAGTTTAACGGATTTAAGATGCTACCCAATGAAACACTAGAGCAATTGGATATAAGATTCACAGCTCTTGTTACAGAACTTACGTCATTGGGAATGGACTTACAGAATCGAGAAATGGTGGTTAAGATCTTTAGAAGTCTACCAAGTAAATTCTTGATGAAGACAACAGCTATGAGAGAATCAAACATGCTGGATCTCTTAACTCCAGAAGACGCCTTTTCAGAGATAAAAGCTTTTGAGTTCGAGTTGAACTCTGCTAGTGACATTGTGAGTAATCCAGTGATTGAATCTGGAGCGCTCATTGCATCAATCAAAGGCAAATCGGGTAACAAAGGAAAGAATTCGGACATTAATGAGGAAGAAGAGTTGGCTTTGCTGAATAGATTCAGGAAGTTCTTGAGATATGAAAAGAAAGGAAAAGGTCCTAATAATCAAGGACAAAGTTCATATCAAGCGCCTTCTCCCATACAACAACAGTTTCAAGCGCCTCAATATTCTGTTCCTTTACCTCAAGCGCCTACCCAATATCAAGCGTCTACTCAAAATCTTCCAGCTCCAGTGGTTTCTAAACCACACACTGCAAGGCTAACAAGTGAACAAAAAATGAAAACCAATCTTTGTTATAATTGCAGGAAACCGGGGCACTACCAGGTAAATTGTCCCTATCCAAATGTATCCAAGCCCTCAAGGCAGGATTACTTGGATAGAAACCAATTCAGGAGCAACCTTCGACAACAAGGTTTGCTTGCGGAATCAGAACCAGCATCAGCACCTGAAGATTTAGAATCATCAGACGAAAGTAGTGATGATGATGAGCCGATAGATGACTCAGCGCTCATATGTCTCATGGCCAGAGATGATGAAGCGTCCCCTGAGGTAATCAATGAATTATCAATTCCTCTTTCTTATGATGAATTACTTGACAAAGTCAAAGAATATTACAATGAATGTCAAGAAGCTGCCAAAATATATCAAAATGATCTCGCTATTATTTCATCACTCAAAAACGATAAAGTAACGCTCAGAGCAGAGTTGCAAATTCAGCAACAGTGCATTGAGAAAAACCAATCGCTTGAGAGTGAAGTTATTCAATTGAGAGGTGATATTGATATAATAGTCAAGAGAGAAGCTGATCTGATGGCTAGACTTGCCAAGTCAGAACAGCTCATCTCATCGTTGTCCAAAGCATCCAGAAAGCTCGACAATGTGACTGAAATAACAAGGTTGTTTGGAGAAAAGACCGGTTTAGGATGCAATGAATTCGGTAAACAACCAAACAAACCTAATGTTACGGCAAACAACAAAGGAAAGGGTGTTTTCTTTGTTAAGAAAGGTTCACAAGGTCAAACTCAAAATGAACCAAGGGACAATGGTAAGAGGCCAAATGAGAAAAGTCAAAACTAACTCAGACAAGGGTAAGGCTAAAGCAAATGATCCACAAAGACAGACTCATCCAAACGCTCAAAAAGCTAAGGATAAATCTAGTCACTGTGAATCAAGCGCTAAGCGTCTAGCACCAAACGTGCAACTCAAGCCAGAGCCAAGGAAATACCAGCGTCGATATCCAAAACAGTCAAGATCATATTATCGATACTATGATAATTATGATTATGACTATTATTATAATCGTGGATATTATTATACATCCAAAAATTACACACAGCACAAGGTGAAACCAAAAAGGCCAATATTCCTACTATGAAGACAAGGCAAATTTGGATTCCTAAAGTTCTAATTAACACTAACAAGGATACTAATGTTGAAGGACCCAAGCAACAATGGGTACCTAAACAGAAATAGAACTTCCCTTTTGATTGCAGGTACCTAGAGCTAAAGTCAATACATCTGTTTGGTATTTTGATAGTGGATCGTCAAGGCACATGACAGGTTCCAAAGATCTTCTGATCAACTATCAAGCCGCCAATGGTCCTCAGGTTGTATTTGGTGATAACTCCAAAGGTAAAACCAAAGGTATAGGTACTGTGCATAGGGGGAACATCATGATAAGTGATGTTTATTTTGTTGAGGGTCTAAAGCACAATTTATTAAGCATAAGTCAATTTGCGATAAAGGCTTTGAAGTCATATTCTCAAGTGACTATTGCTATATAAACGACGCTAAGACTAAATCTACTAAACTAAAAGGAAAAAGGAATAACAATGTATATTTGGTAGATTGGGGTTCAACACTTGATAACAACCCAACATGCTTTGTTGCTAAAAATGAATCTAAAGTGGGTTGGCTATGGCATAGAAAAATGAATCACCTCAACTTTAAGACAATCTCTCAGCTTATAAGTCAAAATCTTGTAGAGGGATTGCCAAATGGACCATTTCATAAGGATCGCCTCTGTGACGCTTGTCAAATGGGTAAACAAGTTAAATCATCTTTCAAGAGAAAACCTCATCTATCTACTTCTAGAATACTTGAACTACTTCACATGGATTTGTTTGGACCTGTTCAAACAATCAGTGTAAGCGGTAAAAAGTATACTTTAGTGGTAGTAGACGATTTCTCTAGATTTACTTGGGTGGAATTTCTTTCATCCAAAGATGAAACATGTGACAAGTTAACAGCGCTTATTCGGCAACTTCAAACATTGAAAAATCTTAAGGTTGCAAGAATAAGAAGCGATCACGGTACTGAGTTTACTAACAAGGTTGTTGAGAAGTTTTGTGCAGAAAATGGAATACATCATGAGTATTCAGCTCCCAGAACTCCCCAACAAAATGGTGTTGCTGAGCGCCGGAACCGAACGCTTAAGGAAGCCGCTAGGACTATGTTAGCTGAATCTAAGCTTGCTCCTAGATTTTGGGCCGAAGCGATCAACACTGCTTGTTACACTCAAAATCGATGCATGATCAACAAACAGCATGGAAAAACTCCATATGAACTGTGGAAGGGACGTAAGCCAAATATTTCATACTTTCACGTCTTTGGTTCTAAATGTTTTATTCATAATAATGGATCCCAAAGCCTAAAGACTTTTGATCCTAAAGCGGATGAAGGAATCTTTCTAGGCTACGCCAAAAATGGAAAGAATTTTCGCATTCTCAATAAGATCAAATCGAAGGTTGAGGAATCTATTCATGTTGTGTTTGATGATGCTAACCAAGAGCCGAGTAAGGTAAGTGTAAATGATGTAGGAGTTGAAGATCTATGTCATCAAGCGTCCAAAATTACTATTGATGAAGATACTGACGATGATGATGAGATCTCAGTGCCTCCTCCTAAGAATACTCGTGAAATCAATCTAAATTATCATGTAAGAAACACGGATGATCATGAAAAGAATGATCATCAAGAGCAAAGAAGGAATCATGAACTTGAAGCGCCAACGCAGGAGAATGGTCAAGCGAATGATTCTCAAGCGCCTGTTCATTCTCAAAACCCCTTCCAAACAGATAGACTATGGTTACGTGACCATCCACCTGAGCAAATCATTGGAGATATTGAAGCACCAGTTAGAACTAGAGCCGCTACATTTAATGAGGCTATGTTCGCAAGCTTTCTATCTCAAATGGAACCTAAGAAAGTGGATGAAGCGTTAAGTGATCCAAGTTGGATTGAAGCTATGCAAGAAGAGCTCAATCAGTTTGAGCGAAATAAAGTTTGGATGCTAGTACCAAGACCAACTCATCAAGGAGTTATTGGAACTAGATGGGTATATAGAAACAAGATGGATGAGGACGGCATTGTTGTAAGAAACAAGGCCAGACTCGTAGCTCAAGGATACTGCCAAGAGGAGGGCATTGACTTTGATGAGACTTACGCTCCTGTTGCTCGTCTTGAAGCAATCCGCATGTTTCTAGCGTACGCAGCGTTTAACAAGTTTACAGTATTTCAAATGGACGTAAAGAGTGCCTTCCTGAATGGTAAACTCCAAGAAGAAGTGTATGTGGAGCAACCTCCAGGATTCATCAACAATCATGGTAAGGGTATGGTTTACAAGCTCGAAAAGGCACTTTATGGGCTTAAGCAAGCACCTCGAGCATGGTATGACACTCTCTCTATCTTTCTTATTGGTAAAGGTTTTTCAAAAGGCAGCGTTGACACAACGTTATTTAAAATTACCAATGATGAAGATATTCTCTTAGTTCAAATTTACGTTGATGACATTATATTTGGTTCTACTAATAAGCGTCTGTGTGAGAAATTTTCGAAAATGATGCAAGAACAATTTGAAATGAGCATGATGGGTGAATTAACCTTCTTCTTAGGACTACAAGTTAAACAACTCCCTAATGGCATATTTATCAACCAAGCTAAATATACACGAGATATGATTAAGAAATTTGGTATGGAAAATGCATCATATTCAAAAATTCCAATGAGCCAAACGCTTAAGTTAGATAAAGATGAAAGTGGAAAGAAAGTTGATATCACTAATTATAGAGGTATCATAGGATCACTTCTTTATCTCACTGCCAGTAGACCTGATATTATGTTTTCGGTATGTATGTGTGCACGATTCCAAGCTGATCCTAAAGAGTCACACTTGACTGCTGCCAAGAAAATCCTTAAATACCTAAAAGGCACACAACATGTGGGCTTATGGTATCCCAGGGATTCTCCTTTTGAACTAATCGGTTACTCAGATGCAGATTTTGCAGGTTGCAAAATAGATCGTAAAAGCACTAGTGGTACTTGTCAATTCTTAGGTGATAGGTTAGTTTCATGGCATAGCAAGAAACAACAATCCATAGCTACCTCCACAGCCGAAGCTGAGTATGTAGCTGCAGGAAGTTGTTGTGCACAAGTTCTATGGATGAGGCAACAACTTAGAGATTACGGAACAATCTTAGGACCAACTCCCATTCATTGTGATAACCAAAGCGCTTTAGCCATGACTCAAAACCCTGTTCTTCATTCAAGAACCAAACACATTGACATTAGATACCATTTCCTTCGTGACCACGTTCAAAAGAAAGATATCTCCATGCACTTCATTGGAACTGACAAACAACTGGCAGATATCTTCACCAAAGCACTCAATGAACAACGTTTTCTCACTTTGAGAAGTGAACTAGGTATGATTGATTTAAACGCTTGATCATGAAGCATCATATTTTATTAGGCATATAATTTAGGGGGAATCCACTTAAGTTATATCTCACAATATTCTTAAACAAAAAAATGGCACCAAAGAAATCATCATCTACTTCTGCTGAAACTACCATCAAGGTAACTGAAGGTCTTGTTGTCGACTGGAAATTCCTATATGAACAAACTCAGATCAACCTGACGGACGTAATGGACATGGTCGTCCAAGCTGGGCTCAAACCCTTCTTAACCCAATACTCTTATATGTTTCCTACTGAAGTTGAAACTTTCTGGAAGACTGCTACCCTTTCAGAGGACAAGAAGTCCATCTCTTGTAAAATTCCCTTCTCCAAGAAGGAGTCTCCAAAGGAATTCATCCTATCTGCTTCCACCATTGCCAAGAACTTCAATTTGCCTAATGAGGGTGAGGCACTGGATTCTGTTACGTTAAAACAAATTAAGGAAGCATGGGCAATCATGAGTGCGTACGACGACGTTCCTTACACTCAATACTTCGAGAAGAAAGATCTGGTGTCCAAATATCGGTTATTGGTTGATTTCTGCAGCAAGATCATAGAATGCCGCGTGGGAACCTTTGATAAGGTAAATCCTGTCCAATTTCAGATGATGGTTGCTATACTCTTCAACATCAAAATCAACTGGAGTGAGTACATCTTCGGACGGTTTCGGGACAGTCTAAGCGCTTCAAATAAGCCTTATGGACTCATCCTGAGTGACATCTTGTTTAAATCGAATTGTGTGTACTCGTCTGGACTTCCTTTGAATAAGTCCAAGTTGTTGGGAAAAAGGATTCTGACCAATATGTTCAATCCTCCAAAAGTTAGTGGTGCGGCTAGACCCCTATCTGAGCGGCTGGAAGAACGCCAACTGCTTGCTCAAAAGGCTGAGAGACCAGTGCCAGAGGAAGCTGTGAAGCGTCCAGCAACAACGAAGAAGAGAGCCCCCAGAAAACCCAAAGTTAAAATTGCCGTCCCCTCTCAAAAGATTGATGAGGAAACTGATGAAGATGCCGAGGACAAGTTGCCTCTCAAAAGACGAAAGCTGGAAGGGATCATTAAGCAAATAGACTTTGAAGAACCAGCTGTTGATCCTCCCGCTCCTCCGGCTAAACTAGTTGAAGGAGTCAACATTAAGAAAATCTTTAAGCGTTCCAGGACTAGCAAGCGTCAAGCTACTCCTGAAGAGCCTGAGACAGTTGAGCCAAGCGCTCAAGTTACAGTTGAGCCAAGCGCTCAAGTTGTAGTTGAGCCAAGCGCTCAAGATGCTGCTGTTGAGCCAAGCGCTCAAGAAACTGCTGTTGAGCTTAGTTCTCAGGGTAAGTTTATTTCTTCCCACAGCATTTCTATTCCTACATCTGTAGAAGATCCTGCTCTTATAGAGGATGGCTCTTGTTTTTCAGCTATAGTTCCAGCTGCTGCTGAAGTGTCCACAGATGTTCTGTTGGATGTGGACCTGACTGGAGTTGTAGCTATCGCTCAAGATGTTGCCGCTAAAGTAGCTGCAATTGAACCTGAGGAACCTGCTACTTTAACAGAGGCACGTTCAGAAGATCAGAACGCTGCTGAAGACGTTAGAGCTCCTCGTCACTTCTTTCAACTCGATCCGCTGAAGACAATTGATCATTCAATTAACTATATGCCCCCAGCGCTCGACGAAGATTTCATTCCTGCAGGATATAATATAGAAAGATATATTGCTGCAGAAGCTGACGCTGCAAGACTGATTGACTTTGACAGCGCAATCAAAGCAACCGTTCTAGACAGACCAGGAGACAGACCTCCTAGATGTGCCGTGGATGTGGCTTACTATCTTGACAATGGCCACAGCAGACCAACTGGGTTCGCGCTAAGGGATTACAGTGTTCGTGTGTATGATCCTCTCCGTCCTAGCTTTCTCAATCCCTCAGAGTCAGTCTTGAACAGAGAAGGTTACACACATTTCCCTCAGACGGCTCACAGCCCTGAAAATCTTGCATCGGCCCGACCTCTCTGTCTATGGAAAAATAAAGAGATTCATGCTGGTGAGCGCCTTGAATCGTTGACAGATCTGCTCCAGACTGAAGCTGATGCTTACTTTGACAGCGTCTGGAATGCCAACTATCAGCCTGATAAGCACCGCTTTGAAGCCATAAGAGATATTCATCTTCAAGGTATTCGTGCTATGGTGAATGCTGGCACAGACTTCTGTATAAATGAAGTAAATTGGGTTGAAGCGTACATGGGACATAAATACACCTTCCCAGAGTTAGTCCAAGCTCCCCATCTTTTCGGCATAGGCATGCATGACAAGAAGCGTCAATTCGCCAAGTATTGCCTCCTGAAGCGTCAACAAAGACTCGGACCTGTCTCAAGCTCCCAATTATTAGACATCAAATAGAACAATGTCTACGTCAAGAACTTCAGAGATTATCCATCACCCCTCTTCGGTTTAATGCTCAAGCGTCTTCCAGTGGTACAGTTGGTGAACGGTGCTTAAATCTTGCTCCAAGCCACTGTGAAGAAAACTTCAATCTGATGGTAAAGATTCTATCTCCCGTATCTCTCTTTGATAAAATCTTCACTGCCAATCTCAGATCTTGGAATGGCTCAGTGATCAATTCATTCAAAGGATATCCGCTGCTCCCTTCCATTCGCAGTGAGGTACTCAATCACTATGAGTATGTTCTTTCTCTGCTTGAAAGGAATCAAGAGCTCGCTCAAGCCATTTATCCGTATCTTGAAGAGTACTATGCGGACTGTGTGCCTACACATCGACGTCCTGCATCTCTTCCCTCAGATTGCTTGATTGGATTTTCCAGAACTCACTGCACAGATTCACTATTCTCCATCGCTCAAGCGCCGTCCAAAATTTTCCCAGATCATGTGCTGGATATCATTGGTCCAATGTACATCAGGGCCATTGATAGTCCTCTTCGCACATTTATCTCCGGTACTTGTATGTCCAGGACCAGACTCATTGAACTCTTGGATTCTACATCCACCTCTTATGCCGACTCAGCAAGCTGGAACTTTCAATTCACTGACTTTCGCCAGCCTGAGTCAACGCTTGAGGAAGCGCCTGCTGAGACATCTGAAGCGTCCAAATCTGCAGATACCAGTATTCCTGACGCTCCTGAACATGCTACCATTGATAGTGCTGAAGATACTTCCCTGGATATTCGAGGTACTGTTTTTGATCCAGCCTATCAAGTTCCTTTTGACTCTCTAAACACTCATCACGGTTCAAGCGACCAGCTCCTCAAGTGGTTCAATCAGATGAGAGTCAAGCCTTCGGTCCCCTGCTTAAATCTGTTTTGGAGACAATTAGCGCTCAAGCTACTCAGAGTGAAGAATCTCTCCATTGGATTAAGGAAGACCTGGCAAAGATTGAAACTCACGTAATGAGCGCTCAGATTGCTCATATGCGTAGTTCAGCTCAAGCGGCAGTTGGTGAGTGCAAACAAGACTTTCAAGAAATGCAGGATGCTGCCCACGCCACCCAACTTGCCATGAAAGAAGAACTTGAAAAGCGCCTTGCAACCCTTGAGATATCTGTGAATGACGCCACCAGCGCTAAGCTTCTTGTTATGCAGGAACGCTTCGACAAGCGTCTGGATGACATCACAGATTCCTTATCCCAGATTGCTCATCAGGTAAGTGTACTCACAAACCACTTCTTAAAATCTGATGATGGCAATAAGGGGGAAGAGAAGAAGAAAGGAGAAAAGCGGAAAGCGTCCAGTTCAAAAGTTGAAGATCCTCCGTCTGCTAAGCGTCAAATGCCTCCTTCTCAGTCTGCGCTTAATCTCCCGTCTTGGATAACTGCTCTGACACAAAGTTCATCCGGAGCGCCCAGTAGTACACTAAGGGAACCTCCTAGAGCGTTATATCCAAACCTACCAATTCCTACAAGAGCACTGCTTGAACAGTTTGACATTCCTCTTCAGAGAACATCCATTTCAGAACCTACAGATCCACAGATCTTAGCTGAAGAAAGGAAAATGACTGATTTTAGCCAAGCTTTTCGAATCTGCCTAAGGTACATTGGTATCGACCCAACTGACTGGGATAATCACTTTAAAGTATTCAAAAAGAGACAACAAGAAGAAAACAAGCTTATCATCAACAAAGATCATGAAGCAATGATGATCTTGGAAGACAATCTGACTGAAGCTATCCGAGCTGAAATGTCCAAGCGATACAGAGTTAGACCAAGTCATTAAAGCTTTCTGATTTTACATTATCTATATTCTTGTCTCTTATATCTTTAAACATTCAGCTGTAAAAATGCTTGTAATTCTCGATAAATATGAAATGCATTTTTTTTGCTGAAACATCTCGTTGAAGCGTAACTAACTTTAACTAACGTCTACTGATCAAAGCTAACTTTTACGTTTGGCTATCTAACTCTTGAACTATAAAAGAGTAAGTATTGCCATCATCAAAAAGGGGGAAATTGTTAGGAATTTCATGTTAGAAGTTTTGATGATGACAATTAAGTTTTTGTTAGACCCCAAAAAAGTTGTAAGTTTATTTTCGTAGAAAACTTGTATAGGCTTTGAAGCGTTAGACTTGTAATAGATTTATTAGGCTTTGTTATCTTACTTTAGAGTGTTAGGCAAAATAGTCTTAGGCTGAGCGTCTGATGATTTCTGAGTGAGTTTATCAGTGGTAAAGTTCGAAGACTCAAGCGCCTGATCTCAGAAGATAGATACAGTCTCCAAGCGTCCACTTTGGCCAGCTATATCAAGCGTTACCTTATGGGACAGAAGTGATTTCACCTGAATTTACTTCTAAGTCCAGAAGGAGTTTAATGCAAATATTCTCAAAGCATTAAATACCAACGGGTATTAATTTCAAATGCATTAAATGTTGATAAGAGCATTTAATATGATAAGCAATGTCAGACGTACGGAGAAGCCACCCTATTGGACTGTCAACTATCTCAGACTGCAGCACCAACTTTCGTGCAGCAGATTTTCAGGAAAAAGGACAAAAGCTGTTCACTCGCGAAAGTGAGAGACACGCGCCAGTGCATGTGTCAAACGGACACTTTCTCCAAGAATACCTATAAATAGGACTTCAACAACAAACAAAAATAGAAGCAACAATTTTATCAAAGCCAAATTGCTGTTGCATTAAAATCTCATTCCTTAAATTCTCAGAAAAGCCAGAAACTTCAAGAAACATCCAAATTGCTTTTCTTATATTCCTGAGACAGTCAACAAATATCTCAAACATTCTTTTTGCAGAAACCAGATTCCTACTGAGATATTACCAAGTTGTTTGAACTTCATCAAAATCAAACAAACCTTTTAGAAAATCCCATCCAAGCCTCGCGATCTGTGTGAAGTCGAAGTTGGATACTTGCATCATTTCTGGGTGAAAGAAGCAAGAGGGTTGAAGTGATTTGAAGCAGAAATCTGTGTGATCAAGGAGCTCAAGTCATCGACATCCATCTCTCCCTAATTTGTAGAAGATTCTGTGTGATTCTTTGAGAATCATTTTAGTGGATTGCCTCCAAGTGCAAAGGAGAAGAAGGACGTAGTTGGGATTACACCACCCAACGAACCTTACAAATATTGTGTTATTTACTTTTCAGTCATTTCATTCATCTATCATATCACTGCATAAGTAAAACACAATCAAAAGCTAAGCACCTAAGAAACATCTTGTGACGCTAAAACTTTCAAAGAGAAGACTCCAAAATCATTCCGCTGTGCTAACCCTGATTAAAAGAACTGAACGCTTAACCTACAAGGTCAAAGTATTCAATTCCTGAAGTCTAAGTTAACTTTATAAAACAGTCTTCATTAGACGCTTCACAAAGTCTCAAATATCTTATGTGAACGCTAAGGTGAAGCGTCACACTCTTCAAGCGCCTATCATTTCAAGCGTCCAAATACGTTTAATACGAAATCTTTTTTAAGTCGAAAAAGACTTAAAGGGTCTATTCAACCCCCCCCCCCCCCCTTCTAGACCCTTTCGTATGCCACTTGGGACCAACAACTCTAGAAATGAATAATTTTAAAAAAAATAAAATTAGTAAAAGACCAAAGTTAATCAAAGTTTCAGCCACATTTAGTAAAAAGAAAAAGAAATAATGTTTTTAACTTTTATATGTTTAAAGTAAATGCATAATTTTTTCAAAAAATATACTTTTGAAATATACGACATAATATTTAAGTTAGGCTTCTTTTTTCAATATTACGTAGGACATAGGCTATTATATATATATATATATATATGTATGTATATACAGGGGCGGATTTAGAGGGGGCCAGGGGGGGGGGGGGCTCGGCCCCCCGGAGACTTCGAATTTTCCCTATAGGGTGTATGAAATTTTATGATATGGCCCCTCCAAAAGATAATATATATTGTGTTCTACATCTAAGAGAGTAATGTCTTTGACACAGTTTGTGAGAGTTATGGTTTTAAGGTTTTTGATTTTGCCAATTTTCAGGGGGCAGGGGTTAGAATCCCAACTGCCCCCTTTATGCAACTTTTTTTTTTATACCCCTTTTCTCAATTTAAGTGATCGGTTCCTCCTGAGTCCTGACTTCCTTCTCAATTTCCAAGTGCGCCGGATTAGCATGCTAATATCCTTATTTTGATATAAAAAAAAAAGGTAATTACCATGAAAAAAAGTTGGATTGGCAATAATTCTAACTTTTTTTTTTTTAACTTCTCTTCTATACTTATTAGGTGTTGAACTAATAAAGACTTCTTTTTTTAAATTTCTCTTCTACACATTAAAATTAGAATCAACAGATTTTTTTTTGAAAAACGGTAAAAAGAGTGATCGTTGATATACAAAACATCAACAAATCTAAAGACGAGAAAGCGTCAATCATCATTCGATTATTTAGAGTCTATTCGCCACAAGGTATGAACTAATTGTATTATGTTCTTTTATAACTTTGCAAGAATTTTAGTAAATAATGACTATATTTTTAGTGTAACGACTTACATGTTCTTTAGTTTTTCTTTTTTTTTTTTTTTTGGGTCAAGTTTACATTAATTATTTATAATTGAATATATTTGTTTATTTGTTGATTGAGTAGTTTTCGTCATGGTTATGAAACCCGGACCGGATCGCCCGGTCCGACCGCTAAGAACCGGAACCGGTCCTAAAAACGGGCCGGTTTACCCACAAAACCGTTTAGGGCTCAAAACCGCCGGGTTTTGCTAAGAACCGTCCAACCCGCCGGTTGGACCGGTAAACCGTAAAAACCGTTGCTGGGTCACTCGAACCGGGCGGTGCCCGGTTCGTGCTTGTATAAATCTGAAAATTTAACCCTCTTTTCTTTCTCCCTCAGATCTGAAAATTGACCTTCACTCACGCAGAAAATGAGAGAGAGAGAGAGAGAGCGAGCGAGTGAGACACACGTTGAAGATTGTTGCGTTTCTTTCATATATGTGGTCCAAGTTTAAATGTTTGTGCGTGGTGATGGCTGAAGCAAGAATGCTTATATATACGTGTGTGTGTGTGTGTGTATATATATATATATATAAATATATGCGTGTGCAGGTTCAGTTGCTGGAAGAAATTTTGAAACTAAATGTGATGTTTTCATAATTGTGAGTACAGCAGAGAAATTGGGTCTTGTTTTGTTGGAAGTTTACATGTTCAATTTTGTTTTGGCTTTCTGAGGTGTATTATATATATATACAAATACATATAGATTTTATATTAAAAGATTTTATATACATATTATTTTATCATATTTTTATATTTTATATATTTAGAAGTATATTATATATTAATTATTATTTATTGCATAATTATGACGTCACCGGTTCGACCGCGGTTGACCCGGCGGTTGAACGGTGACCCGTGACCCGATCACTTTTCCGGTTCGCTGTCCGGTCCGATTTTCAGAACATTGGTTTTCGTCAGATAATATAATCATAATCTATTGTTATTACTTATATAGAGAGAAGAATTGTAGAGAAAATTGATACATAGTCTATTAAGATGAATTTTATGATATAAAAGAATGTCGTGTACAACTTCAATAAATTTTTTGAAAAATTATTTTATATTTCAAAAATACTGTAAATATATTGAAAGCTATTTTTCTTTAGCTTGATAATTGTTATTTTATTATTTGTTAAAGCTAAAATAAATTTATATATATACTCGTAAATATTGTCAAAAAAAAACTATAATGCAATTCGGCCCCCCAAAGAAGTGAATCCTGGATCCGTCCCTGTGTATATATATACGTGTGTGTGTGAAAAATATCATTGAAAAATAAATTTCTTTCATTTAATTATATAGCTTGAGAATTGTACGTAATCTACTTATCATTGTAAAAGTTACTACTACATAAACACTGATGTACACATTTCACATCATTTATTCATGAGATACTACATTAATTTGGTATCATATATATATTTCTTCTTTTGATTTTTAATTCTTTCCAAAAATAATGCTTCATGAAATTTTGATGTATTGAATGTAATAATAGATGATAAGGGTGTTTCAATTTTATAGTAATATTATATTAGAATCTTTGACTAAAAATAGCTAGAGAGGAGGTTTTGCCAAATATTCAAACCAAGGGGAGGTGAATACAAATAACGCCTGCAATTAGTGTTATTGAACTTATCAAGTGATTAGTATAATAGGGTCAGTCTGCTTCACATTTTCAACGTCTAAAGACCTGCGGGATTAATTATTGTTTGGATACCCCGATCGGGCTGATGCGTCCTAACTATGCTATGCTCATTGATTCTTATTTGAAGTATTCACAATCAACTACGTACCAACAATGAAGCAGGGCCTCAAAATATATATAATTAAAAGGAGTTCAAGTTTGAAAAACAAAAAGAAGCCTTATGGTTTTTCTTTGAATGGGGTATATATATATATATATATATATAGGGATAATTACACTGGACATACCTGAGGTATTGCGAAATTACAAAAAACATCATCTAGTTCAATAAATTACATCTAACATCCATTCCGTTTCCGCCATCTAACATTGAGCATCTTCCATTAGGGTTCCGTTAAATTTTTAGGTGAATTTCCAAAAATACCCCTAACTTTTTCTGGACCAAAAGACCAAATTTTTATCGGACTATTATAATCTTTTGGTGTTATTTGTAATATTTTAAAAAAATATAAATGTTATATGTAATGTTGTGAATGTGAAGTATATAAATAATTATTTATAATTAAAAATTACTATCAACAAAATTAAAAAATTATAAATTATTAAAATTATAAAATAAAAATATTAATATATAATAGTTTAGGTTATATAATAGTTTATATAAATAAATTTAAAATTTGTATTTTAATTAACTAAATTTCTTATTAATATATTAATTTATAAATATTGTATTTTAATTAACTAAAATTAATTACTTATTAATATATTAATTTATGAATAAATAATAAAGTAAAGGAAAAAAAAAGAAAAAAAAAGGAGGGGGGGTGTCGTCTTCTCCACCCCACCCCCCACGCAGCACACACACACACACAACAGTACACACACAAAATTACACACAGTCACACACACATTACACGCACACTGCACACACACACACAGACAGAAACACACACAATCACACACACACAGTCACGCACACACACAAACACACAATTACACACACACGCACACGCGCACACACACACAAACATACATATATACATATATATATATGTATTTTTCTTTTGGGTTTATTTTTTTATTTTAAAATTGGTATTGGAAGTAAATATAGAGAGGTAAAGGGGCAATTTTGGTAATTGAGCTTGTTTTAAACATCATGAATAGCTAAAGATGATCAAGAACCCAAATTAAACAACAAAATTAGTATACATACATATACGTACCTTTTTGTCGATGAAATCAGTCCAGAATCTAGCTTGAGCTCTCTTGTATGGATCAGAGGGCAACAACAAGGGAGACTTATTATCTTTCCACACATCATCTATATACTCAACAATTATGAGAGATTCACAGATGGGTTTCCCTTTGTGAATCAAGACGGGTATTTTCTTTTGAACCGGGTTCATCTCAAGCAAAAGTGCGCTTTTGTTAGCCGGGAAGTCCTCCTCCCTGGACTCATACTCAACACCCTTTTCAGCTAATGCCATTCTAACCCTCATCCCAAACATGCTAAAATAAGCATCTACCAAAACCACCTCGTCCCCCATTTTTAGTTTTGTTTCTGAGACAATTTAGAAGAAAGATTTCAGTAATGAAAAAATAGAATATATAATGTCAACTGTATGTAAATGAACTCCTACTGGACCTGGAGAAGCATATTAGAATAAATGTGTGTGATATATATATATATATATATATATAAGTTAATTATTGTTGGGAAATCGATTCATAATCGAACCCAAATTGGTACGCAGCGGAATTAAAATAGAGACCTAGCTTTTATGCGTACATGCAGGACATCAAAAATTAAAACATACATACTATGACTTAAAGCAATTAATTAAACATTTTAATTAATAATTATTATTGTCTATCTACAGCTAACAATTAAAAGACTACATAATTAAACACTTTAATTAAAATCAATAATTGAATAACTATAAAAACAATAACAATTGAAAATGAAGAAAGCAAACCTTACACCAAAGATTGGAACTTGCTGGTAGAAGAAGGACTCGTTCACCACAAAGCCTTCTTCGCAATGCCTCAACAAACTCATGAGTGTGGGCTCCAAAAAATACTACTAAAATAAAACTCCTTAAGAGGAATTTTATTTTCTTAAAGACTAGCTTGTTCTTGAAAAATTGTTCAAGAACTACTTGTCTTTGTTGTGTTTGGTGCATTTGAACTTCCAAATGACACCCCTTTATATAGGGTGAAAAAGAAATGAATAGACATTAAAAAATTCATGTGGGATGTTAAAGAAAACAAGTGGGGTGGAAAAAACAAAGAAACTTTCGGTGCCCATTTCAGCTGGTGGGCCGCGCGTGAACAGTACGAGCGTACTGTTCACGTTGTTACTATTCACAATTTTTTTTTTAATCACTATTTAATTAAATATTTTTTTCCAAACATATTTCCCACATTAATTTTTCATCTAAGTTCAAACTTATCCATCTAATGGATACTTTAGTATTTATTCGTAGAATTTCAGTTTGAGGTTTGCGAAGGGACCTTAGGAAAAATTAATTTTAGCTCCAAGTAAATTAAATCAAATTATCATCACATGATAATATTTAATATTACTTAACAATATTTAATTCCACTAAATAAATATTGTTACACTCTAAAATTAACTTCAATTTATTTTTGAGTTCCCATTCTTTCGTAAAGAAATATTTCATTAACTCCTCTATTAAAATATCCATGAAGAAATAAAATTGAGACTACTTTTATTTTATTTCTCACATCTTATCCTATAATACTCAATTTGCTTCTTATCAACTTTCCAAATGAAAAACTATTTTTCATATAATTTCAGCGACACTTCACTTGAAACACTTTGGCCAAAGTTTTAGAAAAGTCGAACATTGCAAATCCATTATAGGGGATATATCTTATCTCTTATAGAGATTATAGATCCCATATGAATGTCCTTTCCAATCACATTTTTATGTCATTACCCAATGTATAAAGTATATTGGCCACCGAAGACCTCACTTCTAAATACATCAAAGCAATGTGCACTAGATGCATTAGTCCACAACAATCATAGGATTAAGAGTTATTGTTCAAAATTATTTATTTTCGATAGTAGTCAAAATAAATAATTTGATTGGTCCGGTTCAATGTTTCAATCTAATTGATTTAGACGAATATACTATATATGGAATCCCTATTCCCATGATTAAGACAAATCATCGAATATAGCATATTATAGTCTTTAGCAGATAAGACGCTCATTCTTATCACCGACTATAACCAATTTATAATAACACATGATATACGTAATCCAAATCTTTCATGGAACATCATTTCCATTTGGATTCTCATATGTAATTATGGACTATGCCTATCCCATAAGACATTTAGTAATACTCATAACTTCTAATATATATTATTTATTTATTTATAATAAACACATTAAATAATTGAATTTTAGGGCACATTCCTAACAATTATAACTTAAAGGAGTTGGTGGAAAGGTTTGGTACGTACGTATTTGCCATTTGAAATGCCAAAAATTTATGTTTGAAGTAAAAATGTTATTTTAATACATGTTAGTTACGTTCTCGTCTGAGTGATTTTGTTTAGACTTTTTTTATGTTATAAAATCACATTTTTGGTTAAACTAAAATTCAAGTTTTCCTATAAATCAATTCTAAGAAAATAAATTCTTTTATAATCAATTGTACAATAACCTGCCAAACTCATCCTAATCAAATTCGTGAAGCCGTGAACAGTACTAGGGTATCAATATCATCACTGGAAAGAACCACTTTAGTATATTCTATTTCTTGGGGCTTTCACCTTTTTGCTATGCTTTTCAATTTGGGTTTTGTTGAAGATATAAGGCGTTTTGGGCTTGGTGCATTGGCTTCATTCTAAATCGCATATCTCGCATTTGAATCAGACAAACACTGAACTCACAAAAAAAAAAAAAAAAACAGGACCATATAAGCGAAACACGGATCGCAATTACCGCATTTGAACCCAAAAAATAGAACCCACGAAAAAATTACTTGATCCAAAACAAGAGTACTCATAAGAATACTACCAAACTCAGCTACATAAGCTACTGACAAAGTGACATATGTCACATAAATCTGACCAAATATGGACAGCACAACAAGAGAAATTCCACTGAATACAAATCAAAACATAGAAGCATACAATGAATCAATACGGATAGAATCCACAATTAATAAAATTTATAGAGAGGAAAGAGAGTACTGTAGAGATTTGAAATTGATCGTTGTGTGTGAAAGAGAAATATAAATGTTGGAACCGATTTGAGGCTTGTTAATATATATATGTTGCAAAAGAGTCCCTGAAGAATTAGTCAACCACAAGTTGACTCTGAATAGTAGCTGGTAGCAGGTTGAATGGGCTGGAATGTGTGGGTTTTGGGCTTGGTGCATTGACTTCACTCTAAATCCTATTGGACAAGCCCACACACCTTATATCTTTGTGGGATTTAGAAGATATTAGAGCGTATGTAACGAGTGCATGGTTCCACATGATCAGAACTCTGACATATGCAAAAGTTATGGTTTTCTTTGTTAGGTAGGCTTTTCTTTATTTGGAACGGTGCTAGCACACAAGCAGATAACTTTGCTCACAATAGAGTACAATAATAGCTATGTATTTTTTTGGGTAAGAACAATAATAGCTATGTAGATATATATATATATATATAATATAGGGCAAAATAGAGTTTGCCCCCTTGAACTATACCCTTTGTATCAAATGTCCCACTGAGCTGTAGAAAAATACGCTTACCCCCTTCAATTCCTTGGAATTGTCCCTATTGCCCTTGACTATTATTTTTCCTTCCATTTTTTATTTTCTCCACTATTTTCTTCTTTTTCACAAATTTTCTTTTCTTACATAGATTAGTTCAAATTTATCCAAATTATTATAATTAATTATTTAAAATAATAATTTGAAATATGTTTTAGCACAAACGTTCAATTAATTTGGTGAGAACACATTATATAAATATTTGAAAAATATTCAATTAATGTGTTGTGAAAAAATTAAGATAATTCAAATAGATTTTTAATATATTTTATATAAATTTTGTTTATATATGTGTGTGTGTGTGTGTGTAAATTTTAAATTAGGGGGTGTAAGGATATGTATATTTTCGATAAAGTTAAATATATATTTATATATATATATATATATATATATATTAGTAAATTTGGGTATTTAAAATACACAGACATGTAGTTTGAAAAAATATATAAAAGATATATGTTATAATTAATTTTATTTTGTAACGATGCATTAGCATAATTTTATCATACATTCATATATGATGTCACCAAATTAATTTATTATTATTGCTAAAATATTGCAAATTATTATTTTAAATAATGAGTTATAATGCATTGGTTAAATTTTAACTAATCTATGTGAGAAATAAAAAAGTGGTGGAGAAAATAAAAAATGAAAGAAACAACAATGTTCAAGGGTAATAAAGACAATTCCATGCAATTGAGAGGGGGGGGGGGAGTGTATTTTTCTATAGCTCAGGGAGGTATTTGGTACAAAGGGTATAACTCAAGGGAAAAAGTGTATTTTGCCCAATATAGGGCAAAATATCAGTATATGAAATAGCTATATATATTTATATATTAAACTGGTAACATATTCATACTTAAGATAATAGTTCAATTGCCAAAAGAGAAAACTGTTGTAAAAATTCCGAAAGTATATGCAAATAAATCATGTATATATATAACTTATACTATAATTTTAGAAACATGTAAATCGTAAAGAATCGGATGGCCTGTAGGAGACACGCTGATAAGAGGCATTTTTACGTGTTTTTAAGCCCATGGGACTTATGCTATGGATTCATTTATTGACAAAATCATGCCACATTTGCGTTTAAGCGGGGTGTTAAGTGATTACAGGTGATAATTTGAGCATACGAAGAAACGAGGCGAAAAACGACGTATAAAACAAGTTCAGGCCAATTTGCTTCTGTCGTGCACGCCCAAGCGCCAGTATTACCACGCCCAGGCGCCGGACAAGATGCAAATAACGTCAACATTCTGCTGTCCACGCCTAGGCGCCGTACTATCCACGCCTGGGCGCCGTATCTGCACCACTTTCCACGTTCGAGCGCTATTTCCGTATGTTTAGAGACCGAATTGGATGAAGTTCCCTTCTACAATGTTGTAGAACTATGTGTTAGCTTCAAATGAGGACTTGAATCATCCAAATCGGAGTTTCTTGGAGAGAGTTATGAATGAAATACGATTGCTGCGCAGGACACACTATATTTAATTTCAGCATTCTGTCAGCGGCGCCCGAGCGCCGTAATGCCCACGCCTAGGCGTGACCACACCCGAGTTTTGATTCCTTTCAGCCAAAAGATCATCATTTGATGGGGGAATGGAACATTTAAAGCCAAGAGGTCATCACATGTATGGAGGGGATGTCATAAGTGTGTTTCTTAGTAGATCTACTTTATGGAATTTTATACTACACACTTTAGAGTAGTGGAGGACACACTAGGGGAGACACACACTAGGGAGCCCAGAGTTTCTTGTCTTCTTAAGCCATTTTCTTTACTTTGGACGGATCACATCTTGGAGGAGGAGGCAGCTGGCCATTACTCTTCACCCATCATCATTCATCACCATTCTTCATCACTTTTGGAGGGGAACAAAGAGAGAGGAGTTAAGGATTGAAGTTCAAAAGCAAGGATCCATCATCAATCAATTGAGGGAGTTTTAATTACTTGCATTTACATGTTTATTTCCATGAGTATGTATATGTTTGTATTAGATTTTCTTAAGGCCTTGATGAGAGGCTAATATTGTAGAACTAAGGCCATGTGAAAGCCAATTTATGAATCAATATATGTGAAGTGAATTTTCGTATTAATTCTCATATTGCTTTGTGTGTTGATTTTGAGCTTTTATTACAATCATGTGCTTGATCACCATATGCTTGCTATCTTGCCTAGTCTAGTCATTCGAGAGAAGATAGATTAGGGTTCAATGGAATCAACTCATCATCCGAAACTAATGTGGAATTGCCCCTAGACATAGGTAAAGATTTCTGGGTGCGGTTAGCCGGATTTATCCGGGGAAACTCTAGAACGTGAATGCGTGGTTATTGATTAGATTCTCGGATAGACATATTTAGAGAACCATCAATTAATCATAGGATTATTATGTGCCTAGACATCGGGTAATAATTATCTAAGGAATTTTCACCAAAGCAATAGGAGTCTAATAATTCGAAGAGTAGCTCATCTATATTGACGA
This sequence comes from Buddleja alternifolia, assembly GCA_019426215.1. Classification (NCBI taxonomy): domain Eukaryota; kingdom Viridiplantae; phylum Streptophyta; class Magnoliopsida; order Lamiales; family Scrophulariaceae; genus Buddleja; species Buddleja alternifolia. Next base: position 16,796,944 of record CM033407.1, on the reverse strand, counting down.
GTAGATTCGGTTGTAGCATGTGCCTTAGTCATTTTATCATACGTGAGATTTAATCTATAGTTCGTTTCTCTTTGGTTCTTCACTTGCTTACTCGTTTTATTGCAATTTACTTTTGTCCATTTTCATTAATCATAAACTAAAATTCAAGTCTCCGTGGTTCGACAACCCGGACTTATTTTGTCCACTTTTATTACTACACACGACTAGTGCACTTGCTATTAAAAGCACGTTAGGTATTAGCGTGTCACACGCCACTTGACACTATCCTAAGATCGTTATAGCCTCCCCTCCGCGAGGTATTGATGGCTCATCACCATTCCAAAATAAAACCCAAGAAGCCCACGCTTGTGTCTCCTTTCTGAGAACGATCACAAGGAAAATAGTGAACAAAACCTTATCACATTGTCCCAAAAATAATTAGAAAGTAAAATTTGAGAGTAAAATTGTATGATAATGTACAATTGCACATGTATATTTTTTTAGACCTTTAGGAACTATATATATATATATATATATATATATAGGGTATGGATCAAATACATACCTTTATATTAGTTAAGATCTAAGACCCAATGTAGTCCATTAATCCTATTTGATCCTAAGGTCCGTATTTAACTACATTTAACAGCTTGTATAGTTATTTTTAATGATGGAAAGGGCAGTTTAGTCAATGAAACTTAACAAAATCATGCAAATATCATACAGTATCAAAATCAAATCTCACTTATTCAGCATAACAGATTATTATATCCAATTCATTTGTTCTTTCCAATTTCAAGTCGATCAGCTCTCAGAAACCTAACCTTTTGATTCCCAGAACGTAAATTGTAAACATTATTCATCGTCAAACTGATTAAATTACCAAGATCGATTCATCATCATCGTCAATACCACAACATCGTCAATTCTACGTTTTCTCCTCCATTTATCAATAGGTTTTGATTTCGTTTTAATGGCCGAGATGGTTGAAGGTATGCATAATCATGTTTTCGTATCGATTTTTGTTATTACTTTCAAAATCGAGTGAGTTTCTGAAATACGCATGTAGTAAATTTCATAATCATGTTATATAGCAAATTATACATCAATATACAGCACATTGAATTGTGATTTACATCAGATTATACATCAATATACTGTACATATAACAATGATATACAGTGTGTTGTACAGTATGATGTATAATTAATTATTGCATGTTTTATGTTAACACACTGTGTCATTTTAATGACAAATACTGTATAATAAGGTTATATGTAGTGTATAGAGTTATAGAATGTGATCATTAACATGTTTCATTAATGTTTCAACATGACTTCAATATTTACTGTATGTTATATATTAAGTTAATGTATAACAATGTTATATGTACTGTATAATTTTATATAAGTTACCGAATGTTGTTTGGTTGGATACTGTAGACTAGTATTGCACACAATGTACGGTCTGTTGTATGAAAATGTATGTTATTAACAGGATCAGTAGTGGTTAGCAACAAGGATGTCGAGATCCTAGGTGTTGGATCTTCTTTGTCATCTAATTCGATCACATCACCGGGTGGTTCCAAATATTGGGTTCCAGTGTGTGATACTGAGGTTAAACCTTGCATTGGTAAGGCATTTGTAAGCTTGAAGATTGCATTTGAGTTTTACAAAAAATATGCACGATTATGTGGTTTTGATGTTCGCAAGTGTTCCCAAAAAACTCATAAAGATGGTACGGTCATATCGAAACACTATGTATGCAGTCGTTCCGGTATTTACAAAAATTGCAATGATGTCAATAGGAAGAAGAAGTTTATGATTGGTCGGTGTGATTGTAATGCTAAGATTGTTTTAAGGTTTAGTGCTTCAGAGGGATATGTTATAAAGAATTTTGTTGAGCGGCACAATCACGAGTTGGCAATCGACGAGGGGAAACAGTTTCTGAAAGTGAATCGAAATATTGATCCGTCCCAAAAATTTTTTTGCGTAAACGCATCAAAGGTGAATGTTGATGCCGTTAGATCACATTCATTTCTAAAGGAAATGGCAGGTGGTTTCAATAATGTTGGGTCGACGTCTACAGACTTTAAAAATGTAAAAAGGGATGTGAAGTAATACGTTGGTAAGAATGACGGGGTGATGATTGTTTGGAAATTTATGAATATGAAAAAAGCGTGTGAAGGTTTTTTATTTGATTATGACACAGATGCCGACGGGTGTATGAGTAGGTTGTTTTGGGCCGATCTTATTGCAGTACAGAATTTTGAACTTTTTGGTGATGTTTGCTCGGTCGATGCAACATTTCGATCCAACAAGTAAGCCCATTTACTTCATAATAAGATATGATAATGTACATTCTTTTCAATAGTTAATGAATATGCATTGCATAACTCATTATAAGTGCTGTATAATGTAGATACATTGTCTGTATGTATAATGATAAGGTTCATTTTTTATTATAGGCAGTTTATATGTAATGTATAATGTATATGCAGTTATTGTATAATACCTTATTAATCACTGTATAATGTACATACAGTTATTGTACAATACCTTATTAGTTAATGTTTTTTGTATTTTTTTTACATATTGTTTTATTCTACATTTTCAGGTATCAAATAAAGTTTGTTCCTTTTACCGGTATAGATAACCACAAGAAAATAGTCACATTTGGTGCCTCTCTAATCACAAAAGAAGACATTGAGTCGTACACGTGGGTTTTCGAAGCTTTTACCCGTGCGATGGGACGGGAACCAAACTATATTGTATCTGATCAATGTCCGGCCATGAAGCAGGCTATTCCTAGTGTGTTTAAGTCCGCTAGGCATCGTCTGTGCGCGTGGCATATTATGAAGAAGTTCCCTACCAAGGTTTGTGTCAAACCGTACAATTAAACTGTAGACAGTGTATTATGTTTTCATCAACTGTATGATGATATATGTATATAGTGTACATTTCTAGCTAAAATAGTGTATAATATGTTATTGATTTGAGTTTTACGTTTACAGATTTCACCGCATACAGGTAAATACGTTGAAGTTGTGAGAAAGGTTAATAATTTTGTGTATAACGACGACATCACTCCGATTGAGTTTGAAGAGGGATGGAATGATCTCATTTCAAAGTACGGACTACGCCATAGTGATTGGCTTTCTGAAATTTACGAGAACAGACATTCATGGGTATCTGCATACTATCGAGATGTTTCGATGGGTGGGTTGTTGAGGACTACTTCGATTTCAGAGTCTGGTAACTCATTCTTTAACCAGTTTTATGTGAAGGGTGATACAATCATTGAGTTTTATAGTAGATTTGAAAGTGCAATGGACAAACAAAGGAATAATAATGCTAGATTAAACCACGAGTCTTTGGTCTCTAAGCCAACAACCGACACCACCATGCGTATAGAGGAGGATGCTTCAGAGGTATACACCTGCGCTGTTTTCTACGATGTTCAAGCGGAGATCAAAGATTCTGTGTATCAAGTGGTACTCCAAAGTCTAAACATTGTTGACGGTGTGAAATTGTTTGTCGTATGCGACTCCGATGACGAATCAATGATATACGAGGTAGATGCTTCTTTACATACTATGGCAATGTTATACATTTTGTATATGCCCGTTATAGAGACTGTATGATTCCGTTTTTGTTTACTGTTTTTTTTTATGTTTCGTAGGTGAAACAAGTTTTTAGGAGGGGTATTTTGTGTAGACACATTTTCTTTGCACATTTTCTTTGTTCTAAAAAGGTGGAGAAAAAACGCAGAAATTATGGCATCCGATACAATCAACAACCACGTCACACAATATCGCTCGATGATTCAGAAGACATCAAATGATGTGAGTCAAATTTGGATCGACTTTCAAGCTTGTTTAAATATTGCGGGTTTTAACAAAGAAAAACTCGAATACATAAAAAATCAATTGGTGGATATAAAGTCTTATTTGAGTGCCTTTGTGGATGATAACAATAAAAACAACAAGAGTTCTGCTATCGAGACACTAGTGGGACCCCAAATCGAGAACGTGATCGGGATCAAAAATCCTCAAATGAGCCGAACTAAAGGGTGTGGTAAAAGAATTAAGAGTAGTGCGGAGATATCCAAGCATGTTCCTAAGAGGAGAAAATGTGCTGCATGCGAAAAAGTTGTTGGGCACAATGCACGAACTTGTCCATCAAAGGGAAAATAGAAGTATGTTCTTTACATTAGTTACTGTAGAATGAAGTTTGATTCACTGTATAATAGTCTTATACACTGTATATTGTGGTGTTATTCAATATATAATGAATACAGTTTTTCAATATATTTAGAATCATTTTTGACTGTTCAATGAAGTGTTATTCAATGTATGAAAAAATGTCATAATGTACATTGTATAATTGAGTATTTTTTGTTTTATTTAGTTTAATTCTAGACCACAATTAAGTATTTTTTTTTATAATGTATAATGAATATGGTTTTTTATACTGTATACATGTATATTGTGTAATGTAATTTTATTAACTGTATAATGAGCCTTTAATTACTGCACAACATGCATACTATGTACTATATATGTTATGAACACTTCAATGACACTAAATGAACAAAACAATAACAGGTTATGTGTAGTGAACAAACTTTATAGATTTAAACAACCCAAATAAAAGTTGTATTGCAGCAAAAACTAATAAATAATAAAAAAACTGTACAATGAAATGTAAAAAAAACCAGTCTATTCACACGAAATATACTTGTTCTATCAAATACACGGTAATTACATCTACCCCTTCTTCCCCTTTTTAGGTTGGGCCTGTTCCTGTTCCAACTCCTTTGACTGTGCCAGGATTTCGTCCTTGCATGTGTTCAGCTCGGAAGTGAGGATCCTTTCTAGATAAAGCCCCCTCAATCTATTGAGTTTCGTAATTAACATCGGTTGATGTTGACTGCATTGAAACAAATATGGTTAACGTTATATAGCGTAGGAAATAAAGTACTTTTTTCACAAAATTTCATACGTACAAATAAAAAAGTGTAATGCAACATTACGTTTTCTGGTCCCAATTTAAGATCCCAATATTTTAGTCCTCCGCCGAGGTAAGTCTCCATGTGACACATTACAAAAATTCCACAATCCGTTTTGTTTCTGTGTGTACGCCACGACATTGGAAGCCTTACAAGTTCTTCCGCTGACAACGCATGCACTTCCAGCTGGATGGTTGATATCCATCAGGAACTTCACAAACATGTCACTCTATCACCACAATGGAAAACAAGTCCTGAAAAACCTAAATAATGTAAGATTCAGTGTATAAAATATTAATATACATTATGATAAGATACGTGTTTTTAAATAATATCATTATTCACTTATTGCTTAAATCATGTACATTTGCATTTAATAATAAGTGAATACAGTATGTAATAAATGATAATGCAGTGCAATATTGTACCCTTATACAGTATACCACATATATCCGTACATTTCAGTAACTGACAAAGTTTTAGATATGTCTTAGATCAAATGGGAACTTGAAACATCCAAACGGAGGTCTATAGAGATAATTTGAAGGAAATACTATTGCTGCGCGGAACAGAGAAGTAATTATACGCCCCGGCGCCCTCCTAGGTGCATGAGTTGTATACTTTTCAGCCTAATTCCAGTTAATGATGGGTAAGTGGCCTATCAGCACATGTGTTGAGGGGTTGTCATAAGTGTGTTTCTTGGTAGATTTACTTTTGGGCGCCAAATCAGAAACAACCTCCATGTTGAAACATAATTTAGGTGTATTAGAGACCGAATTGGACAAAATGTCCTTCTCAATGTGTTATCTGAAATGGGGACTTGAATCATCCAATTTGGAGATCTGTGGAGAAGTGTTGAAGGAAAATATGTAAGACTGCGCTGGAAAGCAAGAATGGCAGCATGCATGTGATATTTGTTTTCGATAGACACATGGTTTCGTCGCGAATTCTGTAATGTCAAGGATCTCAACATTTTTTAGCTGGTTGGAATCTTAAAAGCCAAACTTTAAAGCATAACACCATAGTAGTGGAATTCTCATTGGGGAACTTTAATGGGAATTCTTAATGCATACTTTAGTGGAATTTTTGGAAAGACGGAAACCCATACTCTTCATCATTCCTATCAATTTATTCTTAGAGGAGAGGGGGGTAGCCCTAATCTGATTTCTCCACCATTCATCACCATTCTTCATCATGAAAGCGGTGTTAGAGGAAGGAAAAGAGCTTGGGGAAAGGCTCAACTTCAAGACATAATTATTCACTTTTACGATATTTATAGCTTTCATTTCAATTATGTCTATGAACATGTGTATTAATTAATGTTTTTCTTACCATTATGAACGTAAACATAAGACTAGGGTTATGTTGAGGCTCAAATTGTGAAACATGCGCTTATAATACGATGATTGTTAAGGTTGTTCTTATATTGTTATCCTTGAATTTGTGTTTTTGCAGCTAGCTTGCATGAGTACTTTTATCTCCTTTTTGTGACGCGAAAAACATCTGTTATCCATTTTTAAAATTTCGGGAAAAATTAGTTAGCATGCATATCATGACCCGTATAACGTAGGAATTAACAAACATAAGAAATATATTTTACCGTGTCGGTAAGTTGTGATTCAAAAGTGAACTCTAACGTTAACATGTTTAGTGTTAGATTTCTGGATAGGAATATTTGGGTCACGATCTAAGCATAGGAGTTTATCGCGAGACTCGGTTATTCGTACCCTCGGAGTTCAACAGGAATCCTTCAACCTTTATAAGTATCAATCACACCAGATAAAAGCTCCGTGCGTTGATCCAAGGACTTTATTTTGTTTTATCATTTGTTCAAATTGTTCTTATCTTGCATTTCACATCATATCACCACTTAATGGTTATAAAATCTTAAACTAGAATAGTCCTTGTGGTTGAAAAACCAGCTTTTATTATACACACGACAGTGCACTTGTATCATGAGTTAGTATACAAAAAGGTTAATAGCGTGTCACATTATACAGTTTGTAATAGACAGAACATATTATACAATGTGTAATGACATATTATACAGTACACTGTGTTACATTATATAGTATACATTGAGTTTCTATACAGTATACACACAATATTAACAGGAAACTCAATAAAATAAATTTATTTAAAAACGATATGTACTCACATGTTCTCCTCATCAACATGCTTCATCCATTGCCGTAGTCTTTTTTCAGTTGCACTTTGCTTTGAGCTTATAAGCACGACCTGTTGAATGTACGGATAACACGTGTCTGGTGCTGGTTTTAAATGTCTCTTTTGTTCACCAATGAATTCCACGGCAGCCGGTTTAACGGTCACATTTGACGACGATGGAGGCTCTTGTTCTGTGATATTGGAGGCATCATCAGCGTATTGTCTAGCTCGTAACCGCCTCAGCCACTACTATATCACCCGATTCAGCGCGATGCATTTTATCCGACGGTGTTTGCTGTGTCAATAAGTCAAAACATGGCATTGAGAGGATGATTGGTCCCCGTGTTTTAACTTCGTCCAATTGTTGTTCTTTTGGTGGCGTATGTTGTGACAACAAGTCAAAAGTTGGCCGCGACTGCATTGACGTTCTTATAGTTGTTTCGGGTGCGACTTCTTCGGGGTGGATAGGCTGATTTGCACCGGATGCACGTTGTTCAAGGGATGGGGGTTTTTCTTGTTGCTCGGTAGGCTTGCGAGGAACAACCAGTGTTTCATCCTCTGCCCCCGACTGTATTTTGTACAGTCTCCCGACAGTAGTGGATTTGACGGGAATATGGAATCACACGACTGCATGTATCCGTTGTACCTTATAATGTTTTCCATCAGGTTCAATGCAGCTTGTTCCAAATTACCTAGCATCCCCTGTGAATATTTTTAAAAACAATTAATGTATAATATTATTAAACAATGGCCTACAAAACATTATTCAGTATATAACAAACGAATATACAGTATATAAAACTGAAGTATACATTATGTGGCTACACATCACAAAGTAAAATAGACAATTGATTAAACAGTATACAGTATATACTTTTCACAGAGATATGTATACCTCTTCAAGCGTCTTCCATTCCGTGATTGTCTGCACTTGTTGTGACAGAGGTTCCAGTGAGGAAGGGGGTTGTTTTGGATCTTCAACATGTTGAACAACATGTTTACCCTTGTAACTCTTCAACATCCATTGTGCCTTAGATATTATCCCCGTTCCGAAAAGACCTGGTTGAAGTTCTACGGTACTCTTTTCTCGTAGGGCGGCGTCGGTCCAAGTAAGCCATGTTGGGATTGATCGTGGGACTGTCACATTGCCCTTGTAATTCACTCTGTCCGCATACAATATCTGCATTAATAGAAAACAAAAAAAGTTAAAAAATATTAGTATGCAGTAGGTTACAACACATTAGACAGTAACTTACTAATGATTATACAGTGTATTCTAAGACATTATACAGTATATTCTATGACATTACACAATAGATTATATACAATAAAATACAGTATACAGTGTGGGTGCACACATCACACAGTTAAAAAACAGTATCAAATTAAAAAATATACATCACCTGTTACCAATTAGGCATACTTAATCATCAAAACCACATTTTTTGAACACGAATAAAAGTAGAAGTTAATGTACACTTACAATCAGAAAAAGAAGAGGACCCGTATACATACGAGACTCCGGATCCTCTTCCCATGATTTTTTTGTGTATGCCAAACTGTCCATAACAAGTCTGGGCCAGTTGTAACTTGCCAACTCAGCAAGATCACCTTTGAAATTCAACATCTTCTTGTTGACAAATGCTGTACTAGGCGACTCTATCAAGCAATTGTAGAGAATCATCATGAAGTTTAGCTTGAATTGATCTGTTGCTTCATGCTCAGACCTCAGTTCAGTCAATATCATCTGAGCGGTAACTTTAAATTTTTTGGACTTAGGAAGCCCAAATTGATCTGTCCACAGGTCCACCCTCTCTTGATTCTTGACCGTTAGGTCTATACGATGCTCACCGTGTGGAAAACCTAGAACCTCCGCCACATCTTCTTCTTTAATATTAATCTTGCCTCCAGGCAAAGATAATCTAAAGTTTACTGGATTAACGCCTTTACAATTTTAAAACGCAGCTTGTGAGGCAGCTCCTTGATTTTGAATTCTAAAAACGTTCCAAAACCAGACAGTTTAACCCAATTTCGTGGCGGTTCTGTCAGGGTTGAAATGGCATCGACCAACACCTTCATAGAAACTCGTATTTTTGTATAATCAACCGATTTTTTCTTCCCCTTAGGTTGATGTTTCTGTACAGTATCTATTTTTGTTCTTTTTGAATGTGTTTTCACAGCAGGTTGTTTCGAACGCCTCTTCCTAGCCGTGCGTTGCGGTTTTGATTCTGTTTCTTCGTCTGATTCTACGTATTCGTCATCCGAATCACTTTCAACGACATTTAGGGGCTCCATAACATCTACAGGCACTACATCTACAGGCACAATCTGGTACCTATCTTCCGAAGCAGAGTTGGATGGCTCTTCTCCAGAACCTGTATTATACAAATGTTAGTATTGATTTACACATTATACACCAAAAAATAAACTTATTATACATTAATTCATGTATTATAGAGTATGTGTTAATGTATCATATATTATTCACAAAAGAACATTTCATTATACAGTATATTATAACATATTATACAGTATCATATAACTCAATATACAGTATAAAAATCCATCATACAGTATATTTTAAATCATTACACAGTAACAAATAAGGCAATACACAGTGTGTGTCTATACATCAGACTGTTACAATATAAAAACCATTATACAGTATATTTAAATAATTATACAGTAAAATGTAAAGCAATATACACTATGTACACACTCATAATACAGTAGCATTACACCCACTAATTTCAAAATAACCAGCACGTGTTTATACAAATACGCATTCAAAATCAATAAAAACACATTACTTGTCCCCAATAAACAGCGTATAGTCACAACAAATTAAACAAAAATGAAGTTTTTAACAACGAAATCAACTAAATACATGAATTTATCCTCCTTACGCTCGAACAACAATTGGAAATGGAATGTTTCAATGGGTACCTGTGCCGGTGGAAGGGTTTTTCAAACTCATTTTGTGCTGCAAAAAACTCGGATTTGGTAATTTTTTAGGGTTTTTTGATGTGCGAAATAAGAATATGCAGTTAGATTTGGAAAGATACGCCTTTAATACGATTCAAATCGTGATTTACAGTTGATTAGGAGTGGGTTTAAATGCGAGAGAGTTCAGGGAGATCGTGGATGTAATTAGGGAAGGTGCAAGCTGTATAATGGGGTATATTTTACTATTATACCCCTCAGCTAATTACAATTGGGGTTTCCCGCCTGTTTCTAGTGTTATTCTGGATGATTGGATTTAATGGATCCAATGGTGTATATTGGATCTTATATCTTATCTAATATAGGGTATGTATTCGATCTTGACCCTATATATATATATATATATATATATATATATATATAGAAACTTAGTATGCAACATGTAACTCCTACACTTAAATTAGAAAATAATGACGATTTAATGAGTCAACATGGGGTTTTAAAAATTATTAGGTTTTGATAATAAAAACTGAAATTTGACTTTCATTTTGAACTTTTAAAGCTTCGAATTTCCAACAAAAAAGACAATAACGTGAGTATAAAGAGAAAAATGTCATTTCATAAGTGTGCTAGTATAATTTGTAGACTACAACAGTGTTGGGAAGGAAAAAGAATTGTTGAAGATTAATTGTATATGTAATTTTTTATTTCGTATCAAAACTATATAATATCTTCTTAAGCATATTCTTTGGGCATCATTGCCCAACCAAAACTGCGCTGACAAAATATATAATGTCAAGACTCTTATCACAAGCCTAAAAGATTATATTTTGGGGTGGGTATCAAGTTCAACTTGCTCGGTCAAAGCTCGACTTTATTTGAACTCGAGTCCGATTATATTTGTTTATCGATTCACCAATCTGTATAAAAAATATTTATTTATTAATATATAGTTATATATCAATAGTATACATATTTAGTAATATATACTGTTTTGGGTTTGAGATCTTTCATTATAGCTCGTCGAGCTCGAGTTAATCAATTTAGTCAAACTGGACTTGAGTTGAGCAATTTGATCAAATTCCAAATGAGCTCATCTCGTATCTACTCTTAATAATATTCAATAAGGTATTTATTTATCTTGGGCCATGTATTTTCATGCAATGGAAAAGTACAGATAAGTCAATACATCACTGAAGATAGTGGTGGAAATTCTTTAGGGCATTGATATCATAAAGTCGATATATAGAGATATGCAACAATCTTAGACTCTGTTTGACATGTGTTTTCATTTTATTTTCAATCATAATTTTTTAAAATATCTGGAAAAATGAGCTTTTTTATTTTTGTGTGAAAAAACTAGGTGTGTTTGGTTGTGTTTTTTAAAATGGTTGAAATTAGTAATTGTGATGTATGAAATGATTGAAAAGTAATGATTAGATGAATAGTGTTGGATTTGAAAATTTAAAGGAGAGGAGAGAGAAAGGTTTAAAAAATTGAAAAGAGATGAGAGAGAAAAGTGATAAAAAGAAATTGTGAGATGAGTGATATGAAATGTAATTTTAAAAAAATGATTGAAATTTATTGGGAAGGTAAAAATGAGAATATTTTTCAATTAAAAACAGTACAAAGTGTGTATTTTAAGTTCAGATGAAAATGAAAAAAGTGATTTGAAAACACAAACAAACAGGGCCTTAACGTTTACGCACTACGTATATATACTTTATTAACTTTTTTCACCGAGGTTCATATTGTAACTCATTTTTCATCTCAAAAGCTAATCTTAGACTTAATAAGGGTAATTATATGCCTCTGAGTGTGTATTCTGTATATCTCTTTCACACAAATATATATGAGGACCACACACAATATACCTTATTGTGTGTGGTAGATAGACACTGAGGCTATTTTACTTGGTCTAGCATAGATTTTTCCAAGTTTACATAGATACGATCTACCTATGATGCAAAAATACTTTTGAAAATGATTTACTGTGGTGTCATCACATACTTGGAGGATACGATACTCCTAAGATGCTCACTACAAGAAAACAAGGCATTTACTACATGGTTTATGTAGTTGATGCCCATAATGTTGTAGCTATGGAAACGGAATGGTCGTAGCCCACGTCTGAAGCTAATAAGAGCGTTGCTACGAATTTAAAGAAAAATTGTAGCTAGCACATGGCTATGGGATGTTGTTGCTATTCTCGTAGCTATCATAATCATCACATCTTTCGTAGCGACTTTTGTTGGAATGGCAACAGAATATTGATTGACAACTTTTAGCAACTTTCGTAACCATTTCTATGGAATATCCATGACTATTTTCGTTTCTATGATGCAACAGAAAAAATTCATAGCAATTTCCGTTGCCATGGTGACATCTTTCATAGAAAATCTCATTGCAATATAATGTCTGACACGCTAGAACCTAACGCGATTTATAGCAAGTACACTAGTCGTGTACGTAGTAATAGTCGACAAAAGTCCGGATATCCAACCACAAAGACGAGAACTTTAGTTTAAGATTCGTAACAAACAATTAACGTAAAGATTGAATTCAAATAAATGTGTAAAGAACAAAAGCGAGGACTGGCAAATGATTGAAACTTAAAGTATGAAAGGTAACTAAGGCGCATGCAAGGCTCAATTTGATTCGTTATCCTTGTAAAGAAACATGTTGAATCATTAGACCTATGTTGCTATGGTGGAAGATTCTGTGATAATAACTACCCGATCTCTTGTGATAGAAATCCTATGCTTAAAAAACGATCCCCGAAATATGTCTATTTGGGAATCTTATTATCAAGCATGCATTCACGATTGGAAACTCCTCGACTAAGGTCGACTTACTCACCTGGAAAACTCTACCTATGTCTAAGGCAATTCCTATTAATATGTTGTGAATTTCTTGCACCCTAGCTCAAGTTTTTCTCAAAACATTAGCCTAGGCAATTTATCAAACATATGGTGATCAAGCACGTGTAAGAAGTATAATCATAAATTCACAACACATAGCAACACAAGAATTGATTCAAACAACCAACTATTATAAATAGGGGTGATCGCGGTGCGGTTTAGCGGTTTTTTTTATTAATTTCAAACCGAATTGCCAAGTGCGGTTTGGAGGAAATAAAATTTTAAATTGCGGTTTTGTAAATCAAAACCGACTATGCGGTTTTATGCGGTGCGGTGCGGTTCGGTGCGGTTTGGCGGTTTTTCAAGATCTTTTACATTTCAAAACTAAATAAACATACAATGTTTGCCATATTTTTTGTTAAACTAATTAATAAAAATATAATGATAATTCATAACTAAGAAAATATTTGTCCGGAAAATATTTATCAAGATTAAATTTCATGAATCATTAAAAAAAACACTAATGTCATTACATATTATTATATAAGTGTATCATACGTTTAGAACATGAAAAAATACTAATATATCACTTTAAATATTTGTTTTACACCGAGTATAATTATAATATGTACATATTTTACTAATGTATATATATTTTATCAAATAAGAACACACTCATATATAAGAAAATGTCTGCATCTAGCTTGCATGAAAAGTAGTACGAGAAATTTGTATATAAAAAAGTAATACAAAGAAATTTGTATAAAAACAAGTAATACAAAATATGACATATTACAATTGTTTGTTTATTAAAATTTGTGCACTAAAATCTGTAAAAGGATACTGTAAAGTATATTATAAAGTTATAAAATCATAAGTAATCTAACGCGACATTGCTATTACAAATAATGTGATAGTTAAATAGAACAAATGTTATAAATATAATCTATAATACTTTTTTTCATCAAAACTCTTCAAGTGTCTATTATATAAAAAAAATATAATGCTAAAATATCATAAGATATTATCACTCTAAAAGTTTCAAGCACAAATGTTGATTGAACATATTATTAATCTTGTAAAGGATATAACCATATCAATTCAATAACAAATATTAAATAAAACTACAAATATGAATATTATTACGAGTAAAATCTATTAAAAGTTTAAATTAAAAAAGAATAATATACATACATATATAATATATATATGTATGTAGGCGGTGGCGGTGCGGTTCGATTTTTTTAACACTAATTTTGAAACCAAACCGCATAGGGCGATGCGGTTTTCATTTAAATTTGAAACCACGGTTTGGTTAGAAATTTGACAAAAAAATGGTGCGGTTCGGTGCGGTGCGGTGCGGTCGGTGCGGGCGGTTTTTCGAAACCAATGCTCACCCCTAATTATAAAGGTACTTCACAAATTGGCCTTCACATGCCCCCAGTTTTACAAGTTTAGCTCATAATCAAAGGTATAAGAAAATCTAGGGTTTTTTATTACAATAATATAAAAGAAAAGAAAAACTCTCAAAATAATATTGTTTAAATTTTTTTTATGTTTAATACAAAACGGCATGTAGCATGCCATCTTCAAATTAGAAGACGACATGCTACATGTCGTCTTCAATATTTTTTTATTTTTTTTAATTTAGGAATTTGAGGGCGGGTATAGGCTGTCTTCAATATTTTAATTTGTTTTTAATTTACAAAAATTGAAGACAACATGTAGCATATCGTCTTCAATTTTCATTTTTTTTTCAAATTTAGGAATATGAAGACAGCATGCTACATGTCGTCTTCAATATTTTATTAAATTTACGAAAATTGAAGACGACATGTAGCATGTTGTCTTTAATTTTGCTTTTTTTTTTAATATAGGAATTTGAAGACGGCATGTTACATGCCGTCTTCAATATTTTTTATTTTTTTTAATTTACGAAAATTGAAGACTACATGTCGTCTTCAATTGTCAATTTTTATTTATTTTTACTATTTCAAGACTACATGTTTCATGTCATCTTTAATTTTTTTTTACTATTTGTTTTTACTATTTCAATACGACATGTTTCATGTCATCTTCAATTTGTTTTACTTTTTGAAGACAACATGTATCATGTCGCCTTCAATTTTTCTTTTTTTCTGTCCTTCTATTTTAGGGTTAGGGTTTCTAATGACAAATAATTTTTTTTATTTTTTCAAAATTGTTGATTATTATAAATTCACTCTAAATTTCAAAAAAATTCTAATTTTATTTTTCACCTCATTTTTAAATATTTTATTTTATGAATAATAAATCATTCAAGTGGTTTATTTAAAATAAAAATCATGATTACCTAAAAATGTCCCCCAGTACCATAAGGACGTGATTACCTATCTCTACAATCTCTAATTATTTTTCCATCTCCATGGGCACGAGAACTATAATAGTGACATTGCATCTCAGAAAGTTGTATTTCTTCATCGTCACAAGTACTATCATTCCAATCAATCTCATGCCGAGTTGATGCAGTTGTCCCACTTGACTCTCCACGATCACGATATGCCGTACTCAATATCGGGCATGGGAAGGGCGAGAAGTAGAGGTTCAAAACTTGGTGCAAGCCCTAGGTCTAGAAATGACATATCCACTTGTCCAAATAATAATTCTCCATGTGACGCCAAGATTGGAGTAAATGGATATTGATCATTTTGTTGTAGTGGCTGAGGTACGTAATAATCTTCCTGAACATTTCCATGTTCCGATACAGGCGGTGCTGATGTAAATGGATCTGCAACAGCTACTCCGGAAGACAAATACTGAGGAATGTTATATATAAGTTGAAGCACTGCTAGTAAATGGCTGATCAGGAACATGATATGACTCTGGGGTACTAACAAGAAACGTATAATCAAGATATGATGATGATGCATGACCAGTGAATGCAGGTCTGTGATTGGATGTTGATGGACCTACTCCATCTTTAGAACCACAAGACCTCATGCTACGAGTTCTTCTTCTTTGCCCAACCTCTGGTGCCTCTATTTGATCGTTGGTCATAACATTCGTTGACTCTCGGCGTGTGACAATTCTATTGACGTTGTTAGTTATGGATCTATGTTGTTCCACTAATGAATTCAGTCCATCTATGCTATGAGGCCTATTATCACATGCAATTGTAATACCTGACATTTGACTAGCCTGAAATGGTATAGAATGTCATCAATAAGAAGAACTAATTAATTTATAGAAACTTAAGTTTGCAAATTATAATTAAGTTTTCTCTTCACGTACCACAATTTTTTACAATGGTGACTCTCTCTGTTAGTATCCTGACTTGACGACATGCATAGTAGGTGATATATAACGACATGTAATTTTATCATACCACTAATCGTATCTATCTTCTATAGTGCATTTGTCAATGATAGTTTCTCCCCAAATTTATAGAAACTTAAGTTTGCAAATTATAATTAAGTTTTCTCTTCACGTACCACAATTTTTTACAATGGTGACTCTCTCTGTTAGTATCCTGACTCCACGACATGCATAGTAGGTGATATATAACGACATGCAATTTTATCATACCACTAATCGTATCTATCTTCTATAGTGCATTCGTCAATGATAGTTTCTCCCCACACCGACCAGACAATTCGATCATTCCATATTGAAATGTAGTCTCTGTGGAATGTCTCCCAGTTTCGTCCTCCATGCCCCCTGAGGTCAATGATATGCAAGTAGAAATGATTAAATTAATGCTCACGAGGAATCTCTTTTCGTAGTCCAAACTGGTGTAAAACTCGGTCGGGATAATGTCCCTCGATGAAGGCGTAGAATATCAATGGATGATGGTCCCAAGTGGCATACAAAAGGGTCTAGAAAGGGGGGTTGAATAGACCTTGAAGTCTTTTTCAACTTCAAAAAGTTTCGTATTACTTTGAAGAATTTGAACACTTGGAAAGTTTAGCACTAGGTCAGGCGCTTAAGAATAGATAACTTAGATTTAGTGATTTCAACGATTACCAAAGTAGGGTAATGTTTCAATCGCTTAATCAGGGTTAGCACATCGGAAATGATTTTAGAATAGCATTCTTTTGAACTTGAGTTAGTCGCTTAACTGTTTTAAATGCTTTGTCAAGATATAATATGTGAATGTAAAGTAAAGAAATAATATGATAAATAACATAAGATATTGTAAGGTTCACTGGGTGATGTAATCCCAGCTACGTCCTTCTTCTCCTATGCACTTGGAGGAATTCACTAGATTGATCATCGAAGAATCACACAGAGACTTATACAAAATAGATGAAAGTGGAGACGATCTTGAGCTTCTTGATCACACAGACTTTAGCTCCAATAGAGACCTTCTTCAACAAGCCTCTCTCACACGGAAATGCTGCTTGTAGAATCAACAAACATTCTCACTCAGATAAAAGATGTTGAGGGTATAGCCACGAGTTTGTTTGATGTTGGAAAGTTCAAACAACTTGGGATGTCTCAATAGGAGTTTAGGGTTCTTCTATGAAGAGGTTTGAGATATCTATGGCTGTCTTTGGAATGTAAAAGAAAAAGCTTGAAGGATTTTGGCTATGGAGTTTGTAAGCTTTTTCTCTCAAGTAATTTCAGCAAAGTTTTGACCTTTTTCATGTGCATGTACGTGTGTGTCTTTTTAGGGTTTGCTAAAGGGTACTACTTATAGGGTTTCTTGGAATTTGTTCGTTGGACACATGTGAGCGCATGTAGCCCACGCAGCGCGTTAAACAGTCCCTTTTTGATATTCCTAAAATTCTGCTGGTTTCGATTGGACAGGAGCAGGTTTTGATCTCTGAAATTTGACAGTCTATTCAAAAGGTGGCTCGTCCACAAGTCATAATAGCTTATCACATTTAATGCACTTATCAGGCATTTAATGCATTTGAATTTATTTCCCATTAAAAATAAATGTCCGTTGATGATTGCATTTAAGTCCTTCATGACTTGAGAATTTATTTCAGGTGAATTTGATCCTTGATCGCTTGAGTGCATTGAGCGCTTGATTCAAAAACCCTGAAACAATCCTTTAGCGTTTAACAGACGCTAAGAACAAATCTTCATCTTCACTTGACTTCAGACGCTGATCTTCAACTTCATCTCCAACAGACTCACCTAGAATTCAACTAGTGACTTGGTATCCAATACTTAGTCTAAAATCTACAAAGATAAAAATTACAAGCCTAACAAAATTACAAACTGTCAAATGCTTATACAATTGTTCTATGAAAACATAAACTTACATTCTTTTGGGGTCTAACATAAAATTCTATCTTGTCATCATCAAAACATCTAACATGAAATTTCCATACAGTTTCCCCCTTTTTGATGATGTCAAGACCTTAACTCTTACAACACTTTTATAGATTAAGAGTTCAAAGAAAAGCCCAAAATAATCATAAGTTAGCGTTTAGAAAGTTAGTTAAGTTAGCTAATGTTAGATTAGCCTCAACAAGATGTTTCAGCGATAAATCATTCATTCATTCATATGATAAGTAAGCGTACATGATTAATACTGAAAATAAATAGTGACATCATACACAAAGAAATAAAAGATAAAACACTTAGAGAATCATTTTCTCTGTCGCTTCTTCGAAGCCTCTTCTTGATAGATTTCATTGGCTAGATCTAGCAAGACTTGATCGATGTCAATCATTGTTGTGTGATAGACTTCATCATAGTCATCGCTTCGATTCTTAGCGCTACGATTCCGTTCAAGTAACCTTTCTACCCAATCCCTTGCAGGGAAACCTAGCGTTCTAATGAGATCATGGTAAATGTCACGCATCCGGTCATTGGAAGGTTTCCAGTCGAGAGGTCTTCTCAGCGGTGCCGCGTATGGATTAAAATCCATACCTTCTAAAAATTCTACATTAATGTCCGGAAGCCTCTGCCTGCTTTGGTAGTATCTTGGCTTTCGCTTCTTAGTGATCATCTTCTTTATGCTTACTATCTCTTCAAACATGGAGCACCAATGCTTATTATTAGTTTTAGAAATTGGCTCCGTCAAGGCTTTTCCTTTGGCTTTGGACAAAAGATGCTTCTCTTTCTCGTCTTCTCCCTTCTTGGCATCATCAAGGGAGGTCTTGAGATCAGTGATATCTCTGCGCAATAGCCTCACTTCTTCAACAAGTAGAGCAACTTGTTCAGCGATACTTTGAGCAACTGAGTTGGAAGTATTATATCGCTTAGTATCTGTAGAAGCGTTATGGGCTAAGTGATAATTGAACTCTTCAGACAACCCAGAAATAAAGGGCACCATCTTATCAAAAACTTCGTTAGCACACTGAGTCGCTTGAGTCCTCAAATTAGTGACTCGCTGGCTTTCCACAACTCAAATACTTTCTTGAGATGATTCAGCGAAACGAGAGCATGAACCCTGAATATCAACCAGAGAGTTCATTACTGCTCGCCTAAACTCCTTAGCTTCAGGATCACTGTATAAATCTGAGTTCGAAGAAGTAGAAGAATGCTCAGAGGATGAGCGTGAGATTGCAGCATTACCTTTAGATTTATCTCTTATCAAAGGCTTTTCTGCTTCTTCTTCAGGAATCTTGTCCTGAACTTCTTGAATCGCTTGCTCAACAAATTTAGTTGCAGCATTAATCTCTACAACTTGAGGAACAATTGGAACCTCAACTGCTGGAGCGCTAGGAGCAACATCTTGCATATCAACGTCTATGGAATTTTGAGCAACTTTCACAGCAGGAGCTTGTTCCACTTCTATCTCAACCATCTCTACCTGAGGAGAAGGTTTCTCAACAGCAATGACCCAGAGTGGGCCAATCGCTTCCATCACATCCCTTGGACTTATGACGTTGGTCTGCGGAATGTAAAATATAGCGTCTTCGCGCTCTTCAGTGCTAAGTCCAAAGTGCACATCTTCTTGCAGATCAACTCCTGAAATATAAGAATTATAGAAATCCAAAATAAAAGGCATCAGCGCTTGAGCAGCTTCTTGATCCACTGGCCAGATAAGTGAAAGGATTTGAGCCACTCGGATATTCTGTTCACATATAAGGACAGTTAAAATATTATAGCCTTTGAAGTTGTTGAAGCCATAATGATTGTTGAAGGTATCTGGTGACTGAGCGTTCTCAATTATCGCTCTTCTGTCCCTGTCGAAGTCAGGATGCTCATCAGTTAAACGCATGTACGTTTCACTGGGGCTCAACTTGGCATCATGCTTGCTTGTAGATACCTCATCATTCAAGTTCGGAAAGATACGCTGAACAAAGTTCCGAGTATGGTGAAAAATAAAGCATCCTCCCTGACTGAACAATTCGAGCTGCTGGCGAATATAGTGCTCTATAGGTTGTCTATATGAAGGCAAGTCGCTTATATTCCCAAGAAGATGTTTATGCTGGTCAAGTAGAAATACAACGAATCTGTGACATCTGTATTCCACTCCAAATTCAAAAAGGAATGGATACCTCACGAGCTCTTCGAGAGTGTAGAAATGTAGCACAAATTCTTTAGCCCATTGAGCAGTATCCATCATCCATCGCATACCACGCTTCTCAAACTTCTTGGGGTCTTTTTTGGTGGCAAGGTACTTTTCAAAGCGAGTGAATTCGCTCTCATAGTCGTTTGCCTAAAGTCTGGCAAGATATTCAAATGCTTCATCCTCGAGCTAAGCGGTGACTGAATTTGGACGCTGCGACCACTGGTCCTTTGCTTTTCCAAAGCTTAAGTGTCTTAGGAGATAGAGCATTCTAAGGGGAGTGAACGACTTGAGGAAGAGCATAGTATCCAAGTTTATTGAGATCTTCTTCATCTGGATTCTTCACCCAATCACCCATGTGTGGGTTCTTGAATACAATTTTGTTCGGGCGAAGAGGATAGAAAGATTCTTCAAAGCGACCTTTGAAGTGAAAATGCTCTCGGTCAAAATCTGACATGTTGAACGCTGGTCGCCGAATATACTCAATCCGAGATTGCAGTCGCTCAAGCGAGATGAGACCAAGATCAGCAAGCCTCTCAAAAAAAGTAAATTTATCCGAGTCAGAAATGCCAGGGTTGTGGAGAGTATCTTGGAAGGTGATCTCCATGTCAACCAAAGTCCTGGTGTCATTTTCTCTAGCGGCATAGTAGAATTCTTCATTTGCATGATAGCCGTGTGGAAAGAAATTGATGACATGGGGAGGAGGTCCGGTTGGAGTGGGAACAATAGAAATCGCTTCAGTCGGGATAGGGCCACTTCTATCGACCGCTCAGCATGATCAGTCGCTTCATGAGCTGGTGAAATTTCAACGTCAGGAAGGACTTGATCAATTTATTTAGCTATATCCACAACTGTTGTCATATCCACATCCAATTCCACATTGACCTCAGGTGGTGGAGGTGCATCAGCATCTGGAGCATTTTGAGCTGACACATGCAAGTGTTTGAGAAAACAAACAAAATTTCCACAAAGTAGAAATAGATGATAAAAGGACTAAAATGCTTACCCTGAGGTATCTCTTCGACTGTTTCAGTCGCTTGATCTATAGGAACTTCAACTTCCATAACCTCAGGCTCCAGGATCACTTCATCATCTTCAAGATTGAGGAATGAAGTAAGGGGATCAACACGAATAGGAATATTAAATCCTTCTAATAAATTCAGTGTATACTAGATTTTATATTCGCTAAAGGTTGAAAAACAATTTATCCTAGTGTTAAAAGGAAAAACATAGGAAAGGATAAAATACATTATCTAAGACAAGTACTTACCCCGATAACTAGCTAATTCTGTCGAAAGAGCTCCAGAAACAGGAATTGATTCAGGAATAACGTCAGAAGGAGGAGGGGAAGGAACACTTGCAGGTTCTTCAAGTGCTGGCTCGGTTGGAGCGCTTGTTGATCCTATTGGAGTGGACCAAGGAGTACGCTTGCGTGCTAGCGGTACTTCTTCCTCTTTTGCTTCTTCTTCTTCCGGAGAGATAACGAACCCTGGCAAAGGAGAAGGGGATTTAGGAGGAGGAGAGGGAGATTTCTGCTTTTTGGTCTCCTTATTCTTCTGCTTCTTGGCTGGCTTGGTAGGCTCAGCGACTTTCAAGACAGTTTTTCTTTTCGGTCGCTTAACCACCGCTTCCTCTTCGGATGATGATGATGATGATGAAGACGATGTCGCTTGCTCCTCATCATCACTACGAACAACTCCTTCAGCAAGAAGTCGCCCAGGTTCCTCCTTGGGAACAGCTGCACCACCCCGTCGCTTGGGTTTCAGCAATTCACCGATCATTTTCTTACCATAAAATTTAAGCGCTGGGACCTTCTTACCAGTGGTATTGACGAAACCGCTAGTGCTTAACAAAAGACTTAAAACAACCCCATAAGGCTTTGGATTTACAGATTCTGCCTTCGCTGCCTTGCGATTAAAGACATACTGAGACCAGTTTATCTTCAACTTGGTCAGAATGGCCATCATCATCTTGTATTGAATGTTGGAGATCTTATCAAAGCTTCCTTTCCTGCATTCGATCATTTTGGAGCAGATATCAGCCAGAATGACATATTCTCCTTTCATGTCATTCTTCTTGAAATTTGCTTCATATGCATCTTCCACGCCATCCTTCTTGACCAGTTCCCGAACCTTGGTGGCGTTTCCAGAGGTCACTTCTTCAACTTCTTCACCATCATTAGGCTGTTGCAGTAGGGAAGATAGAAGTTGAGGGGTGAGAACGAAGGTTTCTTAAGAGATAGAATTTCCATAGTCTGAAATCACAATATTTTGAAAGAAGAACAGGGTTTCTTCATCCTGAAGGTTGGAATGGGAAGTTAACATGTGTCTTAGACCTGATTCTTCGATGAGAGGAAGAATAGTCCTCAAAGGGAAGTTTTGGTTGTTAAAAAGATAGTCCCAGTTTACCAGAAATCTGACATTGACTGTTACTTCTTTCTCAGTTTTGGACTCAGCAGATTTTTCGGCGGCAATTTTCAAAGATTCTAGTGGAGCCATTGATAAAGGATTGAAGCTTTTTGAGAGAGTTAAAAGGAAATCTTTTTGCCTTGAGAGATTTTTACAACAAACAAATTTTGAAAGTGATAAAGTTTTTCTATAAAAATTTGAAGGGTTTAAATGGAAGACAAAAAAAATAACTCCTCAATAGCTTAGATAAATGCCACGTGTCAAGTAATTAACTTGGGAAAGAAAACATTAAATTTGAGCCGTTTAAACATAAAGAAGGATATAAAAAGGCGCGATAAATTTGGTTAACTACTGTGAAATATAAAATTTTGGAGTCCGTAGTTACTTTTCAAAAACGTATGAGATTTTGAAAATGTTCAACGTGGGTTGCACGCGCCTAATGGTACATTGGCAAGTACCCAGACACATGCATTCACTGAACCGCCTATTTTAGATAGGAATCATTAACCATCAATTTGATTTGATAGGAGCGCGTGGGCAGTTGTCAAATCTTAGCCTTTTTGGACTTATCCACACGCTACCTTTTAGCGATGAAAATAATGCATGATTTTTAGAGAAATTTTCTTTAGCATTTAAGTGAAAATATTCTTAACGCTAAAGTCTTTTAATAAAATTCAATCGCTTTTAAAAGATATATTTATTTAATTTTATTAGAGATTGATTTTTCCTTGTATAAAGGATAAACGCTAATGATCAATGCACAGGATTTTGAAAATCATTTTTGATCATAGACGCTTATTGGTTGGAATAAGTACAATTTTAAAGTTCCCCCTAAAATTGATAGCTCATTTTAGTTTTGAAATCGCTTTTAGACATAATAATAAAGTGGATTGCCCCTAAATTAAATGCCTATGAAAGATATGATATTTTATGATTAAGCGTTTAAAGTGAGAAAACGTTGTTCGTTGAGCACTTTGGTGAAGATATCTGTCAATTGTTTGTCAGTATCAATGAAATGCATGGAGATATCTTTCTTTTGAACATGGTCACGCAAGAAATGGAAGCGAATGTTAATGTGTTTAGTTCTAGAATGAAGGACTGGATTTTGGGTCATAGCTAAAGCTCTTTGGTTATCACAATGGATTGGGGTAGGACCTAAGATTGTTCCATAATCTCTAAGTTGATGCCTCATCCAAAGGATTTGTGCACAACAGCTTCCAGCGGCTACATACTCTGCCTCAACGGTAGAAGTCGCTATGGATTGTTGTTTCTTACTATGCCACGAAATCAATCTATCACCTAGAAATTGACATATACCACTTGTACTCTTTCTATCTATTTTGCATCCTACAAAATCTGCGTCTGAATAACCAATTAGTTCAAAAGGAGAGTCCATTGGATACCACAAGCCCACATTTTGTGAGCCTTTTAGGTATTTAAGGATTCTCTTGGTAGCAATTAAGTGTGATTCTTTTGGATCAGCTTGAAATCCTGCACACATGCATACCGAAAACATAATATCAGGTCTACTAATGGTAATATAAAGAAGTGATCCAATGATACCTCTATAGTTAGTGATATAAATTTTCTTCCCACTTTCATCTTTATCTAACTTAAGCGTTTGGCTCATTGGAATTTTTGAAGATGATGCATTTTCCATACCAAATTTCTTAATCATATCTCTAGTATATTTAGCTTGGTTAATAAATATGCCATTATGGAGTTGTTTAACTTGTCATCCTAGGAAGAAAGTTAATTCACCCATCATGCTCATTTCAAATTATTCTTGCATCATTTTCGAAAATTTCTCACACAGACGCTTATTAGTAGAACCAAATATAATATCATCAACATAAATTTGGACTAAGAGAATATCTTTATTATGAGTATTTTTAAATAATGTTGTATCAACATTGCCTTTTGAAAAGCCTTTACCTATAAGGAAGATAGAGAGAGTGTCATACCATGCTCTTGGTGCTTGTTTAAGGCCATAAAGTGCCTTATCAAATTTGTAGACCATACTTTTCCCATGGTTGTTGATGAATCCTGGTGGTTGCTCCACATATACTTCTTCTTGGAGTTTACCATTCAGGAAAGCATTCTTCACGTCCATTTGGTACACCGTGAATTTGTTGAATGCTGCAAATGTAAAGAACATCCGAATCGCTTCAAGATGGGCTACTGGGGCATAAGTTTCATCAAAATCGATACCCTCTTCTTGGCAATAACCCTGAGCGACTAATCTGGCTTTGTTTCTTATAACAATGCCATCTTCATCCATCTTGTTCCTAAAAACCCATCTAGTTCCAATAACTTCTTGGTGAGTTGGTCTTGGTACCAGCGTCCAAACCTTACTTCTCTCAAATTGGTTAAACTCTTCTTGCATCGCTTCTACCCAACTTGAATCATTGAGCACTTCATCCACTTTTTTCGGTTTCATTCTCATTGATTGTAGCGGCCCTAGTTCTAATAGGTGCTTCAATATCTCCAATAACTAGCTCTCATGGATGATCTCTAAGCCATTTACGGTCTGGTTGGAACGGGTTGAGAGACTATTGATTAACAATCGCTTGACCCTCATTTATCTCTTGTGCAGTCACTACATCATTCACTGTTCCAATTTCCTCTTGAAGGTCATTCTCTTCATGATCATCAGCGATTCTTACAATATCATCATTGATAACCTCACAAGTAGCCTTAGGATTGGGCATAAAGATCTCTTCATCCTCCTCATCATTACTCTCATCACCAAGATTGTTTTGTGACGCTTTCTGGACAAGACCTTCAATTCCTACATCATCAACATTAACCTTACTCAGTTCTTGGTTAGCATCATCAAACACAACATGAATGGATTCTTCAACCTTTGATTTGATCTTATTTAGGATGCGAAAACACTTTCCATTTTCGGCGTCGCCTAGAAAGATTCCCTCATCCGCTTTTGGATCAAATGTCCTTAGATTGTGGGATCCATTGTTATGAATGAAACTTTTTGAACCAAATACATAAAAATATGAAACGTTTGGCTTACGTCCCTTCCATAACTCATATGGAATCTTTTCATGTTGCTTGTTGATCATACACCGGTTCTGAGTGTAGCAAGCGGTATTGATAGCTTCTGCCCAAAGCTTTTGAGATAGCTGCGACTCTGCTAACATTGTCCTAACGGCTTCTTTAAGCGTTCTATTCCGTCACTCAGCCACCCCATTTTGCTGAGGTGTTGTAGGTGTAGAATACTCATGAAGTATTCTAACATCTGTACAAAACTTCTCAACAGTGTGGTTAGTAAATTCAGTTCCTCTGTAGCTTCTAATTTTTGTCACCTTTAAATCTTTAGAGGTTTGTAATTGGCGAATTGGCGTTGTGAGCTTAACACTAGTTTCATCTTTGATCGCTAAAAATTCTACCCATGTATAGCGAGAGAAATCATCAACTATTACTAGCGAGTACTTTTTACCACTAACACTCATGATTTGAATAGGACCAAACAAATCTAAATGCAATAGTTCTAGGA
This sequence comes from Buddleja alternifolia, assembly GCA_019426215.1. NCBI lineage: Eukaryota > Viridiplantae > Streptophyta > Magnoliopsida > Lamiales > Scrophulariaceae > Buddleja > Buddleja alternifolia. The sequence goes on along the minus strand of CM033407.1, from coordinate 16,770,610 downwards.
CTCTAAAAGTAGATAGATGAGGTTTCTCCTTAAAAGATGATTTGACTTGTTTACCCATTTAACATGCATCACATTAGTGATTCTTATGAAAGAAATCCTTAGGTAATCCCTCTACTAGATTTAGCGATATTAACTGAGAGATTGCCTTAAAGTTGAGGTGATTCATTTTTCTATGCCATAACCAACCCAATTCATTTTGACTTTTAGCAACAAAGCATGTAGGGTTGTTATCTATTGTTGAATTCCATTCCACTAAATACACATTGTTTGTTCTTTTTTCTCTTAATTTAGTAGACTTAGTCTTAGCGTTGTTAACATAGCAACAATCACTTGAGAATTTGACTTCAAAGCCTTTATCACAAAATTGACTAATGCTTAAGACCGTCAACATAATATACATCACTTATCATGATATTCCCCCTATACATGATACCAATACTTTTGGTTTTACCTTTAGAGTTATCACTGAATATAACTTGAGGAACGTTGGTTGCACGATAGTCGACCAAGAGATCCTTCGAGCCAGTCATGTGCCTTGACGACCCACTATCAATGTACCAAACCGAGGTATCAGTGTTGGCTCTAGGTACCTGCATTTAAGGGGCAGTTCTAATTCTTCTTAGGTACCCATTTTGTCTAGGGTTCTTCAATGTTAGTGACTTTTGTTTGAATTAAAACTTTCGGAACCAATATTTGCCTTGTCTTCATTACGGGAAGATTGGACTTCTTGGGTTTTGGTTTGTGTTGTGTGTGCTTTTAGGTGTATAGTAATATCCTCGATTATAATAGTAATCATAGTCGTAATCGTAATCATAATCATCATAGTATTGAAAATAGGATTCAGATCTTTGGGGATATTGACGTTGTATTTCCTCGGCACTGGCTTAGGAGTCGCTTTTGGCGATTGATGCTTAGCGTTTGATTCACTTATAGATGGTTTATCCTTAGCCTTTTGAGCGTTTGGATGAACCTTCTTCTGTGAATCATTCACTTTTGTCTCCTCCTTATTACATGAGTTGGTGTTGACCTTCTCATTTGGCCTCTTGCCATTGTCCTTGGGTTCATTCAGCATTTGACTGTTTGAACTTTTCTCAACAAAGAATACATCTTTTCCTTTGTCGGTTGCCGTAACCTTAGAAGCTTTTGATTTTTGACCAAATTTATCACAACCTAAACTGGTATTTTCACCAAAAAATTTGGTTACCTCAGTCACATTATATAGCTTCCTTTACGCTTTGGATAATGATGAGACAAGCTGCTCTGATTTGGCAAGTTTGGCGATCAATTCAGCTTCTCTCTTGACTATTATATCAATATCACTTTTCAGTTGGAAAATTTCACTCTCAACCGATTGATTCTTCTCAATGCATTGTTGTTGAACTTGCAACTCTGCCTTGCGCATCATTTTATCACTTGTGAGCGATATGAAATGATATCAAAGTGATTTTGATATAATTTGGCGGCATCTTGACAATCTTTATAATACTCATTACTTTGTCAAGTAATTCATCCTAAGAAAATGGATGAGATAATTCAGTGTTTACCTTAGATAGGGAGTCAGTGTTTACCTTAGATAGCGAGTCGGTGTTTACCTTAGATAGCGAGTCATCAGACGCTTCTTCATCTCTCGCCATGAGACAAATTAACCCTGAGTCGCTTGATGGCTCATCATCACTACTTTCATCTGATGATTCCAAGTCCTCTTCAGGTGAGGAGATTGGTTCAGATTCCGCTAGCAAACCTTGTTGGCGAAGGTTGCTCCTGATTTGGTTTCTATCCTTATAGTCTTGCCTTGTAGGCTTAGACACATTTGGATAAGGGCAATTTACCTGGTAGTGCCCTGGTTTCATTGTTTAATCTTGTTGAACAATGCATCATTGTCTCCTAACGCTGAGTAGAGAGCACTTCATCGAACATTATCTAGATTCGCTCTTTTTCGATCTTCTGGCGTTTATTCCAACTTAGGTTTCTCGACATAACCATCTGGAGTTGCTTCAGTCGCTCCAGGGGCTCGAGTTATAACTTTCATGATCTGAATGGGTCCATCTGTAATTACATCACACATCTCATTATCACAAGAACATAAATATGCAAATGCTCTAAGTTTTCATGAGTCATAACTTGATTCAACCAGCTTAGGCATCTTGTTAAAAGCCATGATATGAGATTAAAAGAAATAAAGCAACTAAGTTTAGAAAAATGGATCTAAACAAGCAGTTACGCTCGGAAACGCTTAGGTTTCTACTTCAACCACTCTGATACCACTTGATGGTCCCAAGTGGTATATGAAAGGGTCTAGAAAGGGGAGGGGGGGAGGGTTGAATAGACCCTGAAGTCTTTTTTGACTTCAAAAAGTTTTGTATTACTTTGAAGAATTTGAACGCTTGGAAAGCTTAGCGCTAGGTCAGGCGCTTAAGAATAGATAACTTAGACTTAGTGATTTCAACGATTGCCAAAGTAGAGTAATGTTTCAATCGCTTAACGTTCTTTTGAACTTGAGTTAGTTGCTTAACTGTTTTAAATGTTTTGTTAAGATATAATATGCGAATGTAAAGTAAAGCAATAAAATAATAAATAACACAAGATATTGTAAGGTTCACTGGGTGATGTAATCCCAGCTACATCCTTCTTCTCTTATGCACTTGGAGGAATTCACTAGATTGATTATCGAAGAGTCACACAGTAACTTCTACAAAATAGATGAAAGGGAAGACGATCTTAAGCTCCTTGATCACACGGACTTCAGCTCCAATAGAGACCTTCTTCAACAAGCTTCTCTCACACAGAAATGCTGCTTGTAGAATCAACAAACTTTCTCACTTAGATAAAAGATGTTGAGGGTTTAGTCACGAGTTTGTTTGATGTTGGAAAATTCAAACAACTTGGGATATCTCAATAGGAGTTTAAGGTTCTTCTATGAAGAGATTTGAGTTATCTATGACTGTCTTTGGAATGTATAAGAAAAAGCTTGAAGGATTTTGGCCACGGAGTTTGTAAGCTTTTTCTCTCAAGTAATTTCAGCAAAGTTTTGACCTTTTTCTTGTGTATGTACGTGTGTGTCTTTTTAGGGTTTGCTGAAGGGTACTATTTATAGTGTTTCTTGGGACTTAACCATTGGACACATGTGAGCGCATGTACCTCACGCAGCGCGTTAAACAGTCCCTTTCTGACATTCCTAAAATTCTGTTGGTTCCGATTGGACAGGAGCAGGTTTTGATCTCTGAAATCTGACAGTCTAGTCAAAAGGTGGCTTGTCCACAAGTCATAATAGCTTGTCACATTTAATGCACTTATCAGCCATTTACTACATTTGAATTTATTTTCCGTTGGAAATAAATGTCCGTTGATGATTGCATTTAAGTCCTTCATGACTTGAGAATTTATTTCAGGTGAATCTGATCCTTGATCTCTTGAGTGCTTTGAGCGCTTGATTCAAAAACCCTGAAACAGTCCTTTAGCGTTTGACAGACCCTAAGAACAAATCTTCAGCTTCACTTGACTTCAGACGCTGATCTTCAACTTCATCTCCAATAGACTCACCTAGAATCTGCTAGCTACTTGGTATCCTATACTTAGTCTAAAATCTAAAAAGATAAAAATTCCAAGCCTAACAAAATTACAAACTTTCAAATGCTTATACAATTGTTCTATGAAAACATAAACTTACATTCTTTTGGGGTCTAACATAAAATCTTATCTTGTCATCATCAAAACATCTAACATAAAATTTCCTAACAATGGACAATTTGATTTCCACACTCTCAGGTCAAAGACATTCAGGTGGCAAAGATTGGATTTCTGGGTTACTCATGTTATATGGCTGCCAATCAAACTACAACAAGAAAAACACACTTAAAATGTAATACTTAAATGAACATTTCATAATATTATGCAAATCAAATTATTTTGCTTACCTGACTCAACAACATAAGATCAAGGGCTTCTCTAGCTGGTCCTAAGGCATTGTGAAATGTATCTTTGTATGTGAACTCACAATTCCACCTGAATCCACAAACAGGTTAGTTTTTTTATGATATAACATCTATTCTCCTAAATTCTTCTTTTTTTATTTTGGTAAATTTATTCCCGTAAAATTTATTTCTATAAAAGACTTGGAAACACAATATATTACCTTGCGCTATATGGAGGAATTGGAAGTATTACTTCGTTATGCACATTTGTCACGGGAATCATGTCAATTCTATGATACGTAATACTGGGTCTCAGAGCCGATATCCTTCACCATGCCCAAATCTGCAAGAGGTTATATAAATAAATTATTGTAATAAACAAAACAACAGTCAACAATAGTGCATTAATTTCACATGTTGATCACCGATATTTTCACGTCCTCTCCAACATGCTCTAGATAACTCCTGGTATAAGTGTGCGAAGACAACACTACCCCAACTATAGTTGCGAACTTGAGAAACATCTTTCAATTTAGTCAGCCACAAAAGTGAAACACAATCTCCTGTGGTATTAGGACACATAACACCACCCAAAAGCAACAATGCACATGTGTGAGCAACTTGTTCTACTTGTAAAGGTGTACTGTCATCCTCAATTTTGAAATTTTCCAAATGTGTGACCAAGACGCTTGCGTAAACACAATACCCATTTATATCTTCCTCTTCAATCCATAAACCTAAAAAATTGTAACATAACTCTTGATATTCAACTAGTGGCATTTTATTATCTTTACCAGTAATAGCCTTACCATCAACTGGGAGACCCCAAATAATAGCGACATCTTGTAAAGTAACAGTCGCTTCTCCTACTCGAAGATGAAAAATATGAGTTTCGCTGCGCCATCTCTCGACTAGCGCGGTGATCAAGACTAGATCATAGATAAACCACCCATACTTGTATACACCATAGAATCCCATCTGGTGTAGCACAGATAGTACGCGAGTATGGGGTGGTTCATTCACAACATAGCGCCAAAACAAATTATCCCAGCGTCTTCCTCAAATCAGTAATTTTCTCTTTTCTACATCTGGATTGATCACATCTTGAGATCTATGATTACATTGATCTCCTAAGACACTACTATCAACTGGTCCATATATCAATGTAGTATTCATCCTACATTTAAATATAATAAAAATATTAATACATTAATGATTTAGATATTATTTCTGAATATGTAAATGATTAAATTTGTTATAAAAATAATAAAATTACTTTGATTGCACACAATAGCAATAGCAATAGAAAAAATAAGTTATAACTTGAATAAATTAATCTGATTGCACATTCATGGCTTTTCATTAGAATAATATAAAAGAAATAAAAATTCTCAAAATAATATATTAAACCTTGTTTTTTAATTTACAAAATAGAAGACGACATGCTACATGTCGTCTTCAAATTTTCTATTTTTTTTAATTAGGAAAATTGAAGACGACATGGTACATGACGTCTTCAATTTTCCTTTTTTTTAAATTACGAAAAATTGAAGACATGTCGTCTTTTTTTATTTACGGAAATTTAAAGACGAAACCCACTAAATTTAACTATGCACTATGGTCAACAACAACCCGGAAATTAGAAGACAAAATTTTGCAAAAATAAAAAAGCACCCATATTAATTTATATAACATCACCACGTATATAATATGTTCCCAAATTTGAAATAAAAAATATTAATATAAATAACTAACATTTCATTAAATAATGTGAAATATATTGTTTACCTATCAATCTCAACTTGAATGATGTTTCAGATATTAATTTCTTTGAAATGCACAATATTTAAAATCAAAAACTAATATCAATAATAGTAATAGAAAAAGATAATGAAAATTATGAACGAGCGAATAAATAAAATTGTAATGGGAAGGATTCCCTTTTGAAAGGTTAAATAAGAGTAGAGTTAATGCACAAACTTTGTCTTTTGAACGGTTAAATAAGAGTAGAGTTAATGCACAAATCTTGCAAAACCACAATTTCTGTCCAATACCATTGCCCAGTACCACATGTGACCCGTCAGACAAAATTTGTTTGCTACTGACGTGTGGCTTTATTAAAGTGATTGAGGCGTTAATGGCTTTATTTAAAGCCACTGACACAACGCATCAATGTCTGATTTATTTATTTATTTTTGTTTCCTAAAACCCTACTAACTTCAAAATTCAATAAAAATTCAACCAATAATGAACCAATCCAAATCTCTCTCTTGTTTTACGGTTAGCAGATTGAATCCATTATTAATCTGTAATGATGGTATGTATATTAGTGCTTATGCTCAATAGATTGTGCTTAAGACCCTATGTTGGGTTTTAATGCATAAAAACGCAACGAAAGATAAAATTAAAAAGCCCAAGTGGTTCATCTCGATTTCACATATTCAAATTATGTTTCGAATTCATGTACCTATCTTCACGTATGTTGAATTCTGAACCAACTTTCTTGATCCTTTCTTGAACAGTAAAATCGTCAGTCTCTAAATTGCCACGCCGGAAATCAAAGCAAAAATTCCTCTTCTTTTCTTTTCTTGAAATCGGCTAGGGGAAAGAGAGAGAGTTGGAAGACTTCTTGACTTGGAGAGAAAGTTAATGTTGGAGACTTGTTATTATTTTCACTAAGTAGTAATAATAACCCTGGACTTCTTTAACCCTCATGGACACCCACTTTAGGCTTTAGAAAGCCTTCGGGCTTTAGTCCATGTTTGTTTGTTTAATTAATTAAATAATTAATATTATTTATCCAATAAATAAATTAATTAAATAACTAATTAAATCTATGTTAATTCTATAATTAATTTTCTCTAAGAAATTAATTAATTCATTAACTTAATTAATAAAATCATCTAATGATTAATTAATGAATTAATTTCGATATCCAATACCGAAGAATTCTCTCAAGTTTATTCCATGATTTTTCCTTTTGTAATTCCTTTAAGCGCGACTCTTTAGGCTCGTCTCAAAAGGCAATTGGGAGGAAACCAAGAGGATGTGAGTAACACCTAGCCAGACCCGTGGCTCACATCGTACGAGAATTGAGAACGAATTGTTAGGATCATTCCAAACCTTTTACGTTGTGAATACCGTACGAGTATAAGCCATTTATTCATATATCCCAGTCAAGTGAGAGTCATAGTTCAGTCAAACTCACAGGACTTGACCATATGCTTAGCTCATAATGAATCGAGGTCTATGAGTATACCTTCATGTCTAACATGAGAATTTCTTTATGCTTTGGCCAAAGTCTTTTAACCTTACTCATTCATGACTGCATGAGATATTTAGCTCATCCACTTATGAGAGAATAAATCACATTTTGTTAATCAGTTAAGACTGCTACTTGCCCATCAAGTCACACTTCGAGGTCGATCCCACCAAAAGGTGAATTTGATCTAATTACTTTAATGACAGACTTGATGTCACAAGTACATTTTCAACTTGATTCCTCAGGTCTAAGCTTCATGCGTACCTATCATAACTTATCAGTTTCATCATTGATTGTTAGTGAGTGAAAACCCATGTGATAAAACTGATGCGAGTCGTGTTCGAACGTATAGTCTAATTGAGATGTTTATGACTTAAGTTTCCACTACTATTCCCATAGTGATGGACTGACACTTTCTCTGTCAAAACTTACATCATACAAGTCTTTATCCAGTATTGATGTCCAGTCAATACTCTCTTTGACTTGCGAACAAGTTTTAGATAATAAGGATAAAACTTTTCTAGTGTCATTCTTCCTAACCTATAAGAAGTAGAAGGTTTGCCTTATTATCAAGGACTTTATGTTGTTTATTAAAACCTTACAAATGCCTATAAGAAAACAACAAAATAATGCCTTATATTGCTAAAATATATTTTTTAGTTACAAGTCAATGCCCTATAAATCTATTCTCTTTGTGGAATTTGAGAGCATATACTCTAACAATCTCCCAGTTGCACTCAATGCCATTTGCTATGGTATTTAATACCCATCCCTTTGAGATGTTTATCTAGCACCGCCTGTGCCAATGGCTTGGTCAACGGATCAGCGACATTGTCAGCTGAGACTATTTTCTAAACAAATATTTTTTCTCGTGCTACGATCTCTCTTATGATGTGATATCTCCACTCGATGTGTTTGGACTTGTTGTGAGACCTAGGTTCCTTTGCCTGCACTATTGCTCCAGTGTTATCACAGTAAAGTGACAACGGGAGCTTTATGCTAGGAACCACTTGAAGTTTTTCTATGAACTTCCTAAGCCAAACAGGCTCTTTCGCTGCCTCAGAGGTAGCTATGTATTCAACCTCAGTTGTGGAGTCCGCGGTTGTGGTTTACTTGGAACTTTTCCAAGTCACTGCCCCACCATTGAGGGTGAATACGAATCCTGAGGTGGATTTCCGATCATCGACATCTGATTAATAATCCTAGTCAATGTACCCGTCCACTCTCAGGTCACCACTCCCATAGATGAGAATCATATCCTTAGTTATCTTTAGATACTTTAGGATATTCTTCATAGCTATCCAATGTTCCTTGCCAGGGTTTGCCTGAATTCGACTAACAACGCTTACTGCATAAGCTATGTCTAGTCTAGTACACAGCATCGCATACATCAGGCTACCCACAACAGATGCATAGGGTATAGTGCTCATCTCTTTTGTATCTTCCTCACTTTGAGGATACATAGATCTTGAGAGATGTATCTCATGCCTCATTGGTAGGAACCCTTTCGTAGAATCCGCCATCCTATATCTCTTTAGGACCTTTTCTAAGTAAAGGGCTTGAGAGAGCCCCATCATTCTATTTGTTCGATATCTATAGATTCGAATTCCAAGAATATAAGTTGCTTCTCCCAAGTCTTTCATGGAGAAAGTACTCGAAAGCCACTTCTTAACAGTGGTAAGCATTCCTATATCATTCCCTATGAGTAATATGTCATCCACATATAACATAAGGAAAGTTATATTGCTCCCACTAACCTTCTTGTAAACACATGGCTCGTCTTCGTTTTTGATGAAGTCAAATCCTTTGTCAGCCTCATCAAAACATAGATTCCAGGTACGAGATGCTTGCTTGAGTCCATAAATGGATCTCTCAAGTTTACACACCTTATGAATATGGTCCTCGGAGATAAAACCTTTAGGCTGTTCCATATAGATATCCTCTTCTAGGAATCTAATTAGGAAAGCAGACTTGACATCCATTTTCCATATTTCATAGTCTAGGTGTGCCGCTATTGCAAGTAGAATTCTTATTAATTTGATCATAGCCATTGGCGAAAACATTTCTTGGTAGTCAATCCCTTCTTTTTTACTATACCCTTTCGCCACTAGCCTGGCTTTGTAGGTGTCAACCTTGCCATCAACACCAATCTTTCTCTTATAGATCCATTTGCACCCAATTGGTTTTACCCCATCAGGCAGATCCACAAGTTTCCAGACTTGGTTTGCATTCATCGAATCAATCTCATTTTGCATAGCTTCACGCCATCTAGTAGTATCCACATCCACTATCGCTTGATCATAAGTAGAGGGATCATATCCATGATCTTCCTCTAATACAGAATGAAGATCCAGCTCCCTCTATACTAGATATTCATACCTCTCAGGCGGTTGAGGTATTCTACTTGACCTTCGCGGTTGTGGTTATGTTACAGAAGGTTCTGTTCTCACTTCCTGTGTAGATGTATCCACTGGAGTTTCATTTTGTTCTTCGAGAACAATCTTTCTACCCGCTCCTCCTTCTTGAATGAACTCCTCTTCAAGAACGTGGGCTTGTTAAGCTACAATGATCTTTTCATCATCGTACAGGCAAAAGAGGTATCCCATTGAATCCTCAGGATATCTAACGAAACGCCCTTTCAAGGATCTAGCCTCTAACTTATCCACTTCAGTCTTTTTGACCTAAGCCGGACATCCCCAAATATTGATGTGATTAAGACTTCGTTTCCTATTTCTCCATATCACATATGAAGTCTTAGGAACGGACTTGGACATACATCTATTTAACATGTGTACAACTGTAAGCAGCGCATGACCCCACAGTAAAATGGGTAAGTCAGTGTAGCTGAGCATGGAGTGAACCATGTCCAACTGGGTCCAATTCCTTCGCTCTGCAACTCCATTTAACTGTGGTGTCGCTGTAGGTGTGAGATGTAATACTATACAATTCTCTCTAAGGTTTACATCAAACTCGTCGCTCATATATTCTCCTCCTCGATCTGATCGAAGAGTTTTTATATGTTGACTAGTTTGATTTTCCACTAAAGCCTTGAATTCCTTGAACTTTTCAAGAGATTCGGACTTGTGCCTCATTAGGTACACTAGACCATATCTTGAATGGTCATCAGTGAATGTGATGAAGTAAAGGAAACCTCCTCGAGCCATTTCTCCAAATGGTCCACAAACATCAGTTTGCACTAAACCTAAGATTTGTGAGGCTCTTTCAAAAGTCCATGTGAAGGGGGATCTAGCCATCTTGCCTTTGAGACAAGATTCACAAGTAGGATAGGGATCCAATCCCAATGGACCAATTAGTCCATCTTTCTCCATTTTGTGAATTTTATGTTCGCCGACATGGCCTAGTCTAAGATGCCAGATCAATCTTTGATTTATTCCAAGCCTACTACTTTTCCTTTGTATAGTATTCACAGAACACTCATTCTGGACATTAAGGTAATACAATCCATTTACTAAAGAAGCAAAGCCTACCAATTTATTACCATAATGAATGTCGCAATGTTCATCAATAAAACAGAAAGTATAACAAATTTTAACTAAAACGGGAATTGAAACAATGTTTTTAAGCCCATTGGGCAAAACTAAAACATTATCCAAAAAAAGTAAATGTCCAGAATTTAAAAGCAATGAGGTAGATCCAATTCCAGTAGCTGCGACGCTTTGCTCGCTGCCTACTCCGATCCTTACCTCATCACTGTCCAGTTTCCTTTCTTGCACCAGATCTTGATTCATAAAACAAATGTGAGCACTAGCTCCAGAATCAAGAATCCAAGATGTAAAGAAAATGGTTATAGAACAATAAGTTTCATGAACATAAAGTTCTATACCTTGTGCGCCCGGACCCATATTTGGACAGTTCCTTCTCCAATGGCCCAGCTCACGGCAGTGTAGGCATCTATTCGTCTTCTGTGGCCCCTTACGCCTGCGATTCATAGGAGCTTTCCCTTTTCCTTTATCGACACCACCATGAGCTCCAAGCTCGCCACCCTGCTTTTTGGCTTTATTCTTCTTGTTCTTCACCCTTTTGGGCCCAGAAGAGATTACCAATGCAGTTTCTTTTCCCTTGGGCTTCAATTGAGATTGTGCAGTGTTTAATTTGTTCATTAGCCCATCTAAGTTGCATTCAATCTCATTGCAATTGAAGTTCATGACAAATTGGGAAAATGAATTAGGAAGAGACTGCAAAATAAGATCGGTTTGAAGATGTTGGTTCATAGTAAAATCGAGAGCCTCCAATCTCTCGATCCTCGAGATCATCTTGAGGACATGATCCCCAACTTTCTCACCTTCTCTCATTTTGGCCCCGAAGAGCTCTTTAGATATCTCATATCTAGCAGTACGACTGTACTCACCATAGAGCTCAACCAAGTGTGCCAAGATAGCCCTCGCATTGGTCATCTTCTCGTGGGACCTCTGAAGCTCGTTTGTCATTGAGCCAAGAATGTACCCATGCACTCGAACGTCGTCCTACACCCACTTTTCGTGAGCTTCGACTTCTTCCTCGTTGACACGTCTTTTGGCAGGCGGAGCGAGGATGTCAGCGTCCAACACATATCCCAATGACTCGATGTTGAGAACTATTCTTAAGTTCCTTATCCAGTCCACGTAGTTGGGTCTGGTAAGGATGTTAATACTCCCCAGTCAAAAGAGGAATTGATCTATGGTCGATTTTGCAACAAATAAATAAAAATTTAGATTTGTAACTTGTAAAAAATATTTTTTTGTTTTGAGAGAGCTAAATCAAATAACTGCAAAAAATAAACCAGACTTAATTAGACGTATGTAACTAAACTAAAACCAATTTTAAAATCAAGGACTTCGACTTATAACTTAGTTCCCACTACATTTTTCGAGAATCACACTCTCACTGTGAAAAACGGAAGTGATTGTTGTCTATAGCTTCGTAGTGGGGATTGAGTTATTTAATTAATGTAATGGATGACAACCCTTTAACGATAATTGGTCCATTACTTAATTAATGTGATGTCCAACATCAATCTATCCAATAAACGGTCCAATTTTCTTTTTCCCATAACCCATCAAAACCGCAACCCTTTAACGATTTATAGGCTTTGTGGACTATCTAAGTTTATTCCCACTAACTCCTCATAATCTTACATTTGAATTTCGCCTTGCAACCCTTTAACAATATTTGGGGTGAAATATGCCTCGATTAAGGCATCTAATGCACTTAATAAAATTTTAGAATCAAATCTTGATATATGACCCCCACTTGCTGGGAAGATGCCACATTCTAGGTTTAAAACTTAATTTTATTAAGTTTAGTGGAGGGAAAGAATGCCTAGCACCCCTTACTAACTTAGTATAATTTTTAATTGGGAGAATTCATGTTCTAAGCATTTATCTAAGTCTCACTTTGCACATTATCAAATTTATATAGCGCATATTGATAACATTCATGCTTCACATAATTAATGAACATGCATCGAAAGCAATAAATCTAACACATTTATCCATGGGCTTTTTCTAGAGGGCCCAAGCCAATGAGCCATCATAAAAATGAAAAAAAAGTCTAGCTATTCTTCTTGGGCTCCAAGCTCCTTCTTCTTTTGGATTGATCTCCTCTTAAAAAGGGCCTATTCTATTTATATCTATTACATGAGTTTAAATTAACAACCTATACATAATTCTAGAAATAAAATAAACGGGCTCAAATCCGGCCCTTTCAACCCAATAAAAAGAAATACAATCAAAAGAAAACAACCTAAGCCCATGAATAAATGTCACCATCATATAATACACGCTCGCGGTATTTAAAGCAACTATGTTGGTGATTAAGTTAATAATTAATTAGTCCAACTAATTAATTTCCTCAATAAAATTCCAAACTTTATTGGTACTTATGATAATAAACCATCTAGTGAGAATTTATTATTTAAATAAATAAATTAATTAAAAAATCCTCCAAGAATAATTAACTAATTATTTCACTTAAATAATAAATATTCAATAAAAACAATTTGGGCTCGATTACATCAAACATAAATTACCAACCATTGGCATATTTAATATTCAATTAATTAAGCCCAAAACTAATTTATTAAAAGTCCATAATCTTAATTAAAACAATTTGGGCTTATTTAATTAAATCCGGATCATCATCCTTTTGACCCACCCGGATAATTTAAAATAGCTCAAAACCCATTTATTTAAAATTGGACCCGAGAAATTTTGACCCGACCCATTAGGACCCGGATAAAAGATCCGAGCCATTGATCTTGACGACGTGCGCTGTGTGGGCGCACGACTAGGTGGCCTGGCGCCGGCGCGGCATGCATAGTGCACATGGTGGCCCGAATTGCGCGCGCAACGTGCTGTCTATGCGCCCAGCAAGCAAACTGCGCACGTCAAGCGTTTCAAGCTCGTCTCGGGGTTTTTCACCCCCAATTCTTACGCAACTTTGATTTTTCAATTCACGTATCATCATACTACAATATACATGAATTAAACGCAGAAAAATCATGGTTTTCATATCATAAAAACATATTCTAATAACATGCTTCAAAAACGCAAAAATCACATAAATCACATACTCAATTAAATACGAAAATCAGAGATTGACTTTGATACCACTGTTGGGTTTTAATGCATAAAAACGCTGCAGAAGATAAAATTGAAAAGCCCAAGTGGTTCATCTCGATTTCACATATTCAAATTGTGTTTCGAATTCATGTACCTTTCTTCACGTATGTTGAATTCTGAACCAGCTTTCTTGATCCTTTCTTGAACAGTAAGATCGTCACTATCTCTAAATTGCCACGATGGAAATCAAAGCGAAAAATCCTCTTCTTTTCTTTCCTTGAAATCGGCTAGGGGAGAGAGAGAGAGTTGGAAGACTTCTTGACTAGGAGAGAAACTTAATGTTGGAGACTTGTTATTATTTCCACTAAGTAGTATATTTATACTACACTAGGAAATAATAACCCTGGGCTTCTTTAACCCTCATGGACGCCCACTTTAGGCTTTAGAAAGCCTTCGGGCTTTAGTCCATGTCGGTTTGTTTAATTAATTAAATAATTAATATTATTTATCCAATAAACAAATTAATTAAATAACTAATTAAATCTATGTTAATTCTATAATTAATTTTCTCTAAGAAATTAATTAATTCATTAACTTAATTAATAAATAAAATCATCTAATGATTAATTAATTAATTAATTTCGATATCCAATACCGAAGAATTCTCTCAAGTCTATTCTATGATTTTTCCTTTTACAATTCCTTTAAGCGCGACTCTTTAGGTTCGTCTCAAAGGGCAATTGGGAGGAAACCAAGAGGATGTGAGTAACACCTAGCCAGACCTGTGACTCACATCGTACCCTAATTGAGAACGTATGATTAGGATCATTCCAAACCTTTTACGCTGTGAGTATAAACCTTTTATTCATATATCCCAATCAAGTGAGAGTCATGGTTCAGTCAAACTCACAAGACTTGATCATATGCTTAGTTCATAATGAATCGAGGTCTACGAGTATACCTTCATGTCTAACACGAGTATCTCTTTATGCCTTGGCCAAAGTCTTTTAATCTCACTCATTCATGACTACATAGGATATTTAGCTCATCCACTTATTAGATAATAAATCCCATTTTGCTAATCAGTTAAGACTGCTACTTGCTCATCAAGTCGCACTTCGAGGTCGATCCTACCAAAGGGTGAATTGAATCTAACTACTCTAATGATCGACTTGATGTGACAAGTACATCTTCAACTTGATTCCTCAGGTCTAAGGTTCACGCTTACCTATCATAACTTATCAGTTTCATCATTGACTGTCAGTGAGTGAAAACCCATGTGATGAAATTGATGCGAGTCGTGTTCGAACATATCAGCCTAACTGAGATGTCTATGACATAAGTTTCCACTACCATTCTATAGTGATTGACTGGCACTTTCTCTTTCAAAACTTACATCATGCAAGTTTTTATCCAGTATTGATGTCCAGTCAATACTCTCTTCGATTTGCCAACAAGTTTTAGATAATAAGGATCAAACTTTTCTAGTGTCATTCTTCTTAACCCATAGAAAGTAGAAGGTGGTGGTCCCAAGTGGCATATGAAAGGGTCTAGAAGGGAGGGGGGTTGAATAGACCTTGAAGTATTTTTCGACTTCAAAAATTCGTATCACTTTTAAAGATTTGAACGCTTATAAAGCTAAGCGCTTAGGTCAGGTGCTACAGAAAAGATAAGTGAGGCGAAAGTGACTAAATCTGGAGCTTTAATTGCTACTACTAAAAGCAAAGAAAAACCAGTTAGTGAGGCGGAAGCGACAGAATCGAGTGAGGAAAAGAAAATGGATTTATTGGTCAAGAAATTGAAGAAATTTCTAAGATATGAAAAATCCTGTTCTTCATTCCAGAACGAGGTATGAATGATTTAAACGCTTAATCATTATGCATCATATTTTCATTAGACATATAATGTAGAGGGAATTTACTTTATTATATTGTCTAAAAGCGTTTTCCGAAATTGTTACAAGTTATCAAATTTAGGGGGAACCTTAAAATTGTACTTGAACATATCTGTAAACGTCAATAATCAAAAATTGTTTTCATATGCATTGATCATCAACGCTTATTGTTATTTGTGCATGATGTGTTGAACGCTCAAACATAAAAAGAATTTCATTTCAAGCGTCAACATAAATCTTACAACAAATGATATCATTTTAATAAGTAGTATATGTTAAGCGTTGAACACATTCCCTTCAACACTTAATAGATACTTTTATAGAATTCATGCATAAAAAAAAAAACAACTTACTAGAGAACTTGAGGCAGACACAGTTGGTTGTTGATTTACCAACAAGTGGTATCAATGGTGGTGGAAATCTCTAGGGAACTTTTTTCACTGTCCGTCCACACGTGGATGCGACTGTGGAAATCACTAGAAGATATTATTTTTCCTTCACTGTCCATCCAGACATGGATGCAACTGTGGACATTGAAAGGCCGATAGTAGTGGCCGAGTTTTTTCCCACACCAACTGGTCCACCTCCTCTAGTGAGTATTGCTTGAATTGCTGTCTTCCCTTGATGATGCCAAGAAGGGGGAAGAAGAGAAAGAAAAGCAGTTTAAGGAAGAAAGAGAAAGAAAAGGCAGGTATTCATTGTTTCAGTATAAATCATATACGCTTTCAATTCTATATATGAATGAATGATTTATTGCTGAAACATCTTGTTGAAGCTAATCTAACATTAGCTAACTTATCTAACTTTCCAAACGCTAACTTATATTATTTTGGGCTTTTCATTGAACTCTTAAACTATAAAAGAATTATAAGAGTTAAGGTCTAGACATCATCAAAAAGGGGGAAATCGTTAGGAATTTCACGTTAGATGTTTTGATGATGACAAGATTGGATTTTATGTTAGACCCCAAAAATGTAAGTTCATGCTTTCATAGAAATATTGTATAAAGCGTTTAAAAGTTTACTTATTTTGTTAGGCTTGTAATTTTTATCTTTATAGATTTTAGACTATGTATTTAATACAAAATCACTGATAGAATTCTGAGTGAGTCTATCAAGAATGAAGTTGAAGATCAGCGTCTGAAGTCAAGAGAAGATAAAGATTTTCTTTGAGCGTCTGTCAAACGCTAAAAGACTACTTCAGGATTTATGAATCATGCGCTCATTATTCACTCATCACTATTCACGCGCTCACTGTTCAAGTGTTACTATTCAAGCGCTAACCGTTCAAGCATTACTATTCAAGCGCTCACTATTCAAGTGTTACTTTTCAAGCGCTCAAGCGTCCGAGCGACTCAAGCATCAAGCGCTTACTATTCACACATTACTATTCAAGCGCTCACTATTCCAGCGACTCAAGCGTCTTCTGAATAGTGCTACTATTCAAGCGTTACTATTCAACCGAACAGTATTCAATCGTCTTCTGAATTATGCTACTATTCAAGCGTCACTATTCAAGCAAACAGTATTCAAGTGTCTTCTGAATAGTGCTACTATTCACGCGAACAAATATCAGATTCACCTAAAGATAAAACCCAAGTTATAAAAGACTTAAATGCAAGCATCAACAGATAATTATTTCCAACGGAAATAAAGACAAGATGCATTAAAAGACGAATAAAGTGCATTAAAGTATAAGCACTATAACATGGGCAAGCCACCTTTTTTGACCAAGACTGTCAGATTCCAAAAATCAAGAACATGCCTGACTATTTAATATAGCCAAATGTCAGGAATGTTAGAGACAAGGAATGTTTAGGGAAATGCGCTCCTAATTGTGTCCAACGGACAAAATTCCAAGAAACATAAATAGTACCCTGGTGGTCCCAAGTGGCATACGAAAGGGTCTAGAAGGGGGGGGGGGTTGAATAGACCCTGAAGTCTTTTTCGACTTCAAAAATTCGTATCACTTTTAAAGATTTGAACGCTTAGAAAGCTGAGCGCTTGGGTCAGGTGCTTCAGTAAAGATAACTTAGACATAGTGATTTTAGCAATTTACCAAAGTAGGGTAACGCTTAGATCGCTTAATCAAGGTTAGCACAGCGTAAATGATTTTTAGCGTTCGATTGGTTAATTAATCGCTTTGCAATTTTACTTGTCTTTTTCACAATGAATGATGTAATATGAAAATAAAACAACAAAATATAAATGACACAAGATATATAAGGTTCACTGGGTGATGTAATCCCAGTTACGTCCTTCTTCTCCTTTTTCACTTGGAGGAATTTACTAGGATGATTATCAAAAAATCACACAGAATCTTCTACAAGATAGTAAAGGATGAAAAAGATCTCGAGCTCCTTGATCACACAGATTTCAACACCAATGAAGATCATCTTCTACAAGCTTCTCTCACTCATAAATGCTGCTTGAAAAGGGGTTTCAACAACTTTCTCACTCAAATGAAAGGTTGAAGGTCTGTCACAAGGTTTTGTTTGTTTTTGGGAAGATCAAACAACTTGGAATATCTCAATAGGAATTTAGGTTTCTTCTTTGGAAGAGGTTTCAGATATTTGTGACTGTCTGGAATGTAGATAAAAACCTTGAAGGAATTTTAGCTATGGAGTTTCTAAGCTTTTTCTAAGCAAGTCTTGTGCATGTACGTAACTTTCTCATGTAATATAATGTACCATACTTTTGGGGTTTGCTGAAGGTAAGGTATTTATAAGAAATTCTTGGGATCTGTCCGTTGGACACATGTAGGAGAGTGCCTCTCACGCGGCGCGTGATTCTACCTAAAACCTGACATTCTTGAAAATCTGTTGGAACTGATTGGATGGGAGCAACTATAAACTCTGAAGTTCTGACAGTCTAGTAAAAAAGGTGGCTTGTCCACAAGTCACAGTATCTTATCACATTTAATGCTCTTATCAAACATTTAATGCATTTTGAATTTATTTCCCGTTGGAAATAAATGTCCGTTGAATGAATGCCTTTAAGTCCTTCATGACTTGAGAATTTATTTCAGGTGAATCTGACATCGGTCGCTTAAGTGCTTTGAGTGCTTGATCCATAAATCTTGAAAAGAGGTCCTTTAGAGTTTGACGGACGCTAAGAAACAAATCTTCATCTCTGGTTGACTTCAGACGCTGATCTTCAACTTCTTCTCTAATAAACTCACCTAGAATTCAATTAGCGATTCAGTATCTACTACTTAGTCTAAAATCTACAAAGATAAAAGTTACAAGCTTAAATAACAATTACAAACTTTCAAACGCTTAAACAATAATCTATGAAAAAATAAACTTACATTTTATTTGGGGTCTAACATTGAGTCCTATCTTGTCATTATCAAAACATCTAACAAGAAATTTCCTAACAATTTCCCCCTTTTTGATGATGTCAAGACATTTAACTCTTATAACTCTTTTATAATTTAAGATTTACTTAAAAGAAAAGCCCAAATGAATATAAGTTAGCATTTAAAAAGTTAGTAATGTTATCTATAGTTAGATTAGCTTCAACAAGTTGTTTCAGCGATAAATCATTCATATATTGAAAGAATAAGCATACATGATTTATACTGAAAGTAATATAAATGAAAGCGACAACAGAAATACAACAAAAATTCATTCACTTTTTCTGTCGCTTTGCTCTTTCTTCGCCTTGGAGAACTTCTAGCGCTAAGTCCATCAGGAGACGATCAATGTCGATCATTGTCGTATGTTGAACTTCATCGTAATCATGCCTATGAAGTCTAGCGCTTTCATTAAGTTCTAACAACCTTTTCGTCCATTCTCTTGGAGAAATTCCAAGTTCACGAATTAAATCGTGATAGATATCTTTTCTTGGATCTTTTGACGATTTCCAATTGATAGGTCGTCTTAGCGGTCAGGCATAAGGTTCAAATCCCATACTTTCCAAGAAATCGATGTCCAATTCCGGAAGCGGATATCTTCCTAGATAATACCTTGGCTTTCTCTTTTTAGTTAACATCTTCTTGATGCTCACTAGTTCTTCAAACATTGATCGCCAATTTTTATTATCTGCCTTTGATATTGCTTTGGACGCTTGCTACTTTTCTGTATTTTCCCCTTTCTTGGCATCATCAAGAGAGGTTTTCAACTCAGCGACTTCTCTTCGCAAGAGTCGAACTTCGTCAACTAAGAGAGCAACTTGTTGAGCGATGCTCTAAGCAGCGGCATCGATCGAAATATGTCTTTCAGTATCAGCTGAAGGGCTCTGAGCTAAGTGACAGTTGAATTCGGATGAGAGTTCAGCGACAAGTGGTGATATGCTTTTCATGATTGTAATAGTGCTTTTATTTGTAGCGTTTGCAATATCATGACTTCGCGTATCAGACACTATTTGGATATGTCTATCAGCAGCCTCAAAAATCTTGGAGCAAGAACCCTCAATGTTGGTGAGCGAGTTCCGTACTGCCTGTCTGAAATCTCTAGCGTCTGAATCACTCTAAGAATCCAAATCGGGAGAAGGAAGCTCAAGAGACGGAATGAGTCCGCAAGAGCTAGAAACTGCAGCCTTGCCTTTGGATTTATCTCTGATAAATGGCTCTTCAGGCTCTTGAGCAATTTCTGCCTGCACTTCTTCAATCGCTTGATCTACTGAAGGATCTTCGATCGCTGGGGGCTCGACTACAGGGGCGCTAAAAGAATCTGGCAAAGAAGCCTCAGAAAGTGGAGAGACTTCCTCAGTAGGAGTAGTATCTGGTTGAACAATTTGGATTGGGGGAGAAGGTTCTTCAATAGCAATGACCCAGAGTGGGCCAAGTGCTTCCATCACATGCCTTGGACTAATCAGGCTTGATTGCGAAATAAAGAATATATCATCTTCGCGCTCTTCTGTACAAAGTGCAAGTTGTACACCTTCCGGCAATTCTATTCCTGAAGTATAACACTTGAAAAAGTCCAAAATAAGAGGCATCAACGCTTGAGCTGCTGTTTGATCCACTGGCCTAATTAGCGAAATCATCTTGGCCACTTAAATGTTCTGTTGACTGAAGAGCACAAGGTGTAGATTGTATCCTCTGAAATTGCTTAACCCTGAGTAATGATTAAAAGAGATGTCCAGCGCTTGGGCATTTTCTATCACTGCTCTCATTTCTCTGTGGAAGACAGCAAACTCATCATGCTCATTTGAAACATCAACACGAATTTGACTTTAACCGGGAAGAAGCGGTTGTTTGCTGGATGAGGCTTCTTCATTGAGGTCAGGCAAGACACGTTGAACAAACGCTTGATGAGGATGCAAGATATAGCGTCCACCTTGGATGAATAAGGCTAGCTACTGGCGAATATAGGTTTCTATTGGTTGCCTATAGCGTGGTAAGGAGCTAACATTGCCTGCAATGTGTTGACGCTGTTGAAGCAAAAAGGTCGCGAATCCTCGACGTCTGTATTCAATTTCAAATTCAAACAAAAATGGATATCTTATGAGTTCATCAAAGGAGTAGAAATGAAGAACAAACTCTTCAGCCCATCGTGCTGTATCCATTATCCATCTTTTTCCAAGCTTATCAGCTTTCTTTTGATCTTTTCTAGCTGCTAGGAATTTCTCGAAGCGCTCGATCTCTTCGTCATAATCCTCTGCCCATAATCTGGCAAGATATTCTCGGGCTTCATCTTCTATCCACGAATTCACTGGATTGGGACGCTCAGCTACAAGCGGTCCTTTGCCTTTCCATAACTTGAGTGGAGTAGGAGAGAGAGCATTCTGAGGAGTCTTGAAGACAATCTTGCTGGCTCAAAGAGGATAGAAAGACTCGTCTGAGCGACCGGTGAAATTAAACCGTGCTTGGTCAAAATCTGCTCTATTGAACACTGGTCGACGAATATACTCAAAGCGAGATTGGAGTCGCTCCAAGTTGTAGAGTCCTAAATCGGCAAGATCCTCAAAGAATTCAAACTTTTGGGTGTTGGAAAGATCTGGCCGATGGAGAGTTGTTTGAAAAGTGATTTTTAGATTTGCAACCGTCTGGGTGTCTCGTTCTCTAGCAGCATAATAAAATTCAAGATCAGGAGTATATCCGCGAGGAAAGAAATCAATGACACGAGGAAGAGGTCTTGTTGGATTAGGAACAAGGGAAATCACTTCTGTTGGGATGGGGGCCACTTCTATTAACCTCTCAGCATGTAAAGTCGCTTCACTAGCTGAAGATGGTTCAGCGTCCGGAAGGGCTTGAGATGCTTCTTTTGAAATATCCACAACAGTTGCCATATCCACATCTACTTCAACTGGAATCTCGGAGAGTAGAGGAGCATCAGCGGTTGGTGCATCTTGAGGTGCATCTTGAGTCTGAGGAATATCATCGACTGACTTAGTCGCTTGATCTATTTCTATATTAGGGATAGGTTCCTCAGGCTCCGGGAGTTCTTCTTCTGGTTCCTGAGCACTAGAAAGCCTCTCAGATTGAGTAGCAGCTTGAGGATCTGAGCTGATTTCAGGAACAGCGTCAGAGGGAGGAACGCTCGCTGACTCTTCAAGCGCTGGATTTGCTGAAACGCTTGTAGACGAGGCTGGAGTAGAGAGAGGAGTACGCCTTCGGGAAACCGGTACTTCTTCTACTACTGCTTCCTCTTCTTGAGGAACTGAGAAGATAAACACTGGAGGAGGAGAGGGTGATTTTGGAGAAGGAGAAGGAGAAGGAGATTTTTGTTTCTTCTTGGGCTCTGGCTTCTGCTTCTTCTTTGCGGGCTCCGGTTTCTGCTTTTTGGCTGACTTGGCTGGTTCAGCGACTTTGAGAGCGATCTTTCTTTTTGGTCGCTTAACCACCACTTTTTCTTCAGACGAGGATGATGATGAAGAGGAAGATGCTTGCTCTTCTTCATCGCTGCGAACAACTCCTTCGGCTTGAAGTCGCTCACGCTCTTCTTTGGAAACCACTGCACCACCATATTTTCGAGGTTTGAGCATCCCGCTAATCATCTTCTTACCATAGAATTTTAACGCTGGGACCTTCTTTCCAGCAAAGTTTGTAAAACTGCAAGCGCTGAGAATTCTACTTAACACAACCCTATAAGGCTTGGGATTAACGGACTTGGCCATCGCAGCTTTGAAGCGATTAAAAACATAGAGAGACGAATTAATCTTCAATTTGGTCAAAATGTCCACCATCATCTTGTACTGAATATTTGTAACTTTATCGAATGTCCCCTTTCTGCATTCAATCATCTTGGCGCAAATGTCCGCGAGAATGACATATTCGCCCTTCATGTCATTTTTCTTGAAGTTCGGTTCATAAGCAGCTTCGACTTCATATTTCTTGATCAGCGCCCAGACCTTGGTAGCATCACCAATGACGTTCTCGACTTCGGCACCATCATTGGGCAGATTAAGCAATGATGAAAGCAGAGAAGAAGTGAGAGTGAAGCTTTCTTGGGAAAAAGGAAAGACGCATGAAATAGAGTTTCCATCGTTGGAATTTTTTGCATTTTTGAAGAAGAAAAGGGTTTCTGCTTCATGAAGGTTGAAAACGGCAGTAATCATGTCGCGCAAACCAGATTCCTGGACAAGTGGAAGAACAGTCCGAAGAGGAAAATTCTGGTTATCAAAAACATACTCCCAATTAACAAGAAATCCGGTGTTAACCGTGATCGGTTTTTTCAGCGCGGGAAGTTTTTCCGGTAGCAGACTTGGATGATTTTGAAGCTTTGGGTGCCATTGATGAAAGTTTGAAGCTTTTGAAGGAATGAGAGAAGTTTTTGCCTTGGAAGAGATGAAGATTTTACAAAAGAGAGAGTTTTTGGAAGTGATAAAGTCTGACTGTAAAAACCTTGAAGAGTTTATATAGAGGCAAAGAAAGTAACTTCTGAATGGCTTAAATTTTGCCACGTGTTGAATCATTAATTTTGAAATTTGAAAAGATTTAAATCTGAACCGTTTATTCAAAGGTACGGATGTCAAATAGTGCCGAAAAAATAGGTTAACTGTTACAAAATAGAGAATTTTCGGGATCCGTAGTTTCCCATTTAATTGAAGGACGTTTGAAAAATTTTGAAATTTTCAGCGTGAAATATACGCACCTGATAGTACACTGACACGTACTTAGACTCATGCAATCACTGAACCGCCTAGTTTGATTTGATAGGCACATGTGGGTAGTTATCAAATCTAATCTTTTTTATTTATCCACACGTTACTTTTAGCGATGAAAACCATGCATGATCTTTTTAAAGAGAATTACTTAGCGTTAAAGTGGGAATCTTTTCAACGCTGAAGTCTTTTTATATAAAACAAATTTAATCTATTAAGGATAAGATCAATTGCTTGGATTTATAAAAGACAGTTTTACTTATCAGAGATTGATTTTGTCATGCATAGAAGAAGATAAGCGCTAGTGGTCAATGCATATTTTCAAAGTAAATTTTTTGACCACAGTCGCTTATGAATTGTTACAAGTACAATTTTAAAGTTCCCCTTAAAATTGATAACTTGTTTCAATTTTGAAAGTCGCTTTAGATGTATAATTAAAGTGGATTCCCCTTAAAGCGTATGCCTATTAAGATATGATGCTTTTATGATTTAAGCGTTTAAATCAATCATACCTAATTCACTTCTCAAAGTGAGAAAGCGTTGTTTGTTGAGCGCTTTGGTGAAGATATCTGCCAACTGTTTGTCAGTTCCAATGAAGTGCATGGAGATGTCTTTCTTTTGAACATGGTCACACAAGAAATGGTATCTAATGTCAATATGTTTGGTTCTAGAATAAAGGACAGGATTTTGGGTCATAGCTAAAGCGCTTTGATTATCAAAATGGATTGGGGTAGGACCTAAGATTATTCCATAATCTCTAAGTTGTTGCCTCATCCAAAGGATTTGTACACAACAGCTTCCAGCGGCTACATATTTTGCCTCAGCGGTAGAAGTTTCTATGGATTGTTGTTTCTTACTATGCCACGAAACTAGTCTATCACCTAGAAATTGACATGTACCACTAGTACATTTTCTATCTATTTTGCATCCTACAAAATCTGCGTCTGAATAACCAATTAGTTCAAAAGGAGAGTCCCGTGAATACCATAAGCCCACATTTTGTGTGCCTTTTAGGTATTTAAGGATTCTCTTGGTAGCATTTAAGTGTGATTCTCTAGGATCAGCTTGAAAGCGTGCACACATGCATACCGAAAACATAATATCCGGTCTACTAGCGGTAAGATAAAGAAGTGATCCAATGATACCTCTATAGTTAGTGATATCAATTTTCCTCCCACTTTCATCTTTATCTAACTTAAGCTTTGGCTCATTGGAATTTTGAAGATGATGCATTTTCCATACCAAATTTCTTAATCATATCTCTTGTATATTTAGCTTGGTTTATAAATATTCCATTAGGGAGTTGTTTAACTTGTAATCCTAAGAAGAAAGTTAATTCACCCATCATGCTCATTTCAAATTGTTCTTGCATCATTTTCGAAAATTACTCACACAATCGCTTATTAGTAGAACCAAATATAATATCATCAACATAAATTTGGACTAAGAGAATATCTTCATTATGGGTAATTTTAAATAACGTTGTGTCAACGCTGCCTTTTGAAAAGCCATTACCTATAAGGAAGATAGAGAGAGTGTCATACCATGCTGTTGGTGCTTGTTTAAGGCCATAGCATGCCTTATCCAATTTGTAGACCATACTTTTGCCATGGTTGTTGATGAATCCTGGAGGTTGCTCCACATAGACTTCTTCTTGGAGTTTACCATTCAAGAATGCACTCTTCACGTCCATTTGGTACACTATGAATTTGTTGAATGCGGCAAACGCTAGAAACATTCTAATTGCTTCAAGACGGGCTACTGGGGCATACGTCTCATCAAAATCAATACCCTCTTATTGACAATAACCCTAAGCGACTAATCTAGCTTTGTTTCTTATAACAACGCCATCTTCATCCATTTTGTTCTAAAAACCCATCTAGTCGCAATAACTCCTTGGTGAGTTGGTCTTGGTACTAGCGTCCAAACCTTACTTCTCTCAAATTGGTTAAGCTCCTCTTGCATCGCTTCTACCCAACTTGAATCACTGAGCGCTTCATCCACTTTCTTTGGTTCCATTTAAGATAGAAAACTTGCGAACATGGCCTTGTTAGGTCTCATATTTTACATATTTTCATCATGATTTACCTCACATTTATCTTTATTATATGCCTTGTAGTTAGTCTTTTCCTTTATTTTTAGCCCAATTTACGTATTTTGATTTCTAAGTCGTTTCAATGTTTTTGTAGGCATATAAATGATTGTTTTGATGAGTTAAAGGAGTATTTTTACGTGAATAACGAAGGCTAACCAAGAGAAAGTGAAGAAATGCATTAGAAAAGCCAAACGAGAATGTTTCGTTGAAGAAAAATGAAGAGAAAAATTTCTGCACAGGCAACTGCACAACTGTGCAGCTGCGGATTTTTATATTTTTGTGGGCCGATTTTATGACTTGGATGGGCATAATTTATGTATCTAAGAATCCTTTTTAGTTAAATAAAGTGGTAAAAACGTTTTTATAGGCTAGAATGAGGTGGGAGATCATTCATTCTTGAAAAAAAAGTAGATCTTGAAGACTTTTAGAGAGAGAAAGTAGATCTTAGAGAGTTCTTGGAGAAGAGTTTTTGGAGAGGAAAGCTTCATCTTCTCAAGTTGTATTCTTCCAATCCTCCATTGTTTAACATGAGTAACTTTATGTTTATGCAATTTATTTCTTGTTTTTCTTTAATTATGCATAGCTAAATTATTTTCTAGGGTTTAAGATGTAGTCTTGTGTATTGATTTGGATTATGGATGATTTATGGATGTGATTTCTTGTTTGGTTTATCTATTAATGAGTGTTTAATTCTTGTAATTGCTTGATCACCAATTGCATGATTTAAGATGAATTAAGAAGTACCGGGAGGTGAATTAGTTTATCGGTTCAGATTTAATAGACATGTGTAAATTGCTTAATAGGGATATTGGTAATTTTGCATGAGACTAGTTAAACAATATTCATAGAACTTAATGGATTCATCTAAATTAGTTTTTGATCATTGGAGTGACGTTAATTAATTTAGGAGGGTACTCATGAAGATCTCGGGAGAATATTCATGTATTTAAGGAAATTGGGTCTTTAATTTAAACAAGAATGATAATCCATTGAAAGTCAATAATCCATAGAAATACCTTGATGAAATCTTAATCCCTAGGTCTTTCGTTAATTGATTGTTCGTTTTAATTATATTTGTGTTAATTATTTATAATTAATTCTGTTTTATAAATTATGGCTTTTAATTAGTTAAAATCTCAAATCTTTGATAATCGATAGTTTAAATAATAAGATAAACTTTGTTTGGTACTTGATAACCTTCCCTGTGGAGACGATCTTACTTTCACTATATTATTTGTTCTATTCCGTGTTGTTACGGACGGTTAACAAATTGGCGTCGTTGCCGGGGAAGGCAACAAATAGTCAATATCAATAAAAAGTTGATTCTTATTAGTTTCGACATTTTTCTTTATTTATTTCTTTTTGTTTTGCATTTTTATTTGTTTGAACTTTGATACTTGCGATTATTGTCTTAGAATGGCAGAAGACATACAGAGGATTGAACCTGCTGCACAAAGAACTCTCCGGGATTATGCTACACCAACATATCAGAACTTAACCTCCAGCATAGCGGTACCAACTGTTCAAGCCAACACCTTTGAGTTGAAGCCGACAATTATTCAAATGCTCCAACACACTGCATTTGAGGGAGATATTGAGAGGGAGGATCCTCATTCCCATCTGGGGAATTTTCTGGAAATCTGCAGTACTTTCAAGATGAATGGCGTTACTGAAGATGCCATAAGACTGCGACTCTTCCCATTCTCCCTGTCTAAAAGAGCTAAAGAGTGGTTGAAAAACCAGCTGGCAAATAAGTTCACCACTTGGGCTGATTTGTCGACTGCATTTCTCACCAAGTACTTTCCCCCAGCCAAGACTGCTCAGTTAAGGAATGCAATCACAGGATTTATGCAAACTGATAGTGAAACCCTCTATCAAGCTTGGGAAAGGTACAAGGAATTACTCAGAAAATGCCCACATCACGGTATTCCTAGTTGGATGCTTGTGTAGACCTTCTACAATGGTCTGTCACATAGTATCCGGATGAATATCGATGCAGCTGCTGGAAGGAGTTTTATGGCAAAGAATCCGGATGATGCATTGGCTCTTATGGACGAAATGGCATCCAACAGTTATCAGTGGGCAAGTGATAGTCGGGCTGCAAAGAAAACACCTGGCATACACAATGTAGATAACATTACATTGCTTAATGCTAACATTGAAGCACTTGTCAAGCACATGGAGGGACTCAAGGGAAATGTTAGTGCAGTATCTCAACCTACTTTAGCTTGTGATGTTTGTGGGGCACCTCATATGGCAACTAATTGCCCACTCATTGAGCAAGCTAATTATCTATCCAATCAGAATAAACAGCAAGGAAATCCATTTTCGAACACCTACAATTCGGGTTGGCGAAATCACCCTAACTTTTCTTGGGGAGGTCAAGGGAACCAAGGAGCTCAAGCAAATCCTCCTAGACAACAGTTTCCTCCAGGTTTCCAGCAACATGGTCCTCAGAATTTTCAACAACCAAATCAGCAGGGACCACCACCTCGAGAACCACAAGCTTGGGAATTAGCCATTGAAAAGCTCGCTAATGGAACAGCAAAACGGTTTGAGAATCTGGAAGCAAAAATTGATCTGGTAGTGGGAGCAACGAAGAATCTGGAATTACAAATTGGACAATTGGCAAGTTCTATGAATTCGAGGTCAAAGGGTACACTGCCTAGCCAAACAGAGGAGAATCCGAGAGGACAGTGTAATGCAGTGACTCTGATAAACGAAAATATAATTGAAGAATTTGAGCCACATGCTGTACACAGAGATGAATTTGTGATGAAGGATAATTCAATCTTTGAATCTTCAGACAAGGTTGAGCCAGAAAAGGTTATCTCGAAGCCATATGTGAAACCATATGTTCCTCCAATTCCATTTCCCCAAAGGTTGCAACACAAGAGGTTGGACAAGCAGCAAGAGAAATTTCTTCAAACACTTAGACTGTTGAACCACAACATTCCGTATACAGATGCTCGAGCTCAGATGCCTGTTTGTGAGAAGTTTCTCACAGAGCTGTTGAGCAATAGAAAGAAATTAGAAGACGTGGAAACAATCTCCTTGAATGAAGAATGCAGTGCCATAATCCAATGAAACATTCCTCCAAAGCTAAAGGATCCAGGAAGTTTTTCACTTCCTTGCACTATTGAAAAATTCCACTTTGATAAAGCACTTTGTGATTTAGGAGCTAGTGTTAGTCTAATGCCTTATTCAATTTGCAGGAAATTAGGCTTTCAAAAGCTTAAAAGTACAAAGATGTCATTTCAATTGGCGGATGGGAGCATAAAATGCCCAATGGGAATATTAGAAGACGTTTTCGTGAAAGTGGACAAGTTCTACATCCCATGTGACTTTGTGGTACTTGAGATGTATGAAAATTCGAAAACACCAATCATCCTTGGAAGACCGTTTCTCGCAACTGCGGGAACCGTCATCGACGTGCGTGCTGGCAAGCTAGCGTTGAACATTGGAGAGGAGAAGGTGGAGTTCGACTTCAATAACGTGATGAAATCTCCGCCTTTTGAAGAAAAATGTTATTCAGTGGATGTGATTGAAGAGGCCCTCAATGACGAAACTTCTCAAGGTAAAAGATATCCATTAGAGTCGTATCGCGAAATATCTTCTAGACCTAAAGTAAAACTTAAATCTCTTCCACCATATCTCAGGTACGTTCTTCTTGGAAACAATACGTTTCTATCTGTTATTGTAAATGCTATAATTAGTACACCTGAAATGGACCGATAGTTAACTGATTTACAATGGAAGAAAGACGGAATAGGTTGGAATATATCTGATATGAAAAGAATTAATCGTGCTTTGTATTTTTCAGGCGATGATATTCCTCGAGGGAAAGCAATTTCCCTCGCCAAAACTCAACAATAATTTTGTCTAAATCGAGCTAATGACTTTAAACAAGCGCTGCTTGGGAGGCAACCCAAGAGTTTTCGTTGTTTTTGTCATTGTCGTTTTCTTTTTTCTGCTTATTTTGTTTTCAATATTTTATGTTTGGAATTTTTATGTTATTTTATTTTATTTCATTTTTTTCGGTGCTCAAATGCTTTACTAATGCAAGCTATTCTTGTTGAAATCAAAAAAAACATGAAAACCGAGGTGTATGGGCATTATACAATGTAAATCAGGTGCACAATTGTGCCAATTTTCGTACTTAGAACAATTTTTAGGTGCACAGTTGTGCAAAATTTTCGCACTTTTGCACCCTCAGATTTTTTTCAAAAAAAAAAAAAAAGTCAAATTTCGAAAATTTGGTCAAAATCTCCCAAATTCGGTCAAACCCCTCACAAATCTCAGCTTTCAGCCAAACCCATCTCTCTCTCGTTTTCAGCCATCACTCCGACTAGTCGCCGGAGCCAAATTTCCGCCGTCGTTTCGCCACCAACACGCCGCCGTCGACAAACACCCCACACTTTGTGTTCGCCGTGCCGCTGCTCGTTGTCTTCATCACCCGCCGTCAAGATAGCCCAGCTCCGCCTCTCCCGCCGCCATCGCCACACTCAACCACAAAGCCACGTCGCCGTCCACCTCACAAGTCGTCACCTCCGCCGCTGCTCCGTGTTCAATCAAAGCCACGTCGCCGTCCACCTCACAAGTCGTCACCTCCATCGTCGCGCCACTACACCACGCCGCTGCTCCGTGTTCAATCATTTCCACCGCCGTCACCAACTACATACAAACGGAGCCGGCGCTGCTTCTATCTACTGCCACCCAACCGTCGAGCTTCACCATCGAAACAGCGCGACAGTAGGCGCCCCTCTTCCCCGCATCTCCATCTCGATCTGTTTTCGCCGTCGCGACCCTGCTGCTCCACCGTCAACCTCCGTCGTCGTCGTCTCAGCCACCATCGTCTACTTCTTCATACAACACCACCAACTTCATTTAGTGCTTTAGTTGTTTCACCAATTTTGATTCTTTTTGTCGTTTCACCTCCACAAACAGAATTTATCCAACTAACAGTAGCCATATTAATCACTGTCAAGATGAACAAAAGAAGACGAACAGGTACGGGATCTTCCACAGATCGTGCTCTACAATTGGTTCCAACGGATACTACAGCGAGAGAAAGATTGATCAACAACGGTTTGACCAAATATCCAAAAATCTCCAACCTTTCACCGGCTTATGCGATTCTCAGTGAGTTAGATTGTTTCCCATCCCGTTATTTAGACAAAGCTGCTATGTTGTCTCTGTTTATTGCTGATGATTTGACTGAAAAATTGATTGTTATGGGATGGGTGATTTGATTAATATGAATGAACCGAGTTATCGATTACTTACGTTGGAATTTTTGGGTACCGTGGAGTATGTTGATGAGTTGTTGAAGTTTTGTATTGCCAATGTTCCGTATACGCTCACGAAACTGGAATTAGCTCGTATTTTTGGATGACCTACTAGTGGGCCGGATGAGTTGATCAAAAAGCAACAAACTGACTTTGGCGAGAGACCATCACACTACCGACTCCCAGGCCTATCCATAGGGAGTATTTCTTTCACTTTTATTTTAAGCACATTTTGATTTTGTTCTTGCATATCGCGTTCACTCAAGTACATTGAGGACAATGTGTTCTTTTAAGTGTGGGGTGTTTCTGGTTAAATTGGTGAAAGGATCGGACATATTACATGTTTTTTTGTTGAGTATTGCGTGTATTGAATTGCTCAAGTGTGGGGTAATGTGGTTAAGTGGTGAAAGAATTGGGCATACGTCAATTTTTGCTGAGTTGTTGCTGAAAATTGGTTGACTTATTCATAATATTTGTGTTCCCATATTTGAGCTCTTGACTAGATAAACATATGAATTTGATTTCTGTACATGGATACTCTTTTTATTGAGTTTGATCGCTGAGCCTGAAATTTGTAAAATTTCTATGCATCTTTACACACTACACACGAGTTCTAATAAAAGGGATTGATCGGGGAGCTAAAAGCAATTACATATTTAATTGATATTGGAGGAAAGTTTATGAGAAAAAGAAAAAAAAATCGAGAAAATAGAAAAAAAAAATCGATGAAGAAAATAAGGAAAGAAAGTTGATTCAGTGGTTAATGAAAGCTAAAATCACCCAGTTTCGTTTTTAGCCTTTGTCACTTGAGTGATTAAGTCCGTTGGGGTGTCTTGACACCTAGTGCCTTAAAATCGACTGGTTTGAGAGTCATTGGCCCAAAACTCGTTACAAGGGTGACATAGAAAGCTTGATTAGCGAGACATTGCACGGGTTGATAAATTTTGAATGAAGGAAAGTAAATGAAGATGCATTATGATAAATGTTGTGTTTTTGCTTGAAACAACTGAGATGTTCCCTTGCTAGAATTCATAAATCAAGCACGAATGGATGTATATGAAATTGAACTTGTTTGGGATTAGTGTGATGACTTGAGAGTAAAGATGTTCATATGTGGAAAAATAATGATTCTACGTGTTTATTGGTTTATGTGTGATGATTGTGGGGAGTCATAGATGTTGTGACTAGTTGCTGATTTGATGCACGGTGAGACAAAAAGACGATTGTCATGAATTTTGTGGGTATATTCTCTGCAAACCCTCACGAGACAAAACTCGTCCACTAGGGGTAACCTAGGGGTTTAACGGCTTGTTGCACATGCTAAGTGTAATCGTGTTCCCTACGAAAGTGGTGTTATCTTTAGTTTTGTTTTTGTTTTTGTTTTGTTTGGATTTATTCGAGGACGAGTAAAAGGTTAAGTGTGGGGTGTTTGTTACGTCTCATATTTTATATATTTTCATCATGATTTACCTCACATTTATCTTTATTTTATGCCTTGTAGTTAGTCTTTTCCTTTATTTTTAGCCCAATTTACGTATTTTGATTTCTAAGTCGTTTCGATGTTTTTGTAGGCATATAAAAGATTGTTTTGATGAGTTAAAGGAGTATTTTTACGTGAATAACGAAGGCTAACCAAGAGGAAGTGAAGAAATGCATTAGAAAGGCCAAACGAGAATGTTTCGTTGAAGAAAAATGAAGAGAAAAATTTCTGCACAGACAACTGCACAACTGTGCAGATATTCTGCACAGCTGTGCAGCTGCGCATTTTTATATTTTTGTGGGCTGATTTTATGACTTGGATGAGCATAATTTATGTATCTAAGACTCCTTTTTAGTTAAATAAAGTGGCAAAAACGTTTTTATAGGCTAGAATGAGGTGGGAGATCATTCATTCTTGAAAAAAAAGTAGATCTTGAAGACTTTTAGAGAGAGAAAATAGATCTTAGAGAGTTCTTGGAGAAGAGTTCTTGAAGAGGAAAGCTTCATCTTCTCAAGTTGTATTCTTCCAATCCTCCATTGTTTAACATGAGTAACTTTATGTTTATGCAATTTATTTCTTGTTTTTCTTTAATTATGCATAGCTAAATTATTTTCTAGGGTTTAAGATGTAGTCTTGTGTATTGATTTGGATTATTGATGATTTATGGATGTGATTTCTTGTTTGGTTTATCTATTAATGAGTGTTTAATGCTTGTAATTGCTTGATCACCAATTGCATGATTTAAGATGAATTAAGAAGTACCGGGAGGTGAATTAGTTTATCGGTTCAGATTTAATAGACATGTGTAAATTGCTTAATAGGGATATTGGTAATTTTGCATGAGACTAGTTAAACAATAATCATAGAACTTAATGGATTCATCTAAATTAGTTTTTGATCATGGGAGTGACGTTAATTAATTTAGGTGGGTACTCATGAAGATCTCGGGAGAGTATTCATGTATTTAAGGAAATTGGGTCTTTAATTTAAACAAGAATGATAATCCATTGAAAGTCAATAATCCATGAAAATACCTTGATAAAATCTTAATCCCTAGGCCTTTCGTTAATTGATTGTTCGTTTTAATTATATTTGTGTTAATTATTTATAATTAATTCTGTTTTATAAATTTCGGCTTTTAATTAGTTAAAATCTCAAATCTTTGATAATCGATAGTTTAAATAATAAGATAAACTTTGTTTGGTACTTGATAACCTTCCCTGTGGAGACGATCTTACTTTCGCTATATTATTTGTTCAATTCCGTGTTGTTACGGACGGTTAACAGGCCTCATTAATTGTAGCTGACCTAGTTCTAACAGGTGCTTCCATATCTCTAATTACTAGCTCTGGTGGATGGTCTCTAAGCCATTTACGGTCTGGTTGGAAAGGTTTGAGAGACTCTTGGTTATCAATCGCATGATCCATATTTGTCTCTTGCGCAGTCGCTTCATCATTCACAGTTCCAATTTGCTCTTGATGATCATTCTCTTCATGATCATCAGCAATTCTGACTTTATCATTATTTGTAACCTCACGTGTAACTTTAGGAATGGGCACAAAGATCTCATCATCCTCATCATCACTATTATTACCAAGATTAATTTGTGTTGCCTTGTTGGGCACGAGTAAGGTTCAATTCCTACATCATCAGGATTAACCTTACTCGGTTCTTGGTTAGCATCATCAAACACAACATGAATGGATTCTTCAACCTTTGATTTAATCTTATTTAGGATGCGAAAACTCTTTCCATTCTTGGCATAGCCTAGAAAGATTCCCTCATCCGCTTTAGGATCAAAAATCTTTAGGCTGTGGGATATATTGTTATGAATGAAACATTTTGAGCCAAATACATGAAAATTTGAAACGTTAGGCTTACGTCCCTTCCACAACTCATATGGAGTCTTCTCATGTTGTTTGTTGATCATACACCGGTTCTGAGTGTAGCAAGCAGTATTGATGGCTTCGGCCCAAAACCTTTGAGGCAGCTTAGACTCTACAAGCATCATCCTAGCGGCTTCTTTAAGCGTTCTGTTCCGTCGCTCAGCAACTTCATTCTGTTGAGGTGTTCTAGGAGCAGAATACTCATGAAATATTCCAAGATCTATACAAAACTTCTCAACAAATTGGTTAGTAAATTCAGTTCCTCTATCGCTTCTAATTCTCGTCACCTTTAGATCTTTTGAAGTTTGCAATTGACGGATTAGCGCTGTGAGCTTGACACTAGTTTCATCTTTGGTCGCTAGAAATTCTATCCATGTATAGCGAGAGAAATCATCAACTATTACTAGCGAGTACTTTTTACCACTAACACTCATGATTTGAATGGGATTATTTGGCATGCATCACATAAGCGATTATTTTGAAAGGAACCCTTAGGTAATCCCTCTACTAGATTTAGTGATATTAACTGAAAGATTGCCTTAAAGTTGAGGTGATTCAGTTTTCTATGCCATAACCAACCCAATTCATTTTGACTCTTAACAACAAAGCATGTGGGGTTGTTATCAAATGTAGAATCCCAATCTACTAAATACACATTGTTTGTTCTTTTTCGTCTTAGTTTAGTAGACTTAGTCTTAGCATCGTTGACATAGCAAAAGTCGCTTGAAAATTTTACATCAAAGCCTTTATTACAAAATTGACTAATACTTAACAAATTATGCTTAAGACCCTTAACATAATATACATCACTAATCATGATGTTCCCCCTATGCTTGATACCTATACCTTTGGTTTTACCTTTGGAGTTATCACCGAATATAACTTGAGGACCATTGGTAGCTCGATAGTTGACTAGAAGATCTTTTGATCCAGTCATGTGTCTTGACGATCCACTATCAATGTACCAAACTAAAGTATCGATGTTGGCTCTAGGTACCTGCATTAAGGATAGTTCTAATTCTTCTTAGGTACCCATGTTTTCTTGGGTCCTTCAGTGTAAGTAACTTTGGTTTGAATTAGAACTTTAGGAACCCATATTTGCCTAATCTTCATTGTAGGAATACTGGCCTCATTGGATTTCACATCGTGTTGTGTATGCTTTTTGGGTGTATAATAATATTCTCGATTATAATAGTAGTCATAATCATAGTCATAATCATAATCATCATAGTATCAATAATATGATCTTGACTGTCTTGGATATCGACGCTGGTATTTCCTTGGCGCTGGCTTGGGTTGCATTTTCGGTGCTGGACGCTTAGCGCTTGATTCACAGTGATCAGGTTTATCCTTAGCCTTTTGAGCGTTTGGACGAACCTTTCTTTGTGAATCATTTGCCTTTGTCTTTCCCTTGCCTCAGTCAGCTTTGGCTTTCTCATTTGGCCTCGTACCATTGTCGCTTGATTCATTCAGCGTTTGACTTTGTGAATCTTTCTTAACAAAGAAAACACCTTTTCCTTTGTTGTTCCCCGTAACATTAGATTTATTAGGTTGTTTACCGAATTTATTGCATCCTAAACCAGTCTTTTCACCAAATAATCTAGTTACCTCAGTCACAGTATCCAACTTTCTAGAAGCCTTTGATAATGATGAGACGAGCTGCTCTGATTTAGCAAGTCTAGCTATCAGATCAGCTTCTCTCTTGACTATTATATCAAGATCGCTTTTCAATTGAGTAATTTCACTTTCAAACGATTAGTTCTTCTCAATGCATTGTTGCTGAACTTGCAACTCTGTTTTGAGTGTTACTTTATCACTTGTGAGTGATGAAATAATGGCGAAGTGATTTTGATATATTTTGGCGGCCTCTTGACAATCTTTATAATATTCAGTAACTTTGTCAAATAATTCATCATAAGAAAGAGGATGAGATAATTCATTGGTTACCTCTGGTAGCGATTCGTCAGACGCTTCATCATCTCTTGCCATGAGACAAATCAACGCTGAGTCGCTTGTAGGCTCATCATCACTGCTTTCATCTGATGATTCCAAATCCTCTTCAGGTGCGGAGAATGGTTCAGATTCCGCTAGCAAACCTTGTTGTCCAAGGTTGCTCCTGAATTGGTTTCTATCCGCATAGTTTTACTTTGTGGGCTTAGACACATTTGGATAAAGGCAATTTACCTGGTAGTGCCTTGGTTTCCTGCAATTATAACACAAATTAGTTTTCATTTTCTGTTCAGTGGATAATCGCTTTGATCCAACTGGCGCTGAGAGATTTTGAGTAGGAGTTGTAGGCGCTTGGTAAGGAACTGGCGCTAATGGTTGAGGTGTAGAATATACTGGCGCTTGATACTGAGGCGCTGGAGCAAGGGGAGGAGTTTGAAATGACGTTTGTCCGATAGGATTTCTCTTTTCATATCTTAGAAATTTCTTGAATTTCTTGACCAATAATGCCATTTCCTTTTCTTCATTTGATTCCATAGATTTAACCTCACTAACTGCTTTACCCTTATTTTTGGTGGTAGCGATTAATGCTCCTGATTCAGTCACTGAAGTTGCTGTGTCGCTGACTTCACCTAACTCGAATTCAAATGCCTTTAACTCTGAAAACACATGTTCTGGAGTAAGAGTCTCCAAGGTATGTGATTCTCTCATAGCAACAGTCTTAATCAAGTATTTGCTTGGAAGACTTCTGAAAATCTTATTGACCATTTCCTTGTTGGTCAATTCCTTATCTAGTGACGCTAACTCGGTAATGAGCAAAGTAAATCTTTCGTCCAATTGTTTTAGCGTCTCATTGGGCTGCATTTTGAAATGCTCAAATCTTTGCATGGCTATGGAGAGCTTGTTCTCCTTCATTTGTGTTGAACCTTCACATACTATAGCCAGCTTATCCCATATTTCTTTGGAAGTCTTACATTGCTTGATCTTGTTGAATAATGCATCATTATCTCCTAACGCTGAGTAGAGTGCACTTCGTCCAACATTATCCAGATTAGCTCTTTTTCTTTCATCTGGCGTCCATTCTAACTTGTTTTTCTCGACATATCCATCTGGAGTGGCTTCATCAGCTCCGGGTGCTCGAGTTATTACTTTCATGATCATAATGGGGCCATCTGAAATTACATCACACATTTCATTATCGCACGAACATAAATATGTGAATGCTCTAAGTTTCCAAGAATCATAATTTGACTCTACCAACTCAGGCATTTTGTTAAAAGCCATAATGATATGTTAAAAAAAACTAAAAGCGATTAGGTTTCAGAAAAATGGATCTAAACAAGCAGTTACGCTCGGAAATGCTTAGGTTTCTACTTCAACTGCTCTGATACCACTTGGTGGTCCCAAGTGGCATACGAAAGGGTCTAGAAAAGGGGGGGGGTGTTGAATAGACCCTGAAGTCTTTTTCAACTTCAAAAATTCGTATCACTTTTAAAGATTTGAACGCTTAGAAAGCTGAGCGCTTGGGTCAGGCGCTTCAGTAAAGATAACTTAGACTTAGTGATTTTAGCAATTTACCAAAGTAGGGTAACGCTTAGATCGCTTAATCAGGGTTAGCACAGCGGAAATGATTTTTAGCGTTCGATTGGTTAATTAATCACTTTGCAATTTTACTTGTCTTTTTCAGAATGAATGATGTAATATGAAAATAAGACAATAAAATATAAATGACACAAGATGTATAAGGTTCATTGGGTGATGTAATCCCAGTTACGTCCTTCTTCTCTTTTTCACTTGGAGGAATTTACTAGGATGAGTATCAAAGAATCACACAGAATCTTCTACAAGATAGTAAAGGATGAAAAAGATCTCAGGCTCCTTGATCACACAGATTTCAGCACCAATGAAGATCGTCTTCTACAAGCTTCTCTCACTCAGAAATACTTCTTGAAAAGGGGTTTCAACAACTTTCTCACTTAGATGAAAGGTTGAAGGTTTGTCACAAGGTTTTGTTTGTTTTTGGCAAGATCAAACAATTTGGAATATCTCAATAGGAATTTAGGTTTCTTCTTTGGAAGAGGTTTGAGATATTTGTGACTGTCTGGAATGTAGATAAAAAGTTTGAAGGAATTTTAGCTATGGAGTTTCTAAGATTTTTCTAAGCAAGTCTTGTGCATGTACTTAATTTTCTCTTGTAATATTATGTACCGTACTTTTGGGGTTTGCTGAAGGTAAGGTATTTATAGGCAATTCTTGGGATCTGTCCGTTGGACACATGTAGGAGAGTGCCTCTCACGCGGCGCGTGATTCTACCTAAAACCTGACATTCCTGAAAATCTGCTGGAACCGATTGGATTGGAGCAACTATAAACTCTGAAGTTCTGAAAGTCTAGTCAATAAGGTGGCTTGTCCACAAGTCACAGTATCTTATCACATTTAATGCTCTTATCAAGCATTTAATGCATTTTGAATTTATTTCCCGTTGGAAATAAATGTCCGTTGAATGATTGCATTTAAGTCCTTCAAGACTTGAGGATTTATTTCAGGTGAATCTGACATCGGTCCCTTAAGTGCTTTGAGTGTTTGATCCATAAATCCTGAAAAGAGGTCCTTTAGCATTTGACGGACGCTAAGAAACAAATCTTCATCTCTGGTTGACTTCAGACGCTGATCTTCAATTTCTTCTCTAATACACTCACCTAGAATTCTATTAGCGATTTAGTATCTAATACATAGTCTAAAATCTACAAAGATAAAAATTACAAGACTAAATAACAATTACAAACTTTCGAACGCTTAAACAATAATCTATGAAAACATAAACTTACATTTTATTTGGGGTCTAACATTGAATCCTATCTTGTCATAATCAAAACATGTAACATGAAATTTCCTAACATACCCTTTTCAGCAAAACAAAATGTGTGACAGAGGTAAAAAAGAGATCGAGATTACACACTCATATACACTAGAAAAGGTCCAAACTTTGCTGATATTATTTGAGAGAAAAAGCTTAGAAACTCCATAGCCAAAATCCTTCAAGCTTCTCAAATATATTCCAAAGACAGTCACCAATATCTCAAACCCTTCTTTAGAAGAACCCTACACTATTACTGAGATATTCCAAGTTGTTTGAACTTCCCAACATGAAACAAACCCGTTACAAAAACCTTCAACATCTTTCATCTGAGTGAGAAAGTCTGTTGATCTACAAGCAGTATTTTTGTGTGAAAAAAGCTTGTGGAAAAAGATCTTTATTGGAGCTGAAATCTGTGTGACCAAGGTGTTCCGAGATCGGTTGTAACTTGCATTATTTTTGAGTGAAAGAAGCAAGGGGATAGAGGATCGTTATTGGAGTTGAAATCTGTGTGACCAAGGAGTTCCAAGATCTACATCCAATCTCTCACTACTTTGTAGAAGTCTCTGTGTGACTCTTCGATAATCGACTTAGTGAATCTCCTCCCTGAGAAAAGGAGAAGAAGGACGTAGCTGGGATTACATCACCTATTGAACCTTACATTACACTGTCATATTATATCTTGAAATGACATTTAAACCTAATAAGCAACTAATTGGTTAAAACGAACGCTAAGCTATAAAATCATTTCCGCTGTGCTAACCCTGATGAAGTGATTGAAACGTTGCCCTACTTTGTTAATCGTTGAAATCATTAAGTCTAAGTTATCTTTTCTCAAGCGTTCAAATATTTCAAAAGTGATACAAAAGTTTTTAAAATCGAAAAAGACTTCAGGGTCTATTCAACCCCCCCTTCTAGACCCTTTCGAATGCCACTTGGGACCAACACTTTTTCACTTGGAGGGAATTTACTAAGTTGATTATCAAAGAATCACACAGAATCTTCTACAAGATAGTAAAGAGGTGAAAAATGAACTCGGGCTCTTTGATCACACAGATTTCAGCACCAATGAGGATCTTCTTCTACAAGCTTCTCTCACTCAGAAATACTGCTTGTAAGGGGTTTCAACAACTTTCTCACTCAGATGAAAGGTTGAGGGTTTTGTCACACAAGTTTTGTTTGTTTTTTTTTTTTGGAAAGATCAAACAACTTGGAATATCTCAGTAAGAGTTTAGATTTCTTCTTTGGAAGATGCTTGAGATATTTGTGACTCTCTGGAATGTATGTAAAAACTTGAAAGATTTTGGCTATGGAGTTTCTAAGCTTTTCTTGAGAAAATATTTCAGCAAAGTTTTCGCGTGTTTATCGTTCTTCTTCTTTTTATAGGGTTTGCTGGAATGAGGTATTTATAGGCAATTCTTGGGATTTGTCCATTGGACACATGTGAGCGCGTGCTCTTCACGCGGCGCGTGAATCAGTCTTTTCTCTGACATTCTTGAAATCCTGCTGGTTCCGATTGGACGGGAGCAAGTTTGAACTCTGAAAACCTGATAGTCTAGTCAAAATGTGGCTTATCCACAAGTCATAATAGCTTATCACACTTAATGCTCTTATCAGGCATTTAATGCATTCGAATTTATTTTCCGTTGGAAATAAATGTCAGTTAAATGATTGCATTTAAGTCCTTCATGACTTGAGAATTTATTTCAGGTGAATCTGATACTGATTGCTGGAGTGCTTTGAGCGCTTGATCTATAAATCCTGAAATAGTCCTTTAGCGTTTGACAGACGTTAAGAACAAATCTTTATCTTCATTTGTCTTCAGACGCTGATCTTCAACTTCATCTCTAATAGACTCACCTAGAATTCTATTAGCGATTCGGTATCTAATACGTAGTCTAAAATCTACAAAGATAAAAACTACAAGCCTAAATAATATTAAGAACTTTTAAACGCTTAGACATAAGTTCTATGAAAATATAAACTTACATTCTTTTTGGGGTCTAACATAAAATCCTATCTTGTCATGATCAAAATATCTAACATGAAATTGCCTAACAATTTTCCCCCTTTTGATGATGTCAAGACCTTAACTTTTATAACTCTTTTATAGATTAAGAGTTTAAAGAAAAGCCCAAAAAAAAAGGCACAAGTTAGCGTTAGGAAGGTTAGTTAAGTTAGCTAAAGTTAGATTAGCTTCAACAAGTTGTTTCTGTTAGAGTTAGTGCCCGGCGCACCAATTATTGGTCGCCATTCTTTGTAATAGTAAGTCTAGAGTTGAACAATCGTTTTCTTATAAATAAAGTCAATCTCTTTTTATATGTGTGGCATGTCTTTATTCTTAAATTAGTTTTTACTTTGGCTTAGAATAAAGTCCCGAAGGATCACACATAGCTATGGGACATCATTGCACATTGGGTGTGGCAATGATGGAATATGTCTCGAAGGCTGTGATCTTTAAACATTGTTCCAAGTCGTGAAAGGGTTCATCGTGATAAAGGGGTATCGGTGCAACCCAAAAGACTTGCTCATATGATGCATACTCTGGGAGAAGTGTATCTCGTTCCATAGATACTAGCATGGTGAAAGCCAATGCATATATGAGGGTTGCTATTGTGGTAATGGGCGAACTGAACAACCCTATGGAAGTTCCTAAAATGGATTCCCAGTCGAATGTGGAACTTCCAGTGGTCTTGTAGTATAAGAGTAATCCTTATGGACCTAAGATTCCATTGGATGTCTTATGCGTAATCGCGCATGTTCTTGATTTGTTACATGATCACTTTAGATGATCGAATATGGGCAAACTCAGACATGCACGTCTTAAGTAGTAAGGCACGTGAGAATTAAAAGGAATCTATCTCTCACATTAGCCAGTCGGTTAATCTCCTAGGGTTACATATTGAATCGACTTAAGGAATCTTCGGCCGAAGTATGATATCTAAAGAGGCATAGAGTT
Source organism: Buddleja alternifolia (assembly GCA_019426215.1). Taxonomy (NCBI): domain Eukaryota; kingdom Viridiplantae; phylum Streptophyta; class Magnoliopsida; order Lamiales; family Scrophulariaceae; genus Buddleja; species Buddleja alternifolia. Next base: position 16,728,420 of record CM033407.1, on the reverse strand, counting down.
TCCTCGTTTAGATAGTCGAAGTTGATTTCACATAACGTGGGAAACATAATATTGAATTAATAGAGCTTCGACCTTAGCCACTGCTCTAGATTCAATCGGGAGATTAGATAGAGGGATCTTACTTATGCGAGGATCAAGATCGCAAAAGGCGTATCTTTACTTTTCATTTTATCTAGGTCTTCGGGACCCTATGCTAGGTGGGCAACCGCGATTTGTAAGTGCCGAGAATTAGCTTGGTGACTGATTCGAGACTTGATTAAATCAAAAGATTGATTTAATCTAGTACTTTCCATTTTAGGAAAGTACACTAGCACTGTGGGAAGGTGTACTTACTACTAGATAGAAACGAGCCTAAGGGGTCACACACTAACTCGAGAGAGTCACAGCTTGAATAGATGTGATTAATCAATTTCGAGGAAATTGAGGGAATTAGGAAAGTGTAGTACTTTCCTAATATGGAATATAAATTAATTGAAGGATTCAATTAATTTTACTCTTTTAATTAATCTTGTAGAATTAATTAAATTAATGGACCTAGTAGAGTCCAAGTATTTAATTTAATTGGGTAGAGCCCATGTTAAATAAATAAATGTTGGAATTAGTTGGTTGGATTTAATTTGACTTGTATTTAATTGATGGGTTGAACCTATAATTAAACTGAGAAGTCAAAATTAAATCGTAGAATCCAATAGACTTGTGTTGACCGATTTTTATGAGAAAAAATAAGGGAAGGGGCGGTTTTTATGTGGTGGAGGAGGAAAAGAGTTTTCCCCTCCTCCAAGTCTTCATAGGATAAGGATTACTAGAGAGTCTGGGAGAAAGAAAGTTTCATTTTCCTAATAGGACTCTAGGTAATCTTCACTTATAAATAAGAGATGAAGAAGACTAAATAAGTATGAATAATTGGTGGAAAAATTCGCCCCCTTTCTTAGACCTAAAAATCGGCCACCACTCTTTCCCTTTCCAACAAGACGTCGTTCTATTCATGTGTTGAATTAAACGACTGACACGACAAAATCCTAGCAAGAGAACTAGATCGTGTAAGTAGTAAAGTGGATGTTCAAGTCCGGGGTTATCGTATCCGCAGGGACAACTATAATCTAAGTACTAAGACTACTGTATTACCCAATTCTAAGTTAGATCGGTCGATAAAAGGTTTGATTTAAACTAATTTAACTAAGTTAAGCACTAAAATGAGATATAACCAAATAAGTGGAAGAAACAATAGAAGAGAAGCGATTAAGGCACATGGTTCAACCATTTATGTATTTCGATCGTGATTAAGGTTCTATTGGATTATTAGATGGATTTAGCCAAGGCGAAATTCCCTAACATACATACTACCCAATCTCTTGGCATAGCAACCCTACCTTAGTTAACGATTTCCTATATATCTCTATATGAAAACCCGTCTTAACAAAGATGCATTTAAGGTCTAGGAATTCCCCACGTGAATGGAAAGCCACCTAAAGAAATCGAGTCTATCTCTAGTCGGTTTAACTATAGGGTATTCAATGTTTATATCTTCCCTAGGTTATTATCTCTCGATCTCTAACCTAGGCATTTTATCAAACACTTGGTGATCAAGCAAATGTAGCATTGAGATCAAATATTGAATACATAGCTAAAACCAAAATTAATCCAATAAAAACCAACAAATCAACAATCAAAATAACATAAATGGCCTATCCATGGCCTCAATCAAACAAGTTTAGCTCATATTCATGTCAAAAGTGCAAATATAAATCATATAAGTCATAAGAGGTTTGAACAAATTCAAGAAATAAATATGTAAAAACTACCTAATTCTTGTAGAAATGTGGATTCCTTGTTGAATTCTCCGTCTTTTCACGAATCCGGGCCTTCAAGTAGACGTTTTGACCTTCAAAATCACTCTCCCGAGCTCCCTCTCCCTCTCTTTTGGCGTGGCTGCTGCTATCTATGGTGAGTTAGGGTAAAAAATAGCTAAAAGGGGTATTTATAGACCAACCCGCTGCCTCGAACGCCGCGGCGTTCGCTTGTTGAACGCCTCGGCGTTGGCTACTGCATGTGAACGCCGCGGCGTTCGTCCCCTGCTGCTCCAGCCAGTTTTGGTAAACTTCGCATAACTTTCTCTACCGATGTCGGAATTCACTGATTCAAGTTGATGTAGAATCCTAAAACAAAGATCTACAACTCTCCAGAAGACACTAGGGCCGAAATCAAACGTTAAAGATGACAAAATTGTCTCACAAGTCACTGAATGAGAAAACTCCATCGTAAGACATCTCTTCCGATGACGTTTTCACCTCCTTCCCTACATATCTGATCTTTGTCTTCAACATAAGAAATGTACCTTTTCCTCTTATCTTTCCATTGGTAAATCAAGTGTGTAATTTGGACATGGGTAGAGAACTCTATTCAATAAACTCTATCACTGCGCAGACAGTTTGTATCTTTATGCATGATTTACCTTCAATCCTTGTTTTTCCTCCAAATGATATGTTATTCTAGAAAATATGAGAAAACAAGGGTCCAAGCATCATATGTCATCAAATTATCATGAAAACAATCAAAACCAAGTCAGTAAACGGGGGAAAACTAGTGTAAAAATAACATATATCAACTACCCCCAAACTTAGCTTTGATCGTCCTCGATCAAATACAATCAAGCACACACATGAAGATTGAAATTTTCATTTTCCAATTCATACACACAACAGCAAGCATTATATCTTCAAAATTGATTATGAAAAACTACACGATGCTTTTGAACATTCAACAATTTGAAAACCTCACAAAATCTTAGTTTCCATCCCTAAATCATGAACTCCCACGCCCATGTTCATGTCAAGAGCACACTTTAGACAAGATTATGCAAATCAATTGGAAAGTAAAGACATTGGAACAATTCAACATTCATTAACCCATCGGTGTGTATAAAGTGCAAAAGTCACAATCAAAAGGTCTTTCCGGTTTGTAACGTAAGGCTAGGTGATGGCTAGGACCGGAAGATATGGATAAAGTGACTAAGTCAAGAGAGCCTATAACTCAAAATCATCAATCTAAATTCACAAATAGACTACATAAACTTTCACAACTTATCACTTATCCCTTTTTCATTCTCTTTTGCTTTTCACCTTACAACCCCCAAACTTGTTTCTTTTCATATCAGGTTGTACACAGAATTCCAAGCCAAATGATCAAAATGAGTGCCAAGATTCAAGCCTAGTCGAGAGCACAATTTTTTTTCATATATATATCTATCTCTCTCTCGACTATTTAGCCCATTGCTCAAGTTTTCATTTCATCCCCTTTTTTACATAATACTTCAAACCTCCAATATCCCAACATGGCCAAAACATCACTATCTAACTCATATACATTCAAATCAAAACAAGGTGACTACCCATATTCAAGTGAAATGATATGAAGTTCTAAACTCTCTTGATTGGGTGCAAGACATTGTTTTTCTTTTAGGGTAGAAGGTGGTTGTCGTGGCTTATGAAATAAAGTCGAATGGTGGTTTCTAGTGTGCTTAGCACACTCCATTCTTATCAATACGGCTCAAATCAAGGTCTAGAGATTATGCAATATAGAGAAGGCCAAAATGTAAGGCTAACAACAATGAAAGATGGCCTAAATCATTTTATGACTTCACAACATTAAAACACGCTTCAAAGTCAACAAAATTGAAAGTCCAAAGTTTTAAATCCTCAAAAAAATCGCATAAGCATGACTAAAAAGGGCTTTCAAGTCACAACATATGACATGTTGACCACAGATAAGAAACTTTGACTTCGAGAGAGTGGAAATATTCAAACGCATTATGCTCTTATGCAAGGGTGCACCAATTCATGAATTCTATATCAACAAGGTTGTACCCCCAAACTTAAATTAAACATTGTCCTCAATGTTCATGAAATAAATGCAATGTAAGAGGGATAAGCGATACAACCCTGAAATGGAGAGAAACGGAGGGAGCATGGTGGTGGGCTCATATCCCAGGATCAAACTGTGATCAAAACCTGAACGAGAGAAAACTCAAAGGAAACCATATCAAAACGAGTTAAGGGGGAGGGAAACAAGACAAGGGCACAAAAGAAAAGAAAGAAAGCAATAAAAGAAACTTGGGCTGCCTCCCAAGAAGCGCTTGTTTAACGTCATTAGCTCGACTCCTTGCATTGCTCACGGTGGATTGTAAGGAGCAATGCCAACTTTGTAGGGACGAGTTTTCTTATGCTTTTTCCAATTGCGTAATGGCATATCCCCTCCAATCTTTATCATAAAACCTGGAATAATAAAAAGTGAGCACAAATTCTCTTCTATAAATATGTAATTGAAATGCAAAGAGTAATGTGTAAATTCTAGAGGAGGGGGATCATCAATTGATGGATACAATTGGTGTGTGACTGTCTCAAACTCCCCTAGTCTTGTCGTTGGCAACCTCAATGGTGAAATCTCCAAGTGATTTATATACCCTATGATTTTGTCATTCTCATCCGTAGTATCACTTGATTTCATTGTGTATGTCTCGGATGAATCATTGAAGTTGCATACTTTGACTTGACCATCTTCCACTATATCCCTCCGGTGATTGATGGATTCTCTTAAGAATTCAAGGGATATGATGGTAGGTGGCATTGGGTTCTTGAAGATTTCTAATGTTCTTTCTTGGCTATGTCGTGAAATGGATTTAAAAATCTCTTTCTTCATTCGTATATGCTCAGTTGTTTTTGCCTCTATTTTGACACACATGGATTCGGGAGGTGGTTCTTCTTTAGTGATAGGATGTAGACATTGTAGTTCTAAATCAATACCTTGTTCAACTTCTATATTGAGGGATGCCTCATTCTCTTTGGTGCTACTCTCCATGGTGCAAGGCGCTCTTTCCTTCCATAAGTTGACTGCTTGATTTACTAATCTTGCCACTTCCTTTCTATGAGCTTCTGACTCCTTTCTTCGAGCTTCTGACTCCTCGAAACTTGCTTCTGCCTCCTTTATGCTAGCTTGTACCCATACACTAAATTCATTCCCCAAGGCCTCAATTTTAGACCTCGTCTCTAGCTCTTGTTGATGAAAACTATCATGTTGTTGGTAAGGAAGCCTACCGGCATGGTCAAACCCCGATGAGAGTATCATTGCATCATTGTTGTAACTCCATGTTGAGCTTGGATGATTTATCCAACCAGGATGTATCATGTTATTTTGACATGTTGAGCTTGGGTGATTTATCCAACCGGGATGGTAGGATGGCTCATAGTATTCCATTTGCATTGAGCTTGATGTGGTGATTGATGAATCCATATCCTGACATGGCCATTGAAAGTTATAAGCACTCATATCTTCAAAAACTAGAAATATACAAAATAAAAAATTGACATAAGCTCAGAACGAATAAGAGAATCTCGATATTAGATACCATAGTTGTCCCCGGCAACGGCGCCAAAAACTTGACATGACAAAATCCTAGCAAGAGAACTAGATCGTGTAAGTAGTAAAGTGGATGTTCAAGTCCGGGGTTATCGTATCCGCAGGGACAACTATAATCTAAGTACCAAGACTACTGTATTACCCAATTCTAAGTTAGATCGGTCGATAAAAGGTTTGATTTAAACTAATTTAACTAAGTTAAGCACTAAAATGAGATATAACCAAATAAGTGGAAGAAACAATAGAAGAGAAGCGATTAAGGCACATGGTTCAACCATTTATGTATTTCGATCGTGATTAAGGTTCTATTGGATTATTAGATGGATTTAGCCAAGGCGAAATTCCCTAACATACATACTACCCAATCTCTTGGCATAGCAACCCTACCTTAGTTAACGATTTCCTATATATCTCTATATGAAAACCCGTCTTAACAAAGATGCATTTAAGGTCTAGGAATTCCCCACGTGAATGGAAAGCCACCTAAAGAAACCGAGTCTATCTCTAGTCGGTTTAACTATAGGGTATTCAATGTTTATATCTTCCCTAGGTTATTATCTCTCGATCTCTAACCTAGGCATTTTATCAAACACTTGGTGATCAAGCAAATGTAGCATTGAGATCAATATTGAATACATAGCTAAAACCAAAATTAATCCAATAAAAACCAACAAATCAACAATCAAAATAACATAAATGGCCTATCCATGGCCTCAATCAAACAAGTTTAACTCATATTCATGTCAAAAGTGCAAATATAAATCATATAAGTCATAAGAGGTTTGAACAAATTCAAGAAATAAATATGTAAAAACTCCGTAATTCTTGTAGAGATGTGGATTCCTTGTTGAATTCTCCGTCTTCTCACGAATCCGGGCCTTCAAGTAGACGTTTTGACCTTCAAAATCACTCTCCCAAGCTCCCTCTCCCTCTCTTTTGGCGTGGCTGCTGCTATCTATCGTGAGTTAGGGTAAAAAATAGCTAAAAGGGGTATTTATAGACCAACCCGCTGCCTCGAACGCCGCGACGTTCGCTTGTTGAACGCCTCGGCGTTGGCTACTGCATGTGAACGCCGCGGCGTTCGTCCCCTGCTGCTCCAGCCAGTTTTGGTAAACTTCGCATAAATTTCTCTACCGATGTCGGAATTCACTGATTCAAGTTGCTGTAGAATCCTAAAACAAAATCGAAAAATCGCCATGAGACACTAGGGCCGAAATCAAACGTTAAAGATGACAAAATTGTCTCACAAGTCACTGAATGAGAAAACTCCATCGTAAGACATCTCTTCCGATGACGTTTTCACATCCTTCCCTACATATCTGATCTTTGTCTTCAACATAAGAAATGTACCTTTGCCTCTTATCTTTCCATTGGTAAATCAAGTGTGTAATTTGGACATGGGTAGAGAACTCTATTCAATAAACTCTATCACTGCGCAGACAGTTTGTATCTTTATGCATGATTTACCTTCAATCCTTGTTTTTCCTCCAAATGATATGTTATTCTAGAAAATATGAGAAAACAAGGGTCCAAGCATCATATGTCATCAAATTATCATGAAAACAATCAATACCAAGTCAATAAACGGGGGAAAACTAGTGTAAAAATAACATATATCAACGACTTAGAAAATATTCCTACCATTCACATAATCAAGCCTAAGTTAAGCTTAGAATCATTTTGTTGTCTAGCACGCAAGGCAAGACGATTGGTGACTTGAACGAGGTGTGGATACATCTTAGAGGTGCGACACTTGGAGCACTCTAAACCGGGAGATACGAAAAGACAACGGGTAATTTCTCACCCAAGGGAAATTGTGTGGATTTGCATCACAGGATTGCTGAGATCCAAAGTACGAGGTGAAACAAAATTTTAGAAAGGTATAATTTTGTTTACCTCCTTATCAAATTCGATCGAACCAATTCCATATTGCAGTTTTCATGTGGTCGTACGTTTACTTTTGTAAAATTTTAATTTTCGCTGCCACGAGCCACCCGAGGGAATGAGTCAACCCAACAGTGGTATCAGAGCCATGGTTTGGCTCGATCAAATTTTTGTATGATTATGCATGTTTGTTTTTACGTTTTAATTGTAAAATCGAAAGTATGATAATCAATATGTTCATCAAAAGACTAGGATTGATTTTGATTTGGGATGTTGTTTGATTTTTATGATTTTAATGTTTAAAAGTCATTGGTTTTAAAAATCATGAAATAAATTTGGGTATATGATTATTTTCGAAGGTTTTGATCGAGTTTTATCAAATCACCTTTGGTGGGGTGTTGCGAGATGGTTGAACCGAAGGTTTAATCAACAAGTAATAAAACTCAGACCTTAGGAGAATTTAGATTCGTTAATCGAAACTCGAAAGAATCACGAGCGTGCAAAAAACTGATTTGAAAATCGCAAACAGCAACAGCCGCTACACGCGGCGCCCGTATGACCGACCACGCCAACAGAAAGTTAAATAAAAAAATTATATATAATTTTTCCTTTCTTCTTACTTTCTGGAATTGGGTGACCCAAAGATCTTACCTATGATGTTTTAGGCTTATAAACTCTGAGAAAGGTTTTAGAAATCAATATCGAACTTATCCCAATGATATTTGCAATCTAGTTTGAATGATGAATGGGTAAAATTTACGTTATCGCATATATGTTTGTTGCTTGGCATGTTTATGTGATAAAAGGATGAACCACGAGCCTAGTTGTAGTGTTGGTTTTCTATGTATGTAATTATTCTAGAGTTGTAAATAATAGCCGGTTTGGCTCTTTACTTTTCCATATAGTAGATTAGTAGTTTTTTGGTATTCTATGTAATCGAAGACGGAGCCAAAACTTGAAGACTTGTATGCTGAGGCGATACCATTGTAATAGTCTAGGTTGTTTTCACTTTCTAGAATGTCCAAACCCACTTTGGCTCGAGTGGGTTACTAGGTTAGGGCTCGAGGTGGTTCATCCTCAATTTTACCGCTTTGTGGATGTTTTATTTATCGGTCTATGATGATTATGTGATGTAATGCATGCATAGGATAGATAACTAAAACAAGATAAATAAATCTGTTGAGACCCCCCAAAAAGCATGTTATATTCCCTTCTGCGAAAATATTAGGCTAATGTGATAGTAAGAATGAAATTCTATTGTCATGCCTTCCATCATAAGTATTCACCATGTGAAACGCCGCTAAAGGTTCAATCCTTTTGCTCAGAAAGTGGGGTGGATTGGATCCGAGGTAGGCTGTGAGTGTTTACTAAGCACTACGGTGCCCCGTGGAAATCGGTTGGTTTCATTGCTTTGCTCATAAAATGGGGGCAATGAAATTGATGGTTATACATGGGATATTTGATAGGTCAAGCCTAACATCGTCCCTCATGTGTTTGCTTAGAAAATGGGGCACATGTGGGAGATGAGGAAAACCATCTTGAGAACTATCTAAAAAGATAGAAGGTCCGGTAAGGCTACTATTCAAAATCATCGTATGTTAGCTCAGAAAATGGGGCATATGATGAAGTGAGAATAGATCTCAAGCCAACAAAAGAAACTAACGTTTCTTTGAATCATGTCAAGAGGGTGGTGTGATTTGAGAAAAATAGTGGGAGACTTGTACAATTAAAGACCAAATAGTATAAGGACTTTATTTGAAAATCCGTTACTAACTGTCTCTTATGCATTTTTGTAGATAAATGAAAATGGCTAAAAATCCTCTTTATAAAATTCTTGAAATCAACAAACTGAATGGACCAAACTTTTCGGACTTGCTTAGAAACCTAAAAACCGTTCTTCAATATGAAAAGAAGGATTATATCCTGACGGATACAGTGTGTACCCGGGGTGGTTGATTACCACGAACCGATGGAGGAGGCGGTGGAGGTGCCGGTTGCATAGCTTGAAACAGATTTTGCAACCACTCCCTATTCTCCGGAAGATTCATATCGGGAAAATTCCCATTCGGATTAGGATTGAAATTGTGTGCCATTTCTCGAGCACTTCTACTATCTCGAAGAACACGCTCAATCTCGGGCTCGAAATCATAGAAGGGCTCGTTGGATGAGCGGGTCATACACCACAAACCAAACCTATCAATTAAGCACAAGAAACAAAAATTAGACTAATACGAAAATAAAGGAAAAACAAGAAGAAAACACACAACTAAGAATTATGAAAAACGTAAACGAAAATCAAAAACTAAAAATAAACAAGTCCCCGGCAACGGCGCCAAAAACTTAACATGCTAGAATCTAACGTGCTTGGATAGCAATTATACTAATCGTGCGTAGTAATAAGTGGACTAAAAGTTCGGGTTGTCGAACCTCAAGGACTAGGTATTTTAGTTTATGATTAACAATAAAAGAAAAACAATTAAAGTAACGTGCAAGAATTGATAGAACAAACGAAGGATGAAAGAGGAATGAACTATAGATTAAAACTCACGTATGATAAAATGACCAAGGCACATGCTACAACCGAATCTACTCGCCACTATATATGGTTACTCCTTGAATTATTAGACCCCTATTGCTCTGGTGGAAATTCCTAAGCTAACTATTACCTGATGTCTCGGCTCATAATAATCCTATGATTAATTGACGGTTCTCTAAATATGTCTATTCGAGAATCTAATCAATAACCATGCATTAACGTTCTAGAGTTTCCCCGGATTAATCCGGCTAACAGCATCCGAAAATCTTTACCTATTTCTAGGGGCAATTCCACATTAGTTTCGGATGATGCGTTAATTCCCTTGCACCCTAACCTATCTTCTCCCGAACGACTAGACTAGGCAAGATAACAAGCATATGTTGATCAAGCACATGATTGGAATGAAAGCATAGAATTAACACACAAAGCAATAGAAGAATTAATACAAAAATCACTTCATATAGAATGACTCATAAATTCGGCCTTCACATGGCCTTAGTCTCACAAATTTAGCTCATAATCAATAGCATAAAAGAGCCTAATGTAGTTATATACATAATCATAGACAAGTATGTAATGAAAAACATATAAAAACTCCCTATATTGCTTGATTGATGATGTATCCGAGTCAAGAGCTTCAATCCCAAGCTAAACCTCCTTCGTAGCCTCTAAGAGTTGATGAAGAATGGCCCAAAACCCAGCAAATCGCCTCCAATCTCCCAGATTTCGAACCCCTCCTCCTTGCTGAAATTTGGCTTTTATACACTTGAAAAACGGTTACGCCGGTGCCTAGGCGCAGACTTGCGGCGCCTAGGCGCGGCCTACGTGGAGTACCTTTCTTGGGGAATAAGTCCAGCGGCGCCCAGGCGTGGTGAGAACGGCACTCGAACGCAGACAATACGGCGCCTAGGCGCGGGTAAGACGACGCCTAGGCGTGGACAACAGGCTGAAGAACTTACTACTTCTTACTCAGCGCCCGGGCGTGGTCATACTGGCGCCTGGGCGTGGTCAACAGGCTCGAAATTGTGTCTTGCATCGTTTTTTGCCTTTTCTTCGTGTGCTCTCGTTTATCACCTGAAACCACTTAACACCCTGATTAAACGTAAATGTGGTATGATTTAGGTAATAAATAAATCTAAAATTGTCAGATCATAGTCTTAAAAACACGTAAGAACGCCTCTTATCAACTCCCCCAAACTTATCAATAGCTCGACCTCGAGCAATAAGCTATAGGATAGGAAAAACATCATCAATCACGGGAGAAACAAAAAGAAAAACTACCTAACTCTCTTTCGTGGAGTATACGGTTGCATTTAGCGTATGCAACAAGCCTTTGAACCCTTGAGTTACCTCAAAGGACGAGTTATAGTCTCGTGAGGGTTTGCATACGATATGCCCACAAAATCGACAGATTTTCAACCATACTTAAACAACGCAAATCAATATGATTAATAATAAAGCAATGGCATGAATTCATCTGTTTAAGCTCAAGATTATATATATATACACGTCACATACTTGCTTATGTTACGCCTTAACCTTGAAAAGACCATCCTAAGGGTGTGGTGTAATAAATCTAAGGTATTATAATCGAGTGGCATTCTTACCACTTTTCAAGCATTAATCCCATATCTTATCGACTTTCGATTAGTCACACGGTCATGAAAATTGAAGAACACTTCATAGCCACTTAAAATTTCATCAATTTATCCACATTGGGCCTTTACTTATGCAACATTCAACTCAAAACAAAATAGGCTAGACCATGTGCAATGTTCGGTTCTCTTAGGCTTTCTATGACACCCTTGTAACGAGCTTTAAGCCAATAACTCCCAAACCGAACGATTTTAAGGTATTAAGTGTAGAGACACTCCTAAGGGCTTAATCACTCGAGTGCCAAAGGCCACACAACCAAACTAGGTCCTTATTCTCTTTACACTTTCATTGGCTTGAGCATTGCTCAAATTAGCTTAATAGTACAGTATTCTAGGCATGGTACTCTTCGCCCCCAGTATCTATTAAGCCTGACTTTGCAGTCATACCAATTTTCAACCTCTTTATTCTTTTTAAGCAAACAAAAACATTCTCAACTCATAACACATGTGAAACATCTAAGTTGATATTTCCGGGATCAAGCCTTTAAGTGTTTCAAAATGGGTGTCCACTCAACTCCTCTACCCTTGACTTATGTGCGCATGTGAGTCATCTTAAGGACTATCTAATCTTGTTTAGGGTCCTCTTGAGCAAGGAAACAATGTGTAAAGTTCATTTAAGTCCAAATTGATAGAGAAAACATGCCATGGGTTCAAATTAACCATTCTCAAAGCATCAATTGAAAGGTTGAACTTCTATCCAAAAAAAAATTAAAATTGCACACATTTCACATGTAGAGGTACAACACCCCCCCAAACTTGGACCGAAATATGTAAAACATGAATAAACATGACTATAATGGATCTAGTATACCGCCTCAAACTTAGAATGAACATTGTCCCCAATGCTCAAAAAAAGGGAAGGGAAAAGTACACGTCACCATAGGGGTGCTGAAAAGCAGACCCGAGTCCTCGAATGCAAATGTGTCCAAGAGTGGCAACAGCGGTGTGAGCAATGAATGCAACAACTACACATTAAACAATGCTAGCCAGATAAAACGTTAAGTAATGGATAGAAGCGAGAAACGAAACACAACCAACAACAAAACACAAGACAACTAAAACAAACATGCATCTACTAAAATAAAACGGAAGAAAAAAACATAACAAAAACGAAAATGAAATGAAAATAAAATTAGCAAATTTGGGTTGTCTCCCAAGAAGCGCTTGTTTATAGTCATTAGCTTGACTTTTGTGTTTTAAGGTTCAAATAGGTGGCCCATTTAGAACAACAATCTCCTTGCCATTCCTCCTTTTCTTCTTAAATCCCACTTGCCTCCACTCATATTGCGGTGTTTTGCGATAAGCCCTTTGTGTCGGATTTGTCTTATCGATCTCATGAACACATAGATGTGGTGGAATGTACCTCATGCAAAACTCATCTTTTCTCACCTTGCCTTGTTGCTCATTGGGGACCTCATCCTCCACCGTAAGAGTGCCCTTAGTCTTACCAAATGTGCATTGCTCATCAAACAAAAGGTGAATAGCATCGCATATGAACAAGTAAGATCAGCCATAGGCGGTTGCATGTCATGACAAACATCGAATATCACCTTTTCATCACCCACCTTCAATGTCAACTTACCCTTTCCTATGTCGAGCTTGGCGTTGCTAGTGGCTAGGAAGGGTCTTCCTAGAATCAAGGGGACATCAATGTCACTATCCATTTCGAGAACCACGAAGTCGACCGGATAGAAGAACCTGTCAACTTGTACAATGACATCCTCGATAATGCCCTTTGGTTTCTTGATAGAGCGATCCGCCAATTGCATGGACATGGATGTTGGCGTAAGATCTCTAAGGCCTAGCTTCTTAAAAATAGAGTAGGGAAGAAGGTTGATACTTGCTCCCGAATCACAAAGAACTTTGTCGAACTTGAGATGGCCAATAGTGCACGGTATTGTGAGGCTCCCTGGATCCTTTAGCTTGCAAGGTAATTTGTTAAGTAACACGGCGGAGCACTCCTCGGTTAGACAAACCATTTCATTTTCCTCCCACTTTTTCTTGTTGGATAGAATATCTTTGAAGAACTTAATATAATTTGGCATTTGCAAAATAGCGTCCACAAAAGGAATATTTATCCTCACCTCACGAAGAATAGACAAAACACAGAGGAAACTCGGATCCATCTCCTTCTTTTTCCTTTTCTGTGCATTTGGAAAGGGAAGACGGATCTCTATGGGAGGAGGAGGCATTGGAGTCGAGGAACCAAGACTAGAAGTAGCAGGAGGCGGCGCCTGGGCGTGATCATGATGGCGCTCGGGCGTCGCCTGCAGTGACAAATTTTCTTGACTGTGTGTGGACGGCGCCTGGGCGTCGTCAACCTCGCGCCTAGGCACGGTAGATAGTGTTGCATCATTTTCCAAATGCTTCCCACTCCTTAAAGTAATTGCATAGCATTGTTCTTTCGGGTTCTTCTCTGTGTCGCTTGGTAGAGTTCCCGGGGCTCTTGCACTCACCGCGGAGGATATTTGACCCATTTGTGTCTTAATATCCTTCATCTCCATGAACATATCCTTCATCATATTACAGAGTTCATTGATCGCCGTATCCGATTTCTTTATTTGAGCATCAAGTCGCTCGTCGATCGTGGGAGGTCGTACTTGCCCTTGCCCTTGTACATGGAGATTGCCTTACCTCGGAGGTGGGTTGTTGAAAGGAGGCCTCGGGGCTTGGTAAATGCCTGGATGTGCGTTTTGTGAGAGGTTTGGCCTCTTTGGAAAGTTTTCGGGTATGTGAAAATTCAATTGGTGCCGGTTGTGATTCCCAACAACGTTTACATCTACAACCTCCGGTTCCGGGGCAACCACTTCTTCTAATTCTTGCACACAAGCAACCCTTCGATTTGGTGGACAAATCTCATCATCATCTTCGGGATAAAGTTCATCCTCCCTAGCCATTTGCTCAAGCTTAATGCACACGGAAAGACTATCAAGGCCTAAAAGGTCACCACCGGCTCCCGCATTGAGTCGGTGTCGAATCCTAGATCGGACTCCATTATAAAAGTGTTGCACTTGCTCGTCTCGTGTATAATTGTGATCGGGGCACTTTCGAAGCATTATCTTGTACCTTGCCCATGCGGATGCTAAGGACTCGTTCCGTGTTTGTTTGAACCCCTTGATCTCACTTCTAAGCTCATTGACTTTTGATGGAAGGAAAAATTTGTTGAGAAACTCGTCTACTAGATCATCCCATGTTCCAATTGATTGTGGGGGAAATGACTTGTACCAAAGAGTTGCATCCTCCTTCAAAGAGAAATGAAATAATCAGAGGCGAATGGCATCAAGATCCCGTGGGTTGAATTGCATAGTAGAGATCACATTCTCAAAGTGATTTAAGTGGTCATGAGGTGAGTCTCGCGAGTCACCATAAAACGGCTCCGCTTGAACCATTCCGAACATATGAGAAGGAATGTGGAAATGTGGAGAAGCAAAGTCCGGGAAGAGAATTGGTCCCGGTGTAGTGTGTACCCGGGGTGGTTGATTACCACGAACCGATGGAGGAGGCGGTGGAAGTGCCGGTTGCATAGCTTGAAACAGATTTTGCAACCACTCCCTATTCTCCGAAAGATTCATATTGGGAAAATTCCCGTTCGGATTAGGATTGAAATTGTGTGCCATTTCTCGAGCTCTTCTACTATCTCGAAGAACACGCTCAATCTCGGGCTTGAAATAGTAGAGGACTCGTTGGATGAGCGGGTCATACACCACAAACCAAACCTATCAATTAAGCACAAGAAACAAAAATTAGACTAATACGAAAATAAAGGAAAAACAAGAAGAAAACACACAACTAAGAATTATGAAAAACGTAAACGAAAATCAAAAACTAAAAATAAACAAGTCCCCGGCAACGGCGCCAAAAACTTTACACGCTAGAACCTAATGTGCTTGGATAGCAAGTATACTAATCGTGCGTAGAAATAAGTGGACTAAAAGTCCGGGTTGTCGAACCTCAAGGACTAGGTATTATAGTTTATGATTAACAATAAAAGAAAGCCAATTAAAGTAACGTGCAAGAATTGATAGAACAAACGAAGGATGAAAGAGGAATGAACTATAGATTAAAACTCACGTATGATAAAATGACCAAGGCACATGCTACAACCGAATCTACTCGCCACTGTATATGGTTACTCCTTGAATTATTAGACTCCTATTGCTCTGGTGGAAACTCCTAAGCTAACTATTACCCGATGTCTTGGCTCATAATAATCCTATGATTAATTGACGGTTCTCTAAATATGTCTATTCAAGAATGTAATCAATAACCATGCATTAACGTTCTAGAGTTTCCCCGGATTAATCCGGCTAACAGCACCCGGAAATCTTTATCTATTTCTAGGGACAATTCCACATTAGTTTCGGATGATGCGTTAATTCCCTTGCATCCTAACCTATCTTCTCCCGAACGACTAGATTAGGCAAGATAACAAGCATATGTTGATCAAGCACATGATTGGAATGAAAGCATAGAATTAACACACAAAGCAATAGGAGAATTAATACAAAAATCACTTCATATATAATGACTCATAAATTCGGCCTTCACATGGTCTTAGTCTCACCAATTTAGCTCATAATCAATAACATAAAAGAGCCTAATGTAGTTGTTAGGAATTTCATGTTAGATGTTTTGATGATGACAATTAGGATTCCATGTTAGACCCCAAGAAATGTAAAGTATAAAGGCTTTCGTAGAACAAATGTATAAGCGCCTGAAAGCTCGTGTTTTTATACTAGGCTTGTATTTTTATCTTTATAGAGTTTAGACTAAGAATGTGATACTAAATCACTAGAAGAATTCTGTGTGAGTCTACCAAGTGATGAAGTTGAAGATCAAGCGTCTGAAGAAACAGTAAAGATAAAGATTAGTCTCAAGCGTCCGTCAAACGCTAAAAGACTATCCCAGGTTACGAACTCAGCGCTCAAGATTTGTTGTGGACCTTAGACCAAGTACTTAACACTAAGTCAATGATAGAATTCTGAGTGAGTCTATCAAAGATAAAGTGAAAGGACAAGCATCTAAAAATCGGGCAAAGATTGTGACCCTTCTCAAGCGTCTGATTAACAAAGAAGGCTACTTTAAAAAAAAAAAAGCCTAAACTCCAAAGGCTCAAGCGCCTAGTTCTCCAAGCGTAACCTGAAGATTCAAATCCAAGTTATCAAAGATGCATGAATCAACGGAAATTATTTCCAAACGGAAATAAGACAAGATGCATCAAAAGTCGGATAAGTGCTATTAAAATATAAGCACTACAACTTATGGGCAAGCCATATCTTTGACCGAGACTGTCAGATTTATGAAACCAAGACCATGCCTAACCAATTAAATATACCCAAAGTTAGGATTGTCAGAACTCATGGAATGTTTAGGGAAACGAGATTCCAACCGTGTCCAACGGACAAAATCTCAAAACAAACTATAAATAACCTTTTCAGCAAAAGGGACATAGAACATACATATAGAAAAACATCTGGACGTAAAAATAAGAAAAAGGGTTCAAAACGTTGCTGAATTTATTTGAAAGAAAAGGCTTATAAACTCCAGAGCCGAAATCCTTTAAGCTTCTCAAATACATTCCTAGACAGTCACCCATATTTCAAACCTCTTTTTTAAGAAGAACCTACACTACTATTGAGATATCTCCAAGTTGTTTGAACTTTTCAAAAACAAACAAACTCGTGACCAAAACCATCAACACCTTTCATCTGAGTGAGAAAGCTTGTTGACTTACAAGCAATATTTTTGTGTAAAAGAAGCTTGTGGAAGAAGATCTCTACTGGAGCTGAAATCTGTGTGACCAAGGAGTTCCGAGATCAAGCGTAACTTGCACCATTTCTGAGTGAAAGAAGCAAGGGGATAGAAGGTCTTTAGTGGAGCTGAAATCTGTGTGACCAAGGAGTTCTAAGATCATATCCAATCTCCCTCTATTTTGTAGAAGTCTCTGTGTGACTCTTCGATAATCATCATAGTGGAAAACCTCCCTGATAAAAGGAGAAGAAGGACGTAGCTGGGATTACATCACCCAGTGAACCTTATAAATATACTGTGTCATTTACTGCTTTAACTATTTACTGCTTTATTGCTTTACTATTCATATTGTATATTCTTTGATAAAGTTTTAAAACAACTAAGCGACTACTTTTAATTAACAAATCGAACGCTAAGCTATAAAATACTTCCGCTGTGCTAACCCTGATTTAGTGACTAAACTCTGCCCTACTTTGGTAAGCGTTGAAATCACCAAGTCTAAGTTAACTTTTCCCAAGCGCCTGAAACCAGCGCTTAAGTCATTATCTCTCAAGCGCCGCACCCAGCGCTCAAAGCTTTCCAAGCGTTCAAATACTTCAAAGTGATACGAATTTTTAGAAGTCAAAAAATGACTTCAGGGTCTGTTCAACCCCCCCTTCTAGACCTTTAACATATACCACTTGGGACCAACAAGTGGTATCAGGGCAGTTGAAGTTGAAACCTAAGCGTTTCCAAGCGTAACTGCTTGTTCAGATCCATTTTTTTTAAAAAAAATATTTATATAGTCGCTTTAAAATTACTTTAAATTTTTCATGGCATTCTCTAAAGTTCCCAAGTTGACCGAGTCAAATTATGATTCATGGAAGGTCAAAGCGTTTACTTATTTGTGTTCATGTGATGATGAAATGTGTGATATCATTTCAGATGGGCCAATCAAAATATACAAAGTTATCACCAGAGCGCCCGAAGCCACAGAAGAAACACCTGACGGTTATGTGGAGAAGCCCAAACAAGAATAGTCCACCGATGAGCGTCGACGAGCCAATCTAGACAATGTCGGTCGGAATGCGTTATACACAGCCATTGGTGACAATGACAACTTATTCAACAAAGTCAAATCATGCAATACAACTAAAGAAATTTGGGATAAGTTGGCTACTATTTGTGGTGGCTCAGCACAAATCAAGGAAAACAAATTATCAATTGCCAAAGAAAAATTCAACGGCTTCAAGATGTTATCCAATGAGACACTAGAACAATTAGACATGAGATTTACAGCTCTTGTCACAGAATTAACATCTTTGGGCATGGAACTACAAAATCGGGAAATGGTCGTCAAAATCTTCAGAAGTCTCCCGAGTAGATTCCTTATGAAAACAACTGCAATGAGAGAATCAAACAATCTGGACAGTCTAACTCCAGAAGATGCTTTTTCAGAACTCAAGGCATTTGAGTTTGAGTTGAATACGGCCAGCGATGCAGTGAGCAGTCCAGTAATTGAATCTGGAGCGCTAATGGCATCAATCAAAGGAAAATCCAGTAGTAAAGGAAAGGCTTCAGATATAAGTGAGGAAGAAGAACTAGCGCTTCTAAACAGATTCAGAAAGTTCTTGAGATATGAGAAGAAAGGAAGCAGTCCTAAACATCCAGGACAAAATTCATATCAAGCGCCTGTTCAAAATCTACAACAATATCAAACGCCTCACTATCCTGCACCATCCTCTCCAGCGCCAATTCAGCATCAAGCGTCTTCTCAGCAAGACCTCTCAGCACCAGTGGTTCCAAAACCACGATTTGCAAGATTAACAAATGAACAAAAGATGAAAACAAATCTTTGTTATAATTGCAGGAAACCAGGGCATTTCCAAGTTAATTGCCCATATCCGAATGTGTCTAAACCTACAAAGCAAGACCAAGCACACAGAAGTCAATTCAGGAATAATCTAAGGCAACAAGGATTGCTAGCAGAATCAGAACCATTTTACACACCTGAAGAGGACTTGGAATCATCAGATGAAAGCAGTGATGATGAGCCTTCAAGCGACTCAGCATTCATTTGTCTTATGGCAAGAGATGATGAAGAGTCTGACGATTCGCTATCTGAGGTAACCACTGAATTATGTCATCCCCTTTCTTATGATGAATTACTTGACAAAGTAAAAGAATATTATAATGATTGTCAAGAAGCCGCAAAAATATTTCAAAATCACCTTTACATCATCTCAGCGCTCAAGGGCGACAAAGTGACGCTCAAAGCAGAGTTGCAAATTCAGCAACAGTGCATTGAGAAGAACCAATCGCTTGAGAGTGAAATTATTCAATTAAAAGGTGATATTGATATAATAGTCAAGAGAGAAGCTGAATTGATCGCTAAACTTGCTAAATCAGAGCAGCTTATCTCATCATTATCAAAAGCTTCTAGAACGCTAGATAATGTGACTGAAGTAACCAGAGCATTTGGTGAAAAGACCGGTTTAGGTTGTGATAAATCTGGTCACAAAACCAAAGCGTCTGTGGTTATATCAACCAACAGAGGAAAAGGTGTAACCTTTGTTGGAGAAAGCTCAAACAGACAAACGCTGAATGAGACTCAGAATATTGGTATTAGATCAAATGAAAAAGCTAACACTGGCTCAGTCAAAAGAAAGACCAAAGTAAATGATCTACAAAAGAAAGTATATCCAAGCGCTCGAAGGGCTAAGGAAAAACCTTCTACAAGTAAATCAAACGCTAAGCGTCTAGCACCAAAAGTGCATCCTAAGCCAATATCAAGGAAATACCAATGTCAATATCCGCAAAGATCTAGATCATATTATCGACACTATGATAACCATGATTATGATTGTGATTATTGCTATTATCAAGGATATTACCATACACCTAAAGAGCACACACAACACAAACCGAAACCCAAAAAGGCCAATCTTCCCAAAATGAAGACAAGGCAAATGTGGGTTCCGAAGATTCTAATTCAGACTAACGTCACTAACAAAGAAGGACCCAAAACAAAATGGGTACCTAAGAAGAATTAGAACTGCCCTTTGAATGCAGGTACCTAGAGCCAACACCGATACCTCAATTTGGTACATAGATAGTGGGTCGTCGAGACATATGACTGGATCAAAGGATCTCTTGATCAACTATCGTGCAACCAATGGTCCTCAAGTTATATTCGGTGATAATTCTAAAGGTAAAACTAAAGGTATAGGTATCATGCATAGGGGGAACATCATGATCAATGATGTATACTATGTTGAGGGTCTTAAACATAATCTCCTAAGCATAAGTCAATTTTGTGATAAAGGCTTTGAAATTAAATTTTCTAGTGACTTGTGCGAGATAATCGATGTTAAGACAGGATCTACTAAATTAAAAGGAAGAAGAACAAACAATGTATACTTAGTAGATTGGGATTCAACATTAGATAACAACCCTACATGTTTCGTAGCTAAGAATCAAAATGAATTGGGTTGGTTATGGCATAGAAGAATGAATCACCTCAATTTTAAGGCAATCTCTCAATTAATATCGCTAAATCTTGTAGAGGGATTACCCAGGGGTTCCTTTAATAAAGATCGCTTATGTGATGCTTGTCAAATGGGTAAGCAAGTTAAATCATCTTTTAAGAAGAAGCTTCATCTATCGACCTCTCGAATACTTGAATTACTACATTTAGATTTGTTTGGTCCTATTCAAATCATGAGCGTTAGTGGTAAAAAGTATTCACTAGTAATAGTTGATGATTTCTCACGCTATACATGGGTAGAATTTTTAGCATCTAAAGATGAAACTAGTGCCAAGCTCACCTCTCTAATTCGTCAACTACAAAACTCAAAAGATCTAAAAGTGACAAGAATTAGAAGTGATAGAGGAACTGAATTTACTAACCATATTGTTGAGAAATTTTGTAAAGACTTTGGAATACTTCATGAGTATTCAGCGCCTAGAACACCTCAACAAAATGGAGTTGCCGAGCGACGGAACAGAACGCTTAAAGAAGCCGCTAGGACTATGTTAGCCGAGTCTAAGCTGCCTCAAAGGTTTTGGGCCGAAGCTATCAACACTGCTTGCTACACTCAGAACCGGTGTATGATCAACAAGCAACATGAAAAGACTCCATATGAGTTATGGAAGGGACGTAAGCCGAATGTTTCATACTTTCATGTATTTGGTTCAAAATGTTTCATTCATAACAATGGATCCCAAAGCCTAAAGACATTTGATCCTAAAGCAGATGAAGGAATCTTTCTAGGATACGCCAAAAATGGAAAGAGCTTTCGCATCTTAAATAAGATCAAATCGAAGGTTGAAGAATCCATTCATGTTGTGTTTGATGATGCTAACCAAGAACCGAGTAAGGTTAATATTAATGATGCAGGAATTGAAGATTTATCTCAACAAGCGTCACAAATCAATCTGTGTGATGATAGTGATACTGATGAAGATAATGAAATCATTGTACCTAATCCTAAGATTACTCGTAAAGATATCAACGATGATATTGCAAGAAACGCTGATGATCATGAAGGGAATGTTCATCAAGAGCAAACTCAAACTGTAAACACTGAAGCGCCTACGCAAGGAATTGGTCAAGCGCCTGCACAGCCTAATCAAGCGTTAGATCAATCTCTTAACCCGTTCCAACCAGACAGAAAATGGCTCAGAGACCATCCACCAGAACTAATTATTGGAGATATTGGAGCACCTGTTAGAACCAGAGCCGCTACAATAAATGAGGCCATGTTTGCAAGCTTCCTATCTCAAATGGAACCAAAGAAAGTGGATGAAGCGCTTAACGATCCAAGTTGGATTGAAGCCATGCAAGAAGAGCTAAATCAGTTTGAAAGAAATAAGGTATGGACGCTAGTACCAAGGCCAACTCACCAAGGAGTTATTGGGACTAGATGGGTTTATAGAAACAAAATGGATGAGAATGGTACTGTAATTAGAAACAAAGCCAGACTTGTAGCACAAGGATACTGTCAAGAAGAGGGCATCGACTTCGATGAGACATACGCTCCTGTCGCCCGTCTTGAAGCCATTCGGATGTTTCTAGCGTTTGCAGCATTTAACAAATTTACAGTGTATCAAATGGACGTAAAGAGTGCATTTCTGAATGGTAAACTCCAAGAAGAAGTATATGTGGAGCAACCACCAGGATTCATCAACAACCATGGGAAAAGTATGGTCTACAAATTGGACAAGGCACTTTATGGTCTTAAACAAGCACCAAGAGCATGGTATGACACTCTTTCTATCTTCCTTATAGGTAAAGGCTTTTCAAAAGGCAGCGTTGACACAACGTTATTCAAAATTACCCATAATGAAGATATTCTCCTAGTTCAAATTTATGTTGATGATATTATATTTGGATCTACCAATAAGCGTCTATGTGAGAAATTTTCGAAAATGATGCAAGATCAATTTGAAATGAGCATGATGGGTGAATTAACTTTCTTCCTAGGACTACAAGTTAAACAACTCCCTAATGGCATATTTATAAACCAAACTAAATATACTAGAGATATGATCAAGAAATTTGGTATGGAAAATGCATCACCTTCCAAAATTCCAATGAGCCAAACGCTTAAGCTAGATAGAGATGATAATGGAAAGAAAATTGATATCACTAACTATAGAGGTATTATTGGATCACTTCTTTATCTTACAGCTAGTAGACCTGATATTATGTTCTCGGTATGCATGTGTGCACGATTTCAAGCTGATCCTAGAGAATCACACTTAATTGCTGCTAAAAGGATCCTTAAGTACCTAAAAGGCACACAAAATGTGGGCTTATGGTATCCTAGGGATTCTCCTTTTGAACTAATTGGTTATTCAGATGCAGATTTTGCAGGATGCAAAATAGATAGAAAAACTACTAGTGGCACATGTCAATTTCTAGGTGATAGACTGATTTCATGGCATAGTAAGAAGCAACAGTCCATCGCTACTTCCACCGCCGAAGCTGAGTATGTAGCCGCTGGAAGCTGTTGTGCACAGATCCTTTGGATGAGGCAACAACTTAGAGACTATGGAGTAGTCTTAAGTCCAACTCCTATCCATTGTGACAATCAAAGCGCCTTAGCGATGACTCAAAATCCAGTTCTTCACTCTAGAACCAAACACATTGACATTCGCTATCACTTTCTACGTGACCACGTTCAAAAGAAAGATATCTCCATGCACTTCATTGGTACAGAAAAGCAACTGGCAGATATCTTCACCAAAGCGCTCAACGAACAACGTTTTCTCACTTTAAGAAGTGAACTAGGTATGATTGATCTAAATGCTTAATCATTCGAAACATCATACCTTTGTTAGGCATGAAATTTAGGGGGAATTCACTTTTATATAATTTATGGGGAACCTACATAGGGGGAACCTTAAAAGAACTAACTATATTTAAGTGAATATGACCAAAAATGTTTCCCCTTGCATCGGTCATACGCACTTAGCACCATACACTTAAATCATTCGGACGCTTATTACACAAACCTTTCTTAGCGTCTGTGCTTCTTTCAAAACACTAAACGCTTAAGCTTATTCCCAGTCAAGCGCTTAGTAAAATGTATTTCAAATGAAGCGTACCTTACCCGACGCTAAACAAAAATTAATGGATTAGTCAATCAATGCAATTAATGCTGACTTGACATCTCTTATTTTTGTTCAAGAAAACCCAAGGGTACTCATTGTTTCTTTAAAAAGTTGGTTCAGCTTATGTACACGTGTAAATACACTCACCATGTATTCTGGGCGAGTACATCTAACGCTGAATATTTTAAAATTATACTCTAAAGTAAACACTGACACCAACAGTATGTTGTCATTTATCGAAACCAGTGTGAGAAAAATATTCCATCTTCACATATAAATGTTAAACTTTTCATTATTTCACACAAGCGTCAAAAGATTGTAAACAATGTGCTTGAACGCTCAAGCATACAAAGGGATTTGGGAAGAATTTCAAATTTGTCGAGCGTCAATATAAAACATCCTTGCAAATAATAAAGTATGACGAGCGTCAAATTTCTGATAGAGCAAAATCATATCTACACGCTCCAAATAATCAAAAATTGGCGGGCACTTACATAGTTCTTCAAAATGATAGCTCTCAAACAGTTTGTGATGGTATACGTGTCAACATTTCACACGCGCGTGTACCACACTTAAACTCTGAATCGTCTTATTTCAAATCTCTACTCGGACTTCAAAAAATTATATGTGGGAGTTACCAAATGTAACCGTGCCTACCTTTTAAAATTCACGTCCACAGTTATCTTGCTCAAAGGCTGAGATCTAGTTGACTTCCACGTGTCAAAATCCTAACAAAGAGAGAGAACACAAATTCAAAACTATGTTGCTAAAAACTAATTTTGTGCAGAAAAGAACCCATTTCTACTCAAACTCTCTGCAAAAATCTCTCTCTCTCTAAAAGCAAAAATCTCTCAATTACTCTTTATCAAAAATGGCCCCCAAGAAATCTCCTGCTACTGCTACTGACAAAGTATTCAAGGTAACTGAGGGTCTCGTGGTGGACTGGAAGTTCTTATACGAACATAACCAAATTGACCTATCGGAGATGATGGACTCTGTTGCCGAGGCTGGGCTCCAGAAGTTCCTAACCAGATATTCATACATCTTTCCCGGTGAAGTCGATCACTTCTGGAGAAATGCTAACCTGTCAGAAGACGAGACTTCCATCTCTTGTCTATTTCCTATCTCCAAGAAAGAATCCAAGTCATTCACTCTTTCTGCCACCACAATCGCTCATAACTTCACCCTACCGAACGAAGGAGCAACCTTGGACACCATCACTGACGAACAAATTGAAGAAGTATGGGTCAGAATACGAGCGTATGATGATGTTCCGTACAAACAGTACTTCGAAAAGAAAGATATCGTCAACAGATATCGTGTCTTGGCTGATTTCTGCAGCAAAAACATTGAATGCAGAGTGGGCACTTTTGACAAGATTAACCCGTTGCAATTTCGCATGATGACCGCCATCCTGCTAAACATCAAAATTAACTGGAGCGCCTATGTGTTCAGCAGATTCAAGGACTGTCTGCGTACTTCAAACAAACCTTACGGTTTAGTTCTAAGTGACCTGCTATTCAGAGCAGAATGTACATCTTCGGCTGGATTTACTATAGCCAAACACAAATTTTATGGGCCAAGAATCATTCAGAATCTTTTTAACCCACCAAAGATCGGAGGTGCGGCCAGACCTCTCTCTGAGCGCCAAGTTGTGCGTGAAGCGTCAGACGAGGAGGCTGAGCGTCCAGCTCCAGAGGAAGCTAAGCGTTCCACTCCGAAGAAAGCCGTGAAACGCCCGGCTGCTACCAAAAGAGGGCTACACGAAAGTCCAAGGCTCAACCTATTCCATCTCCTCCGCAGGATGATGAAGCTACGGATAACGATGAAGAGGACAAGATTCCTCTCGTAACCCGAAGAACACTGGAACACGTACTTAAACACATAGACTTCGAAGAACCTACTATTGCACCCACTCAAGCGCCACCGGCTGAAGGGGTGAACGTGAAGCGTATCTTCAAGAGACGCAGAGGACTACGCAAGCGTCAAGTCGATGTTACTCCTCCAGAGCCTGAGACTACTGAGCCAAGCGCTCAAGCTACTATTGCTGTTGAGACTAGCTCTCAGGGTAAGTTTATTTCTTCCCACAGCAGTTTCTTACCTACTTATGTAGAAGATCCTCCCCTTATAGAGGATATCTGTTATACAGCTCTTCCTCTAGCCGCTGTTCAAGCGCCCAGTGATGTCCATCTGGATGTCGATATGACAGATGTTGTCGCCATCGCTCATGCAGCCGCCACAGAATTTGCAGGCTTAGAGCTTGATGAACCTGATGTTCCAGAGGTTCCACTACTACTCACTCTCCCATCTACAACCGAGGCACGCTCAGACAATCAGAGCGACGCTGACGAAATTATCATTCACCAAAACTTCTTTCAGCTGGATCCTCTAAAGACAATTGATCACTCAGTTGACTATCTACCCCCAGCGCCCGAAGAAGACTTCTTTCCTACCGGATATAATGAAGACAGTCTTATAAATGCGGAGAATGATATCGTCAAACTTATTAAGTTTGATCTCACTGTCCGAGATACCTTGCTCACCTCAGCGCCCCCGCGACAGGTTCAGGAATGAAAGACCCCACGAGCAGATGTTGATTTGGCCTATTATCGCGAGTACGGGCACAGCAAACCAACTGGTCTTGCTCTCAGAGATTTCAACATACGAATCTATGACCGTGCTTATGGACTCATCAATCCCACTGAGAAGCTCTTAAACAGAGAAGGCTACTCTCACTCCTCAACTCTCGTCAACAGTCCTGCCAATATGTTTTCAGCTAATCCGCTCCGTTTATGGACGAATAAAGGTGTACATGTCGGAGACCGTCCAGCGTCTGTCCTTGATATGATTCAGACAGAAGCTGATGCTTATTTTGATAGCGTTTGGAACGCTAATTATGAACCAGACAAGCATCGCTTTGAGGCAATCCGAGATATTCACCAGCAAGGATTTCGAGCTATCCTTAATGCAAGGACTGAGTACTGCATGACTGAAGTGAATTGGGCTGAAGCGTATGTTGGGAGCAAATACAAATTCGAAGAGTTGGTCAGTGATCCTCATCTCTTCAGCGCCTGTATCCATGATAAGAAGCGAAAATTTGCTCAATATTGCTTACAGAAGCGTCAAAGGAGAATTGGGTCAGTATTGAGGCTGCCTCTGATTCGTCAACACACTGAGCAGTCCTTACGCGTAGCGTTGCACAGATTTGCAAACACTCCTCTACGATTTGACACTCAAGCGTCTTCCAGCGACAGTTCTTCACCATCTTGCTTGAATTTCACTTCAAGTGACTGTGACGACAACTTTCGACTGATGATCAAGCTCATGACTCCCCTCGCTCACTTTGATAGAGTCTTCACAGCCAACCTGCGCTCATGGAATGGATCCCGGATAAACTCCTTCACCGGCTATCCACTCCTTCCCTCCATCCGACAGGAAGTTCATAGTCACTATGACTTCGTCTTATCTTCACTGGAAAGAAACCAAGCGCTTGCTCAAGCTGTCTACCCCTATTTGGAAGACTACTACACCAGTTATGTTCCTGAATCTCAGAAACTCAACGCTCTTCCAACGGACAGGCTGATTGGCTTTTCTCAACATTACTGCTCCGATGCTATCTTTTCCATCAGCCGAGCGCCTTCCAGAATCTTTCCCAATCACGTACTGGATATCCTTGGGCCAATGTACATTCGGGCCATGGATAGTCCACTTCGCACCTTCATTCAAGGTACTTACCTTCCTACTCTACACTTGAATGCACTTCTACAGAGTGCTACATATCCATATGCAGATGAGCCATTTGCCGGCATGGACTTCACCTTTACGGACTTTAGCCGTATCGAATCAGTCAATGTTGAAGCGCCAATTGCAAGGATAGATGCACTGCCAGCGTCACCCATTGCCGAAGCGCCTGTTGAAAGGTTGCATGTCTCGCCAGCGCCCATTATTGCTGAGGACTCCACAGATCAACCTCAAGCGCCTATTCCTGTTGACAGTCCATCTGCTTCTGACTCTACTGCTTCCACAAAGTCTATTATTGACCCGGAGCTTCAAGGGACCGTGTTTGACCCTGCTTATCAAGTCCCAATGGAATCACTCAAACACACGTCTCGCTTCAAGCTTCCCGTTAATCCTGCGGTTTCTTCTGCTCAAGCGACCGTGACTGAAGGCCTTAAGAAATTTCAGCACATGGCTGACGCTACTCAGGCGAGTCACCTGGCCTTGAAAGAAGACATTATCAACCGCTTCACTACTCTAGAGACCTCTCTGACAGACGCTACGCAAGCCCAACTCCTGGTCATGAAAGAACATTTCGATCAGCGTCTTAACACTCTTGAGGCCTCTGTCGCTCAGATTGCTACTCAAATCAGTCTCCTTACTCAGCATTTTATGCCGACTGATGATGGCAATAAGGGGGAAGAGAAGAAGAAAGGGGAGAAGAGGAAAACTTCAACATCAAGCGCTCAAGATCCTCCTCCGCCGCCCAAGCGTCAACATACTCCCACTCCTCCTCCTATACAAAATAAAGAGCAAGATCCCTATCCATCTTGGGTAACCACTTTTGCCCCTACTGGAGCGCCCAGTAAAAGAGAAACTCCAAGAGCGCTCTATCCAGATCTTCCAGTACCTTCCAGAGCACTGCTTGAGCAGTTTGACATACCTCTTTCCAGAGCGTCCATTCCAGAATCTACCAATCCAGAAAAAGTAGCTGCGGAAAGGAAGATGTCTGATCTAAATCGAACCTTCAGAATCTGCTTAAGGTATATGGGTATTGACCCAGATGAATGGGATAAGCATTACGTTGCTTTCAAACAAAAGCAAGTAGATGAAAACAAGTATATAATCAATAAAGATCATGATGTGATGATGACATTAGAAGATCAAATAACTGAGGCAATCCGCGCAGAAATGACCAAGAGATACAAGATCAAGTCACGATCTTGATTGTACTTCTGCTTTTCTTGCTTTCATCTCTTCCTTATTTCAGTTGTAAAAATGCCTGTACCTTCAATGATATATATAATGCATTTTTCAGCTGAAACACCTCGTTGAAGCTCAACTAACCTTAACTAACTTACTAACCAACGCTAACCTTTATTTTTTGGCCGTCTAACTCTTGAACTATAAAAGAGTAAGTATTGCCATCATCAAAAAGGGGGAAATTGTTAGGAATTTCATGTTAGATGTTTTGATGATGACAATTAGGATTCCATGTTAGACCCCAAGAAATGTAAAGTATAAAGGCTTTCGTAGAACAAATGTATAAGCGCCTGAAAGCTCGTGTTTTTATACTAGGCTTGTATTTTTATCTTTATAGAGTTTAGACTAAGAATGTGATACTAAATCACTAGAAGAATTCTGTGTGAGTCTACCAAGTGATGAAGTTGAAGATCAAGCGTCTGAAGAAACAGTAAAGATAAAGATTAGTCTCAAGCGTCCGTCAAACGCTAAAAGACTATCCCAGGTTACGAACTCAGCGCTCAAGATTTGTTATGGACCTTAGACCAAGTACTTAACACTAAGTCAATGATAGAATTCTGAGTGAGTCTATCAAAGATAAAGTGAAAGGACAAGCGTCTAAAAATCGGGCAAAGATTGTGACCCTTCTCAAGCGTCTGATTAACAAAGAAGGCTACTTTCAAAGAGCCTAAACTCCAAAGGCTCAAGCGCCTAGTTCTCCAAGCGTAACCTGAAGATTCAAATCCAAGTTATCAAAGATGCATGAATCAACGGAAATTATTCCCAAACGGAAATAAGACAAGATGCATCAAAAGTCGGATAAGTGCTATTAAAATATAAGCACTACAACTTATGGGCAAGCCATATCTTTGACCGAGATTGTCAGATTTATGAAACCAAGACCATGCCTAACCAATTAAATATACCCAAAGTTAGGATTGTCAGAACTCATGGAATGTTTAGGGAAACGAGATTCCAACCGTGTCCAACGGACAAAATCTCAAAACAAACTATAAATAACCTTTTCAGCAAAAGGGACATACAACATACATATAGAAAAACATCTGGACGTAAAAATAAGAAAAAGGGTCCAAAACGTTGCTGAATTTATTTGAAAGAAAAGGCTTATAAACTCCAGAGCCGAAATCCTTTAAGCTTCTCAAATACATTCCTAGACAGTCACCCATATTTCAAACCTCTTTTTTAAGAAGAACCTACACTACTATTGAGATATCTCCAAGTTGTTTGAACTTTTCAAAAACAAACAAACTCGTGACCAAAACCATCAACACCTTTCATCTGAGTGAGAAAGCTTGTTGACTTACAAGCAATATTTTTGTGTAAAAGAAGCTTGTGGAAGAAGATCTCTACTGGAGCTGAAATCTGTGTGACCAAGGAGTTCCGAGATCAAGCGTAACTTGCACCATTTCTGAGTGAAAGAAGCAAGGGGATAGAAGGTCTTTAGTGGAGCTGAAATCTGTGTGACCAAGGAGTTCTGAGATCATATCCAATCTCCCTCTATTTTGTAGAAGTCTCTGTGTGACTCTTCGATAATCATCATAGTGGAAAACCTCCCTGATAAAAGGAGAAGAAGGACGTAGCTGGGATTACATCACCCAGTGAACCTTATAAATATCCTGTGTCATTTACTGCTTTAACTATTTACTGCTTTATTGCTTTACTATTCATATTGCATATTCTTTGATAAAGTTTTAAAACAACTAAGCGACTACTTTTAATTAACAAATCGAACGCTAAGCTATAAAATACTTCCGCTGTGCTAACCCTGATTTAGTGACTAAACTCTGCCCTACTTTGGTAAGCGTTGAAATCACCAAGTCTAAGTTAACTTTTCCCAAGCGCCTGAAACCAGCGCTTAAGTCATTATCTCTCAAGCGCCGCACCCAGCGCTCAAAGCTTTCCAAGCGTTCAAATACTTCAAAGTGATACGAATTTTTAGAAGTCAAAAAACGACTTCAGGGTCTATTCAACCCCCCCCCCCCTTCTAGACCCTTAACATATACCACTTGGGACCAACAGTAGTCATATACATACTCATAGACAGGTATGTAACGAAAAACATATAAAAACTCCCTATATTGCTTGATTGATGATGTATCCGAGTCAAGAGCTTCAATCCCAAGCTAAACCTCCTTCTTAGCCTCTAAGAGTTGATGAAGAATGGCCCAAAATCCAGAAAATCACCTCCAATCTCCCAGATTTCGAACCCCTCCTCCTTGCTGAAATTTGGCTTTTATACACTTGAAAAACGGTTACGCCGGCGCCTAGGCGCGGACTGTGCGGCGTGATAAGAGGTGTTTTTACGTGTTTTTAAGACCGTAATTCTTATGATTTGGATTCACTTATTGCTTAAATCATGTCACATTTGCATTTAATAGGTGTGTTAAGTGAATACAGGTAATAAATGAGAATACATGAAGAAAAGGGAAGAAAAACGATGTACAAAACAAGTTCAAGCATGTTTTTCAACACCTAGGCGGTTTATGCATCGCCTACCACATTCGAGCGATAATTCCGTACATTTCGAGACCGACTTAGACAAAGTTTCCTTCTACAAAGTTTTATATGTATGTCTTAGCTTCAAATTGAAACTTGAAACATCCAAATCGGAGGTCTATAGAGATAATTGTGAAGGAAATACGATTGCTACGCCGAACAGAGAAGTACATGTGCCAGGATACGCCCCAACGCCCTCCTAGTCATGCCTAGACATGGATAGTCCGAATGTTACTCCTTTTCAACCTAAATTCCAGCATTATATGATGGGCAAGAATCACTTTTGGCCATAATTCAGCACATGTGTTGAGGGGTTGTCATAAGTGTGTTTCTTGGTAGATTTACTTTATGGGTGCCAAATCAGAAACAACCTCCATATTGATACGTAATTTAGGTATATTTAGCGACTGAATTGGACAAAATGTGCTTCTGGAAAGTTGTAGATCTATGTTGTATCTAAACATGGGGACTTGAATCATCCAATTTGGAGATCTGTGGAGAATTTTATGAGGAAAATACTAAGACTGCACTGGAAAGCAAGAAAATGGCAGCATGCATGTGTTTTGTTGAAGTTTTCACATGGTTATGCTTGGTGGAATTCTTAAGGGCCGAAAGTTTAACATCTTTTAGCTGGTTGGAATCTTAAAAGCCAAACTTTAAGCATCACCTTAGGTGGAATTCTCATTGGGGAACTTTAATGAGAATTCTTAATGCATACTTTAGTGGAATTTTGGCTATAAAAGGAGGGGGAACCCATACTCTTCATCATTCACTATCAATTTCAGATTCTTAGGAGAGAGGGGGGCAGCCCCTAATCTGATTTCTCCACCATTCATCACCATTCTTCATCACTTTTGGAGGGGAAAACTAGAGGAAGGAAAAGAGCTTGGGGATTGAAGGCTCAACTTCAAGATCCATCATTATTCACTTTTGAGGGAGTTTTTATAGCTTTTCATTTCAATTATGTCTATGAACATGTGTATTAATTCATTTATGTTTTTCATATTATCCATTATGAACTAAATTCATAAGACTAGGGCCATGTAAGGCCAAATTGTGATATATGCTTATAATAGATGATTGTTGAGGTTGTTCTTATATTGTTATGTGATGTGAATTTGTGTTTTTGCCTATCTTGCATATACTTGATCACTATATGTTAGAATCTTATGCCTAGGTTAATATTTCGGGACAAAATTGACTTAGGGTGCAAGAAATTCACATCATGACCCGTAACTAATGAGGAATTGCCCTAGACATAGGTAAAGATTCCCGGGTGAAGTTGTTCGATTCAAATCGAGTGAACTCTAGTATGTTAATGCATGTTTAGTGGTTAGATTTCCGGATAGGAATATTTGGGAAATCACGATCTAAGCATAGGAGTTTATACGCGAGACATCGGTTATTCTCTACCTTCGGAGTTCTCACCATAACAATATAAGCGTAATCCTTCAACTAGAATCTTTATAAGTATAATGGATCAATTTGAACCTAGCATGTGCCTTAGTCTCCCTTCATACTTTGTGTAAAATCAATTGTGTAATCTTGTTCTTATTGTATGCATTTTACCTATAATTTACTTTAATTATATTTGTTCTTTTTTTCGTTAAAATCATAAACTAAAATTCAAGTCTCCGTGGTTCGACAATCCGGACTTTTAGTCCACTTATTACTACACACGACTAGTGCACTTGCTATCATAGCACGTTGGCTTTTAGTGTGTCAAGTTTTTGGCGCCGTTGCCGGGGACTTGTTCATTTTAGTTTTTGATTTTTCGTTTAAATTTTCCTAATTCTTAGTTCTTCGTTTATTTCTAACCTTTCTTTTATTTTATTATTCTAATTTTGTTTTTTGTGTTTAATTGTTAGGTGTAATTTGTGGTGCATGACCCGCTCTTCTAACGAGCCTCTATACAATTTTGAGCCGGAGATAGAGCGTGTTCTTCGATCTAGTAGACGCGCTCGAGAACTGGCCGACAATCTAAATCCAAATAGGAATTTTCCCGACATAAATCTCCCGGAGAACAGGGAATGGTTGCAAAATCTATTCCAAGCTATGCAACCGGCACCTCCTCAAAGACTTCCATCGGTCCGAGAAAGTCTACCTCCAAGGGTCCACACTATACCGGGGCCCGTAGTCTTTCCAAATTTCTTTGCACCAAATTATCACATTCCGTCACACATCTTTAGCATGGTGCAAAGCGAACCCTTCTATGGAGAGCCCCATGAATCACCTCATGAGCATTTGGAGACTTTAGACGATACTCTCATGACTACCCAATTTCATCCACGGGATCTCGATGCAATTCGTCTAAGAGTCTTCCACTTCTCATTAAAGGAAAGGGCGACCATGTGGTACAAATCTCTACCACCCCAATCCATCACAACATGGGGACAATTGGTCGATGCCTTTTTGAGCAAATTCTTTCCACCCTCCAAAATCAATGAGCTAAGGAGCAACATTAAGGAGTTTAAGCAGGGGAATCATGACTCCTTAGCCGAGGCATGGGCTAGATATAAAAACATGCTCCGAAAATGTCCGGATCACAACCTAAGATTGAGCGATCAAGTATTACGATTCCATGATGGAGTCCGTTCGCGCATCCCAAATAGGCTCAATGTCGGCGCCGGTGGTGATCTCCTTGGGCTCGATTGCCAAAGTGTGTGGGACAAGATTGAGCAATTAGCCAGGGAAGATGAACTCTATCCCGATGATGAAGAAATCACACCCACTAAAAAGATTGCTTGTGTTCAAGAGTTGGGCGAAGAAGTTACTTTGGAAACAATGGTTGGCAATGTAAACTATGTTGGAAATGCCAATCGACCTCAATTGAACTTCCATGTGCCCGAAAATTTTCCAAGGAGGCCCAATCCGGCACAAAATGCCCATCCCGGCGTCTATCAAGCACCAAGGCCCCCATTCAACAATAACCAAGCTCAAAGGCAAGGTAATCCTCATGTACAAAGGCAAGTTAGGCCTCCTACAACCGATGAACGTCTTGATGAGGAAATAAAGAAATCGGATTCAGCAATCAACGAACTCCGTACTATGATGAAGGATTTAATGATGGATATGAAGGATTTGAAGACACAAATGGGTCAAATGGCAAAGACAATCAGCGAGAGAGCCCCGGGAACTTTACCAGGTGACACGGAAAAGAACCCGAAAGAGCAATGCTATGGAATTACCTTGAGAAGTGGCGAACAGGTAAAAGGTGATAATGTTCGCACTGATACGCCCGAGGGCCCATCCATCCACGCCCAGGCGCCCTTGTCGCTGCGCCAAGGCGCCGATTGTCACGCCCAAGCGCCACATTCTGTATCCTCCACAGCTGGCCCTTCAACTCCAACGCATCATCCCATCGAGGTTCGTCTTCCATTTCCAAATGCACAAAAAACGAAAAAGAAGGATATGGATCAGATTTTCCGTAGGATTGTGGCGACTCTTTGTGAGGACCCGGGGAGGCTCACCATTCCGTGCACCATTGGCCCTCTTACTTTTGAAAAGGTTATTTGCGATACGGGAGCAAGTATCAATCTCCTCCCGTATTCTCTCTTCAAGAAGTTGGGCCTTGGAAATCACAAACACTTAGGATATTCACTAATCCGGGAGAAAATGAGTTATACCAGAGTTTTATGCAATTATTTTAATTTTGCATCGAAAAACCACAATCTGATACCTGTATGATAAATATCCGGTTATGTAACACCCAATAATCTCCGCTCCTAATTTCGTAGAAGTGAAGGTAAACATTACAATCACCGCTAATTAGATTTTGTGAATTATTTGATTGTAGTGATTCGCGTTCGACTAAAAATATTTTTCTACTTACTTATATGACTATTATTATATCTATATGTGAAATAGGTTAGTAGTTTATACCTCATGGTGGAATAGTTGATGCATTATATCATTTAAGGTATATATATATACAAATATATGTTCATCTTCATCAAATGATTAGTAATAGTTAAGTGGGTCTATGCCTAACTATGCCTAACTACACACATATATATATATAGGCACATGCACACACACACACATAGATATATATATATACCATGCATGCTCTAATAGAGAAGGAAGACTAGGAGGTGGCAACTAGGAAGTACATCTCATCTACCAAAAAACAAACGTGGCTAAGGGAGAATTAATCTCCATTTCTTTTTCAATACCTTTTTTTGTTTGACCAAGACTCCTTATATAATACAACTCACACTCACGGCTGAACATCTCCCCAATTCAGCCTTCTTATCCTCTTAAGATACAAACAATTGTAGAAAGAAACAATTTACATAGGGAGAGAAAGGTTTGCCAAGGATACTCTAAAGACATCACCTTCACTTGATTCTCTCAAGGTATATGGTAGTTAATCATTGCTTTTGCATGAATATATTGTAGACTAAATGTAGTTCAATCCGTATATGACCTTGAATTGAGAATATCATATCATATATATGTATTTTAGTTAACTTCTATGGCATGATGTTTAACTGTGTTTGGAACTTTCAGTTTCTGAAGTTACGTTTAAAGCTGTAATGAGGTACCTAAACTTGTGAGTTTGATTATGATAAATTTTCTAGAATAACTTGATTGTGTGGTAAACATCTCTGAAAAATTTGGTAAGGATTAGAGTTGTGTTGAATTTTCTAAAAATCGTTGAACAAAATCGCCAGTCTGTTCGGCGGAAGTGCAAATTGTTACTGTTTTGAAGATATTTCGTGTACTTGGAAATTTTTGTTTACTCTAAAACTTTGACAGTAGCTTGATACATGTGTTATAGAGATGTCATATACATTTCGGAATTTTTCAGTAAACAGGGGATTTTACAAAAATATTTGAGTATAAGGTGTTTGTTCTGAAACAAATCTGCCGAGACGGTCCAGTTTCGTTGATCGAATCCCCAATTTGACAAGGAAATTAAATCTAGAAAATTTATGTAGACTTTTACAGCATCCTATATGTTATCCTGAAAAATTGGAGAAAGAAATTCCAATCCGAGAATATGTTACAAAATTGTTGAAATATGTTGCGCATGTAAGGGAGCTAGTTGGAACTTAATTGCCTATATGTTTGGATAGTATGATATAACTTGTTGCATGTGATTAGCTTAAAGTGTATTGTTTTGTGGAAATGATAGTATTTTGTATCACAGGATACTTTCGTGATTCCGAGGCCGAGGCAACGACGCCGGTTTATTATAGTGAGGGTTTCTCTTATTCTTTCAACTTGATCTTGCTTACCATTTTTCGTTCCCTTTATCGAATAAATCATAGCCAAGTGTGACCTCGTAAAGTTTCGTTGATCAGACCCTTATTCTCATCTAAGGTAAGTGTCCAACCGTGTCCCAATTTGTAATCTATCGTTCTTGTTTTCGCACGCTCTCGCACGAATACAAATCAGTGTACATATTCTAGTAGGAAACTCGTTGAAACGATTATTCTTCTTGGCTCTATTCCGTCGGCTAAGGGAGCTAAGTGCTATACGGGACAAAGTGCCACGTGACGGCGGGGGCCACCGCTTGAACCCGTAGGAGCCACCTCTCGAATCCCGAAGTCTGGCATCCATCCGCGACGTGTCATTTTCTTGATATACAGCTTTGATTCGAAAAAGCAGAGTGAAGGGAGCTAAGTGCTATACGAGACAAAGTGCCACGCGACGGCGGGGGCCACCTCTTGAACCCGTAGGAGCCACCACTAGAATCCCGACACCTGGAACACTTCATAGAACATAAAGGTGTGAAGCCTCCTGCTGGTATGGGACAGTGGAAGGTGGATCACGATCACATGATATGATTACAAAAGTACATGGGTTATGTCCTCTGATTCATACGTAACATACTCGATTAATTTAACTTGTGATATGTTATTCTATTCTTTTGCTTGCCATCGTATATGTCCATGTCGTTATTGATTTTCGCTGCAGATTCTATCTCTCCTGATAAGGTAAAGCAAGCCATTAGCCTACCTCACTGGGTCATTCGGACTCACCCCTCCTTCTTTCTTCCTTTGCAGATAAGCTTAGAATGTCGGATACAAATGGAGAAATGAGAAATAAAGGAAGCATTGGTTTGTTTCTATCAAAGGGAGTAATGTTTTGGGTGATAAGGATAAGTGAAGATATGTTAAGGACTTGGGTCTAGACTCTGGAGGGTCTTAGGATACACACATTCCATTAGTAGAACTTTCCTATAAACAACAGTTACCAGGCCACCATCCAAATGGCACCCTATGAAGCACTTTATGAGCGGAAATGTCAATCCCCGCTCTAGTAGGATTTAGATGGTTGGAGAGCAGCATCACAGGAGGGACGAGAAGGGCCTTGCGGGTGGAAATGATACAAGAAGCCATTGACAAAGTTCAAATCATCAAACAACGAATGAGTGTAGCTCAAAGTCGTCAAAAGAGCTATGCCGACACACGACGCAAGGACTTAGAATTTCAAGTGGGAGACCAAGTTTTTATTAAAGTATCACCGCGAAGAGGCGTTACGAGGATGGGAAAAGGGGGCAAGCGTCAACCTCGATATATAGGACCATTCCAGATCTTGAAGCGTGTTGGGGTAGTAGCGTATGAAGTTAAACTACCTAACAATATTTCCCATATTCATAATGTGTTCCATGTATCACAACTTAAGAAGTACCATCCTGATCCGTCGCATATAATATCTCCTGAGGAATTACAACTAGAACCCAATTTGTCGTATGAAGAGATGCCGATACATATACTGGACTTCAAATATCAAGAATTACAATCTCGAAAAATACCCTTAGTCAAGGTATTGTGGAGAAACCATCAGGTTGAAGAAGCAACTTGGGAGCGAGAAGATGACATGAGAAAAAGATATCCGGAACTCTTTGGGACATCTCAGAATTTGGGGACCAAATTCTCTTAAGGAGGGGGGAGTTGTAACACCCAATAATCTCCGCTCCTAATTTCGTAGAAGTGAAGGTAAACATTACAATCACCGCCAATTAGATTTTGTGAATTATTTGATTGTAGTGATTCGCGTTCGACTAAAAATATTTTTCTACTTACTTATATAACTATTATTATATCTATATGTGAAATAGGTTAGTAGTTTATACCTCATGGTGGAATAGTTGATGCATTATATCATTTAAGGTATATATATATACACATATATGTTCATCTTCATCAAATGATTAGTAATAGTTAAGTGGGTCTATGCCTAACTATGCCTAACTACATATATATATATATATATAGGCGCATGCGCACACACACACATAGATATATATATATATACCATGCATGCTCTAATAGAGAAGGAAGACTAGGAGGTGGCAACTAGGAAGTACATCTCATCTACCAAAAAACAAACGTGGCTAAGGGAGAATTAATCTCCATTTCTTTTTCAATACCTTTTTTTGTTTGACCAAGACTCCTTATATAATACAACTCACACTCACAGCTGAACATCTCCCCAATTCAGCCTTCTTATCCTCTTAAGATACAAACAATTGTAGAAAGAAACAATTTACATAGGGAGAGAAAGGTTTGCCAAGGATACTCTAAAGACATCACCTTCACTTGATTCTCTTAAGGTATATGGTAGTTAATCATTGCTTTTGCATGAATATATTGTAGACTAAATGTAGTTCAATCCGCATATGACCTTGAATTGAGAATATCATATCATATATATGTATTTTAGTTAACTTCTATGGCATGATGTTTAACTGTGTTTGGAACTTTCAGTTTCTGAAGTTACGTTTAAAGCTGTAATGAGGTACCTAAACGTGTGAGTTTGATTATGATAAATTTTCTAGAATAACTTGATTGTGTGGTAAACATCTCTGAAAAATTTGGTAAGGATTAGAGTTGTGTGGAATTTTCTAAAAATCGTTGAACAAAATCGCCAGTCTGTTCGGCGGAAGTGCAAATTGTTACTGTTTTGAAGATATTTCGTGTACTTGGAAATTTTTGTTTACTCTAAAACTTTGACAGTAGCTTGATACATGTGTTATAGAGATGTCATATACATTTCGGAATTTTTCAGTAAACAGGGGATTTTACAAAAATATTTGAGTATAAGGTGTCTGTTCTGAAACAAATCTGTCGAGACGGTCCAGTTTCGTTGATCGAATCCCCAATTTGACGAGGAAATTAAATCTAGAAAATTTATGTAGACTTTTACAGCATCCTATATGTTATCCTGAAAAATTGGAGAAAGAAATTCCAATCCGAGAATATGTTACAAAATTGTTGAAATATGTTGTGCATGTAAGGGAGCTAGTTGGAACTTAATTGCCTATATGTTTGGATAGTATGATATAACTTGTTGCATGTGATTAGCTTAAAGTGTATTGTTTTGTGAAAATGATAGTATTTTGTATCACAGGATACTTTCGTGATTCCGAGGCCGAGGCAACGACGCCGGTTTATTATAGTGAGGGTTTCTCTTATTCTTTCAACTTGATCTTGCTTACCATTTTTCGTTCCCTTTATCGAATAAATCATAGCCAAGTGTGACCTCGTAAAGTTTCGTTGATCAGACCCTTATTCTCATCTAAGGTAAGTGTCCAACCGTGTCCCAATTTGTAGTCTATCGTTCTTGTTTTCGCACGCTCTCGCTCGAATACAAATCAGTGTACATATTCTAGTAGGAAACTCGTTGAAACGATTATTCTTCTTGGCTCTATTCCGTCGGCTAAGGGAGCTAAGTGCTATACGGGACAAAGTGCCACGTGACGGCGGGGGCCACCGCTTGAACCCGTAGGAGCCACCTCTAGAATCCCGACACCTGGAACACTTCATAGAACATAAAGGTGTGAAGCCTCCTGCTGGTATGGGACAGTGGAAGGTGGATCACGATCACATGATATGATTACAAAAGTACATGGGTTATGTCCTCTGATTCATACGTAACATACTCGATTAATTTAACTTGTGATATGTTATTCTATTCTTTTGCTTGCCATCGTATATGTCCATGTCGTTATTGATTTTCGCTGCAGATTCTATCTCTCCTGATAAGGTAAAGCAAGCCATTAGCCTACCTCACTGGGTCATTCGGACTCACCCCTCCTTCTTTCTTCCTTTTCAGATAAGCTTAGAATGTCGGATACAAATGGAGAAATGAGAAATAAAGGAAGCATTGGTTTGTTTCTATCAAAGGGAGTAATGTTTTTGAGATTTGTAATTGATAGGGTTATTGTTTAATTGTGTAAGACTGATGAATAAGGTATTGTTGGTTTAAGTGGAATGAAATTCTTTTAGTTTTAGTAGATGAAGAATTGGTATAGTTCTGACGCTTAGCGCTAGCTCGAGAAAGGACAGTCTCGTGGATCGAGCTAGTGTCGCGGTGTAGCGGGCCACCAGGTGGTCGGTGGGCGTTACAGGTTATACCTATAAATGAAATAGAATATTAAAAAAAAATTACTTGTAATTGGGTTAAATGCAATACTACAATAATTAACAATTTACAAGTTAACTATTTAACAGTGTTCATCAATCAACTCTTAACCTCAAAATATCTCTAGCTACTCGTCTCCTGAAATAGAGCATGTTGTGCTGCCCAAAACAAAGCCCAATATCGGCGCGGCTACTAGAAAAGTCAGCGTACTTCATCATAAACATTCCACAGTCAAACACATTATGCTGTTGGGATGGTCTGTGGTGCGCTCGTAATGTCAGTCACTCAAATCATTTGATTGTCCGCTATTTTGCTTCACCTCATCGATATAATACCGAGCTAGATAATCCAAAACTTTGTGATCATATCCACCAAATGAATTAAGATACTGCAACTTTTGGTCTTTTTTGTTTATAATAGCTAAACACCAATGTTCATCTTCTTTTCGGAGAATAAGTACAAACAGTTTGTCACACTCAACAAGGTGATATCCAATAGAGGTCAAGCCAGTCCATTCCTTGACCAATTTAAAATCATACTCACCATCTTAAAGGGCTAAAATAATGGCATCTTAAATATTTGGTTAGCTCCCTGATCTCTCTTTCTTTCAACAAATTAAAATACAAATCAACCATCTCATCATTAATCAAACCTTTTGGCCGCAAACACTGAAACTTTTCGCTCGTTATGCAAATACCAGACAGATAGTGACTCACCAAAGGTGTTTTAGTATTGCATTTTGCAAGGGCAGCAGCAATGTCTTTGTCTTCTGCCCGGGTAAGCGGTGAAAAATATTCAGTAGCCATGGGATTGTATACAGATTGTGCAACAGTTTTTCGCGGCGCCTTCTCCAGGGGTACAAAGCAAACAACTTCAACATTGTTTACACATATACATCACATGGAGACATCAGGATTTTCATCAAACAAAAAAGACATTATGCCATATTAAGTCTTACGCACTTTCTTCTTCTTCTTTCCATCAGGATTGGTAAATGGAGATCTTTGATACTTGGATAACATAGGCATCCTCTTCAAATTTTGTTCCACAACTGCATCCTGCACCTTTGAATCACCACCTACATCCAATCCACCATCACCACCTGCTACATAATCTTCATAAGGAAGAATAGCTAAATCATCCTTTTCAACAACTTCATCATCACCACCAATAGCCTGATCCTCATCACCAATTGCTTCATCCTCACCACCACTTTTTGCCCTTCCACTTCCTCTCAATAATGATAACTGAAAACTAAGTGCAGATAACTCAGATTTTACAGCAGACAACTCAGATTTCACAGTACCTAACTTAGATTTCAGGGCAACATTGTTTTCCACTAACATATCAACCTTCGTCATCAACTCATCAAACATTTTAACAACTGGATCATTGGTGTTAAAGGGATTTGATGAAGCAAATGGTTCAGAGGACTGTGGAGGTCTGGATGTACCACATTGAAAACTTTCAGTTTCAGGTCTGCTGCCATCATGAATGTGGGCTGAAAGTTTAGTCACTGGAATAACCGCACGTCGAGATTCCACATCTATACGGAAAATATCATCAAATAGAATTCTACCTCCTTTCTCCAGTATTTCTGTCCACAATTTTGTGGTGGAGTCAATGATGTTTTTGGTTACATCATAAGGAGCAAAACTTTGAATGTGGTCTGTTGCTTTTTCCTCCGGCGTGGGCTGAAGTATGCTTTTAATATCCTACCAAACGAAATAACAAAAAAAATAAAATCATTGAAATAAAAAACTAGAAAACAATTGAAAGTAATATAAATAACATTGAAATAAAATCTTTTACTGCTTAGTTTTACATAGAAGGTTACTGACTATGGATAGTCAATATGCTTTGTGCAAATGGAGAAAAACTATGTATCATTTGAATTTTGAATGTACATGGAGTAAGGGGTTATTGTGAGCCTGCTGTTCAGAAAAAAAACTAACCTTATTGTTCCCGACTATCATAAGAACCTGAGACAAAGTGGGGTATTGTCTCTTCTGAACAAGTTTGGTAGTCCACTTGCACATTCTCGACAACTGTCGGGGGAACGCCCAATAATTGGTGACAGTGCGGGAATACACTCAAAAGGAAAAAGCTGACATAGGAACAAAAAAAGTATTATCAATTATTTACAGATAAAAGTAAGTCAACAATTAACAATGAAAGACAAAAAATAATTTTACCATAAGGGGGAGAATGAAACAGTGAAAGTTGCACTGGGGATTTGCCGAAGCCAATTTCTTCTTGAGTTCTAAAGTTTTCAAGTGCTCTATCGTAACAGAATAAGAAAACCTACCCCATGGATAGGTTTTAGCAAACTCAAGGTCGTCAATGTTAAGAGGTGTTTTTACGTGTTTTTAAGACCGTAATTCTTATGATTTGGATTCACTTATTGCTTAAATCATGTCACATTTGCATTTAATAGGTGTGTTAAGTGAATACAGGTAATAAATGAGAATACATGAAGAAAAGGGAAGAAAAACGATGTACAAAACAAGTTCAAGCATGTTTTTCAACACCTAGGCGGTTTATGCATCTCCTACCACATTCGAGCGATAATTCCGTACATTTCGAGACCGACTTAGACAAAGTTTCCTTCTACAAAGTTTTAGATGAATGTCTTAGGTTCAAATGGGAACTTGAAACATCCAAATCGGAGGTCTATAGAGATAATTGTGAAGGAAATACGATTGCTGCGCCGAACAGAGAAGTACATGTGCCAGGATACGCCCCAGCGCCCTCCTAGTCATGCCTAGGCATGGATAGTCCGAATGTTACTCCTTTTTCAGCCTAAATTCCAGCATTATATGATGGGTAAGAATCACTTTTGGCCATAATTCAGCACATGTGTTGAGGGGTTGTCATAAGTGTGTTTCTTGGTAGATTTACTTTATGGGCGCCAAATCAGAAACAACCTTCATGTTGAAACGTAATTTAGGTATACTTAGAGACCGAATTGGACAAAATGTCCTTCTGCAAAGTTGTGGATCTATGTTTTATCGGAATATGGGGACTTGAATCATCCAATTTGGAGATCTGTGGAGAAGTTTATGAGGAAAATACTAAGACTGCGCTGAAAAGCAAGAAAATGGCAGCATGCATGTGTTTTGTTGAAGTTTTCACATGGTTATGCTTGCTGGAATTCTTAATGGCCGAAAGTTCAATATTTTTTAGATGGTTGGAATCTTAAAAGCCAAACTTTAAGCATCACCTTAGGTGGAATTCTCATTGGGGAACTTTAATGGGAATTCTTAATGCATACTTTAGTGGAATTTTTGGCTATAAAAGGAGGGGGAACCCATACTCTTCA
Source organism: Buddleja alternifolia (assembly GCA_019426215.1). Lineage (NCBI taxonomy): Eukaryota > Viridiplantae > Streptophyta > Magnoliopsida > Lamiales > Scrophulariaceae > Buddleja > Buddleja alternifolia. The sequence continues at coordinate 16,684,409 of CM033407.1, read as the reverse complement.
TCATTCACTATCAATTTCCGATTCTTGGAGGAGAGGAGGAGGAGGAATTGGTCCTCAAGCTTCATTCATCACCATTCTTCATCATTCTAAGAGGAGAAAGCTAGGAATTAAAGCTCCAATCAAGGGGCCATCATCTATCACATTAGAGGGAGTTTTTATAGCCTTTTCATTTCATTCATGTCTATGAACATGTGTATTTATTCATTATTGTTTTTCATAATATCTATCATGAACTAAATTCATAAGACTAAGTCCATGTAAGGTCAAATTGTGATATATGCTTATAATAGATGATTTTTGAGGTTATACTTATATTGTTATGTGATGTGAATTTGTGTTTTTACCTATCTTGCATATACTTGATCACTATATGTTAGAATCTTATGCCTAGGTTGATATTTCGGGAGAAAATTAACTTAGGGTGCAAGAAATTCACATCATGACCCGCAACTAATGAGGAATTGCCCTAGACATAGGTAAAGATTCCCGGGTGAAGTTGTTCGATTCTAATCGAGTGAACTCTAGTACGTTAATGCATGTTTAGTGGTTAGATTTCCGGATAGGAATATTTGGGAAATCACGATCTAAGCATAGGAGTTTATACGCGAGACATCGGTTATTCTCTACCCTCGGAGCTCTCACCATAACAATATAAGTGTAATCCTTCAACAAGAACCTTTAGAAGTATATTTGATCAATTTGAACCTAGCATGTGCCTTAGTCTCCCTTTATAATTGGTTTTAAATCACTTGCTCATCTTTGTTCTTGTTCTTTACAAATTTTATTTGAATTTATTCTTACTTTGTTTATTCACTTCATTACAAATCTTAAACTAGAATTCAAGTCCTTGAGGTTCGACAATCCGGACTTACAATCCATTTATTACTACACACGACTAGTGCACTTGCTATCATAGCACGTTAGCTTTTAGCGTGTCAAGTTTTTGGCGCCGTTGCCGGGGACTTGTTCATTTTAGTTTTTGATTTTTCGTTTAAATTTTCATAATTCTTAGTTCTTCGTTTATTTCTAACCTTTCTTTTATTTTATTATTCTAATTTTGTTTTTTGTGTTTAATTGTTAGGTGTAATTTGTGGTGCATGACCCGCTCTTCTAACGAGCCTCTATACAATTTTGAGCCGGAGATAGAGCGTGTTCTTTGATCTAGTAGACGCGCTCGAGAAATGGCCGACAATCTAAATCCAAATGGGAATTTTCCCGACATAAATCTCCCGGAAAACAGGGAATGGTTGCAAAATCTATTCCAAGTTATGCAACCGGCACCTCCTCAAAGATTTCCATCGGTCCGAGAAAGTCTACCTCCAAGGGTCCACACCATACCGGGGCCCGTAGTCTTTCCAAATTTTTTTGCACCAAATTATCACATTCCGTCACACATCTTTAGCATGGTGCAAAGCGAACCTTTCTATGGAGAGCCCCATGAATCACCTCATGAGCATTTGGAGACTTTAGACGATACTCTCATGACTACCCAATTTCATCCACGGGATCTCGATGCAATTCGTCTAAGAGTCTTCCACTTCTCATTAAAGGAAAGGGCGACCATGTGGTACAAATCTCTACCACCCCAATCCATCACAACATGGGGACAATTGGTCGATGCCTTTTTGAGCAAATTCTTTCCACCCTCCAAAATCAATGAGCTAAGGAGCAACATTAAGGAGTTTAAGCAGGGGAATCATGAGTCCTTAGCCGAGGCATGGGCTAGATATAAAAACATGCTCCGAAAATGTCCGGATCACAACCTAAGATTGAGCGAGCAAGTATTACGATTCCATGATGGAGTCTGTTCGCGCATCCGAAATAGGCTCAATGTCGGCGCCGGTGGTGATCTCCTTAGGCTCGATTGCCAAAGTGTGTGGGACAAGATTGAGCAATTAGCCCGAGAAGATGAACTCTATCCCGATGATGAAGAAATCACACCCACTAAAAAGATTGCTTGTGTTCAAGAGTTGGGCGAAGAAGTTGCTTTGGAAACAATGGTTGGCAATGTAAACTATGTTGGAAATGCCAATCGACCTCAATTGAACTTCCATGTGCCCGAAAATTTTCCAAGGAGGCCCAATCCGGCACAAAATGCCCATCCCGGCGTCTATCAAGCACCAAGGCCCCCATTCAACAATAACCAAGCTCAAAGGCAAGGTAATCCTCATGTACAAAGGCAAGTTAGGCCTCCTACAACCGATGAACGTCTTGATGAGGAAATAAAGAAATCTGATTCAGCAATCAACGAACTCCGTACTATGATGAAGGATTTAATGATGGATATGAAGGATTTGAAGACACAAATGGGTCAAATGGCAAAGACAATCAGCGAGAGAGCCCCGGGAACTTTACCAGGTGACACGGAAAAGAACCCGAAAGAGCAATGCTATGGAATTACCTTGAGAAGTGGCGAACAGGTAAAAGGTGATAATGTTCGCACTGATATGCCCGAGGGCCCATCCATCCACGCCCAGGCGCCCTTGTCACTGCGCCAAGGCGCCGATTGTCACGCCCAAGCGCCACATTCTGTATCCTCCACAGCTGGCCCTTCAACTCCAACGCATCATCCCATCGAGATTCGTCTTCCATTTCCAAATGCACAAAAAACGAAAAAGAAGGATATGGATCAGATTTTCCGTAGGATTGTGGCGACTCTTTGTGAGGACCCGGGGAGGCTCACCATTCCGTGCACCATTGGCCCTCTTACTTTTGAAAAGGTTATTTGCGATACGGGAGCAAGTATCAATCTCCTTCCGTATTCTCTCTTCAAGAAGTTGGGCCTTGGAAATCCCAAACCGACATCAATGAGCCTCCAACTCGCCGATGGATCAATTAAGAGACCAAAGGGGATAATAGAAGATGTTATTGTACAAGTTGACAAATTCTTTTTCCGGGTTGACTTTGTGGTCCTTCATATGGAGGAAGATGTTGAGATGCCCTTGATTCTAGGAAGACCTTTCCTAGTCACTAGCAATGCCAAGATCGACATGGGAAAAGGTAAGTTATCATTGAGGGTAGGAGATGTAAAAGTGATATTTGATGCTTCTAATAATAGGAAACCATCTATAGATGATCTTACTTGTTCCAATATCAATGTTATTAACTCTTCTCTTGATGAGAAATGTGCAAATGGCAAGGCTAAGGGCACACTCGAGTTGGAGGATGAGATTCCCTATGATAAACACAACAAAGAGGGAAAAGAAGATTTATGCATGAAATACATTCCACCCCATTGCCGTGCTCGTAAGATTGAAAAGACTCATCCAATACAAAGGGCTTATTGCAAAATCCCGCAATATGAGTGGAAGCAAGTAGACCATGGAGCTAAAAGGAGGCATGACAAGGATTTGGTCGTGTTAAATGGACCACCTATTTGAACCTCAAAGAGCACAAAGTCGAGCTACCGACTCTAAACTAGCGCTTCTTGGGAGGCAACCCAAGTTTGTAAGTTTGTTTTTCTTTTTGATTTTGTTTAGTTTGTTTCTTTATGTTGTGTTCAAACATGCACTTTTGGCATGTATGTTTTCTTATGCTTGATGGTTTGAAAAGTTGAAGTGTTAGATATGATGCAAATTTGGACCATGCTCATTTTACTCGAGAGGAGGAGAAGCTATAGGATTATGTATTGGAAGTTTAAGGATGTTTTTCAACATCCTTGGTTGTAAGTGTTCTTTTACTGTGTGTATGCTTGTTGTAACAACATTGGGGACAATGTTGGATTTAAGTTTGGGGGTGTTTAGAAGAGTACTTATTTTGAACTTTGATGGTGCAATCCTAATTTTTAGCTTAATTTTAGGGAAAGTTTGTTTGATATCATGTTTATATGCTTCTTTGTTGAGAAAATCAAGCATGAAAAATTTTTAGTCCTTCCAATTGATGCATTGAAATTGATTGACTTGGAAAAATGGCATGAATTCTTGAAATAATTTGAATTTAATGGAATATATATCTTTGAAATTGCTCGTGGAGACCTTAGACTAGAATTGATTCTTTAGATGATTCACAATGCACTTAAATCGAAGGTAGAGGAGTTGAGAGGATAACCATCTTGAGACACTTAAGGAATTATTCCCAGAAATATTAACTTAGATTTCTCATAAAGTTATAAGTTGGGTAGTAATTTTATATGCTAACAATGAATTGAAAAGGTTGAATTTTCGTATAACCAAAAGTGGTCAGGCTAATACGTACCGGAGGTGAAAAATTTCATACCTATATACTATACTATTATGCTAATTTGAGCTATGCTCAAGCCAAAAGAAGTGAATTGTTTAAAAGATCTAGTTTTATTTCGTGGCCTTTGATACTCGAGTGATTAAATCCTTAGGAGTGTCTCTACACTTAGTGCCCCAAAACTATCTAATTTGGGAGTCATTGATCTAAAACTTGTTACATGGGTGTCATGGAAAGCCTAATGGAATAAAACATTGCACATGATCTAGCCTTAATGAAGTTTAATGGAAATTCCATATGAATTGAATGTTGAATATTTGAGATAATGAAATTTAAATGGCTATGAGATTATCTATAATTATCGTGGCTTGTGTTTGATCAAAAGTTGATAGATATGGGATTAATGTCCAAAATTTGGTAAGGATGCCTCTCGACTATAATACCCTAGATTTATTTTTCACTACACCCTAGGGAGTCGTTTCAAGTATTGGTGTCACATGAGCAAAAGTAGTTGATATGTATATATATATTTGTGAACTTTAAAAGGTTGATTTTATGCCATTCATTCTTGTTGATCATATTGAGATGTGTTGATTCGGTTGGGATTGAAAATTTGCTAGATTTTGTGGGTATATCGTATGCAAACCCTCACGAGACTATAACTCGTCCTTTGAGGTAACTCAAAGGTTTAAAGGCTTGTTGCACCCGCTAAGTGCAATCGTTTACTCCACGAAAGTGAGTTAGTTAGTTGTTTTGTTTTCTCCCATTGAATGATGTTGGTCTTGCCTTATAGCTCTTATTGCTCGAGGTCGAGCAATTGATAAGTTTGGGGGTGTTGATAAGAGGTGTTTTTACGTGTTTTTAAGACCGTAATTCTTATGATTTGGATTCACTTATTGCTTAAATCATGTCACATTTGCATTTAATAGGTGTGTTAAGTGAATACAGGTAATAAATGAGAATACATGAAGAAAAGGGAAGAAAAACGATGTACAAAACAAGTTCAAGCATGTTTTTCAACACCTAGGCGGTTTATGCATCTCCTACCACATTCGAGCGATAAATCCGTACATTTCGAGACCGACTTAGACAAAGTTTCCTTCTACAAAGTTTTATATGTATGTCTTAGCTTCAAATTGGAACTTGAAACATCCAAATCGGAGGTCTATAGAGATAATTGTGAAGGAAATACGATTGCTGCGCCGAACAGAGAAGTACATGTGCCAGGATACGCCCCAACGCCCTCCTAGTCACGCCTAGACATGGATAGTCCGAATGTTACTCCTTTTCAACCTAAATTCCAGCATTATATGATGGGCAAGAATCACTTTTGGCCATAATTCAGCACATGTGTTGAGGGGTTGTCATAAGTGTGTTTCTTGGTAGATTTACTTTATGGGTGCCAAATCAGAAACAACCTACATATTGAAACGTAATTTAGGTATACTTACGACTGAATTGGACAAAATGTCCTTCTGAAAAGTTGTAGATCTATGTTTTATCTAAACATGGGGACTTGAATCATCCAATTTGGAGATCTGTGGAGAAGTTTATGAGGAAAATACTAAGACTGCACTGGAAAGCAAGAAAATGGCAGCATGCATGTGTTTTGTTGAAGTTTTCACATGGTTATGCTTGGTGGAATTCTTAAGGGCCGAAAGTTGAGCATTTTTTAGCTGGTTGGAATCTTAAAAGCCAAACTTTAAGCATCACCTTAGGTGGAATTCTCATTGGGGAACTTTAATGGGAATTCTTAATGCATACTTTAGTGGAATTTTGGCTATAAAAGGAGGGGGAACCCATACTCTTCATCATTCACTATCAATTTCAGATTCTTAGAGGAGAGGGGGGCAGCCCCTAATCTGATTTCTCCACCATTCATCACCATTCTTCATCACTCTTGGAGGGGAAAACTAGAGGAAGGAAAAGAGCTTGGGGATTGAAGGCTCAACTTCAAGATCCATCATTATTCACTTTTGAGGGAGTTTTTATAGCTTTTCATTTCAATTATGTCTATGAACATGTGTATTAATTCATTTATGTTTTTCATATTATCCATTATGAACTAAATTCATAAGGCTAGGGCCATGTAAGGCCAAATTGTGATATATGCTTATAATAGATGATTGTTGAGGTTGTTCTTATATTGTTATGTGATGTGAATTTGTGTTTTTGCCTATCTTGCTTATACTTGATCACTATATGTTAGAATCTTATGCCTAGGTTAATATTTCGGGAGAAAATTGACTTAGGGTGCAAGAAATTCACATCATGACCCGTAACTAATGAGGAATTGCCCTAGACATAGGTAAAGATTCCCGGGTGAAGTTGTTCGATTCAAATCGAGTGAACTCTAGTACGTTAATGCATGTTTAGTGGTTAGATTTCCGGATAGGAATATTTGGGAAATCACGATCTAAGCATAGGAGTTTATACGCGAGACATCGGTTATTCTCTACCCTCGGAGTTCTCACCATAACAATATAAGCGTATTCAACTAGAATCTTTATAAGTATAATTGATCAATTTGAACCTAGCATGTGCCTTAGTCTCCCTTTATACTTTGTGTAAAATCAATTGTGTAATCTTGTTCTTATTGTATGCATTTTACCTATAATTTACTTTAATTATATTGGTTCTTTTTTTCGTTAGAATCATAAACTAAAATTCAAGTCTCCGTGGTTCGACAATCCGGACTTTTAGTCCACTTATTACTACACACGACTAGTGCACTTGCTATCATAGCACGTTGGCTTTTAGCGTGTCACGGTGCCTAGGCGCGGCCTACGTGGAGTACCTTTCTTGGGGAATAAGTCCAGCGGCGCCCAGGCGTGGTGAGAACGGCACTCGAGTGCGGACAATACGGCGCCTAGGCGCGGGTAAGACGACGCCTAGGCGTGGACAACAGGCTGAAGAACTTACTGCTTCTTATTCAGCGCCCGGGCGTGGTCATACTGGCGCCTGGGCGTGGTCAACAGGCTCGAAATTATGTTTTGCATCGTTTTTCGCCCTTTTCTTCGTGTACTCTCGTTTATCACCTGAAACCACTTAACACCCCTATTAAACGTAAATGTGGTATGATTTAGGTAATAAATAAATCTAAAAATGTCAGATCATAGTCTTAAAAACACGTAAGAACACCTCTTATCAATTTGAGATGGAAGAGTCCAAGAAGAGATTCTTGCCAATAAGACATGGCATCACACTTTCCAAGTCTATGTGCCCAAAGACTGAGGAAGAAAGAGTGAAAATGTCCAAAACTCCCTATGCTTCTGCGATAGGTAGTATAATGTACGCAATGATATGCACAAGATCCGATGTAGCTTATGCATTGAGTGCGTGCAGTCGATATCAAGCGAATCCAGGCATGGCACACTGGAGTTCGGTGAAAACAATCCTTAAGTATCTGAGGAGAACTAAGGAGTTGTCCTTGATATACGGGCAAGGAGAATTGGAATTAGAGGGGTTTACTGATTCAAGTTTCCAATCCGACAAGGATGACTCGAAGTCGGTCTCTGTGTTTGTATTTCTGCTTAATGGCGGAGCGGTTAGCTGGAAGAGTTCCAAGCAAGCAGCCATAGCCGACTCCACCACTGAAGAAGAATTCATTGCAACAAATGAGGCTGCAAAAGAAGCTATTTGGATGAGGAACTTCATCCAAGAATTGGGTGTCGTTCCATCTGTTGGGGATACAGTAACGATCTATTGTGATAACAACGGGGCTATTGCGCAAGCAAAAGAGCCGAGGTCTTATCAGAAATCCAAACATGTTCTGAGGAAATTCTGATTGATATGAGAAATCATTGGAAGAGGCGACGTTCGAATGGATCGCGTGGACACAACGGACAACATAGGGGACCCACTCACCAAACTCCTTAGCCAAAAAGTATTTGAAGGACATCTGGGAAGAATGGGACTTAAGTACATGGGCAATTGGCGCTAGGGCAAGTGGGAGATTGTTTGAGTTAGTGCCCGGCGCACCAATTATTGGGCGCCATTCTTTGTAATAGTAACTCTAGAGTTGAACAATCGTTTTCTTATAAATAAAGTCAATCTCTTTTTATATGTGTGGCATGTCTTTATTCTTAAATTAATTTTTACTTTGGCTTAGAATAAAGCCCCGAAGGATCACACATAGCTATGGGACATCATTGCACATTAGGTGTGGCAATGATGGAATATGTCTCGAAGGCTGTGACCGTTAAACATTGTGCCAAGTCGTGAAAGGGTTCATCGAGATAAAGGGATACCGATGCAACCCAAAAGACTTGCTCATATGATGCATACTATGGGAGAAGTGTATCTCGTTCCATAGATACTGGCACGGTGAAAGCCAATGCATATATGAGGGTTGCCATTGTGGTAATGGGCGAACTGAACAACCCCATGGAAGATCCTAAAATGGATTCCTAGTCGAATGTGGAACTTCCAGTGGTCTTGTAGTATAAGAGTAATCCTTATGGACCTAAGATTCCATTGGATGTCCTATGCGTAACCGCGCATGTTCTTGATTTGTTACATGATCACTTTAGATGATCGAATATGGGCAAACTCAGACATGCACATCTTACGTAGTAAGGCACGTGAGAATCAAAAGGAATATATCTCCGACATTAGCCAGTCGGTTAATCTCCTATGGTTACATAGTGAATCGAGTTAAGGAATCTTCGGCCGAAGTATGATATCTAAAAAGGCATAGGGTTTCCTCGTTTAGATAGTCGAAGTCGATTTCACATAACGTGGGAAACATAGTATTGAATTAATAGAGCTTCGTCCTTAGCCGCTCCTCTAGATTCAATCGGGAGATTAGATAGAGGGATCTTACTTATGCGAGGATCAAGATCGCAAAAGGCATATCTTTACTTTTCGTTTTATCCAGGTCTTCGGGACCCTATGCTAGGTGGGCAACCGCGATTTGTAAGTGCCGAGAATTAACTTGGTGACTGATTCGAGGCTTGATTAAATCAAAGGATTGATTTAATCTAGTACTTTCCATTTTAGGAAAGTACACTAGTACTGTGGGAAGGTGTACTTACTACTAGATAGAAACGAGTCTAAGGGGTCACACACTAACTCGAGAGATTCATTGCTTGAATAGATATGATTAATCAATTTCGAGGAAATTGAGGGAATTAGGAAAGTGTAGTACTTTCCTAATATGGAATATAAATTAATTGAAGGATTCAATTAATTTTACTCTTTTAATTAATCTTGTAGAATTAATTAAATTAATGGACCTAGTAGAGTCCAAGTATTTTATTTAATTGGGTAGAGCCCATGTTAAATAAATAAATGTTGGAATTAGTTGGTTGGATTTAATTTGACTTGTATTTAATTGATGGGTTGAACTTATAATTAAACTGAGAAGTCAAAATAAAATCCTAAAATCCAATAGACTTGTGTTGACCGATTTTTATGAGAAAAAATGAGGGAGGGGGCGGTTTTTATGTGGTGGAGGAAGAAATGAGTTTTCCCCTCCTCCAAGTCTTAATAGGATAAGGATTACTAGAGAGTTTGGGAGAAAGGAAGTTTCCTTTTCCTAATAGGACTCTAGGTAATCTTCACCTATAAATAAGAGATGAAGAAGACTAAATAAGTATGAATAATTGGTGGAAAAATTTGGCCCCCTTTCTAGACCTAAAAATCGGCCACCACTCTCTCCCTTTCCAACAAGACGTCGTTCTATTCATGTGTTGAATTAAACGACTTAGAAAATATTCCTACCATTCACATAATCAAGCCTAAGATAAGCTTAGAATCGTTTTGTTGTCTAGCACGCAAGGCAAGACGATTGGTGACTTGAACGAAGTGCGGATACATCTTAGAGGTGCGATGCTTGGAGCACTCTAAATCGAGAGATACGAAAAGACGACGGACAATTTCTCACCCAAGGGAAATTGTGTGGATTTGCACCACAGGGTTGCTGAGATCCAAAGTACGAGGTGACACAAAATTTTCAAAAGGTATAATTTTGTTTACCTCCTTATCAAATTCGATCGCACCAATTTCATATTCCTGTTTTCGGGTGGTTGTACGTTTACTTTTGTAAAATTTTAATTTCCGCTGCCATGAGCCACCCGAGGGAATGAGTTAACCTAACAGTTTCAGCGTAAAATCATTCATTCATTCATATAAGAGAATTAAGCATACATGATTTACACTAAAGATAGATATTTTAAAGCGACAAACGGAAATATATAAAACAACATAAGCATTTATCTTTTCTGTCGCTTCCTATTTGCTTCTTCTTCTTGATAGATTTCAGTTGCTAAGTCCAGTAGAAGTCTATCAACATCTATCATGGTTGTATGTTGGACTTCATTGTAGTCATGTCTTTTTTGTCTAGCGCTTTCTTCCAGTTCCATCAACCTTTCCACCCAATCCCTCGAAGGGATTCCAAGTTCTCGGATCAAGTCATGGTAAATGTCTTGTCTTCTATCCTTGGTGGATTTCCAGTTGATAGGTCTTCTAAGCGGTCCGGCATATGGGTGAAAACCCATACTCTCTAAGAACTCAACGTCTAAGTCTGGAAGCAAGTGCCTGCCTTGATAATATGTAGGCTTTCGCTTCTTAGAAAGCATTTTCTTTATGCTCACTATTTCTTCGAACATAGATCGCCAGTGCTTATCATCTGTCTTAGATATAGCTTTGGACTGGTGATGCTTTTCTTTATCTTCCCCCTTCTTGGCATCATCAAGAGAGGTTTTTAACTCAGCGATATCTCAGCGCATAATCTTGACTTCATCAATCAAAAGAGCAACTTGCTCAGCGATACTCTGAGAGGCTAGATCGGAAGTATTGTAACACTCACTATCAGCGGATGCATTCTGGGCAAGCATCCTGTTGAAGTCGTCAGCAAGTTCTTTGACTAGAGGAGCGATACTATTCATTATAGTGATTATAAGCTTGTTTGCGTGACTCATGTCAGCCTTAAGCAGTCTCTCTACGTGATGAAGCATTGAGTTGTTGCGCTCATCCAAATGAGAACAAGAGCCTGTTAGATCGCTAACAGAATTGCAAACTGTTTTCTTGAAATCTCGTGCCTATATATCACTATCTGAGTCGGAGTCCGAGTTTGAGAAGGAATGCTCAGGGCCATGTGAGCTAGAAACTTAAGCTTTGCCTTTAGATTTGTCTCTTACAAAAGGCTCTTCAGGCTCATCAAGGACTTCCTAAACTTAATGAATCGCTAGATCCATGGATGGATCTGCAGTCGCTGGTTGACAAAAAGGTTCTTGAGTAGGGATCTCAACTACTGGGGCACTAGAAATATCTGGCAAAGAAGTGTCTAAAATTTGAGCGGCTGCCACAGTAGGAGTGATATCCTCTACTATCTCAACAATCTCCATGGGAGGAGAAGGATTCTCAACAGCAATGACCCAAAGGGGGCCAATCGCTTCCATGACGTGCCTTAGACTTATCAGGTTGGTCTGCGGAATAAAGAATATAGTGTCTTCACGCTCTTCATTGCTCAGTGCAAGTTGCACACCTTTTGGCAGATCGACATCTTGACATGTAAAAGTTGTAGAAGTCCAAAATAAATGGCATTAGCGCTTGAGCTGCTTCTTGGTCCACTGGCCTGATCAACGATATCATTTTGGCCACTTGGATGTTTTGTTTGCAAAAGAGCACAGGAGAAGGTTGTATCGTCGGAAGTCACTTAACCCAGAATAGTGGTTGAAAGTGATATCCATCGCTTGTGCATTCTCTATCACTGCTCTTCTGTTTCTGTAGAATTCAGCAAACTGAGCGTGATCGTCATCAAGATTCACACGGATTGTACTTTGACCTAGAAGAAGCGGTCGCTTTCTTGAAGAAGCATCCTCATTCAAATCAAGCAGGAGTCGCTGACCCAATGTCAACTCATAACCGCCTTGACTGATCTATCTAAGTTGCTCACGAGGATAGCGTTCCATGCCTTAGCGAAAATAAGGCAAAGCATTTATCGGACCTACAAGCGATTGCAGCATTTCCAAAAGAAACAAGGCATATGCTCTACGCCTATAATCGATTCCAAAGTTAAACAAAAATGGATACTTCATCATTTCTTCAATTGAATGGCAGTGCAAAACAAAATTTTTTGCCCATCGGGACGTATCCATTATCGATCTTTTTCAGAGAGATTCAGCGACTTCACTATCAGATCTAGTGGCAAGTAATTGTTTGAAACGCTGTTTCTCTATCATGTAATTATCTGCCCATACTCTTGCAAGAAATTCTCCGGCTTCATCTTCAACCCAGAAATTGATAGGGTTAGGGTGATCTCAAAGTATAGCACCCTTGCCTTTCCATAACTTCAGCGGCTTTTCCGCGGATTTGTTAGCGTTTGAGTGAATGATTTGAGGAAGCACTGAATATCCTAATTTCTACAGTTGTTCTTCATCAGGATTCTTTCCCTAATCTCCCATGTGTGGATTCCGTATCTGGACATGAGTTCAGCGGAAAGTGTAATTGTGTTCCATGCTTTTGACGTAGTTTTGAAAGTATTTACTCTCAAACTCAGCAAGTGTCATCATTGTTAGTTCCAGATATCTGAGGCGGGCAGTGATATCTCTCATTGTGGTCACTTCGCTGGAGGCAAGCGTTTCAAAGATGATAGATTTCTGGAAGTCTGAGAGCTTTGGATTGTGGAGAGTAATTTGAAAATTTATCTCCATATCAATCATCTGACAAAGCATCGTCTCTCTCCAGGCATTATAATATTTTAAATCCAAATTGTAGCATCTTAGAAAGAAATCAATCGCTTGAGGAGGAGGACCAGTTGGTGTGGGGATTATCGGGTCTACTTCTGTCAACCGCTCAGCATCCACAGTTGTTTCTTTAGCTGGAGAAATTTCTGCGTCTGGAAGAATTGTGTCTAACTCTTTAGCGATATCCACCACTGTTGAAAAATCAACGTCCCACTCGATATCCTCTGGAGAAGGAGGTGCATCAGCGGTTGGTTCATTTTTAGCTGATACATGCAAGCGTTTGAGAAAAGCAAGCAAAATTTCTACTAAGTAGAAATCAATAGAATACTACAACGCTTACCCTGAGGAGGTTCATCGATTATTTCAGTCGCTTGATCGGTTTCAACAATTTGTATAGGTTCCTCAGGCTTCGGGATCACTTCTTCAGCATCTAAATTGAGGAAAGAAGTAAGGGGAACAACTTGAATAGGAATTTTGAATCCTTCTGATATATTCAGAGTATGCTGGATTCTATATTCGCTCAACGCCTGGAAGAGGAATTTTATTCTAGTGTTAAAAGAGAAACATAGGAGAGGATAAAATACATTGTCTAGGACAAATACTTACCCTGATAATCACCAAGCTCTGTTTAGAGAGCTCCATGAGCAGCTGCATGCTCTGGTGTAGATTCAGGAACAACGTCTGAAGAAGTAGGAGGAACACTCGCTGGGTCTTCAAGCGCTGGCTCGACTGGAGCTCTTGTTGAAGCAACTGGAGTGGATAAAGGAGTACGCCTGCGGGCTAGCGGTACTTCTTATTCTTCTGCTTCTTCTTCTTCTGGAGAGAAGATAAACGCTGGAGGAGGAGAGGGTGATTTGGGAGAAGGAGAGGGAGACTTCTGTTTCTTCTTGGGCTCTGGCTTCTTCTTTTGTTTCTTTGCTAGCTTAGCTGGCTCAGCGACCTTAACAGGGATCTTTCATTTTGGTCACTTAATTACCACTGCTTCTTCCAATGAAAATGATGATGAAGACGAAGACGCTTTCTCTTCATCATCACTGCGAACAACTCCTTCGGCAAGAAGTCGCTCACGCACTTCTTTAGGAACCACTGCACAGCCACGTCGCCTTGGTTTGAGCAGCTCGCTGATCATTTTCTTCCCATAGAACTTAAGCGCTGGGACTTTTTTTCCAGCGGTGTTGATGAAACCGCTAGCGCTTTAAAACACGACTTAAAATAATCCCGTAAGGCTTGGGATTAACAAACTTAGCCATCGCTGCCTTGAAGCGATTAAAAACATAAAGCGACCAATTGACTTTCAACTTTGTCAAAATAGAAACCATCATTTTATATTGAATATTGGTGATCTTATCAAAACTAACCCTCCTGCACTCTATTATCTTTGCGCAGATGTCAACAAGAATGACATATTCGCCCTTCATGTCATTCTTCTTGAAGTTGGGTTCATACGCAGCTTCAACATTGTCTTTCTTTATCAGTGCCCAGACTTTGGTGGCGTCTCCAAGATTGACATCTTCAACTTCTCCTCCATCGTTAGGTAAATGCAATAAGGAAGATAAAAGCTGAGGAGTGAGAATAAAGGTTTCTCGGGCAAATGGAAAGGTGCAAGAGATGGAGTTTCTATCATCAGAGATTTTGGCACTCAGGAAGAAGAAAAGGTTTTCTTCCTCATAAATGCTTGAATAGGAAGTAAGCATTTCTCGCAAACCAGATTCCTGGACGAGTGGAAGAAAAATCCTTAGAGGGAAGTTCTGGTTATCAAAAAGGTAGTCTCAGTTAACAAGAAAACCGGCTTTAACAGTGAATGGTTTCTCAGATTTGGAAGATTTTCCGGTGGTAGATTTGGATAATTTTGGTGGCGCCATTAATGAACTTTTGAAGCTTTCTGAGAGAGTTAGAACGAATACTTTTTTCCTTGAGAGAGAAAGAGATTTTACAGCAAGGAGAATTTTTTTTGGAGTGATAAAGTTTGACTTTAAAACTTTGAGGGGTTTATATAGAGGTAAAGATAACTCCTTAGTTGCTTGGATTAATGCCACGTGTTAAATCATTAATTTTAAAAATTGAAATATTTAAATCTGAGTTGTTTACTCATAAATACGGATGTCAAAAAGTGCAGTAAAATAGGGTAACAACTGTGAATTATAACAGTTTGAAATCCGCAGTTACTTTTTCAAAACGTTTCAATAATTTTGGAATTTTCAGCGTGAATTATACGCGCCTGATAGTACACTGACACATACTCTGACAGGTGCAGTTACTGAACCGCCTAGTTTTTAGATAGGAATCATTAACTGTCAGTTTGATTTGCTAGGCACGTGTGGGCAGGTGTCAAATCTCATTTTTTGGACTTATCCACACGCTACCTTTTTAGCGATGAAAACTATGCATGATTTTCAAAGAAAGTTACTTAGCATTAAAGTGGGAATCTTTTAATGCTGAAGTCTTTTTGATAAGGTCAATCGCTTTCGTTAATATATTTTTATTTAATTTTATTAGAGATTGATTTTGTCATGCATAATAGTTAAGCGCTAGTGATCAATGCATAAAGTTTTCAAGGTCATTTTTTATCACAGTCGCTCATATATTGAATTAAGTACAATTTTAAAGTTCCCCCTTAAATTGATAACTCATTTTCATTTTGGAAAACGTTTTAGACATAAAATTAAAGTGGATTCCCCTTAAATTATATGCCTATAAAATATGATGATTTATGAGTTAAGCGTTTAAATCAATCATACCTAATTTACTTCTCAAAGTGAGAAAGCGTTGTTCATTGAGCGCTTTGGTGAAGATATCTGCCATTTGGTTGTCAGTTCCAATGAAGTGCATGGAGATATCTTTCTTTTGAACATGGGTACGCAAGAAATGGTAGCGAATGTCTATGTGTTTAGTTCTAGAATGAAGGACAGGATTTTCGGTCATAGCTAGAGCGCTTTGGTTATCACAATGGATTGGGGTAGGACTTAAGAGGATTCCATAATCTCTAAGTTGTTGCCTCATCCAAAGGATTTGTGCACAATAACTCCCAGCGGCTACATACTCTGCTTCAGCGGTAGAAGTCGCCATGGATTGTTGTTTCTTACTATGCCACGAAATTAGTCTATCACCTAGAAATTGACATGTACCACTAGTACTTTTTCTATCAATTTTGCATCCTGCGAAATCTGCGTCTGAAGAACCAATTAGTTCAAAAGGAGAGTCTCTTGGATACCATAAGCCCACATTTTGTGTGCCTTTTAGGTATTTAAGGATTCTCTTGGCAGCATTTAAGTGTGATTCTCTAGGATCAGCTTGAAAGCGTGCACACATGCATACCGAAAACATAATATCAGGTCTACTAGCGGTAAGATAAAGAAGTGATCCAATGATACCTCTATAGTTAGTGATATCAATTTTCTTCCCACTTTCATCTTTATTTAACTTAAGTGTTTGGTTCATTGGAATTTTTGAAGATGATGCATTTTCGATACCAAATTTCTTAATCATATCACGTGTATATTTAGCTTGGTTAATAAATATTCCATTAGAGAGTTGTTTAACTTGTAATCCTAAGAAGAAAGTTAATTCATCCATCATGCTTATTTCAAATTGATCTTGCATCATTTTCGAAAATTTCTCACACAATCGCTTATTAGTAGAACCAAATATAATATCATCAACATAAATTTAGACTAAGAGAATATCTTCATTATGGGTAATTTTAAATAACATTGTGTCAACGCTGCATCATTCACAGCTCCAATTTGCTCTTGATGATCATTCTATTCATGATCATCAGCGATTCTTACAATATCATCATTGATAACCTCACGAATAATCTTAGGAATAGGCACAAAGATCTCATCATCCTCGTCATCATTACTATCATCACCAAGATTGATTTGTGACGCTTGTTGGACAAGATCTTCAATTCCTACATCATCAAGATTAACCTTACTTGGTTCTTGGTTAGCATCATCAAACACAACATGAATGGATTCTTCAACCTTCGATTTTATCTTATTTAGGGTGCGAAAACTCTTTCCGTTCTTGGCATAGCCTAGAAAGATTCCCTCATCCGCTTTAGGATCAAACGTCTTGAGACTTTGGGATTCATTGTTATGAATGAAACATTTTGAACCAAATATAAGAAAATATGAAACGTTAGGCTTACATCCCTTCCACAACTCATATGGAGTCCTCTCATGTTGCTTGTCGATCATACACCGGTTCTGAGTGTAGCAAGCGGTATTGATAGCTTCGGCCCAAAATCTTTGAGGCAGCTTAGACTCTGCAAGCGTCGTCCTAGCAGCTTCTTTAAGCGTTCTGTTCTGTCGCTGGGCAGCTTCATTATGTTGAGGTTTTCTAGGGGCAGAATACTCATGATGTATTCCAAGATCTATACAAAACTTCTCAACATATTGGTTAGGAAATTCAGTTCCTCTATCGCTTCTAATTCTTGTCACCTTGAGATCTTTATAAGTTTGCAATTGACGAATTAGCGATGTGAGCTTGACACTAGTTTCATCTTTGGTCGCTAGGAATTCTACCCATGTATAGCGAGAAAAGTCATCAACTATTACTAGCGAGTACTTTTTACCACTAATACTCATGATTTGAATAGGACCAAACAAATCTAGATGCAATAGTTCAAGAACTCTAGAAATAGATAGGTATGGTTTCTTCTTAAAAGATGATTTAACTTGTTTACCCATTTGACATGCATCACATAAGCGACTTTTCTAAAAGGAACCTTTAGGTAATCCCTCTACTAGATTTAGTGATATTAACTGAGAGATTGTCTTAAAGTTGAGGTGATTCATTTTTCTATTCCATAACCAACTCAATTCATTTTGACTCTTAGCAACAAAGCATGTGGGGTTGTTATCAATTGTAGAGTCCCAATCTACTAAATACACATTGTTTGTTCTTTTTCCTCTTAATTTAGTGGACTTAGTCTTAGCGTCGTTAACATAGCAGAAGTCGCTTGAGAATTTGACTTCAAAGTCTTTATCACAATATTGACATGCTCAATAAATTATGTTTAAAACCCTCAACAAAGTATACATCACTAATCATGATGTTCCCCCTATACATGATACTTATACCTTTGGTTTTACCTTTGGAGTTATCACCGAATATAACTTGAGGACCGTTGGTTGCACGATAGTTGATCAATAGATCCTTGGATCCCGTCATGTGTCTTGATGATCCACTATCAAAGTACCAAACTGAAGTATCGGTGTTGGCTCTAGGTACCTGCATTTAAAGGACATTTCTAATTCTTCTTAGGTACCCATGCTGTCTTGGGTTCTTCAACGTTAGTAACTTTGGTTTGAATTAAAACTTTAGGAACCCATATTTGCCTAGTCTTCATTGTAGGACTGCTGACCTTCTTGGGTTTCACATCGTGTTGTGTGTGCTTTTTGTTCACCTTGTGCTGTGTGTGCATTTTGGGTGTATAATAATATCCTCGATTATAATAGTAATCATAATCATAGTCATAATCATAATCATCATAGTATCGATAATATGATCTTGACTGCCTTGGATATTGACGCTGGTATTTCCTTGGCGCTGGCTTGGGTTGCACTTTTGGTGCTGGACGCTTAGCGCTTGATTCACAGTGGTCAGGTTTATCCCTAGCCTTTTAAGCGTTTGGATGAACCCGTCTTTGTGAATTATTTGCTTTCGCCTTTCCCTTGCCTGAGTCAGCTTTGACTTTCTCATTTGGCCTCGTACCATTGTTGCTTGGTTCATTCAACGTTTGACTTTGTGAACCTTTCTCTACAAAGAAAACACCATTTCCTTTGTTGTTCTCCGTAACATTAGATTTATTTGGTTGTTTACTGAATTTATCGCATCCTAAACCGGTCTTTTCACCAAACATTCTTGTTACCTCAGTCACATTATCCAACTTTCTTCAAGCTTTTGATAGTGATGAGACGAGCTGCTCTGATTTGGCAAGTCTAGCGATCAGATCAGCTTCTCTCTTGACTATTATATCAAGATTAATTTCACTCTCAAGCGATTGGTTCTTCTCAATGCATTGTTGCTGAACTTGCAACTTTGCTTTAAGCATTACTTTATCACTTGTGTGCGATGAAATAATAGCGAAGTGATTTTGATATATTTTGGCGGCATCTTGATAATATTTATAATATTCATTAACTTTGTCAAGTAATTCATCATAAGAAAGAGGATGATATAATTCAGTGGTTACCTCAAGTAGCGAATCGTCAGACGCTTCATCATCTCTTGCCATGAGACAAATCAACGATGAGTCGCTTGTTGTCTCATCATCACTGCTTTCATCTGATGATTCCAAATCCTCTTCAGGTGCGGAGAATGGTTCAGACCCTGCTAGTAAACCTTGTTGGCGAAGGTTGCTCCTGAATTGGTTTCTATCCGCATAGTCTTGCCTTGTGGGCTTAGACACATTTGGATAAAGGCAATTTATCTGGTAGTGCCCTGGTTTCCTGCAATTATGACACAAATTAGTTTTCATTTTCTTTTCAGTGATTAATCGCTTTGAAAAAACTGGTGCTGAGAGATTCTAAGTAGGAGTTGTAGGCGCTTGGTAAGGAACTGGCGCTGTTGGTTGAGGTGCCGAATACATTGGCGCTTCATATTGAGGTACTGGTGCAGGTGGAGGGGTTTGAAATGAAGTTTTTATAATAAGGTTTCTTTTTTCATATCTTAGAAATTTCTTGAATTTCTTGACCAATAAAATCATCTCTTTTTCTTCATTGGATTCCGTTGATTTTACCTCACTAATCGCTTTACTCTTACTTTTGGTGGTAACAATTAAAGCTCCTGATTCAGTCGCTGAAGTCGATGTGTCGCTGACTTCGCCCAATTCGAACTCAAACGCCTTTAATTCTGAAAACACATGTTCTGGAGTAAGAGTCTCCAATGTCTGTGATTCTCTCATAGCAACAGTCTTAATCAAATACTTGCTTGGAAGACTTCTGAAAATCTTATTGACCATTTCCTTGTTGGTCAACTCCTTGTCTAATGACGCTAACTCTGTAATGAGCAAAGTAAACCTTGCGTCCAATTGTTCCAGCGTCTCATTGGGCTGCATCTTGAAATGCTCCAATCTTTGCATGGCTATGGAGAGCTTGTTCTCCTTCATTTTTGCTGAACCTTCACACACTATAGCCAACTTATCCCATATCTCTTTTGACGTCTTACATTGTTTGATTTTGTTGAACAATGCATCATTATCTCCTAACGCTGAGTAAAGTGCACTTCGTCTAACATTATCCAGATTCGCTCTTTTTCTATCATCTAACGTCCATTCTAACTTGGATTTTTCAACATAACCATCTGGAGTTGCTTCATCAGCTCTAGGCGCTCGAGTTATCACTTTCATGATCATAATGGAGCCATCTGAAATTACATCACACATTTCATTATCGCAAGAACATAAATACGCGAATGCTCTAAGTTTCCAAGAATCATAGTTTGACTCTACCAACTTAGGCATTTTGTTAAAAGCCATAATGAGATGTTTAAAAGAAAATTTAAAGCGACTAAGTTTTAGAAAAATGGATCTAAACAAGCAGTTACGCTCGAAAACGCTTAGGTTTCTACTTCAAACGCTCTAATACCACTTGGTGGTCCCAAGTGGCATACGAAAGGGTCTAGAAGAGGGGTTTGAATAGACAATGAAGTCTTTTTCGACTTCAAAAATTCGTATCACGTTTAAAGATTTGAACGTTTAGAAAGCTGAGCGCTTAGGTCAGGCACTATAGAAAAGATACCTCAGACGAAAGGTTGAGGGTTTTGTCACTCAGGTTTTGTTTGTTTTTTTTTGGAAAGATCAAACAACTTGGAATATCTCAGTAAGAGTTTAGGTTTCTTCTTTGGAAGATGTTTGAGATATTTGTGACTGTCTGAAATATATGTAAAAAGCCTGGAAGATTTTGGCTATGGAGTTTCTAAGCTTTTCTTGAAAAAATATTTCAGCAAAGTTTTCGCGTGTTTATCGTTCTTCTTCTTTTTATAGGGTTTGCTGGAATGAGGTATTTATAGGCAATTTTTGGGATTTGTCCATTGGACACATGTGAGCGCGTGCTCTTCACGCGACGCGTGAATCAGCCTTTTCTCTGACATTCCTGAAATCCTGCTAGTTCCGATTGGACGGGAGCAGGTTTGAACTCTGAAAACCTGACAGTCTAGTCAAAAGGTGGCTTGTCCACAAGTCATAATAGCTTATCACATTTAATGCTCTTATCAGGCATTTAATGCATTTGAATTCATTTCCCGTTGGAAATAAATGTCCGTTGAATGATTGCATTTAAGTCCTTCATGACTTGAGAATTTATTTCAGGTGAATCTGATACTGGTCGCTGGAGTGCTTTGAGCGCTTGATCCATAAATTCTGAAATAGTCCTTTAGCGTTTGACAGACGCTAAGAACAAATCTTTATCTTCATTTGTCTTCAGACGCTGATCTTCAACTTCATCTCTAATAGACTCACCTAGAATTCTATTAGTGATTCGGTATCTAATACTTAGTCTAAAATCTACAAAGTTAAAAACTACAAGCCTAAATAATATTACAAACTTTCAAATGCTTATACATAAGTTCTATGAAAATATAAACTTACATTCTTTTTGGGGTCTAACATAAAATTCTATCTTGTAATCATCAAAACATCTAACATGAAATTTTCTAACAGAAGGTTTGCTTTATTATCAAGGACTTTACGTTGTTTATTAAAATCTTACAAATGCCTATAAGAAAACGACAAAATAATGCCTTATATTACTAAAAGATATTGTCTAGTTACAAGTCAATGCCCTATAAATCTATCCTCTTTATGGCATTTGAGGGAATATACTCTAACACCCTCAACATAGTATACGTCACTTATCATGACGTTCCCTATATGCACAGTACTATACCTTTAGTTTTACCTTTGGAGTTGTCAACAAATACAACCTGAGGACCATTGGTTGCACGATAGTTGATCAAGAGATCCTTTGAGCCTATCATGTGCCTTGACGACCCACTATCGATGTACCAAATAGATATATCGGCTCTGGCTCTAGGTACCTGCATTCAAAAGAGCAGTTCTAGTTCCTTTTAGGTACCCATCGTGACTTGGGTCATTTCACATTATTAGCGTTAGTCTGAATTAGAACTTTAGGAACCCATATTTGCTTAGTCTTCAGTACGGGGGGATTAACTTTTTTGGGTTTTACCGTGTGTTGTGTGTGCTTCTTAGGTGTATAATAATATACTTGATCATAATAGTAATTATAATCACAATCGTAATCGTAATCATCATAGTATTGATAATATAACCTTGATTGTTGTGGATATTGACGCTGGTATTTCCTTGACCCTAGCTTAGGGTGCACCTTGGGCGATTGACATTTAGCGTTTGATTCACATTTGCAAGATTTCTCTTTAGCCTTTTTAGAGTTTGGATAAACCTTTCTTTGTGAATCATTCACTTTCGTCTTTCCATTGGATGAGTCAATTAAAGCTTTCTCATTTAGCCTCTTACCATTGTCCTTTGGTTCATTAGGTGTTTGACTCTTTGAACCTTTCTTAACAAAGAATACACCCCTTCCTTTGTTGTTTGCCGTAACAAAGATTAGTTTTCATTTTCTGTACAATTATAACAAAGATTAGTTTTCATTTTCAGTTCATTTGTTAACCTTGAGGTGCCATGCGGTTTTGAGACAACTGGCGTTGAGATGTTCTAAGGAGAAGACGCTTGGTACTGAATCGGGGCTGAAGGGGGAGGAGTAGAATACTGAGACGCTTGATACTATTGTTGACCAGGAGGAGGCGCTTGGTAGGAATTCTCTCCTTGATGCTTTGGAGTTTTTCCTTTCTTATCATATTTCAGAAATTTTTTGAACCTGTTTAGCAATGCTAACTCCTCTTCCTCACCAATTTCTGATACCTTTATGAACCAATTTACCCTTAACTGATACTATTAGCGCTCCTGATTCTATTGCTGGACTAACTGCATCACTCACGGAGTTTAGCTCAAACTCAAAAGCCTTGAGTTCTGAAAAAACATCTTTTGGAGTTAGAAGATCCAACATATTTGATTCTCTCATAGCCGTCGTTTTCATCAAAAATCTACTAGGGAGACTTCCGAAAATCTTAACTACCATTTCTTAATTTTGCAACTCCATGCCTAAAGACATCAACTCTGTAACAAGAGCAGTAAATCTTATATCCAACTGTTCTAACATCTCATTAGGCAGCATCTAAAAACCGATAAATCTTTCCTTGGTAATTGAAAGCTTATTTTCTTTGATTTGAGCTGACCCACCATAGATTATCGCCAACTTACCCCAAATTTCCTTAGTCGTTGAGCACGACTTGACCTAGTTAAACAAATTATCATTATCACCAATGGTTGTATATAGAGCGTTCGGACCAACATTATCCAAATTTTCTCTGCGGTGCTCATTTGTAGAGCATTCCTGCTTAGGTTTTTCGAGATAACCATCTGGGGTCTCTTCTGTGGCTCCAGGCGCTCTGATGATGACCTTCAAGATTTGAATTAATTCATCTGAAATGATATCACACATTTCATCATCACAAGAACAAAGATAAGTAAATGCTTTGGCCTTCCATGAGTCATAATTTGACTTGGTCAACTTAGGTACTTTTGCAAATACCATGAAATAAATTTAAAGCGACTAGTTTTCAAAAAGGATCTAAACAAGCAGTTATGCTTGGAAATTTAAAAAATTTCAACTTTAACTGCTCTGATACCACTTGTTGGTCCCAAGTGGCATACAAAATGGTCTAGAAGGGGGTGGGGGTGGGTTGAATAGACCCTGAAGTTTTCTTCATCTTCAAAAATTTCGTATGCAAAAATATTGTCGACGCTTAAGAATGTAGGTGCTTGGCTAAATGTCTACTTGAAGACAATTTTTACAAAAGTTAACTTAGACTCATGATTTGAATACTATAATCAAATAAGGCTGAGCGTTCAGTTCTTTTCTCAAAGTTAGCACAGCGGAATAATTTTAAGTCTTCTTTTGAAAGGTTTAGCGTCACAACGTTTTACTAAGTTTCTTTTAATTTGAAATAATTTTATCAATGTGTTTACTTAACCGTTTATGCAATAATATGACAATAAAGGGATTAAACAGTAAAGTAAAGAACAGAAAGTTTGAAAAGTTCGTTGGGTGGTGTAATCCCAACTACGTCCTTCTTTTCCTTTTTCACTCAGAGGAAATTCACTAAAATGATTCTCGAAAATTCACACAAATTCTTCTACACAAAGAGGACAGAATGGATAGGAATGACTCGAGCCCCTTGTTCACACAGATTTCAGCTCCAAGACCCTTTGACCCGCTTGCTTCTTTCACCTAGAAATAGCGCAAGTATTCAACTTCGACTTCACACAAATTGCGAGGATGAATAGGGGTTTTGTCTAACGGTTTGTTTGATTTTGGAAGTTCAAACAACTTGAAATATCTCAGTAATCGAGTAGGGTTCTTCTGAAAAAGATGTTTGAGATATTGGTTGACTGTTTCAGGGATTGATGAAAAGTAAAAAGAATGTTTGATTTGAATATTTGAGCTTTTCTGAAAATTTAAGGATTGAGACTTCAATTCAACAAAAATTTGGCCTGTAAGGTTGATGTATATTTTGGCTTGTTGCTGAAGTCTTATATATAGACTTTCTTGGGTAAAGTATCTGTTGGACACATGGCTTGGCGCGTGTCTATCACTTTTGCGAGTGAACGACTTTACGTCCTTTATCTATGAAATTCTGCTGCAAAAAGTTGGTGCCGCAGACTCTGTAAAGTTGACAGTTCAATAAGAAGGCTTCTACGCACGTCCTGGAGTACTTTTCACATTTAATGCCCTTATCGGTATTTAATGCATTTGAAATTAACGGCCGTTGGACTTTAATGCTATGAGTAAAATTGCATTTAACTTCTTCTGCACTTAGGAATAAATTCAGGTGAAATCTTATTTTGATAGACGCTCATTCAACCTTGAATGATCCTTAACTAGAATCTTCACACATCAATGCTTGAAGTAGATTGATGCTTAGACGCCCGCTTAGAGATCTTCATCTTCATTCAGACTTCAGACGCTTGTACTTCAAACTTAACTCCTGACAAACTCTAAGAATACTTAGACTAACAATCTAGAATAAAAATGAATAAAGCTTTATACAAATCTAACGCTCGAAGCCTATACATATTTTCTAATAAAATCAAACTTACATATTTTAGGGGCTTAATAAAAATCCTAATTGTAATCCTCAAAATATCTAACAAGAAATTTTTTAACTATATATATATATATAATTAATGGGTTAGACCTATAATTAAATATGGAAGTCAAGAATTAAATTCTTGACTCCAAATCATATGTGGTGGACGAAAAATAGGAAGAGAGAGGAGAGACGTGGACAATTTTTGGTGGAAAAGGAAATTGGATTTTCTTCTCCTACAAGTCTTGTATTGATCTAGAAGAATCAATTAGATAAGGAAAGAGATAATTAGTATGTGATTAACTCTTATCCTAATTAAAGTAGGATGAGGATAATTAGGAGGGTTTTTAGGAAAGAGAGAAATCTTGGAGATTTATTATTATCTCCTTCCTTGATTAAAACTCTTATTATCCTACGTCTATAAATACTACATCTATAAATACAAGACAAAGTCACCTCCCCATGCAAGCAAAGAAATTTTCGAATTGCACAAGAATAGAAAAGAAATTTCTCTCTTCTCCTACATAGAAAATCGTCTCATCCCCTTCCCAATTAGACATAATTTTATCCATGTGTTGAACTTAACTATTTACAATAAATATTCTTTCCTTCGCAAATAAGCCTGGGATTTAGTTCTAAAGTTATTTCGTTGACTAGCAATATAAAAGAGATAACTGGTGAGCAACTATGTATATCGACCCACGCGGGGAATCACCAACCCAACACTAACTCCCCCCATTTTGAACGAATCTCTCGCCCTCCAATAAATGTCGACTTTGCAATTCTCACCCGGACCACGTGTTGAGAGACAGTCACTCGGCATCCCTTCTCTGGGAATTCATCAACAATCCAGCCCACTTTTATGAGTTTAGAAGCATCCCTTATGAACAGTGGCTTAAGGCCAATATGTTTAACTCTTTCCCCAACATCATGCTCCCGGATATACCATGGTTCTATCTCTTCACCGAGACCATTTGGTCTCCTTGGAAAGTTCGGAAAAAGTACGTTTTCGAAGGTACTACCAACACTCTTCAACAACTCAAATTCTTTGTGAAATCTCTCTCCCTTGACTTGTTCAAAGCTTTTACCCCGAGTTCACCTCCTAAAACCAGATAGCTCGTTCACTGGAAAGCTCCCCCTTTAAATTCTTTTAAACTCAACACCGATGGTAGCTTTGTGTCATTCACTAACTGTGCATCCACCGGAGGTATTCTTAGGGACTATGATGGGAAATGGCTTTGGGGATTCAGTTGGAAGTTGAGATGCCGAATTGCTCGGGCTCAATCAATAAATGTCTTTCCATTGCATGGGATAAGAGAATCCAATGTTTGGAAGTTGAAGTCGACTCGGAAGACATCCTCAAGCTTGTTGCGCATGCGGACAGTAATAGCCACCCGGCCCACCCCTTGGCCAACATCTTTTGGATTGTAGAAGACTACTCGACAATCCTTGGACGCTTCGAATCAAACATACTCTTCGAGAAGGAAACACTTGTTCAAATGAGCTAGCTAAATTAGGACACAAGATAAAAGCCGACTTTATGTTTTGGGAAACTCCCCCTCCGACCATTAACGACCTTCTTCAAGATGATTTGTAGTTTGTTTTAGTTATCCCTTTGTACCTTAAAAGAAAAAAAATAATAGAATTGACGGGATTTAGACTCTTCCTTGTGTAGGAATGTTTTTACTCTAAGTCCTAAATTTGAAAAGTGAGTATGAATATTGGGTCTCAGCAATGGCAAAGCTCCATTAGTTAGACACACGTGAGGCCAATTGGAGGAAAAATTTATTGGCTATTTGTTGACTATTGGATGGAGATGTCAATTGTGAGATCAAAAGTGATGAAATTATGGTAGTTGAAGGTTAATTTGATGAGAAACATAAGACTGCTATCGGATTAGGCGTATAAGTGGGGGAAAAAGGGAAATTTTCCCTTTTGACTAATTATAATTAGACTGTATTATATTACGTTCTTAAATTTTTCATAATTTCAAAAGTCACAATTGAATCAAAGGGCATGCCCCCTGTCCCAGTATCTCTTTTTATATAGTAATATTGATAGTTATATAGTTCAATTCAGATTAAAAAAATTTCGAAATTATAAACCAGTATATATAAATCAAATTTGAAGCACCAATACTAAATTCATATATATAAGAAAAATATATGTATGTATAAGAAAATATAAAGTAAAAAAAAAAATTCTTAAATAACACGACACTATTTATAGTCTTATATACTGTATGAATAGTTATTATGAGTCTTCTCCATTTCTCAACGTTTGTGCTAAAATTAAAACAATATTTTGCAAATACATGAGTGATACATTTTTATATAGCAATAAACAATTTCCTTTATTCCATCACAAGGTTTCCTGAATAAGTAATTCTTAAGTTGCCTAATTATGAGTACTAGAATCCTTAAAAAACAAGCCTAAAAGTTTTTATATTTTCAAATCTCATTTTAAGCATGGAATTCAGTCAACAATATATTTGTACAGTTTGGATGCATGGAGTCCTATCTCAGATGAGCAAGCTTTGTTGCCATTGGCATTCTTCTGCACAGGAACAAGATATCAACAGGAAATGAAGTGACATTAAACTGGAAAAGGACAACAAAAAACTTTAAAACATCTTCTAGTTTACTACGTAGTAGACCACATCTATTTGCCACCCAGTTTCTCAGAAAAACTCACTCACAAAGGAACGCTTAAATGAAACCACCCACAATCAAAAGATCGTAAACAGATGGAAATATAACTGAGAAGGCGACTGTTGAATGATATATACCTATTCAACACCGTATTTCTTCTTGAGAAGCAAAATCAAGTCATAAACCTTGTTAGGATCAGCCAACGACTTGGAGACGCTCTCTTTCTGCATGCACCTCTTGGCCCATGCAATCAATTTGGGGCAATGCTCTTCAAACCTGAAATCACCACAAGTTTCATAGGCATGAAACCAGCTGTAGTAACCGATCAAAGCCACATCTAGAAACCCAAAATTGTCGCCACCAAAGTAAGGCTTATCTCCAAGTTCTCCTTCCAACAACTTGAAGGCCTCTATCAACTCTTTCTTCGCAGCCTCTTGCTCTTCTCCTTTCTTCATCCATAGTCTTCTTCCGGTCTCAAATACCTTATGTACATGAGAAGCTTATCATAATATATTGTATTAAGATGAATCCAAGCCCGGATCTGGTCGAATCAAATAGCTGCTGATATATTCTAAGGAAAGTGACTGCAACTAGTGCTTATTGAACTTACCAAGTGATTACTACAACTGGATTACTACCCTGTTTCACAGTATAAGACACCCAATAATTATTGTTTGAATATCCTAATCTAGATGGTGCAACCTAGCTTTTCGCATGGATTCTTATTTTAAGTATATTAACAATGAACTTCCAACAATGAAGGGCCCAAACTATACTTAAAAGAGTTCAAGTTTGAAAAACAAAAGTAGCCATATGGTACAGAAAAAAGTTTGAATAATTTGTCAACTTAATTCTTCCATATATGCACTCAAATTTGGAAAAATTAAAACCAATTACATTTCCTCTGTCTCACTTCCATCAACCATACATATAAATACAATCTAGACTTTCACTAACGATGCTATGAAACAAGCTCTACCGGTCACGACATAAAGCATTCAAACTCAAAAAATTCAACACGAAAGCTGAAATAGCAACATATGAAACTGAAAGTCTGAAACAATAACTGAAGATCAAGAACCCAAAACAACAAAATTAGTATATGTACCTTTTTGTCAACGAAATCAGCCCAGAACCTAGCTTGAACTCTCTTGTAAGGATCGGAAGGCAACAACAACGGAGACTTATTATCTTTCCACACCTCATCAATATACTCAACAATTATGAGTGATTCACAAATGGGTTTTCCATTGTGAATCAAAACGGGTATTTTCTTATGAACTGGGTTCATCTCAAGTAAAAGTGGGCTTTTGTCGCGCAAGTTCTCCTCTCTGTACTCATACTCAACACCCTTTTCAGCTAATGCTATTCTAACCCTCATCCCAAACATGCTAACATATACATCTAGCAGAACCACCTCGTCCGCCATTTTTCTTACTGAGAAAGAAGAAAGATTTCGGTAGGGAAGGAACAGAATGTTAATTGTAAATGAAGGAGCAGAGTAGTAGATACGTGTGTGGTGGGGGGGAGTGTATATAAATTGTCCTGGGGAAAATTATACTTTTAGTCCCATATGTTGGCTTACTTTGAAATTTGGTCCTGTAACTTCTTGCCTTCTACGATTAGTCCTATATCTTACTATACTTTGCGATTTTGGTCCTTTACTAAGAAAATTAATAAATCTGTATTGGTTTTGATTTTAGCAAAATTACTTTTGTCAAAGAGATCAGGCCCAATATGCTTCCGAAAAAAATTAAAATTTCATAATGTAATACCTTTGGTTGGCCGCCTTATCACCGGGTATTCTGAGCCCTCGTTTTTATGGATAAATCCAACCACATAACCACAGCCGATGGTTCGCAGGCACCCAGCTCCTTCCGCAATACATAGAACAACCCAATTTCGTTTTGTACCTTTGGGCGTAAAAGGTATTTTCGGAATAAAGATTTAATATCCTTTGGAAGACAGAGGTTGAACAAAAAGCCTTTAATTTTATTGATGAAATACAAATTAAAATTACATAATATTATTTTACTCCGCTATTGGAGGAGAAAGCCTTTAGCCTCTCATGAGAGGGCTTCTATTTGGGGAAATTCCCATACATTTGTGTAAGAAGAACTATGAAAGAAGAGAGATTACAAAATTTTCTATGAATTTGTATATAAAAGAGTTGGAGAAGTTTTTCTGATGATCTCCATCTGCTTCTAAGCTTCCTTCTTATAGCCCTCAGTTTTGGATTCCAAATGCGGACTCCAAAACTTGTTTAATTTTTTGACGTCATTGCATACGTCAATCTTTTAATTAATGCAAGTGGGTCCCTTGTGTTTGTAACTTTGTCTGCCACGCTTGTCCTTTTACAGTTGTATCTTGTCCAACAGTTTTTCTTTAATCAATCACATGATTGATTATTGCGCCTAACTATTCAGGCCTTTTTCTTTTACATGCTTTTACTCTAGTTTGTGAAAACCCCGGGGGTAAAACTTCCTTTTTCCCTTATCGTTATCGGATTCGAGTTTTGTCTTGGTAACCTGTATTCTTGTACCAAATAAAGGTTTTTCTTGAAATTCACAACTCGAACACTCCCGATTGTGCCATTGATCAACATGCATCATGTTGCAAGTTTTCTTTCTGTTAGAGTATATGCCCTCAAATGCCATAAAGAGGATAGATTTATAGGGCATTGATTTGTAACTAAACAATATCTTTTAGTAATATAAGACATTATTTTGTTGTTTTCTTATAGCATTTGTAAGGTTTTAATAAACAATGTAAAGTCCTTGATAATAAGACAAACCTTCTACTTCTTATGGGTTAGGAAGAATGGCACTAGAAAGGTTTGATCCTTATTATCTAATACTTGTTCGCAAGTCAAAGAGATTATTGACTGGACATCAATACTGAATAAAGACTTGTATGATGTAAGTTTTGACAGAGAAAGTGTCAGTCAATCACTATGGGAATGGTAGTGGAAACTTATGTCATAGACATCACAGTTAGACTGATATGTTCGAACACGTTTCACATCGGTTTCATCACATGGGTTTTCACTCACTGACAGTCAATGATGAAACTGATAAGTTGTGATAGGTACGCGTGAACCTTAAACCTGAGGAATCAAGTCGAAGATGTACTTGTGATATCAAGTCTGTCATTAGAGTAGTTAGATCCAATTCACCCTTTGGTGGGATCAACCTTGAAGTGCGACTTGATGGGCAAGTAGCAGTCTTAACTAATTAGAAAAATGAGATTTATTCTCTCATAAGTGGATGAGATAAATATCCTATGCAGTCATGAATGAGTGATGTTAAAAGACTTTGGCTAAAGCATAAAGAGATACTCATGTTAGACATGAAGGTATACACATAGACCTCTATTCATTATGAGCTAAGCATATGGTTAAGTCCTGTGAGTTTGACTGAACCATGACTCTCACTTGACTGGGATATGTGAATAAAAGGTTTATACTCATACGGTATTCACAGCGTAAAAGGTTTGGAATGATCCTAATCATTTGTTCTCAATTGGGGTACGATGTGAGCCACAGGTCTAGCTAGGTGGTACTCACATCCTCTTGGTTTTCTCTCAATTGCCTTTTGAGACGAATCTAAAGAGTCGCGTTTAAAGGAATTGCAAAAGGAAAAATCATGGAATAGACTTGAGAGAATTTTTCGGTATTGGATATCAAAATTAATTAATTAATTAATCATTAGATGATTTTATTAATTAATTAATTTCTTTGAGAAAATTAATTATAGAATTAACATAGATTTAATTAGTTGTTTAATTAATTGGTTTATTGGATAAATAATATTAATTATTAATTAATTAAACAAACGAACATGGACTAAAGCCCGAAGGCTTTGTAAAGCCTAAAGTAGGCATCCACATGAGGGTTAAAGAAGCCTAGGGTTATTATTTCCTAGTGTAGTATAAATATACTACTTAGTGGAAACAATAATAAGTCTCCTACATTAACTTTCTCTCCAAGTCAAGATGTCTTCCAACTCTCTCTCTCCCCTAGCTGATTTCAAGGAAAGAAAAGAAGAGGATTTTTGGCTTTGATATCCAGCGTGGCAATTTAGAGACAGTGACGATTTTACTGTTCAAGAAAGGATCAAGAAAGCTGATAAGAGGCATTTTTACGTGTTTTTAAGCCCCTCTGCGTTTACGTTTTAGGTTCATTTATCGCTTAATTCTTGCTACATGTGCGTTTAATTCGTGCATTAAGTGATTTCAGGTCTTAAATGGATACAATCGAAGAACGGGATGAAAAACGACGTATAAAACAAGTTCAGGCCAATTTGCTTCTGTTGTCCATGCCCAAGCGCCGAGAAATCAGGCGCCTAGGCGCCCGATTCTGAAAGGGGCGTCCAAGCGCCGAGAAATCAGGCGCCTAGGCGCCGTTCTGTCCACGCCTGGGCGCCGTATCTGCACCAGTTTCCACGTTCGAGCGATATTTTCGTATTTTTAGAGACCGAATTGGATGAAGTTTCCTTCTACAAAGTTGTAGAACTATGTGTTAGCTTCAAATGAGGACTTGAATCATCCAAATCGGAGTTTTTTGGAGAGAGTTATGAAGGAAATACAATTACTGCGCCAGACAGAGGCAAATACTCCCAACATTCTGATTTGGGCGCCCGAGCGCCATAATTCCCGCGCCTAGGCGTGGCCACATCCGAGATTTGATTCCTTTCAGCCAAAAGATCATCATTTGATGGGGGAATGGAACATTTAAAGCCAAGAGGTCATCACATGTATGGGAGGGATGTCATAAGTATGTTTCTTACTAGATCTACTTTAGGGAATTTTATACTACTCACTTTAAGAGTAGTGGAGGACACACTAGGGGGGACATACACATGAGGAGCTGATTTTGGTGGTCTTCTTAAGGATATTTGAGCACAATTGGACCGAGACATCTTGGAATTGAGGGAGAGAGAGGCATTATTGGCCATCACTTTTCACTCATCATCATTCATCACCATTTTCTTCATCACTTTTGGAGGAGAACAAAGAGAGAGGAGCTAAGGATTGAAGATCAAGAGCAAAGATCCATCATCAATCAATTGAGGGAGTTTTAATTATTTGCATTTACATGTTTATTTCCATGAGTATGTATATGTTTGTATTAGATTTTCTTAAGGCTTTGATGAGAGGCTAATATTGTAGAACTAAGGCCATGTGAAGGCCAAATTTATGAATCAATATATGTGAAGTTGCTCTTTGTATTAATTCTCCTATTGCTTTGTGTGTTAATTCTATGCTTTTATTCCAATCATGTGTTTGATCACCATATGCTTGCTATCTTGCCTAATCTAGTTGTTCGAGAGAAAATAGATTAGGGTGCAAGAGAATTAACACATCATCCGAAACAAATGAGGGATTGCCCTAGAAATAGGTAAAGATTCCCGGGTGTTGTTAGCCGGATTCGTTCGGGGAAGCTCTAGAACGTTAATGCGTGATTTTTGATTAGATTCTCGGATAGACATATTTAGAGAACCGTCAATTAATCATAGGATTATTATGTGCCGAGACATCGGGTAATAGTTAATTTAGGAGTTTCCACCAAAGCAATAGGAGTCTAATAACTCGAAGAGTAGCTCATATATATTGACGAGTAGATTTGGTTGTAGCATGTGCCTTAGTCATTTTATCATACGTGAGATTTAATCTATAGTACGTTTCTCTTTGGTTCGTTAATTGCTTAATCTTTTTCTTGCACTTTACTTTAATTGTCTTATCTTTTATCGAAAATCATGAACTAGAATTCAAGTCCTTGTGGTTCGACAACCCGGACTTTTTGTCCACTTATTACTACACACGTCTAGTGCACTTGCTATCATAGCACGTTAGCTTTTAGCGTGTCAAGTTTTTGGCGCCGTTGTCGGGGACTTGTTTATTTTAGTTTTTGATTTTTGTTTACATTTTTCATAATTCTTAGTTTTCATTTATTTCTTGATTTTCTTTTATTTTCGTGTTTAGTCTAATTTTGTTTCTTGTGCTTAATTGTTAGGTTCGATTTGTGGTGCATGACCCGCTCCTCAAATGAGCCTTTGCTTGATTTTGTTATTTTTATTTTGAACATGTGCTCCGGGTTTGTAGATGAGTTCGAGAGATGGCGGACAATATCTATCAACCAAATCCGAATGCACGTTTCCCGGATATGAATTTACCGAAGGATCGGGAGTGGTTACAAGGCATTCTCCAAGCTATGCAACCGCCTCCTTCTCAACCACTTCAGTCGGTCCGGGATTGTCTACCATCCAGCGTCTTTACCATACAGGAGGGATATCATTTATCCCTGACTCTGGAGGAACGAGAATGGGTTCGACAACTCCTATACGGCTTACAACTCACACTAGATGATTTGGATCAGCCGAAAAGTATGAAATTGGTACACAAAGCCATTGATGCTTTGTATGAAGGACCAATTAAGGAGGCTCTAATGATCATTGAGGAAATGAAAAATGAGAGGATTTCTATGAAGGTGTCATCGCCTCAGCGTCGCCCGCCTAACATTCAAGCGATACCCGGCCCCATTTTTATCGAAGAATTGATATCAAAGAAGCCGACGTTGAAGGAAAGGACGCTCGAGCCTTTACCAGATTCTTTGGCATCTTCTTCCCTCTCCACGGGTATAGAGGTCATTAGTGCCCATGATAGTAAGTTGTCCTCTAGTGTAGGAGATGACATGGTTATTTGTGATAACTATGAGGTTTTTAAGCATCCAATTGGTTCTACATTATCTTTACGCATTGATGCTTTTGATCCTTTTAGTGTTGAGCTTTTTCAGGAAAGAAGAACCAATAACCTCCTCGAGTTCTACATCACAAACTCCAAGTTTTCCATCTCGATGGGTGAAGAAAAATGGCCATCTACTTATAACTTGGAGAATAGTCCAAGTCATCACTCGGTGCAGTGGGAAGAAAGAGTGATGGAAGTGGTGATGGACTATGAGAAAATATGTGAGTGGATGATTGCTTGGTCACTACTCATCGTATTTTCTATTAACACCGGGCCGAAATTCATCCCTACTTGGAGAATGAACAAGGCATTCATTCGGAAACCGCCTTAAAATAACTCGGTAAAGTCAAGCTAATGACTTTAAAAGAGCGCTTCTTGGGAGGCAACCCAAGTTTGTAAGTTTTCTTTTCTTTTTCTTTTTGCTTTTGTTTTTGTTTTGTTTAATTTGTTTCTTTTTGTTGTGTTCAAGCATGCACTTTTAGCATGTATGTGTCTTATGCTTGATGGTTTAAAGAGTTGAAGTGTTAGATATAATGCACATTTGGACCCCATGTTTAAGAGATGCGTATTGTACTCGAGAGGAGAGGAAGCTATAGGATTATGTATTGGAATTTTAAGGATGTTGTTCAATATCCTTGGTTGTAAGTGTTCTTGTACCGTTGTGTATGCTTGTCATAACAACATTGGGGACAATGTTGGATTGAAGTTTGGGGGTAGAAGAGTACTTATTTTGAACTTTGATGATGCAATCCTAATTTGTAGCTTGAGTTTGGGGGAAAGTTGTTTGCTATCATATTTATATGCTTCTTTGTTGAGAAAATCAAGTATAAAAAAAAAACAAAAAACAAAAAAATAAAAAAAATAAAAAAAAATTTAGTCCTTCCAATTGATGCATTGAAATTGATTGACTTGGAGAAATGGCATGATCTCTTGAAATAATTTGAATTTAATGGAATATATATATCTTTGAAATTGCTCGTGGAGACACTAGACTAGGATTGATTCTTTAGATGATTCACACTGCACAATGAATCGAGGGTAGAGGAGTTGAGAGGATAATCATCTTGAGACACTTAAGGAGTTTTTCCCAGAAATATTAACTTAGATTTCTCATAAGGTTATAAGTTAAGTAGTAATTTTATATGCTAAACAATGAATTGAAAAGGTTGAATTTTGGTATGACCAATAGTGGTCAGGCTAATACGTACCGGAGGTGATAAGTTTCATGCCTATATACTGTACTATTATGCTAATTTGAGCTAAGCTCAAGCCAAAAAGAAGTGATTTGTTTAAAAGATCTAGTTTTATTTCGTGGCCTTTGACACTCGAGTGATTAAGTCCGTAGGAGTGTCTCTACACTTAATGCCCCAAAACTATCTAGTTTGGGAGTCATTGATCTAAAACTTGTTACATGGGCGTCATAGAAAGCCTAATGGAATAAAACATTGCACATGATCTAGCCTTAATGAATTTAATGGAAGTTTCATACGAATTGAAAGTTGAATGTTTGACATAATGAAATTTAAATGGCTATGAGATTTTCTATGATTCTTGTGCTTTGTGTTTGATCAAAAGTTTATAGATATGGGATTAATGTCCAAAATTTGGTAAGGATGCCTCTCGACTATAATGCCTTAGATTTATTTTTCACTACACCCTAAGGAGTCTTTTCAAGTATTAGTGTCACATGAGCAAAAGTAGTTGATATGTATATATATACTTGTGAGCTTTAAAAGGTTGATTTTATGCCATTCATTCTTGTTGATTATGTTGAGATGTATTGATTTGGTTATGATTGAAAATTTACTAGATTTTGTGGGTATATCATATGCAAACCCTCACGAGACTATAACTCGTCCTTTGAGGTGACTCAAAGGTTCAAAGGCTTGTTGCATTCGCTAAATGCAACCGTTTACTCCACGAAAGTGAGTTAGGTAGTTTTCTTTTTGTTTCTCTCTTTGATTGATGTGTTTCCTTATCTTAGAACTCTTATTGCTCGAGGACGAGCAATTGATAAGTGTGGGGGTGTTGATAAGAGGCATTTTTACGTGTTTTTAAGCCCCTCTGCGTTTACGTTTTAGGTTCATTTATCGCTTAATTCTTGCTACATGTGCGTTTAATTCGTGCATTAAGTGATTTCAGGTCTTAAATGGATACAATCGAAGAACGGGATGAAAAACGACGTATAAAACAAGTTCAGGCCAATTTGCTTCTGTTGTCCGCGCCCAAGCGCCGAGAAATCAGACGCCTAGGCGCCCGATTCTGAAAGGGGCGCCCAAGCGCCGAGAAATCAGGCGCCTAGGCGCCGTTCTGTCCACGCCTGGGCGCCGTATCTGCACCAGTTTCCACGTTCGAGCGATATTTTCTTATTTTTAGAGACCGAATTGGATGAAGTTTCCTTCTACAAAGTTGTAGAACTATGTGTTAGCTTCAAATGAGGACTTGAATCATCCAAATCGGAGTTTTGTGGAGAGAGTTATGAAGGAAGTACAATTACTGCGCCAGACAGAGGCAAATACTCCCAACATTCTGATTTGGGCGCCCGAGCGCCATAATTCCCGCGCCTAGGCGTGGCCACATCCGAGATTTGATTCCTTTCAGCCAAAAGATCATCATTTGATGGGGGAATGGAACATTTAAAGCCAAGAGGTCATCACATGTATGGGAGGGATGTCATAAGTATGTTTCTTACTAGATCTACTTTAGGGAATTTTATACTACTCACTTTAAGAGTAGTGGAGGACACACTAGGGGGGACATACACATGAGGAGCTGATTTTGGTGGTCTTCTTAAGGATATTTGAGCACAATTGGACCGAGACATCTTGGAATTGAGGGAGAGAGAGGCATTTTTGGCCATCACTTTTCACTCATCATCATTCATCACCATTTTCTTTATCACTTTTGGAGGAGAACAAAGAGAGAGGAGCTAAGGATTGAAGATCAAGAGCAAAGATCCATCATCAATCAATTGAGGGAGTTTTAATTATTTGCATTTACATGTTTATTTCCATGAGTATGTATATGTTTGTATTAGATTTTCTTAAGGCTTTGATGAGAGGCTAATATTGTAGAACTAAGGCCATGTGAAGGCCAAATTTATGAATCAATATATGTGAAGTTGCTCTTTGTATTAATTCTCCTATTGCTTTGTGTGTTAATTCTATGCTTTTATTCCAATCATGTGTTTGATCACCATATGCTTGCTATCTTGCCTAATCTAGTTGTTCGAGAGAAAATAGATTAGGGTGCAAGAGAATTAACACATCATCCGAAACAAATGAGGGATTGCCCTAGAAATAGGTAAAGATTCCCGGGTGTTGTTAGCCGGATTCGTTCGGGGAAGCTCTAGAACGTTAATGCGTGATTTTTGATTAGATTCTCGGATAGACATATTTAGAGAACCGTCAATTAATCATAGGATTATTATGTGCCGAGACATCGGGTAATAGTTAATTTAGGAGTTTCCACCAAAGCAATAGGAGTCTAATAACTCGAAGAGTAGCTCATATATATTGACGAGTAGATTTGGTTGTAGCATGTGCCTTAGTCATTTTATCATACGTGAGATTTAATCTATAGTACGTTTCTCTTTGGTTCGTTAATTGCTTAATCTTTTTCTTGCACTTTACTTTAATTGTCTTATCTTTTATCGAAAATCATGAACTAGAATTCAAGTCCTTGTGGTTCGACAACCCGGACTTTTTGTCCACTTATTACTACACACGTCTAGTGCACTTGCTATCATAGCACGTTAGCTTTTAGCGTGTCAAAAGCTGGTTCAGAATTCAACATACGCGAAGAAAGGTACATGAATTCGAAACACAATTTGAATATGTGAAATCGAGATGAACCACTTGGGCTTTTCAATTTTATCTTCTGCTGCATTTTTATGCATTAATCCCAACAGTGGTATCAGAGCCAATCTCTGATTTCCGTATTTAATTGATATTGTGATTTATGTGATTTTTGCGTTCTTGAAGCATGTTATTAGAATATGTTTTTATGATATGAAAATCGTGATTTTTCTGCGTTTAATTTATGTATATTGTAGTATGATGATATGTGAATTGAAAAATCAAAGTTGTGTGAGAATTGGGGGTGAAAAACCCCGAGACGAGCGAGACACGCTCGGCACTATGCGCGCAGCGCCGTGTGCTTTTTAGCACACGGCGCTAGGCCACCTGGCCGTGCGCAGCGCACGGCGTCAGGATCAATGGGCTTGGGTTTTTGACTCGGGTCCTAACGGATTGAGTCGAAATTTCTCGGATCCAATTTTAAATTAATGGATTTTGGGCTATTTTAATTATCCGCGTGGGTCAAAAGGATGATGACCCGAATTTAATTAAATTAGCCCAAATTGATGAAATTAGTTTTATGCTTAACTAATTAAATATTAAATATGCCAATGGTTACCAATGTTTGATGAAATCGTGCCCAAATTATTTTTATTGAATATTTATTATTTAAGTGAAATAATTAATTAATTATTCTTGAAGGATTTTTTAATTAATTAATTTATTTAAATAATAAATTCTCACTGGATGGTTTATTATCATAAATACCAATAAATTTTGGAATTTTATTGAGGAAATTAATTAGTTGGACTAATTAATTATTAACTTAATCACCAACACAGTTGCTTTAAATACCGCGAGCGTGTATTATATGATGGTGTCATTTATTCATGGGCTTAGGTTTTTTTTTTTATTGTATTTCTTTTTAATGGGTTGTAAGTGCCGGATTTGAGCCTGTTTATTTTATTTCTAGAATTATGTATATGTTGTTAATTTAATCTCATGTAATAGATAGAAATAGAATAGACCCTTTTTTAAGAGGAGATCAATCCAAAAGAAGAAGGAGCTTGGAGCCCAAAAAGAATAGCTAGGCTTATTTTTCATTTTTCATGATGGCCTATTGGCTTGGGCCCTCTAGATAAAGCCCATGGATAAATGTGTTGGATTTATTGCTTTCGATGCATGTTCATTAATTATGTGAAGCATGTATGTTATCAATATGTGCTATATAAATTTGATAATGTGCAAAGTGAGACTTAGATAAATGTTTAGAACATGAATTCTCCCAATTAAAAATTATACTAAGTTAGTAAGGGGTGCTAGGCATCCTTTCCCTCCACTAAACTTAATAGAATTAAGTTTTAAACCTAGTATGTGGCATCTTCCCAATAAGTGGGGGTCATATATCAAGATTTATTAAGTGAATTAGATGCCTTACCCCAAATATCGTTAAAGTGTTATAAGGTGAAATGCAAATGTTAGATTATGAGGAGTTAGTGGGAATAAACTTAGATAGTCTACAAAGCTTATAAATCGTTAAAGGGTTGCGGTTTTGGTGGGTTATGGAAAAAAGAAGATTGGACCATCTATTGGATAGATTGGTGGGTTTTCTAAAAGGTTTGTTTGATTTTGATGAAGTTCAAACAACTGGGGATATGTTAATAGTAATGTAGGTTTCTCTGAAAAGAAGATTTGAGATATTGGTTGACTGTCTCAAGATTTGAAGAAAAGCAAAGAGAATGTTTGCTTGAATATTCTGGCTTTTCTGAGAGTTTAAGGAATGAGACTTCAATGCAACAGCAAAATGGCTTGGAATTGATCTGTGTTTTGGCTTGTTGTTGAAGTCCTATTTATAGGCATTCTTGAAAATGTGTCCGTTTGACACATGCCCAGACGCGTGTCTCTCACTTCCGTGAGTGAACAACTTTTGTCCTTTTTCTTGAAAAATTTGCTGCACAAAAGTTGGTGCTGTAGTCTGTGAATAGTTGACAGTCCAATAGGGTGGCTTCTCCGTACGTCCGAAAGAGCTTATTACATTTAATGCTTTTATCAGCTAAATGCCCATTGACACTTAATGCACTGAGAATATTTGCATTAAACTCCTTCTGGATTTAGAAATAAATTCAAGTGAAATTAGTCATTAATAGACGCTCATTCATCCTTAAATTACTTCTGTCCTATAAGTGGCGCTTGATATAGCTGGTCGTTTGGATGATTGGAGTCTTTATCTTCATTCAGAGTTCTGGCGCTTGAGTTTTCAACCTTAACTACTGATAAACTCATTCAGAAATTATCAGACGCTCAGTCTAAGAATACTTGGCCTAACACTCTAGAATAAAAAAAAAACAAAACCTATAAAGCCTATTACAATTCTAACGCTCCAAAGCTTATACATGATTTCTATAAAAATTAAACTTACATATTTTGGGGTCTAACAAGTAATCCTCATTGTCATCATCAAAAAATTTAACATGAAATTCCTAACAATTTCCCCCTTTTTGATGATGACAATACTTACTGTTTTATAGTTTAAGAGTTATACAACCAAAATAAAAGTTAGCTTTGGTTAGTAAAAGTTAGTTGAGGTCAGTTAAGCTTCAACGAGGTGTTTTAGCTGAAAAATGCATTTTTATATATATCAAAGATTACACACATTTTTACAACTAAACAAAAGTACATGAGAGACAAGAATATAGATAATGCAAATCAAAAAGGCTCTAATGACTTAGTCTAACTGTGTATTGCTTGGCCATTTCAGCACGGATAGCTTCAATTAGGTTATCTTCCAAGGTCACCATCGCTTCATGATCTTTGTCGATTATGAGCTTATTTTCTTCCTTTTGTCTCTTCTTGAAAGCAGTAAAGTGTTTGTCCCATTCAGTCAGATCAATACCCAAATACCTTAGACAAATTCTGAAAGTTCGGCTGAAGTCACTCATCTGGCTCTCTTCAGCTAAAATTCTTGGATCAGTAGGTTCTGGAATAGATGCTCTTTGAAGAGGGATGCCAAACTGTTCAAGTTGTGCTCGAGAAGGTATTGGTAGATTTGGATACAGTGATCTTGGAGGTCTTCTTAGCGTTCTACTAGGTGCTCCAGCAGAATCACTTACTCCATAAGCAGTTATCCAAGATGGGAGACTAAGCGCAGAAGAAGGAGATATTAGCTAACGCTTCGGCGGCAGTGGAGGATCTTGAGCTCTTGAACCGGACACTCTCCTCTTCTCCCCTTTTCTTTTCTCTTCCCCCTTGTGGCCATCATCAGCCTTAGAGAAATGTTCTGTGAGTAGGCTGAACTGAGTAGCAATCTGAGACATTGAATGTGTAAGATCATCCAGATGCTTGTCGAAATGTTCTTGCATTGCGAGTAGCTTGGCGTTGGTAGCATCATTCAGTAGAGTCTCTAAGTTCTCTAGGCGCTTGTCAAAGTGTTCTTTCATGGCTAGTTGGTTGGCGTGAGTAGCATCACTCATATCTTGGAATTCTCTGCGACACTCACCAATAGCCGCTTGAGCAGAACTGCGCATATGAGCAATCTGGGTGCTCATAGTTTGAGATTCAATCTTTGCCAAATTGGTCTTAATCCAGTAGAGGGATTCTTCATTCTGAGTGGCGTGATTGCTCACTTCCTCTAAGACGGATTTTAACAAAAGTCCATAAGCTTGACTCACATCCGATTGAACTGCTTGATTAGCCGGTCGCTTGAATCTAGATGTATGCTTGAGTGAGTCAATAGGAGCTTGATATGTAGGATCTAAAATTGTACCACGTACATCAAGTTGAAGATCCTCAGCCATATCAGAAACAATTTGTAAAAATGTTTGTAACTCTCGATATATATAAAATGCATTTTTCATCTGAAACATCTCGTTGAAGCGTAACTAACTTTAACTAACCGTATCTAATCAAAGCTAACTTTTATTTTGGCTGTCTAACTCTTGAACTATAAAAGAGTAAGTATTGCCATCATCAAAAAAGGGGAAATTATTAGGAATTTCATGTTAGATGTTTTGATGATGACAATTAGGACCTTTGTTAGACCCCAAAATATGTAAGTTTGTTTTTCAGCTTTGAAGCGTTAGATTTGTAATAGGTTTTGTTTTATTTTTGTTATAGATTGTTAGGCTAAGTAGTCTTAGGCTAAGCGTCTGATAATTTTTGAGTGAGTTTAACAGTGGTAAAGTTTAAAGACTCAAGCGCTTGATTTCTGAATGAAGATAAAGTCTCCAAGCGTCCAATTGACCAGCTATATCAAGCGTTACCTTATAGGACAAAAATAATTTCACCTGAATTTATTTCTAAGTCCAGAAGGAGTTTTAATGCAAATATTCTCAAAGCATTAAATACCAACGGGCATTTAATTCAAATCCATTAAATGCTGATAAGAGCATTAAATGTGATAAGCACTTTCAGACGTACGGAGAAGCCACCCTATTGGACTGTCAACTATTCAAAGACTGCAGCACCAACTTTTGTGCAGTAGATTTTCAGGAAAAAGGACAAAAGTTGTTCACTCGCGGAAGTGAGAGACACGCGTCCTTGCATGTGTCAAACGGACAATTTTTCCAAGAATGTCTATTAATAGGACTTCAACAACAAGCTAAATACAGAGAACAATTATCAAGTCGAATTGTTGTTGCATTGAAGTCTCATTCCTTAAACTCTCAGAAAAGCCAAAATACTCAAGAAAACATTCTCTTTGCTTTTCTTCGATTCCTGAGACAGTCAACCTAATATCTCAAACATTCTTTTCGGAGAAACCCACATTACTATTGAGATATTCCTAGTTGTTTGAACTTTATCAAA
This sequence comes from Buddleja alternifolia, assembly GCA_019426215.1. NCBI lineage: Eukaryota > Viridiplantae > Streptophyta > Magnoliopsida > Lamiales > Scrophulariaceae > Buddleja > Buddleja alternifolia. The sequence goes on along the minus strand of CM033407.1, from coordinate 16,641,353 downwards.
ATCAAACAAACCTTTTAGAAAAACCCCTATCCAAGCCTCGCGATCTGTGTGAAGTCGAAGTTGGATACTTGCCATATTTCTGGGTGAAAGAAGCAAGGGGATTGAATTGATTTGGAGCAGAAATCTGTGTGATCAAGGAGCTCAAGTCATCGACATGCTCTCCCTAATTTGTAGAAGATTCTGTGTGATTCTTTGAGAATCATTTTAGTGGATTGCCTCCAAGTGTTCGAGGAGAAGAAGGACGTAGTTGGGATTACACCACCCAACGAACCTTATAAATGTTGTGTCATTTACTTTTCAGTCAATTCTTTTATCTATCATATCATTGCATAAACTGATTAAGTAAAACACAATCAAACGCTAAGCAACAAAGAAACTTCTTGTGACGCTAAAGCTTTTAAAAGAAGACTACAAAAATCATTCCGCTGTGCTAACACTGATCAAAGAAGTGAACGCTTAAACCTATCTCGTTGTAGTATTCAAATCTTGAAATCTAAGTTAACTTTCTAAAAATAGTCTTCGTTAGATGCTTCGCCAAAGCGCCTATATTTTTAAGTGAACGCTTAAGTCAAGCGTTAGACACTTCAAGCGTCCAAAAACCAGTTTAGTACGAAATCTTTTGAAGTCGAAAAAGACTTCAGGGTCTATTTACCCCCCCTTCTAGACCCTTTCGTATGCCACTTGGGACCAACAGATTTTGATGAAACATATGCTCCTGTCGCCCGTCTTGAAGCAATCCGCATGTTTCTAGCGTATGCAGCATTCAACAAGTTCACAGTGTATCAGATGGACGTGAAGAGTGCCTTCCTGAATGGTAAACTCCAAGAAGAGGTATATGTGGAGCAACTACCAGGATTCTTCAACAACCATGGTAAGGGTATGGTTTACAAGCTAGACAAAGCACTTTATGGGCTTAAGTAAGCACCCCGGGCATGGTATGATGCTCTCCCTATTTTCCTTATTGGTGAAGGCTTTTCAAAAGACAGCGTTGATACATTGTTATTTAAAATTACCAATGATGAAGATATTCACTTTGTCCAAATTTATGTTGACGATATTATATTTGGTTCTACTAACAAGCGTCTGTGTGAGAAATTTTCAAAAATGATGCAAAAACAATTTGAAATGAGCATGATGGGTGAATTAACTTTCTTCTTAGGATTACAAGTTAAACAACTCCCTAATGGCATATTTATTAACCAAACTAAATATACACGTGATATGATTAAGAAATTTGGTATGGAAAATGCATCATCTTCAAAATTTCCAATGAGCTAAACGCTTAAGTTAGATAAAGATGAAAGTGGGAAGAAGGTTGATATCACCAATTATAAAGGTATCATTGGATCACTTCTTTATCTTATTTCTAGTTGACTTGATATTATATTTTTGGTATGCATGTATGCACGATTTCAAGCTGATCCTAATGAGTCACACTTAATTGCTGCCAAGAAGATCATTAAATACCTAAAAGGCACACAGAATGTGGGCTTATAGTATCCAAAGGACTCTCCTTTTGAACTAATTGGTTGCTCATATGCAGATTTTGCAGGTTGCAAAATAGATCGTAAGAGCACTAGTGGTACATGTCAATTTCTAGGTGATAAGTTAGTTTCATGGCATAGTAAGAAACAATAATCCATAGCTACCTCCACAGCCGAAGACGAGTATGTAGCTGCAGGAAGTTGTTGTGCACAAGTGTTATGGATGAGGCAACAACTTAGAGATTATGGTATAATCCTAGGTCCAACCCCCATTCATTGTGATAACCAAAGCGCTCTAGCCATGGCTCAAAACCCTGTTCTTCATTCCAGAACCAAACATATTGACATTAGATACCATTTTCTTCGTGACCATGTTCAAACGAAAGATATCTCCATGCACTTTATTGGAACTGACAAACAATTGGTAGATATCTTCACCAAAGCGCTCAACGAACAACATTTTCTCACTTTGAGAAGTGAACTAGGTATGATGGATTTAAATGCTTAATCATCATGCCTCATATTTTTGTTCTATTTCTGTTCAGGTACCCATTGTTGCTTGGGTCCTTTAACATTAGTAACATGGTTAGAATGAATTAGAACTTTAGGAACCCATATTTGCCTAGTCTTCATTGTAGGAATACTGGCCTTTTTGGGTATCACATTGTGTTGTGTGTGCTTTTTGGGTGTATAATAATAATATCCTTGATTATAATGGTAGTCATAATCATAGTCATAATCATAATCATCATAGTATCGATAATATGATCTTGACTGTCTTGGATATTGACGCTGGTATTTCCTTGGCGATGGCTTGGGTTGCACTTTTGGTGCTGGACGGTTAGCGCTTGATTCACAGTGGTCAGTCTTATCTTTAGCCTTTTGAGTGTTTGGATAAACCCGTCTTTGTGAATCATTTGCCTTAACCTTACCCTTGCCTGAGTTAGCTTTGACTTTCTCATTCGGCCTCTTACCATTGTCACTAGGTTCATTTTGTGTTTGACCTTGTGAACCTTTTTCAACAAAGATAACACTCTTTCCTTTGTTGTTTGCCGTAACATTAGATTTATTGGGTTGTTTACCGAGTTTCTCGCATCCTAAACCGGTCTTCTCACCAAATAATCCAGTTACTTCAGTCACATTATCCAACTTTCTAGAAGCTTTTGATAATGATGAGATAAGCTGCTCTGATTTAGCAAGTCTAGCGATCAAATCAGCTTCTCTCTTGACTATTATATCAAGATTGCTTTTTAATTGAATAATTTCACTCTCAAGCGATTGGTTCTTCTCAATGCACTGTTGCTAAACTCGCAACTCTGCTTTGAGAGTCACTTTATCTCTTGTGAGTGATGAGATAATAACAAGATCATTTTGATATATTTTGGCGGCTTCTTGACATTCATTGTAGTATTCTTTGACTTTGTCAAGCAATTCATCATAAGAAAGAGGAATAGATAATTCATTGATTACCTCAGGAAACGCTTCATCATCTCTGGCCATGAGACATATGAGCGCTGAGTCATCTAATGGCTCATCATCGTCGCTACTTTCTTCTGATGATTCTAAATCTTCAGGTGCGGATGCTAGTTCTGATTCCGCTAGCAAACCTTGTTGACGAAGGTTGCTCCTGAATTTGTTTCTATCCAAGTAATCCTGCCTTGAGGACTTGGATACGTTTGGATAAGGGCAATTTACCTGGTAGTGCCCTGGTTTCCTGCAATTGTAACAAAGATTAGTTTTCATTTTTTGTTCATTTGTTAACCTTGCAATGCGTGGTTTTGAGACCACTGGTGCTGAGAGATTTTGAGTAGACGCTTGGGGTGAGGGAATAGAATATTGAGGTGCTTGAAGCTGTTGTTGCATCGGAGAAGGAGGTTGATATGAACTTTGTCCTTGATTATTGAAACCTTTTCCTTTCTTTTCGAATCTCAAGAACTTTCTGAATCTATTCAGCAAAGCCAATTCCTCTTCTTCATTGATCTCTAAATTCTTTCCTTTATTGCCCGATTTGCCTTTGATTGATGCTATAAGCGCTCCAAATTCAATCACCGGACTACTCACAATATCACTAGTAGAATTCAACTCGAACTCAAATGCTTTGAGCTCTGAAAAGGCGTCTTCTAGAGTTAGGAGATCCAGCATATTTGATTCTCTCATAGCGGTTGTCTTCATCAAGAATTTACTTGGTAAACTTCTAAAGATCTTAACCACCATTTCTCGATTCTGCAAATCCATTCTCAACGATGTAAGTTCTGTAACTAGAGCTGTAAATCTTATATCTAATTGCTCTAAAGTTTCATTGGGTAGCATCTTAAATCCGTTAAACTTTGCCTTGGCAATGGAAAGTTTGTTTTCTTTGATCTGAGCTGAACCACCACAAATTGTAGCCAACTTATCCCATATTTCTTTAGTGATTTTGCAAGACTTGATCTTGTTGAATAAGTTGTCATTATCACCAATAGTAGTATATAGAGCGTTACGACCAACATTGTCCAAATTAGCTCTTCGACGCTCATCTAGAGACCATTCTTGTGATAACTTTATATATTTTGATTGGCTCATCTGAAATAATATCACACATGTCATCATCACATGAACAGAGATATGTAAATGCTTTGACTTTCCATGTGTCAAAATTTGACTCAGTTGGTTTGGGAACTTTAGCAAATGCCATAATGAAAATTTTAAAAGCAACTAGATTTTGAAAAAGGATCTAAACAAGCAGTTATGCTTGGAAATTTTGAAATTTCAACTTTAACCGCTCTGATACAACATGTTGGTCCCAAGTGGCATACGAAAGAGTCTAGAAGGGGGAGGGGGGGTTGAATAGACCTTGAAGTCTTTTTGGACTTCAAAACATTTCGTACTAAACTGGTTTTGTCTAACTAGTGACTTAAGCTTTCACTTAAAAATATAGGCGCTTTGCGAAGCGTCTAACGAAGACTATTTTTAGAAAGTTAACTTAGATTTCAGATTTGAATACTACAACCAGATAGGTTTAAGCGTTCACTCTTTGATCAGAGTTAGCACAGCGAATGATTTTTGTGGTCTTCTTTTAAAGCTTTAGCGTCACAAGAAGTTTCTTTGTTGCTTAGCGTTTGATTGTATTTTACTTAATCAGTTTAGCAATGATATGATAGATAAAGAATTGACTGAAAAGTAAATGACACAATATTTATAAGGTTCTTTGGGTGGTGTAATCCCAACTACGTCCTTCTTCTTCTCGAACACTTGGAGGCAATCCACTAAATGATTCTCAAAGAATCACACAGAATCTCTACAAATTAGGGGAGATGGATGTCGATGACTTGAGCTCCTTGATCACACGGATTCTCTCTCCAATCACTTCAATCCCCTTGCTTCTTTCACCCAGAAATATGGCAAGTATCCAACTTCGACTTCACACAGATCGCGAGGCTTGGATAGGTTTTTTTTAAAAGGTTTGTTTGATTTTGATAAAGTTCAAACAACTAGGAATATCTCAGTAGTAATGTGGGTTTCCTCCGAAAAGAATGTTTGAGATATTGGGTTGACTGTCCTCAGGAATTGAAGAAAAGCAAAGAGAATGTTTTCTTGAGTATTTTGGCTTTTCTGAGAGTTTAAGGAATGAGACTTCAATGCAACAACAATTCGACTTGATAATGTTCTCTGTATTTGGCTTGTTGTTGAAGTCCTATTAATAGACATTCTTGGAAAAAGTGTCCGTCTGGACACATGCAAGGGCGCGTGTCTCTCACTTTCCCGCGGTGAACAACTTTTGTCCTTTTTCCTGAAAACGCTGCACACAAAGTTGGTGCTGCGTCTTTGAATAGTTGACAGAGTCCAATAGGGTGGCTTCTTCGTACGTCTGAAAGTGCTTATCACATTTATGCTCTTATTAACATTTAATGCATTTGAATTAAATGCCCGTTGGTATTTAATGCTTTGAGAATATTTGCATTAAAACTCCTCTGGACTTAGAAATAAATTCAGGTGAAATTATTTTTGTCCTATAAGGTAACGCTTGATATAGCTGGTCAATTGGACGCTTGGAGACTTTATCTTCATTCAGAAATCAGGCGCTTGAGTCTTCAAACTTTACCACTGATAAAACTCACTCAGAAATTATCAGATGCTTAGCCTAAGACTACTTAGCCTAACAATCTATAACAAAAATAAAACAAAGCCTATTACAAATCTAACGCTTCAAAGCTGAAAAAAAATTTACATATTTTGGGGTCTAACAAAGGTCCTAATTGTCATCATCAAAACATCTAACATTTAATTCCTAACAAAATCAATACCCTCTTCTTGGCAATATCCTTGAGCTACGAGTCTGGCCTTGTTCCTTATCACAATGCCATTCTCATCCATCTTATTTTTATAGACCCATCTAGTTCCTATAACTCCTTAGCGAGTTGGTCTTGGTACTAGCGTCCAAACCTTACTACGCTCAAACTGATTAAGCTCTTCTTGCATGGCTTCAATCCAACTTGGATCGCTTAGCGCTTCATCCACTTTCTCAGGCTCCATTTGAGATAAAGATCTAGCGAACATGGCCTCATTAAATGTAGCGGCTCTAGTCTTAACAGCTGCTTCAATATCTCCAATAATCTGCTCAGGTGGATGATCAAGCAGCCACAGTTTATCTGGTTGGAAAAGGTTAAGAGGTTGAACAGGCACTTGACGATCAGACGCTTGACTACCCTCTTGCATTGGCGCTTCAAGTTCATAGATCTTTGTTTGCTCTTGATGATCACTCTCTTCGTGATCATCAACAGATCTTGCATTGTTATCTGAAATAACCTCACGAGTAATTTTAGGAGGTGGCAATGGCATCTCATCATCGTTGTCACTATCTTCATTAATGGTAATCTTAGACGGTTGATGACATAGATCTTCAACTCCTACATCATTCATATTAACCTTACTCGGTTCTTAGTTAGCATCATCAAAAACAACATGAATAGATTCCTCAACCTTCGATTTGATCTTGTTTAGGATGCGAAAATTCTTTCCATTCTTGGCGTAACCTAGAAAGATTCCCTCATCCGCTTTAGGATAAAGTGTCTTTAGGCTTTGGGATCCGTTGTTATGAATAAAACATTTAAAACTAAAGACGTGAAAGTATAAAACATTCGGCTTACGTCCCTTCCATAGTTTATATGGAGTTTTTCCATGCTGTTTGTTGATCATGCAACGATTTTGAGTGTAACAAGCAGTATTGATCGCTTCGGCCCAAAACCTAGGAGCAAGTTTGGACTCTGCTAACATTGTCCTAGCAGCTTCCTTGAGCGTACTGTTCCGGCGCTCAGCAACACCATTCTGTTGAGGAGTTCTGGGAGCTGAATACTCATGATGTACTCCATTTTCTGCACAAAACTTCTCAACAACCTTGTTAGTAAACTCAGTACCGTGATCGCTTCTTATTCTTGCAACCTTAAGATTTTTCAATGTTTGAAGTTGCCGAATAAGCGTTGTTAACTTGTCACATGTCTCATCTTTGGATGAAAGAAATTCCACCCAAGTAAATTGAGAGAAATCGTCTACTATCACCAAAGTATACTTTTTACCGCTCACACTGATCATTTGAATAGGTCCAAACAGATCCATCTGAAGTAGTTCAAGTATTCTAGAGGTTGATAGATGAGGTTTTCTCTTGCAAGATGATTTAGCTTATTTTCCCATTTGACAAGTGTCACAAAGGCGATCCTTGTAAAATGGTCCTTTTGGTAATTCCTCTACAAGATTTAAATTTATAAGCTGAGAGATTGTCTTAAAGTTGAGGTGATTCATTTTTCTATGCCATAACCAACCCGTTTTAGATTCATTTTTAGCAACAAAACATGTTGGGTTGTTATCAAGTGTTGAACCCCAATCTACCAAATATACGTTGTTTGTTCTTTTACCTTTCAATTTAGTAGACTTAGTCTTAGCATCATTTATATAGCAACAGTCGCTTGAGAGTATGACTTCGAAGCCTTTATCACAAAATTGACTTATGCTTAATAAATTGTGCTTCAGACCCATAACATAATAAACATCCGTTATCATGATGTTCCCCCTATGCATAGTACCTATACCTTTGGTTTTACCTTTGGAGTTGTCACCAAATACAACATGAGGACCATTGGCAGCTTGATAGTTGATCAAAAGGTCCTTGGAACCAGTCATGTGCCTTGACGATCCACTATAGAAGTACCAAATAGATGTATCGGCTCCAGCTCTAGTTACCTGCAATCAAAGGGAAGATCTATTTCTATATAGGTACCAATTGTTGCTTCGGTCCTTCACCATTAGTAGCATTGTTATTTTGAATTAGAACTTTAGGAACCAATATTTGCCTAGTTTTCATTGTAGGAATACTGGCCTTCTTGGGTTTTACATTGTGTTGTGTGTGTTGTTTGGGTGTATAATAATATCCTTGGTTATAATAGTAATCATAATCATAGTCATAATCATAATCATCATAGTATCGATAATATGATCTTGACTGCCTTGGATATTGACGTTAATATTTCCTTAGCGCTGGCTTGGGTAGCACTTTAGTGCTGGACGTTTAGCGCTTGATTCACAGTGTTTAGGTTTATCCTTAGCCTTCTGAGCGTTTTGATGAACTCGTCTATGTGAATCATTTACTTTCGCCTTACCCTTGCCTGAGTTTCCGTTGGCTATCTCATTTGGCCTCGTATCATTGTCGCTTGATTCATTTTGTGTTTAACCTTGTGAACCTTTCTTAACAAAGAAAACACCCTTTCCTTTGTTGTTTGCCGTAACATTAGATTTATTTGATTGTTTACCGAATTTATTGCATCCTAAACCAGTCTTTTCACCAAATAACCTTGTTACCTCAGTCACATTGTCTAGCTTTCTTGACGCTTTAGACAATGATGAGATGAGCTGTTTTGATTTAGCAAGTCTGGCAATCAGCTCAGCTTCTCTCTTGACTATTATATCAAGATCACTTTTCCACTGGATTATTCACTCTCAAGCGATTGGTTTTTCTCAATGCATTGTTGCTGAACTTGCAACTCTGCTTTGAGCGTCACTTTATCACTTCTGAGCGACGAAATGATAGCGAAGTGATTTTGATATATATTGGCAGCATCTTGACATTCATTGTAATATTCTTTGACTTTGTCAAGTAATTCATCATATGAGAGAGGAAGAGATAATTCAGTGTTTACCTCAGGGGACACTGCATCATCTCTGGCCATGAGAAAGATAAACGTTGAGTCATCCACTGACTCATCTTCATCACTACTCTCCTCTGATGATTTCAAATCTTCAGGTGCGAATACTGGTTTTGATTCCGCTACCAAACCTTGTTGACGAAGGTTGCTCCTGAATTGGTTTCTATCCTCGTAATCCTGCCTTGAGGGCTTAGATACATTTGGATAAGGACAATTTACCTGGTAGTGCCCTGGTTTCCTGCAATTATAACAAAGATTAGTTTTCATCTTTTGTTCATTTGTTAACCTTGCATTGTGTGGTTTTAAGACCAATGGAGATGAAAGATTCTGCTGATTAGATGCTTGGTACTGAATCGGCGCTGAAGGGGAAAGTTCAGAATATTGAGGCGCTTGATACTGTAGTTGTATTGGAGCAGGCACTTGATATGAATTTTATCCTTGATTCTTAGGAATATTTCCTATCTTTTCATATCTCAAGAATTTTTTGAATCTATTCAGAAGCGCTAGTTCTTCTAATATCTGAAGTTTTTCCTTTATTACCCGATTTACCCTTGATTGATGCTATGAGCACTCCATGCTCAATCACTGGACTGCTCACTGAATCAGTAGTCAAATTCAACTCAAATTCAAATGCTTTGAGCTCTGAAAAGGCCTCTTCTGGAGTTATACGATCCAAATTGTTCGACTCTCTCATAGCTGTTGTTTTCATCAAAAATCTACTAGGTAGACTTTTAAAAATTTTGACCACCATTTCCCGATTCTGTAGATCCATACCCAAAGATGTTAATTCTGTAGTAAGAGCTGTGAATCTTATATCTAATTGTTCTAAACTCTCATTGGGAAACATCTTGAAACTGTTAAACCTTTCCTTGGCAATGGAAAGTTTGTTCTCTTTAATCTAAGTTGAACCATCACAAATTATGGCTAACTTATCCCAGATTACCTTAGTAGTGTTACATGACTTAATCTTGTTGAATAAGTTATCATTATCACCGATACCCATATATAGACCATTACGACCAACGTTGTCCAAATTTGCTCTTCGACGCTCATCTGGAGACCATTCTTGTTTTGGCTTTTCCACGTACCCATCCGGAGTGTCTTCCGTGGCTCCAGATGCTCTAGTGATAACCTTATATATTTTGATTGGCCCATCTGAAATAATATCGCACATGTCATCATCACATGAATAGAGATATGTAAATGCTTTGACTTTCCATGTGTCATAGTTTGACTCAGTTAGTTTAGGAACTTTAGCAAATGCCATAAAGGAAATTTAAAGACTAAATTTGAAAGAGAATCTAAACAAGCTGTTATGCTTGGATTTTTTTTTTTAAATTTCAACTTTACCCGCTCTAATACCACTTGTGGGTCCCAAGTGGCATACGAAAGGGTCTAGAAGGGGGGGGGGGGGGGGGGTTGAATAGATCCTGAAGTCTTTTTCGACTTCAAAAAGATTAGTATTAAAATTCGTTAGACGCTTAAAAAGTAGGCACTTGACTTAAGCGTCTAATGAAAACTGTTTTTAGAAAGTTAACTTAGACTTCAAAATTTGAATACTATAACTAGATAGGTTTAAGCGTTCAGTTCTTTAATCAGTGTTAGCACATCAAAATTATTTTTGAATCTTCTCTTTTGAAAGCTTTAGCGTCACTTAGTGTACTTTAATTGCTTAGCGTTCAATTGAGTTCTACTTAACAGATTTATGCAATAATATGATAATGAAGAAATTGACTGTAAAGTAAGGAACACAATATTTGTAAGGTTCGTTGGGTGGTGTAATCCCAACTACGTCCTTCTTCTCCTTGATCACTTGGAGGAAATCCACTAAAATGATTCTCAAAGAATCACACAGAATATTCTACAAATTAGGGAGAGATGGATGTCTATGACTTGAGCCCAAATTTCTACTCCAAGACACTTCTATCCTTTTGCTTCTTTCACACAGAAATAATGCAAGTATCCAACTTCGACTTCACACAGATCGCGAGATTTGGATAGGGTTTTTCTAAAAGGTTTGTTTGATATTGATGAAGTTCAAACAGCTGGGGATATCTCAATAGTAATGTAGGTTTCTCTGAAAAGAAGATTTGAGATATTGGTAGACTATCTCAGGATTTGAAAAAAAGCAAAGAGAATGTTTGCTTGAATACTCTGGCTTTTCTGAGAGTTTAAGGAATGAGACTTCAATGCAACAACAATTTGGCTTGGAATTGATCTGTGTTTTGGCTTGTTGTTGAAGTCCTATTTATAGGCATTCTTGGAAAAAGTGTCCGTTTGACGCAAGCCCATGCGTGTGTCTCTCACTTCCGCGAGTGAACAACTTTTGTCCTTTTTCCTGAAAAATCTGCTGCAAAAAAGTTGGTGCTGCAGTCTATGAATAGTTGACAGTCCAATAGGGTGGCTTCTCCGTACGTCTGAAAGAGCTTATCACATTTAATGCTCTTATCAACATTTAATGCATTTGAATTAAATGCCCGTTGACACTTAATGCACTGAGAATATTTGCATTAAACTCCTTCTGGACTTAGAAAAAAATTTAGGTGAAATTAGTCATTAATAAATGCTCATTCATCCTTAAATTACTTTTGTCCTATAAGTGACGTTTGATATAGCTGGTCGTTTGGACGATTGGAATCTTTATCTTCATTCAGACTTCAGGCGCTTGAGTCTTCAACCTTAACTACTGATAAACTCACCTAGAAATTATCAGACGCTCAGTCTAAGAATACTTGGCCTAACACTCTAGAATCAAAATAAAACAAAACCTATAAAGCCTATTACAATTCTAACGCATCAAAGCTTATACATGATTTCTATAAAAAACAAACATACATATTTTGAGGTCTAACAAGTAATCCTCATTGTCATCATCAAAATATCTAACATAAAATTCGTAACAACTATGTACTGGAAGTTGGTCGTCCTCCCATTCCCGGAAAAGACGAGGGTGATGAAGTTTGCCTGGCTCGTTGGAATTGGTGGTGTGACAACCGTAGAGCAAAAGTTTACATCTTAAGCTCCATGTGCATTGAGTTGCAGAGGCCTCATGACAAGATGGATAATGCAAGAGAGATTATCCTACACTTGGATGAGTTGTTTGGAGAACACGGTAGGACCGCTAGCTATTTCACATCAAGAGATCTTTTCCGAACTAAGATGACTGAAGGAGAGGATGTTGGAGAACACGTTTTGAAAATGATGACCATGATAGAAAAACTAAAATCTTTAAACTTCTACATGGACGTACATCTCCAAGTTGACCTCATCCTACAGTCACTCTCTGATTCATTCTATTACTTCATCATAAATTTTGACATGAAAGACATCCAGGGTTCATTAGCTGGGCTTCTGGAAAAACTTAAAGTTACTCAAAAACAAATGAGGGCGGATAGATGGAACAATCCGATGGTAATTAATTTTCCTAATCCATTGGATGGAGGAAGGAAGAATAACAACCATCTTGAAGAGGGAGCATCCAACTCAACTTGCAACAAAGCACAACAAAGGAGGAATAAGAAGGCTAGAAACCAGGACATATGCTTATGCTGCGGTGAGCTAGGCCACCGGAGAAGAGACTGTCCTAACAAACGAGCAAAAGGTAAAGAACTTTATGTTTTTGAAACTCATTGCTCTATTACCATATTTTCCCCTTTAAGGATTTTTGATTCAGGAGCTAATTCTCATGTATGTTGTGTGAATCAGAATCTCGAAAGAAGTAGGAAACTGAGCCTTGATGAGGTGAAGATCAGGCAAAGCGTCGCAGCTACTGGAATTGGATCTAACTCATTGCTTTTAAATTCAGGACATTTACTTTTTCTAGATAATGTTTTAGTTTTGCCCAATGGGCTTAAAAACATTGTTTCAATTCCTGTTTTAGTTAAAATTGGTTATACTTTCCATTTTATTGATGAACATTACAACATTTATTATGGTAATAAATTAGTAGGCTTTGCTTCTTTACTAAATGGATTGTATTGCCTTAATGTTCACAATGAGTGTTCTGTGAGTACTATACAAAGGAAACGTAGTAGGCTTGGAATAAACCAAAGATTGATCTAGCATCTTATACTAGGCCATGCCGGTGAACATAAAATTCACAAAATGGAGAAAGATGGACTAATTGGTCCATTGGGATTGGATCCCTAGCCTACTTGTGAATCTTGTCTCAAAGGTAAGATGGCTAGATCCCCCTTCACAGGGAATTTTGAAAGAGCCTCACAAATCTTATGTTTAGTGCATACTGATGTTTGTGGACCATTTAGAGAAATGGCACGAAGAGGTTTCTTTTACTTCATCACATGCACCGATGACCATTCAAGATATGGTCTGGTGTACCTGATGAGTCACAAGTCTGAATCTATTGAAAAGTTCAAGGAATTCAAGGCTTTAGTAGAAAATCAAATTGGTCAACATATAAAAACTCTTCAATCGGATCGAGGAGGAGAATATATGAGCTGCGAGTTTGATGTATACTTTAGAGAAAATGGTATAGTATTACAGCTCACACCTCCAGCGACACCACAGTTAAATGGAGTTGAAGAGCGAAGGAATCAGACCCTATTGGACATGGTTCGCTCCATGCTCAGCTACACTGACTTACCTATTTCACTTTGGGCTCATGCACTGCTTATAGCTGTACACATTTTAAATAGATGTCCATCTAAGTCCGTTCCTAAGACTCCATATGAGATATTAAGAAATAGGAAACCAAGTCTTAACCACATCAAGATTTAGGGATGTCTGGCTTATGTCAAAAAGACTAAAGTGGACAAGTTGGAGGCTAGATCCTTGTAAGGGTGTTTCGTTGGATATCCTGAGGATTCAATGGGATACCTCTTTTACCTGCACGATGATCAGAGGATCATTGTAGCTTTAAAAGCCCATTTTCTTGAAGATGAGTTCATTCAAGAAGGGGGAGCGGGTAGAAAGATTGTTCTCGAAGAACAAAATGAAACTCCAGTGGATACATCTACACAGGAAGTGAGAACAGAACCTTCTGTAACACAACCACAACCGCGAAGGTCAAGTAGAATACCTCAACCGCCTGAGAGGTATGGATATCTAGTATAGAGGGAGCTGGATCTTCATTCTGTATTAGAGGAAGATCATGGAGATGATCCCTCTACTTATGATCAAGCGATAGTGGAAGTAGATGCTACTAGATAGTGTGAAGCTATGCAAACTGAGATCGATTCGATGCATGCAAACTAAGTCTGGAAACTTGTGGATCTGCCTGATGGGGTAAAACCAATTGGGTGCAAATGGATCTGCAAGAGAAAGATTGGTGTTGATGGCAAGGTTGACACCTACAAAAGTCAGGCTAGTGGCGAAAGGGTATAGTCAAAAAGAAGGGATTGACTACCAAGAAACCTTTTCGCCAATGGCTATGATCAAATCAAGAAGGATTCTACTTGCAATAGCGGCAACCTAGACTATGAAATATGGCAAATGGATGTCAAAGCTGCTTTCCTAAATGGATTCCTAGAAGAGGATATCTATATGGAACAACTTAAAGGTTTTATCTCCGAGGACCATATTCATAAGGTGTGTAAGCTTGAGAGATCCATGTATGGACTCAAGCAAGCATCTCATAGCTGAAATCTGCGTTTTGATGAGGCTGTTAAAGGATTTGACTTCATAAAAAATGAAGATGAGCCATATGTTTACAAGAAGGTTAGTGGGATCAAGATAACATTCCTTGTGTTATATGTCAATGACATATTACTCATACGGAATGATATAGGAATGCTCACCACTATTAAGAAGTGGCTTTCGAGTACTTTCTCCATGAAAGACTTGGGAAAGGCAACTTATACTCTATGGATTCAAATCTATAGAGATCGAACAAATAGAATGATGGGGCTCTCTCAAGCCCTTTACTTAGAAAAGGTCCTATAGAGATATAGGATGGAGGATTCTAAGAAAGGGTTCCTGCCAATGAGGCATGGGATACATCTCTCGAAATCTATGTGTCCTCAAAATGAGGAAGATAGAAAAGAGATGAGCACTATACCCTATGCATCTGCTATGGGTAGCCTGATGTAAGCGATGCTGTGTACTAGACCTGACATAGACCTAACATTGGATACCTGTAAAGAATATCCTAAAGTATCTGGAGAGAACTAAGGATATGATTCTCATCTATGGGAGTGGTGACCTGAGAGTGGACGGGCACACTGACTCAGATTTTTAATTAGATGTCGATGACCGAAACACCTCAGGATTCATATTCACCCTCAATGGTGTTAGGTTTGTGCCCTCGATGCCAAGGAGGACTTAGAGAATAGGGCACTAGTTTATATTGTACAACCTATTAATTATATAAAGGCATTAGTAAGTTGTTCATATAATACCTAATGACATCTATATGTCTTAAATGAACAACTAGTCCATGTGTGTCAAGGCAAACCTTCACACTCCTTGTAATAGTTAAGGAGATGGGCATTGGAAGGGTTTGATACTTGATCACTTAAATGGTTCACAAGTCAGAGAATCTCAATTGGGCATTGAGATTCTTGTGGACTTGTATAATACATGCTCTGACAAGAACTGCCACTCTAACACTATGATATAGTGGGATTTTGTGTCATGGATACATTGATTGGATTGGATTAGTGTATTCGAACGCGGCTCATAGTAATCCGATCACATGGGTTTTTACTCAGTTATTGTCAATGATCGGATTAATGATTATGATAGTATGTGTGAACCTTTGACCTGAGTAATCAAGTTGAAGATGTGCTTGTGACATCAAGTCTGTCATTAGAGTAGTTAGATCCAATTCACTCGTTGGTGCGGTCGACCTCGAAGTGCGACTTGATGGGCAAGTTGCAGTCTTAACTGGTTAGCAAAATGGAATTCAATGTCTCGAAAGTAAACGAGAAGTATCCTATACGATCATGAGTAAATGAGATTAAAGTCTCTGGCCAGAGCTCATGAACTAACTCGTGTTTGACACGGAGGGTAGTTTTGTAATCTCATGTTACTTTGATTCTTAGCATAGCATTGAGTCCTGTGAGTTGACATATTCCATGACTCTCACTCGATCGGGATACGTCAGTGAAGGGCTTATACTCATACAATATTCATAATCTAGAGGTTCGTAATGACATAGTCATTTAGTACTCAGTTGGGCTACAATGTGGGGCCACGGTGCTAGCTAGGTGTCACCCACATCCTTTGGCTTCCTCCCATTGCCAATCGAGATGACCCTAGAGAGTTGCTAGGAATAGACAGGTAAATCGATTATTGTATTTGGAGGGCATTTTGGTAATTTGTCCTTTGGACGGATGAATTAATTAATTGGACTAATTAATATAATTAGTTGTTTAATTGGATTAAACATAGATAATTAAATTAATTATGTTGACTACGTCAACTATGAGTATTAATTAATTATTTAGTTAATTAATTAATTAGAATATTAATTTAATATGTATATTTAATTGGATTAAATATTAGAGGATTAAATTAATTGGGCTAAGATGACTAAGTCAACATAGCCCAATAAAAGTCCAATTGGGCCCTTAAGGCCATGTGTTTTGGTGGGCTTGGTTGGAGGATTGATTTAATCCTCCAACACAAGCTAGAAAAGATATTCGTTGAAATTTACAATACTGAAATCCTCCACCAGAAATACAACACAGAGAAAATAATTCTCTTCCTCTCTCTCTCACTTAGCTGCCTGACACGCGAAATCCTAGCAAGTATACTAGGTCGTGCAAAGTAATAAAGTGGACTATTTAGCCCGGGGTGTATCGTCTCCACAGGGACAATTGGATTCAATGCTCGTAATTGCTATATTACCTATTTCTAAGCTAAATCAAATTATAAGATGATTGATGTTTATACTATGAAACTAACTAAAGATAACTAAAATGATTATCAAGATAATAAATCAAATGAAAAAAGATGATTGGGTTATGGTCCTACTATGTTCTATCCTATGCTCATGAATTTCTCAATTATCCGGATTCTTAGAACGTTCTTGTTATGGCGAAACCCCCTAATGTATTTATTATTCAAACTCTTGAAATAACAAGCCTATACTAGTTAACAACTTCCTGTATCTCTATAGTGAAGATTGAATTAACTAACATGCATTTCGGTTCAAAGGAATTTCCTGTTTACGAAGATCCTACATTCAATCGGGTCATCTTATCACAAAAAGCCACACAACGCAATTGATTCTATCTCTAGTAAATTGTTACATTATGATGTTTGATTTTTCGATCTCCCTTTATCTATCTCCTCTCGGTCTCAAGACAAAGCATTTTATCAAACACATGGTGATCAAGCATATGCAAGCATTAAGCATAAAATCAAACATGTAACAAGAATGTAATAAATCCGGAAATTAATGATTCATTAAACACAAAACATCACAAAGTATTCACATAACTCAATCAAATAAGTACTTAGCTCATACTTACAATAACAAGTAACTCAATAACTCTACAAGACATAGTTGAAATACTAATCAAGAGAAAGAGTTGAATTACTCCCTATGACAAAGTGTGAATCCAAGCTTTGATGATGAAAATGATGATGATTAGGATGATGAGGATGAGGATGATGATCCTCTTCAAGCTTCCTTGGGTGGTGGCTGATATGTAAGGAGTCTAGGGTGTGTTTAGGGCTTTTTTTTTCCGTCCAAATGACCTGATGGTCTATTTATAGGCCAAGTCCGCTGCCTTGAACGCCACGGTGATCAACATTCTGCCCCGCATGCTGCGGCGTTGGTGATGAACGCCGCGGCGTTCCCTTGCTGCTCCGTACAGCTTTGGTAAAATATGCATAACTTTCTCTACAGATGTCGGATTAAGGTGATTCAAATTACTACACGAAGCTAAGACAATGGTCTACAATAGTGAAGAAGAAACCTTAGTCTGATTCGGCTGGAAAAGGGACAAAAATCGCATTTCTATATGAGCATTATGTAAAATCTTTCGTCAACCATCTCATTTTGTTTCTTTCTTCAATTTCAAGCTCAATTTGGATCTCCTTTCTCGTCTTTCATGCGTAAATCAACTTGTATTCTACAAAACAAAATCTATACCAATCAAAGCATTATGAGGGATAAAAAGTGATCAAAGTAACGATCAAATCATATTAAAATGGGGCATAAAATGCTGTAAAATGTGAACTTATCACTGCCATTATGGAGAAAAAGAGATGGAGATTTTCAGGGTCCATTCCGACGTGTGATTATCTAGAGACGGGACACGTGGACCGTTGATCAAAGATTTGAACATTCGTGGGGATTGATTGAATACGCGAAAAGGTAAGTTTTCGCGTTCATCATCTTAATTGAAATCAATGAACATAACAAATTGATATTGGCTTCGGGAATCTGGATATGAATTTAAATTTTTGTTGTGCATGATACCAGGATTAGCAACAAATGGTGGGGCGGTAACTTGGAAAAGTTCTAAGCAAAGCACAACCGCGGACTCTACAACTGAGGCTGAATACATAGCTGCCTCTAAGGTAGATAAAGAGGCTGTTTGGCTTTGGAAGTTCATAGAAGAACTTCAAGTGGTTCCTAGCATAAAGCTCCCGTTACCACTTTACTGTGATAACACCGGAGCAATAGCGTAGGTAAAGGAACCTAGATCTCACAACAAGTCCAAGCACATCGAGAGGAGATAGCACATCATAAGAGAGATTGTTGCACGAGAAGAAATATCTATTTAGAAAATAGCCTCAGTTGAGAATGTCGCTGATCCATTGACCAAGCCATTGGCACAGACGGTGCTAGATAAACATCTCGAAGGGATGGGTATTAAATACCATAGCAAATGGCATTGAGTGCAAGTGGGAGATTGTTAAAGTATATGCCCTCGAATGCCATAAAGAGGAGAGATTTATAGGGCATTGACTTATAACTAAATAATATCTTTTAATAATATAAGGCATTATTTTGTTGTTTTCTTATAGGCATTTGTAAGGATTTAATAAACAACGTAAAGTTCTTGATAATAAGGCTAACCTTCTATTTCCTATGGGTTAGGAAGAATGGCACTAGAAAAGTTTGATCCTTATTATCTAAAACTTGTTCGCAAGTGAAAGAGAGTATTGACTGGACATCAATACTTGACAAAGACTTGTATGATGTAAGTTTTGATAGAGAAAGTGCCAGTCAATCATGATGGGAACAGTAGTGGAAACTTATGTCATAGACATCTTAGTTAGACTGATATGTTCGAACACGACTCACATCGGTTTCATCACATTGGTTTTCACTCACTGACAGTCAATGATGAAAATGATAAGTTATGATAGGTACACGTGGACCTTAGACTTGAGGAATCAAGTTGAAGATGTACTTGTGACATTAAGTCTGTCATTAGAGTAGTTAGATCCAATTCACCCTTTGGTGGGATCGACCTCAAAGTGCGACTTGAAGGGCAAGTAGCAGTCTTAACTGATTAGCAAAATCACTACTACAAAAATACACTATTACAGCACCTATTACAGCGGTTTCTAGGGAACCGCTGTAATAGGGTATTTCGGTTTTAACCTATTACAGCGGTTCGGGGTGAATCGCTGTAATAGGCAAGCTATTACGGCTGTTCACCCGAACCGCTTTTAAACAAATAATAATAAAAAAATCCTCGCCTATTAGAGCGGTTTGTCCGAAACGCTGTACAACATAAAAAAAAAAAAAAACTAGCCTTTGTTAATTGCTAGGGCCGGCACCCCCCCCCCCCACTAACTCAAACTCTCTCTCTCTCTCTCTCTTTCTCTCTCTCTAACTCTCTACTCTCTCTATCTCTCCCCCACCACCACCATCACCACTCGGATCCGCCGTCGCCGCCTCTCTCTCTCTCTACTCGATATCTCTCTCTCTCTATCTACCCTCTCTCTCTCTCTCACTCACCACCATCACCACCACCGCCACTCACCGCTGGTTCTCTCTTTCTCTCTCTATATATATGTATGTATATATTCTATATATATATATATATATATATATATCTCTATATATATATATTTATATATAGCACCGTCACCACCACCACCACAATTTGGGTGATTATGTTTTTTATATATAAATATATATATTATAACTAATTATATATATATGTATATATATATTACTAATTCATTATTATCAAATTCATTATACTAATTCATTATACATTATATTGTTGCATAAATAATACTTTATGTCACGTATTTTTACACATTTTATGTTACATATTAGTCTACATACTTTAGATTATGTATTTATATGCATGTGTAATACGCACAATCCCACATACATACATCAAACGTATATCGTACGTACACCCAATCAATATACTTATATGTGCATCATGTCATGCCACATCGTACACACACATATATAGAGTTTGTGCTAGGTGTATCATGTGTCTGTATTTGTTATGATTTGGGATAACGTTTTTAGATAAATGTGAGAAAAATTTTGTGGTATAAGTAATTCTTGAGATTTGCCTATTTTTGTTGAAATATTTATACTTAGTTGCTGGAAATATAATGTTTTATTTATAGTTTTATGTGATTTATGTGATCCAACTGGTGATCAATATTTGTAGTTGTTGGAAATATAATGTTTTATGTGTTCCAACTGGTGATCAATATTTATAACATGATGCTTTATTTGTCATTTGATGTGATTTATGTGATCCAACTGGTGATCAATATTTGTAATTGCTAGAAGTATGATGCTTTATGTGAACCAAATGGTGATCAATATTTTTGTGTAGTGAGTTCGACATTTTGTGTTTGTTGTGGGTGAAAGATTAAAATGTTGGGTTTGTTGTGGTTGAAAGATACAAATTTTGTTGGTTGCAACCCACCCGGGGGAAGATTAAGTCGAGAACTTGGTAGAAATTTTTCCATCGTTACTTTGCCGAATTTTTTCTAGAATAATAGGAAATAAAATAAAATTAAAATTATTTATATAATTCAACTATCAACCGTTGTTAAAATTATTTAATTTAATTAATTAAGAATCAAGATGGATCGAAATTGGATTTTAGCGGATCGTATGTCTGAACAGTATGAGAAAGGGGTGAGAGAGTTCATCAAGTTTGCGGTTGAGCATGCACCAGATCGAACTAGGATCACATGCCCATGTTTACGTTGTTGTTTTGGAAAGAGAATTAGTCCACATGAGTTGGAAGATCATTTGGTGTGTAATGGAATTGATGAAAGCTACACACGTTGGACAATACACGGTGAAAATAGTGTTACGTCAGATGATTTGGGTGGTACATCATATCCATCATAAGATTTCAACATGAATGATTATGAGCCTGATCGTTTGGAAGAGATGACAAATGTGATTGAGGAGGATTTGCGAAATTATCCTAAAATGTTTGACAATTTGACAAGTGATTCAAAGACACCACTGTATAGTGGTAGTAAATTCACAAGATTGGAAGTAGTCCTAAACCTATACAAGTTAAAAGCCAACAATGGGTGGAGTGATAAGAGTTTCACAGACTTACTTGGTCTATTAAAAAGCATGCTTCCCGAGGATAATGTGTTACCTAATCGTACTTATGAGGCTAAACGGATGTTAACCTCAATTGGCATGGGATATGAGAGGATACATACCTGTCTCGATGATGGCATATTGTTTAGAACTGACTATGCATCATTGAAGGCCTGTCTGAAATGTGGTGCCTCGCGGTACAAGAAAAATGGATCTGCTCCTATCAAAATAATGTGGTATTTGCCCATAATACCACAATTTAAGCACATGTACAGTAGTAAAGAGTTAGCCAAGGACTTGACATGACATGTTGATAAAAGGCTTGAAGAAAGGATTAAAAATGACAAGATTCAACACCCCTCAGATTCTCCTCAATGGAAAAAGATTGATGATGATTACCCTGAATTTGGTGAAGAATCAAGAAACCTGTGCCTTGTATTGACTACAGATGACATGAACCCTCATGGCTTGCAAAGTAGCTCACATAGTACATGGCCGGTGATTTTGATGATCTGCAACCTTCCCCCATCGCAATGCATGAAGCGAGAGCATATAATGATGCCTATATTCATTTTTGGCCCGAAATAACCTGGAAATGATATAGATGTCTACTTGGCTCCTTTAATTGAGGATTTGAAGGTGTTGTAGGAGACCGGTATTCAAGTATATGATGAGTTCAGAGAAGAAAATTTCAATCTGAGAGTCATGTTATTTGGAACAATCAATGATTTTTCTGCAAGAGAAAATCTCGAGGAATATGGTGTACATGGCCAATGTGGATGCCCCATATATGTCAAGAGTACAGATCAATATCAATTGACACACTCTCAGAAATACGCATTCCAAGGGCATCAGAGATGGCTAAATCGGAACCATCGATATCGTTGGTGGAAGAAAGCTTTCAATGGGAATATAGAAGAAGGTCGAGCTCCTAAGTGCTTGACTGGTGAAGACGTGTTTGAGAATGTAAAAGACTTGGAGGTCAAATTTGAAAAGATTTTTGCAGGTGGCCTTGCAAAAACTGGGTGGAAAAAAAGGTCAATTTTCTTTGAGTTGCCGTATTGGACGTCCTTACATGTTAGACATTTTCTTCATATTATGCATATTGAGAAAAATGTATTTGATAGTGTCATTGATACTATCAAAAGATGGCATAAATATAAGGTTAGACTTGGTTGAAATGAAGATAAGAGGTAAATTGGCGCCAACAAATAAGGGGAAACATACTTATTTGCCTCCAGTAGCTCACACTCTATCCAAGAAAGAAAAAATTTCATTATGTGAGTTTCTTAATGGAGTAAAATTTCCAGAAGGGTATTCTTCAAACATTAGCTATCTTGTATCAATGAAGGACTCGAAGTTAAAGCACATGAAGACTCATGATTGTCATGTAATCATGAATCATTTGCTACCAATTGCTATATGGGCCATTTCGCCAAAAAAGGTGAGAGACACAATAACTAGATTGTGTTTCTTCTTCAAAGCAATGTGGAGCAAGGTGTTTGATCCCGAACAATTTCCTGCACTTCAGAAATAAATTGTCATCACTTTGTGTGAGTTTGAGATGTATTTTCCACCTGCTTTTTTTGATATAATGACTCATCTACCTATTCACTTGGTTAGAGAGACACAACTATGTGGACCGACTTTTATGAGATCTATGTTTCCGGCTGAGCGTTATATGAAGGTATTGAAAGGCTACGTGAAAAATCATAGTCGATCGGAAGGTTGCATTGTTGAACGGTACATAGTTGATAAAGCTATTACATTTTGCACAGAGTATCTGGCAGATTCTAATGTTGCAGAGCTTCCAAAGTCTCATGTTGTGGGAGGGAGAACAGAAGAAAAATGCATAACTGAAAAGCAATTAGTTAGTGTTCCTATTACACAAAGGGAGCAGGCACACCTATATATGCTCCACAACACTGATGAGGTTGACCCATATGTTGAAGAGCATAAGAACCAACTTAGGAGATTCAATCCAATTAAAAATGAGAGCTGAATTTCAAGATATCATAACAAGAGTTTCATTGATTGGTTCCGAAAGCATATTGAAGAGAAACAGAAAGAGAATCCACTTTCTGTTTCAGATAAATTGACACGACTGTCGATGGGTCCGAACATACTAGTATTTTGTTATTCAGGTTATTGTATACATGGTCGCACATTCTATACAAAAGACCAAGATGAACGAAGTACAATGCAGAATAGTGGTGTGAGTCTTGTAGCTCTAGCAATGCATATCTCAAGTGCGAAAGATAATAACCTTATCTATGCCGATTTATCATATTATGGGGTGATTGAACGTATATGGAAGCTTGATTATCGTTGGTTTCGGGTGCCTGTATTTGGGTGTAGGTGGGTTGACAATAAAAATGGTGTCAATAATAGTGAAATAGGCTTCACTCGAGTAGACCTTGATAGGGTGGGATACAAAGATGAACCTTTCATTTTGGCATCTCAAACTAAGCAAGTGATTTTTGTCACCGATCCTATTGATAAGAGGTGGTCCATTGTTTTATCGGCAAACAAAAATACTTGTATTGATGATGATTATGAAGAAAGTGAAGATGATGGAGAAAATCCTATCTCATTAGGTGATTCACAATCAATTGATAGTGACGATGACTTAGATATAAGTGATGATGAATTGTATATGCGACAAGATCACCAAGAGGGGCTATGGATTAATCCATCATTTTGTCGGCGTACTAAAAAAATTGTTCATATTGATGGGAAGCAAAAGACTGCTAAGCCAACGACAAAAAGAAAATGATGAAAGGTATTTGAACTTATTTCATAATTGTATGACAGACTTATTTTTTGATCAATATTTATACTTGGTTGCTAGAAACATGATGTTTTATGTTATCCAACTGGTGATCAATATTTATACTTAGTTGCTGGAAATATGTAGTGTCATTTGTATTTTTAATTACTTTTATTTATGTGATCCAACTGGTGATCAATATTTGTAGTTACTAGAAATATGATGCTTTATGTGCAACTGGTGATCAATATTTATACGTAGTTGCTGAAAATATGATGCTTTATGTGATCCAACTGGTGATCAATATTTATAGTTGCGGCAAATATGATGCTTTATGCGATCCAACTGGTGATCAATATTTAAACTTAGTTGCTGGAAATATGATGCGTTATTTGTATTTTTATGTGATTTATGTGATTCAACTGGTGATCAATATTTGTAATTGTTGGGTTTGATGTGGTTGCAAGTTTAGTGGAAAATTAAGTCGAGAAGTTGGTACAAATTTTTGCGCCGTTACACTGCCAAATTTTTTCTAGAATAATGGGAATGAATCTAACTTCTGTATTTATTACTTCTATTTTAAAATTATTATTGCCAAATGAATCTGCCAAATTTATATGAATCTAACTTCTTTATTTTTTGGCTTTTGTAGGTCAATGGCTTCAGATCCTACTAATAGTTTTCCTGAGAATGATGTATATGGATCAGATCGCCGTCATGAAAAGGAGATACGGAGAGGTGTCACAGCTACGAAAAAATTTATCAATGCCCGAAGTAAAGGCATAAGGCTACCTGTCGGCTCGAATGACAGAGGCCAAGCAGTTGACCTAAACAAATCAATATTTGTTGGTTATATAGGACTCTTGGCTCGACAGAAGGTGCCGATTACCATCAGTGATTGGCGAAAAGTCCCGTCACCAACAAAAAGAAACATTTGGGATGAAACAAAGGTAATTTGGATATTATCATATTTCTAATTGTTAATGTATTTTTTGTTGATTTAATTTTCTCTAAATTATAATTTCATATATACTTTGTTGTTTGTTTTTTGTAGTTGACATTTGATATTGAAGAAAGTAGACAAAAGTACGTAATAGCAGAAGCTGGAAAGCTAGCACGTAACTTCAGGAGCTACTTGAGTAGAGTGTGGATGCGAGATAATGATGGGAACATTAATTACAACCCACCATCACAGTATGAGATACCTCAAGCAGATTGGATGGCATTTGTAGATCTTCGCCTAAGTGAAGAGTTTCAGGTAGTCATTTTAATTTACGGTTTCATTTAAATAATTATTTCCCATTGGAAATAAATGTCCGTTGATAGATTGCATTTAAATCCTTCATGACTTGAGAATTTATTTTAGGTGAGTCTGATCCTTGGTCGCTTGAGTAATTTGAGTGCTTGATTCAATATTTCTGAAATAGTCCTTTAGCGCTTGACAGGCATTTAAGACAAATCTTCCTCTTCACTTGACTTCAAACGCTGTTTTTTAAATTCCTCTCTGATAGACTCACCTAGAATTCTATCAGCGACTTGGTATCTAATACTTAATCTAAAATCTACAAAGATAAAAATTACAAGCCTAAAAAAATAAAAAAACATTCAAACCCTTATACAATTATTTTATAAAAGCATAAACATACATTCTTTTGGGGTCTAACATAAAATTCTATTTTTGTCATCATTAAAACATCTAACATGAAATTTCCTAACATGAAATTCTATAAGACCTTAACTCTTATAACTCTTTTATAGTTTAAGAGTTTTGAAGAAAAGCCAAAAGATATAAGTTAGCATTAGAAATTTAGTTGAGTTAGCTAATGTTAGATTAGCTTCAGAAAAATTATTCAGTGTTAAATCATTTATTCATATAGAAAGTGAAGCATACATGATTAACACAGAAAAGTAAAGCAACGAAAGATAAAAAAATACAAAAAGGTAAATAATCATCTTCTCTGTCGCTTTTTGGATGTCTCCTCCTGGAAGATCTCATTTGATAGATCAAGAAGGACTCTGTCGATGTCTATCATTGTTGTATGATAGACCTCGTTGTAGTCCTCACGTCTTTCTTTAGCGCTTAGTTTGATCTCTAACAACCTTTCCAATCAATCCCTTGGAAGGATTCCAAGCAATCCCTTGTGTTAGGAAATTTCATGTTAGATGTTTTGATGATGACAAGATAGGATTTAATGTTAGACTCCAAAAATACAATGAAAGTTTCCGTTTTTCATAGATTGATGTATAAGCGTTTGAAAGTTTGTAATTATTATACGCTTGTAATTTTTATCTTTGTAGATTTTAGACTAAGTATTAGATACTGAATCGCTAATAGAATTCTAGGTGAGTCTATTAGAGAAGCGGTTGAAGATCAACGTCTGAAGTCAACCAGAGATGAAGATTTGTTACTTAGCGTCCGTCAAATGCTAAAGGACATCATTTCAGGATTTATGAATCAAGCGCTCAAAGCACTTAAGCGACCGATGTCAGATTCACCTGAAATAAATCCTCAAGTCATTAAGGACTTAAATGCAATCATTCAACGGGCATTTATTTCCAACGGGAATTAAATTCAAAATTCATTAAATGCCTGATAAGAGCATTAAATGTGATAAGCTAATGTGACTTGTGGACAAGGCATCTTTTGACCAGACTGTCAGAAAATTCAGAGTTTCAGCTGCTCCTGTCCAATCGGCTTCAGCTAATTTTCAGTAATGTCAGACTTTAGGTAAACTCACGTGCTGCGTGAAAGGCATGCTCCTACATGTGTCCAATGGACAGATCCCAAGAAATTGCCTATAAATACCTTACCCCAGAAAACCCTAAAGAAAAAAAAAACAACACAAGAAGATACGTACGAAAAGAGAAATTATCGCCAAAAATCTTACGTACATTTTCTGGGAAAAAGCTTAGAAACTCCATAGCCAAATATCTCAAGCTTTTTATCCACATTCCAAACAGTCACAAATATCTCAAATATCTTCCAAAGAAGAAACCAAAATTCCAACTGAGATATTCCAAGTTGTTTAATCGTCTCAAAAACAAACAAAACCCTAGTGACAAACTTCAACCTTTCATCTGAGTGAGAAAAGTTTTTGAACCTTTTTAGGCAGTATTTCTGAGTGAGTGAAGCTTGAAGAAGACGATCTTCATTGGTGCTGAAGTCTGTGTGATCAAGGAGCCCAAGATCATTTTCACCCTTTACTATCGTGTAGAAGATTCTGTGTGATTCTTCGAAAATCATTCTAGTAAATTCCTCCAAGTGAAAAAGGAGAAGAAGAACGTAGCTGGGATTACACCACCCAGTGAACCTTATACATCTTGTGTTATTTATCTTTACTGTCTTATCATTATTATTATTACATCTTTTATCTTTGAAAGAGACAAGTTAAAGTGCAAAGCGATTAAATTAACTAAAAGAATGCTAAAACTCATTTTCGCTGTACTAACCCTGATTAAGCGATCTAGGCGTTACCCTACTTTGGTAAACTGCTAAAATCACTAAGTCCAAGTTAACTTTTCTGAAGCGTCTGACCCAAGCGCTCAGTTATCCAAGCGTTCAAACCTTTAAAGTGATACGAAATGTTTGAAGTCGAAAAAGACTTCAGGGTCTATTCAACCCCCCCCCCCCCTTCTAGACTCTTTCGTATACCACTTGGGACCACCAAGTGGTATCAGAGCGGTTGAATTAGAAACCTAAGCATTTCCGAGCATAACTGCTTGTTCAGATCCATTCTTTTGAAAACTTAATCGCTTTAAAATCTCTCTTTAAAACATCTCATTATGGCTTTTAACAAAATGCCTAAGTTGGTAGAATCAAACTATGATTCTTGGAAACTTAGAGCATTCGCATATCTAAGTTCGTGCGATAATGAAATGTGTGATGTGATTACAGATGGCTCCATTCAGATTATGAAAGTTGTAACTCGAGCCTCTGGAGCGACCGAGGCTACTCCAGATGGTTATGTCAAGAAACCTAAGATAGAATGGACGTCAGAGGATAGAAAAAGAGCTAATCTGGATAATGTTGGACGAAGTGCACTTTACTCAGCGTTAGGAGATAACGATACATTATTCAACAAGATCAAGCAATATAAGACTTCCAAAGAAATATGGGATAAGTTGGCCATTGTGTGCGAAGGTTCAGCATAAATGAAGGAGAACAAGCTCTCCATAGCCATGCAAAGGTTCGAGCATTTCAAAATGCAGCCCAATGAGACGCTAGAACAATTGGACGGAAGATTCACTTTGCTCATTACCGAGTTAGCGTCATTAGATAAAGAATTGACCAATAAGGAAATGGTCAATAAGATTTTCAGAAGTCTTCCAAGTAAATATATGATTAAAACTGTCGCTATGAGAGAATCACAAACTTTGGAGACTCTTACTCAAGAACATGCGTTTTCAGAGTTAAAGGGATTCGAATTCGAGTTAGGTGAAGTCAGCGACACAACAACTTCAGCGACTGAATCAGGAGCTTTAATCGCTACCACCAAAAATAAGGGTAAAGCGGTTAGTGAGGTTAAACCAGTGGAATCAAATGAAGAAAAGGAAATGGCCTTATTAGTCAAGAAATTCAAGAAATTTCTAAGATATGAAAAGAGAAATCCTATTGGACAAACTTCATTTCAAACTCCTCCCCCAGCACCAGCGCCTCAGTATCAAGTGCCAGTGTACTCCGCACCTCAACCAGTAGTGTCAGTTCCATATCAAGCGCCTCCATTGCCTACTCAGAATCTCTCAGCGCCAGTTGGATCAAAGCGATTATCCACTAAACAGAAAATGAAAACTAATTTGTGTTATAATTGCAGAAAACCAGGGCACTACCAGGTAAATTGCCCTTATCCAAATGTGTCTAAGCCCACAAGGCAAGACTATGGGGATAGAAACCAATTCAGGAGCAATCTTCGCCAACAAGGTTTGCTAGCGGAATCCGAACCATTTCACGCACCTGAAGAGGATTTGGAATCATCAGATGAAAGCAGTGATGATGAGCCTACAAACGAATCAACGTTGATCTGTCTCATGGCAAGAGATGATGAAGCGCCCGATAAATCGCTACCAGAGGTAACCAATGAATTATCTCATCCTCTTTCTTATAATGAATTACTTGACAATGTTAATGAATATCATAAAGATTATCAAGAGGCCGCCAAAATATATCAAAATGATCTCGCTATTATCTCATCACTCACAAGAGATAAAGTAACGCTCAAAGCAGAGTTGAAAGTTCAACAACAATGCATTGAGAAGAACCAATCACTTGAGAGTGAGATTATTCAATTGAAAAGGGATCTTGATATAATAGTCAAGAGAGAAGCTGATCTGATCACTAGACTTGCCAAATCAGAGCAGCTCATCTCATCATTATCAAAAGCTTCTAGAAAGTTAGATAATGTGACTGAGGTAACTAGATTACTCTTTTGGCAAAAAGATTCCAGCGACAAAATTCTACGAAAAGAAAATGATCTGTGAGCTGCAAAAGCCAAGGAAGATAGGTGGTGCAGCTATTCCAAAAGAAGAGCATGAGCGACTTCGTGCTTTAGGAGTTGTTTGTAGTGATGACGAAGATCAAGCGTCTTTCTCTTCAGCATCATCCTCTTCGTCTGAAGAAGAAGTGGTGGTCAAGCGACCTAAGAGAAGGATAGTTCTCAAAGTCGCTGAGTCCTCTAAGCCAGCAAAGAAACAAAAGCCTGAACCCAAGAAGAAGAAGCCGGAGCCCAAAAAGAAGCAAAAGATTCCTTCTCCTTCTCCCTCTCCTAAATCTCCATTGCCTCCTCCAGCGTTTATCTTTTCTGTTCCCGAGGAAGAGGAAGTAGTAGAAGAAGAAGTACCGCTTGCACGAAGACGTACTCCTCTTTCTACTCCCGCAGCATCCTCTAGTGCTTCAGCGAAACCAGCGCTTAGAGAGTCAGTAAGCGTTCCTCCTTCTGATGCTGTTCCCGAAATCAGCTTAGCTCCTCAAGCCGCTACTCAATCTGAGAGGCTTTCTAATGGTCAGGGTAAGTATTTGCTAAGCAAATTAGTCTATCCTTTCCTCGTTAGTTTCTAAGTCTCTAACGCTAGGATAAAAACTCTTTCAGCGCAATGTGAAGCAGATATTCAATATGTTCTCAACACTCTTGAAGAATTAGATATTCCTATTCGTGCTGATCCTATGACTTCTTTTCTCGACTTAGATCCAGAAGAAGTTATCCCAAAGCCTGAGGAACCTGTCCAAGAAACAGATCAAACGACTGAAATAGTCGATGATATTCTTCAGGGTAATCGATTTAGTCTTTTTCTAAATTTCTACTTAGTGGAAATTTTGCTTGCTTTTCTCAATCCCTTACATGTATCAGCTCAAGATGTACCTCAAGAGGCACCAATCGCTGATGCCCTTCATTCATCCGTGATTCTAGTTGAAGTGGATGTGGATCTAACTACTGTTGTGGATATCGCTAAGAAAGCATCTCGAGCCCTTCCTAACGCTGAAACATCATCAGCCAGTGAAGCGACTTTAAACGCTGGGCGGTCGATAGAAGTGGCCTCCATCCCAACAGAAGCGATTGCCATTGTTCCCACACCAACTGGACCTCCTCCTTGTGTCATCGATTTCTTCCCGCGCGGATATACTCCAGATGTTGAATTCTATTATGCCGCCAGAGAATGAGACACTCAAACGCTTGCCGAGTTGGAAATCCAATTTCAAACAACTCTCCATCAGCCCGCTATGTCCAACTCTCACAAGTTTGAAGTTTTCGAGCGTATTGCCAATCTAGGACTATATAACTTGGAGCGTCTTCAATCCCGCTTTGAGTATATTCGTCGTCCAGTTTTCAACAGAGCTGACTTTGATCTTCAGCGTTTCAATTCAAATGGTCGCTCGGACGAGTCCTTTTATCCTTTGCGCCAAAGCAAGATTGTTTTCAAGAACCTCCACATGGGTGATTCGAACAAAAATCCAAATGAGGAAGATCTCAACAAGATATGCTATTCGGCTCTCCCCTCTGTTGTCAAGTCTCCGCAGAACACTCTCTCTCCTAATCCACTTAAGTTATGGAAAGGTAAAGGACCGCTTGTTGCGGAGCGCCCAAATCCGGTCAACTAGTGGATAGAAGATGAAGCTCGTGAATATCTAGCCAGATTATGGGCTGACGACTATGATGAAGAAATGGAACATTTTGAGAAGTTCCTTAACGCTACTAAAGAGCAAAAGAAAGCAGACAAACTTGGAAAACGTTGGATGATGAATACAGCCAGGTGGGCTGAAGAATTTGTTCTTCACTTTTACACCATTGAAGAACTGATCAGATATCCCATTTTGTTCAAATTCGGAATAGAGTACAGACGCCGAGGTTCTGCAACCTTTTTGCTTCAACAACATCAGATTATTGCAGGGAATGTTAGCGCTTTGCCACGATATAGACAACCAATCGAAAGCTACATTCGCCAGCAACTTACCTTATACAGCCAAGGCGGACGCTACGTTTTGTATCCTCATGCAGGGTTTGTTCAACGAGTCTTTCCTGACCTAAATGAAGATGCTTCATCAAGTAAACGACCACTTCTTCCAGATTCGTGTGGATGTTTCGAATGAACACGCTGAGTTCGCTGAGTTCCACAGAGCAATGAGAGCAGTGTTTGAAAATGCCCAAGCGCTGGACATCAGTTTCAATCATTATTCCCGGTGTAACAATTTCAGAGGTTATACTCTTCACCCTGTGCTCTTTAGTGAATCAAATATTCAAGTGGCCAAGATGATCTCGCTGATTAGGCCAGTGGACCAAGAAGCAGCTTAAGCGTTCATGCCTTTGATTTTAGACTTCTTCAGCTGTTATACTTCAGGGATTGCTTTACCGGAAGGTGTGCAACTTGCACTAAGTACCGAAGAGCGCAAAGACGCTATATTCTTTATCCCACAATCTAGCCTGATCAGTCCAAGACATGTGATGGAAGCCCTTGGCCCCCTCTGGGTCATTGGTCTTAGAGAATCTTCTCCCTCCATCCAAATTATAGAAGAAGACATTGCTCCTACTGCGGAAGTCGCTCAACATCCTGAGGCTTCTTTGTCAGATTCTTCTAGCGCCCCGATAGTCGAGCCCCCAGCGATTGCAGATCTTATCATGGATCAAGCGATTGAAGAAGTGCACGCTGAAATTGCTCAAGAGCCTGGAGAACCTTTTATCAAAGATAAATCCAAAGGTAAGTCTGCAGTTTCAAGTTCTTACAGGCTTTTCCCGTCCTCAGAGCGTCCTTCTTCTGATTCAAAATCCGAGAGTGATTCAGAAGCCAGAGACTTCAGACAGGCAGTCCGGAACTCGCTTACCAACATTGAGGGTTCCTGCTCCAAGATCTTTGAGGCTGCTGATAGACATATCAGCATAGTGTCAGATACGCGGAGTCGTGATATTGGAAATGCTACAAATAAAAGCACTATTGCTATCATGAAGAGCATATCACCTCTTATCGCTGAGCTCTCATCTGAATTCAACCGTCACCTAGCTCAAGGCGCATTGGCCGATACTGAAAGACATGCTTCATCCGATGCCGCCGCTCAGAGTGTCGCTTAACAAGTTGCTCTTCTCGTCGAAGAAGTTAGACTCTTGCGCCGAGATGTCGCTGAACTCAAAACCTCCCTTGATAATGTCAAGAAGGGGGAAGATAAAGAAAAGTCCAAAGCGATTTCCAAGACAGATAATAATAATAGCGTTCATTGTTCGAAAAATTAGTAAGAATTAAAAAAATTCTATCTAAGAAAAGAAAGCCAAGATATTATCTGGGAAAGTACATGCTTCCAGAGTTGGACCCCGAGTTCTTAGAAAGTATGGGATTTCCTGCATATGCCGGACCGCTACAACGACCTATCAATTGGAGACCGTCAAATGATCGACAAAGAGATATCTATCTTGATTTAATTTGTGAACTTGGTATTCCACCAATGGACTGGACGGAAAGGTTGTTAGATCTAAATGAAAGCGCCAGACTTCGTAGGCATGATTATGATGAAGTTCAACATATGACAATGATCGATATTGATCGTCTCTTGTTGGACTTAGCGTTAGAAGTTCTACAAGGCGAAGAAAGAGCGAAGCGACAGAAAAAGTGACTTGATTCCTTTTATGTTTTTCTTCCTGTTTTATTTATGATTTTCTTTCAGTATGAAACATGTATGCTTTAATTTTTTCAATGAATGAATGTTTTAACGCTGAAACATCTTGTTGAAGCTAATCTAACTTTAGCTAACTTCACTAACTTTTCAAATGCTAACTTATATTCCTTTGGGCCTTTTCTTTTAAGTAAATCTTAAATTATAAAAGAGTTATAAGAGTTAAAAGTCTTGACATCATCAAAAAGGGGGAAATTTTTAGGAAATTTCATGTTAGATGTTTTGATGATGACAAGATAGGATTTAATGTTAGACCCCAAAAATACAATGTAAGTTTCCATTT
This sequence comes from Buddleja alternifolia, assembly GCA_019426215.1. NCBI lineage: Eukaryota > Viridiplantae > Streptophyta > Magnoliopsida > Lamiales > Scrophulariaceae > Buddleja > Buddleja alternifolia. The sequence goes on along the minus strand of CM033407.1, from coordinate 16,608,027 downwards.
TTCATAGATTGATGTATAAGCATTTGAAAGTTTGTAATTATTATAGGCTTGTAATTTTTATCTTTGTAGATTTTAGACTAAGTATTAGATACTGAGTCGCTAATAGAATTCTAGGTGAGTCTATTAGAGAAGCGGTTGAAGATCAGCATCTGAAGTTAACCAGAGATGAAGATTTGTTACTTAGCGTCCGTCAAACGGTAAAGGACATCATTTCAGGACTAATGAATGAAGTGCTCAAAGCACTTCAGCGACCGATGTCAGATTCACCTGAAATAAATCCACAAATCATGAAGGGCTTAAATGCAATCATTCAATGGGCGTTTATTTCCAACGAGAATTAAATTCAAAATGCATTAAATGCCTGATAAGAGCATTAAATGTGATAAGCTAATGTGACTTGTGGACAAGCCATCTTTTGACCAGACTGTCAGAAAATTCAGAGTTTCAGCTGCTCCTGTCCAATCGGCTTCAGCGAATTTTCAAGAATGTCAGACTTTAGGTAAACTCACGTGCTGCGTGAGACGCACGCTCCTACATGTGTTCAACAGACAGATCCCAAGAAATTTCCTATAAATACCTTGCCCCAGAAAACCCTAAAAAAAAAAACAACACAAGAAGATACGTACGAAAAGAGAAATTATCGCCAAAAATCTTACGTACATTTTCTGGAAAAAAGCTTAGAAACTCCATAGCCAAATATCTCAAGCTTTTTATCCACATTCCAGACAGTCACAAATATCTCAAATATCTTCCAAAGAAGAAACCCAAATTCCAACAGAGATATTCCAAGTTGTTTGATCTTTTCAAAAACAAACAAAACCCTAGTGACAAACCTCAACCTTTCATCTGAGTGAGAAAAGTTGTTGAACCTTTTCAGGCAGTATTTCTGAGTGAGAGAAGCTTGAAGAAGACGATCTTCATTGGTGCTGAAGTCTGTGTGATCAAGGAGCCCAAGATCATTTTCACCCTTTACTATCGTGAAGAAGATTCTGTGTGATTCTTCGAAAATTGTTCTAGTAAATTCCTCCAAGTGAAAAAGGAGAAGAAGGACGTAGCTTGGATTACACCACCGAGTGAACCTTATACATCTGGTGTTATTTATCTTTACTGTCTTATCATTATTATTATTACATCTTTTATCTTTGAAAGAGACAAGTTAAAGTGCAAAGCGATTAAATTAACAAAAAGAACGCTAAAACTCATTTCCGCTGTACTAACCCTGATTAAGCGATCTAAGCGTTGCCCTACTTTGGTAAACTGCTAAAATCACTAAGTCTAAGTTAACTTTTCTGAAGCGTCTGACCCAAGCGTTCAGACCTTTAAAGTGATACGATTTTTTGAAGTCGAAAAAGACTTCAAGGTCTATTCAACCCCCCCCCCCTTCTAGACCCTTTCGTATACCACTTGGGACCACCGCCTTGGAAGGATTCCAAGCGTTCGGATAAGATCATTATAGAGATCTTGGACATTATCATTGGAAGGTTTCTAGTTAAGCGGTCTCCGCAAGGGTTCTGCATACGGATGAAAACCCATGCCTACTCAAAATTCAACATCCACATCATGAAGCCTATACCTGCCTCTGAAGTATCTTGACTTTCGCTTCTTTGTGAGCATCTTTTTGAGACTCGCATTGTCAGTTTTGGACACTAGCTCCGCCAAGGCTTTTTCTTTGGCTTTCTGATCTTTTAGATTTTCTTTTTCTTCCCCTTTCTTGACTTCATCCTAGGAAGATCTCAACTCAGCAATATCTCGCCTATGCAATTTAACTTCATCAACAAGTAAAGCGACTTGTTCAGAAATACTTTGGCTCACAAAATTTGAAGTATTGTGCTTTTCAGTATCTGTTGAAGCGTTCTGAGCGAGAGAGCGATTGAACTCTTCAGATAGGTCTGTGATTAAAGGGACCATGCGATCCAGTACTGATGCAGTACTCTTGGTCGCAGCGTTTGATATATCTCGACTTCTAGTGTCCCAGGCAATCCTGATGTGCATCTCATCATTGGCTATCTTCTTTGAGCAGGAACCCTTAATGGTGTTGAGCGAGTTCTGTACTGCTTTTCGAAAATCCTTGGCCACTAGATCACTATCCGAATCTAAGTCCAACGAAGAAGAAGGACGCTCAGGGGATGCAATGAGTCCATATGAGCTAGAAACTACTGCCTTTCCCTTGGATTTGTCTCTGACGAAAGGTTCTTCTAGATCTTCAACAATTTCTTCCTGTACTTCCTGAATCGCTAATTCAAAAGATTAAGTTGTAGCCTCAGTCTGTGCAACTTCTTCAACAAGTGGTGTATCAACTACTGGAGCGCTGAGGGCTTCATCCATCTGAATATCAACGTTTATGGGCGCAATGTCCTCAATAGTAGGATCCTGATCCACTTCTAACTCTGTGATCTCCATAAAAACTTCTCTTTTTACAGCGATGACCCAAATTAGTCCAATCGCCTCCAGAACATGCCTTGGACTTTGGTAGAAAGTTCTCGAAATGAAAAACAAAGTGTCATCGCGCTCTTCAAAACTAAACGATAGATCAGCTTCTTTCGGGATCTCTACTCCAGATATGTACAAATTTATGAAGTCCAATATGAAAGGCATCAGCGCTTGAGCTAGCGCTTGATCCACTGGCTGAATAAGTGAAATGAACTTGCCTACTCTGATGTTCTGTTGAAAAAACAAGACAGGGTGAGGATTATACCCACGGAAGTCACTAAAACCAAAGTGATGGTTAAAAGTGAGATCCAGCGATTGAGCATTCTCAACAATTGCTCTTCTGTCCCTGTGAAACTCTTGATGGTCATTTGTCAAATGCATATGGGCTTTGCTAGGGCTCGAAAGGGCATCACTCTTGATGGTGGAAGCATCTTCATTTAGATCTATCTGGACACACTGAGCAAAATTCTATTGTGGATGAAACATATGCGTTCTCCCTGACTGATCTGAGAAAGTTGATGTCCTATGAAACTTTCCATGCCTCTTCTAAAATATGGTAAGGCATCCACTGGACCCACTAGCGACTTGCGCCTATGCAGCAAAAACAAAGCGTATCCTCGATGACAGTACTCGATTCCAAAGTTGAAGAGAAATGGATACTTGATCATCTCCTCAATGGTATGGAAGTGTAGTACAAACTCTTCAGCCTATCTCGATGAATCCAAAATCCAGCGTTTTCCAAGTTTCTCAGCCAGTTCTTTGCCTTTCTTGGCCTCGAGGAGCTTCTTGAATCCTTCTTTCTCCATTTCAAAGCTATCGTCCCAAACTCTAGCAAAAAATTCTCGGGCTTCATCTTCGGCCCAGAAATTGATTGGATTGGGTTGTTCTTGGAACATAGCACCCTTTTCTTTCCGTAAGCTCAAGGGTTTTTCTGAAGACTTGTTGGTGGCTGAATGGACGACCTTCAGCAAGGCAGAATAACCCATTTTATTTAGCTGTTCTTCATTGGGGTTCTTCTCCCAATCACCCGTGTGAGTATTTCTGATCTGGACGTGAGTGCGGCGGAATGGATAGTAGTGTTCAAAACTCCTGCCGACTCCCTGAAAGTGTTTGCTTTCAAACTCTGCTAAATCTTTGAGAGCAGTCTAGAGATACTCTGTACGAGCAATGATCTCTTTTTTGGACTTAAGGACAATCGTGGCAAGCTTCTCGAAAATAATTGACTTTTGAGCGTCTGAGAGCGCAGGATTGTAGAGTGTTGTCTGAAACTTGAGCTCCATATCAAACAACTGCCTAAGTGTCTTTTTTCTCCAGGCATAGTAGAATTCCAAATCTTCATCATGGCCTCTAGGAAAGAAATTGACCACTGGAGGAGGATGACCAGTTGGTGTGGGGATAATCGGGGCCATTTTTATCGACTGCTCAGCATCCAAAGTCGCTTCCCGGGCTGGAGAGATTTCAGCGTTCGGAAGGACTGGTTCTACTTCTTTGGCGATTTCCACCACAGTTGACAAGTCAATGTCCAACTCTAAGTCTACCTCTAGAGGAGGAGGTGCATCAACGTGTGGTACACTTTGAGCTGACACATGAAAGCATTTGAGAAATAAAGAAAATATCTACTACATAGGAATTTGAAATATAAAATACAAAAACGCTTACCCTCAGGACTCTCTTCGACTATATTAGTCGCTTGATCTTTAGAAACATCAGTTTCCATAGCCTCAAGCTCCGGAACTTCTTCATCTTCAATAGGTAAAGTAGTGAGGGGATCAACACGAATAGGAATATTACATTCGTCTAAAATATTTAGGACATACTGAATGTTATATTCCCTATAAGTTGAAAGAAATTTATCCTAGCAATAAAGAAGAAAACAATAAGGAAAGGATAATGTACTTTGTTTAGCATAAGTACTTACCCTGATCACTAGCCAAATCCTGTGAAAGAGGATTAGCAACAGGCTCGCTGGTTCTGCGGGAGCGCATACTGAGCCTTTAGTAGTACACCACGGCGTTCGCTTTCGGGCAAGAGACACTTCAACTTCTTCTGCTTCTTCTTCTGTCTCTGGCGATATAGCAGTCACTGGAGGAGCAAAAGGGGTTTTCGAAGGAGGGGAGGGAGACTTCTTCTTTTTCTTGGTCTCCTTCTTTTCTTTCTTTGCTAGCTTGGAGGGCTCAACAACTTTTACCACAACTTTTCTTTTTGGTCACTTGACCACAACCTCTTATGGCTTATCTAATGAGGAATTCGCTCTATCCTCATCATCACCACACACTTTGCCTTCCGCAAGGAGTCGCTTGCACTCATCCTTGGGAACAAATACACCACCCACTCGCTTTGGGTTGGCAATCATCTTCTTTCCATAAAATTTTGTCGCTGGCACTTTAGATCCTTCGGAAGTAACAAATCCACAAACGCTTAAAATAAAACTAAGTAAAATCCCATAAGGCTTAGGATTCACTAACTTTGCATTGTTGCCTTGAAGCGATTAAAAACGTACGCAACCCAGTTAATTTTCAGCTTGGTCAACACGGCGATCATCATCTTTTATTGAATGATAGAGACTTTATCAAAATATCCTTTTTGGCACTCAACCATCTTGGCCCAAATATCAGCCAAAATGACATATTCGCCATTCATGTCATTCTTTTTGAAATTTGACTTGTAACCAGCATCAACGTCATCACGACAAACTAATTCCTAGACCTTGGTAGAGGCTCCCATGGCCACTTCTTCAACCTCGCACCCATCAGTAGGTAATTGCAACAATGTAGCTAGAAGTTGAGGGGTAAGAATAAAAGGGGCTTCAGCAGATGGAAACGAACAAGAAATTAAGTGGCCATCGTCAGAAATGACGACATTCTCAAAGAAAACCTTAACTTCATCCTCACGAATGAGAGAATGAGAGGTGAGAAGGGTTCTCAAACCAGATTCTTCGATGGGAGGAAGAATTTCTCTCATCGAAAAGTTTTGATTGTCAAAAAGGTATTCCCAATTTAGTAGGAAACTTGCGTTAAAGCCCATGGTTTTGGAATATTTTTCGGTAACAGATGTGGAGGACTTTGGTGGCGCCAGTGATGAAAAGATAAGCTTTTGAGAAGGAAGAAGAAAGTTTTTTGCCTTAGAGAGTAATTTTACAACAAAGAAAGTATAAAAGTGATAAAAAAAATTTCTAAAAATTTGAAGGGTTTAAATAGATGGAAAAAAGTAACTCTTCAATTGCTTTGATAAGTGCCACATGTGAATGCAGTTAATCAAAATGAAAAATATTGAACCTGAGCCATTTAATCATAAAGACGGATGTAAAAAGTGCAAAAAATTAGGTTAACTGTTGTAAATAAAAAAATTTGGAGTCTGCAGTTACTTTTCAAAAACGTTTGAGAGTTTGAAAAATTTTTAGCGTGACCTGCATGTGCATGTTCGTACACTGACACGTACCCAGGCAAGTACAAATACTGAACCGCCTATTTGAGATAGGTGTCATTAACCGTTAGTTTGATTTGATAGGAGCACATGGGCAATTGTCAAATCTTATCTTTTGGACTTATCCATACGCTACCTTAGCGATGCAAACAATGCATGTTTTTCAGAGAAGGTTACTTAGCGTTTAAGTGGGAATATACTTGACGCTAAAGTTTAATTTTAATAAAGAACATTTAATCGCTGTTTAGAAATAATAATTTTTATTTTACTAGCGATCAAATTGTAATGCATAAAGGTAAACGCTAATGATCAATGCATAAAGTTTTTCAAAGTCATTTTTGATCATAGTCGCTTACTAATTGGAATAATTACAATTTAAAGTTCCCCTAAAATTGATATGTTACGAATTTCATGTTAGAAGTTTTGATGATGACAATTACGACTTTTTGTTAGACCCCAAAAATATGTAAGTTTTATTTTGGTAGAAAAATTTGTATAAGCTTTGAAGCGTTAGATTTGTAATAGGCTTATTAGGCTTTGTTTTATTTTATTTTAGATTGTTAGGCAAAGTAGTCTTAGGCTGAGCGTCTGATAATTTTTGAGTGAGTTTATCAGTGGTAAAGTGCGAAGACTCAAGCGCCTGATCTCTGAAAGAAGATACAGTCTCCAAACGTTTAATTGACCAACTATATCAAGCGTTACCTTATGGGACAAAAGTGATTTCACCTGAATTTATTTCTAAGTCCAGAAGGAGTTTAATGCAAATATTCTCAAAGTATTAAGTACCAACGGGTATTTAATTCAAATGCATTAAATGCTGATAAGAGCATTAAATGTGATAAGCACTTTCAGACGTACGGAGAAGCCACCCTATTGGACTGTCAACTATCTCAGACTGCAGCACCAACTTTTGTGCAGCAGATTTTCAAGAAAAAGGACAAAAGTTGTTCACTCGCGAAAGTGAGAGACACGTGCCAGTGCATGTGTCAAACGGACACTTTCTCCAAGAATGCCTATAAATAGAACTTCAACAACAAGCCAAAAGAAGAGATCAATTATCAAGCCAAATTGTTGTTGCATTGAAGTCTCATTCCTTAAATTCTCAGAAAAGCCAGAATATTCAAGAAAACATTCCACTTGCTTTTCTTCAAATCCTGAGACAGTCAACAAATATCTCAAACATTCTTTTCGAAGAAACCACTTTCCTACTGTGATATTCCCAAGTTGTTTGAACTTCATCAAAATCAAACAAACCATTTTAGAAAACCCCATCCAAGCCTCGCGATCTGTGTGAAGTCGAAGTTGGATACTTGCATTATTTCTGGGTGAAAGAAGCAAGGGGATTGAAGTGATTTGGAGCAGAAATCTGTGTGATCAAGGAGCTCAAGTCATCGACATCCATCTCTCCCTAATTTGTAGAAGTTTCTGTGTGATTCTTTGAGAATCATTTTAGTGGATTGCCTCCGAGTACAAAGGAGAAGAAGGACGTAGTTGGGATTACACCACCCAACGAACCTTACAAACTTTGTGTCATTTACTTTTCAGTCAATTCCTTCATCTATCATATCATTGCATAAGTAAAACACAGTAAAAAACTAAGCAACAAAGAACCTCTTGTGATGCTAAAACTTTCAAAGAGAAGACTCCAAAAATCATTCCGCTGTGCTAACACTAATTAAAAGAACTGAACGCTTAACCTACTTGGTCAAAGTATTCAATTCTTGAAGTCTGAGTTAACTTTATAAAATAGTCTTCATCAGACGCTTCGCCAAAGCACCAATATTTTAAGTGAACGCTTAAGTCAAGCGTTAGACACTTCAAGCGTCTACCTTTTCAAGCGTCCAAAAAACCTTTTGATACGAAATCTCTTGAAATCAAAAAAAGACTTCAGGGTCTATTCAACCCCCCCCCCCCTTCTAGACCCTTTCGTATGCCACTTGGGACCAACAAGTGGTATCAGAGCGGTTAAAATTGAAATTTTAAAATTTCCAAGCGTAATTGCTTGCTTAGATCCTTTTCTTTCAAAATCTAGTTGCTTTTAAAATTCCCGATATGGCATTCGCTAAAGTTCCCAAACTGATTGAATCAAATTTTAACACATGGAAAGTCAAAGCATTTACATATCTCTGTTCATGTGATGATGACATGTGTGATATTATTTTAGATGGGCCAATCAAAATATACAAAGTTATCACAAGAGCGCCTGAAGCCACGGAAGAAACTCCCGATGGTTACGTTGAGAAACCAAAACAAGAATGGACTCCAGATGAGCGTCGAAGAGCCAATTTGGACAATGTTGGTCGTAACGCTCTATATACGGCTATTGGTGATAATGACAATTTATTTAACAAGATCAAATCCTGCAAAACTACTAAAGAAATATGGGATAAGTTGGCTACGATTTGTGGTGGTTCAGCCCAAATCAAAGAAAACAAACTTTCCATTGCCAAGGAAAAGTTTAACGGATTTAAGATGCTACCCAATGAAACGTTAGAGCAATTGGATATGAGATTTACAGCTCTAGTTACAGAACTTACATCGTTGGGAATGGACTTACAGAACCGAGAAATGGTGGTTAAAATCTTTAGAAGCTTACCAAGTAAATTTTTGATGAAGACAACCGCTATGAGAGAATCAAATATGTTGGATCTCCTAACTTCAGAAGATGCCTTTTCAGAGCTAAAAGCATTTGAGTTCGAGTTGAACTCTGCTAGTGATATTGTGAGTAATCCAGTGATTGAATCTGGAGGACTCATTGCATCAATCAAAGGTAAATCGGGTAACAAAGGAAAGAATTCAGAGATCAATGAGGAAGAAGAGTTGCCTTTGCTGAATAGATTCAGGAAGTTCTTGAGATATGAAAAGAAAGGAAAAGGTTTCAATAATCAAGGACAAAGTTCATATCAAGCGTCTTCTCCTGTGCAACAACAGTTTCAAGCGTCTCAGTATTCTGTTCCTTCACCCCAAGCGCCTGCTCAATACCAAGCGTCTACTCAAAGTCTCCCAGCTCCAGTGGTCTCAAAACCACACATTGCAAGGTTAACAAATGAACAAAAGATGAAAACTAATCTTTGTTATAATTGCAGAAAACCAGGGCACTACCAGGTAAATTGCCCTTATCCAAACGTATCCAAGCCCTCAAGGCAGGATTACTTGGATAGAAACCAATTCAGGAGCAGCCTTCGTCAACAAGGCTTGCTAGCAGAATCAGAACCAGCATCTGCACCGAAAGATTTAGAATCATCAGAAGAAAGTAGTGATGATGATGAGCCATTAGATGACTCAACGCTCATATGTCTCATGGCCAGAGATGATGAAGCGTCTCCTGAGCTACCTAGAGCTAGAGCCGATACATCTGTGTGGTACTTTGATAGTGGATCATCAAGGCACATGACAGGTTCCAAAGATCTTCTGATCAACTATCAAGCTACCAATGGTCCTCAGGTTGTATTTGGTGACAACTCCAAAGGTAAAACCAAAGGTATAGGTACTGTGCATAGGGGGAACATCATGATAAGTGATGTTTATTTTGTTGAGGGTCTGAAGCACAATTTATTAAGCATAAGTCAATTCTGTGATAAAGGCTTTGAAGTCATATTCTCAAGTGACTATTGCTATATAAACGACGCTAAGACTAAGTCTACTAAATTGAAAGGAAAAAGAACTAACAACGTATATTTAGTAGATTGGGGTTCAACACTTGATAACAACCCAACGTGTTTTGTTGCTAAGAATGAATCTAAAATGGGTTGGTTATGGCATAGAAAAATGAATCACCTCAACTTTAAGACAATCTCTCAGCTTATAAGTCAAAATCTTGTAGAGGGATTACCAAATGGACCATTTCACAAGGATCGCCTTTGTGACGCTTGTCAAATGGGTAAACAAGTTAAGTCATCGTTCAAGAGAAAACCTTATCTATCTACTTCTAGAATACTTGAACTACTTCACATGGATTTGTTTGGACCTGTTCAAACGATCAGTGTAAGCGGTAAAAAGTATACGTTGGTGATAGTAGACGATTTCTCTAGATTTAGTTGGGTGGAATTTCTTTCGTCCAAAGATGAAACATGTGACAAGTTAACAACGCTTATTCGACAACTTCAAACTTTGAAAAATCTTAAGGTTGCAAGAATAAGAAGCGATCACGGTACTGAGTTGACTAACAAGGTTGTTGAGAAGTTTTGTGCAGAAAATGGAATACACCATGAGTATTCAACTCCCCAACAAAATGGTGTTCCTGAGCGCCGGAACCGAACGCTTAAGGAATCCGCTAGGACTATGTTAGCAGAATCCAAGCTTGCTCCTAGATTTTGAGCCGAAGTGATCAACACTGCCTGTTACACTCAAAACCGCTGCATGATCAACAAACAACATGGAAAAACTCCATATGAACTATGGAAGGGACGAAAGCCAAATGTTTCATACTTTCATGTCTTTGGTTCTAAATGTTTTATCCACAATAATGGATCCCAAAGCCTAAAGACTTTTGATCCTAAAGCGGATGAGGGAATCTTTCTAGGCTACGCTAAAAATGGAAAAAAAATTTGAATTCTCACTAAGATAAAATCGAAGGTTGAGGAATCTATTCGTGTTGTTTTTGATGATGCTAACCAAGAGCCGAGTAAGGTTAATTTAAATGATGTAGGATTTGAAGATCTATGTCATGAAGCGTCTAAGATTACTCTTTATGAAGATACTGATGACAATGATGAGATCTCAGTGACACCTCCTAAGAATACTCGTGAGATTACTCTAAATTATCATGTAAGAAATGCTGATGATCATGAAGAGAGTGATCATCAAGAGCAAACAAGGAATTGTGAACTTGAAGCACCTACGCAAGAGGGTGGTCAAGCGTATGATTCTCAAGTGCCTGTTCAACCTCTTAATCCCTTCCAACCAGATAGACTATGGCTGTGTGACCATCCACCTGAGCAAATTATTGGACATATTGGAGCACCAGTTAGAACTAGAGCCGCTACATTCAATGAGGCTATGTTCGCAAGCTTTCTATCTCAAATGGAACCTAAGAAAGTGGATGAAGCACTAAGTGACCCAAGTTGGATTGAAGCTATGTAAGAAGAGCTCAATCAGTTCGAACGAAATACAGTTTGGATGCTAGTACCAAGACCAACTCACCAAGGAGTTATTGGAACTAGATGGGTATATAGAAACAAGATGGATGAGAACAGCATTGTTGTAAGAAATAAGGCCAGACTCGTAGCTCAAGGATATTGCCAAGAGGAGGGTATTGACTTTGATGAGACATACGCTCCTGTCGCTCGTCTTGAAGCAATCCACATGTTTCTAGCGTATGCATCGTTTAACAAGTTTACAGTATATCAAATGGACGTAAAGAGTGCCTTCCTGAATGGTAAACTCCAAGAAGAAGTATATGTGGAGCAACCACCAGGATTCATCAACAATCATGGTAAGGGTATGGTTTACAAGCTAGAAAAAGCACTTTACGGGCTTAAGCAAGCACCCCGAGCATGGTATGACACTCTCTCTATCTTTTTTATTGGTAAAGGCTTTTCAAAAGGCAACGTTATTTAAAATTACCAATAACGAAGATACTCTCTTAGTTCAAATTTACGTTGATGATATTATATTTGGTTCTACTAACAGGCGTCTGTGTGAGAAATTTTCAAAAATGATGTAAGAACAATTTGAAATGAGCATGATGGGTGAATTAACTTTCTTCTTAGGACTACAAGTTAAACAACTCCCTAATGGCATATTTATTAACCAAGCTAAATATACACGAGATATGATTAAGAAATTTGGTATGGAAAATGCATCATAATAAAAAATTCCAATGAGCCAAACGCTTAAGTTAGATAAAGATGAAAGTGGAAAGAAAGTTGATATCACTAATTATAGAGGTATCATTGGATCACTTCTTTATCTCACTGCCAGTAGACCTAATATTATGTTTTCGGTATGCATGTGTGCATGATTTCAAGCTGATCCTAAAGAGTCACACTTCATTGCTGCCAAGAAGATCCTTAAATACCTAAAAGGCACACAAAATGTGGGCTTATGGTATCCTAGGGATTCTCCTTTTGAACTAATCGGTTACTCAGATGCAGATTTTGCAGGTTGCAAAATAGATCGTAAAAGCACTAGTGGTACTTGTCAATTCCTAGGTGATAGGTTAGTTTCATGGCATAGCAAGAAACAACAATCCACAGCTACCTCTACAGCCGAAGCTGAGTATGTAGTTGCAGGAAGTTGTTGTGCACAAGTTCTATGGATGAGGCAACAACTCAGAGATTACGGAATAATCTTAGGTCCAACCCCCATTCATTGTGATAACCAAAGCGCTCTAGCCATGACTCAAAACCCTGTTCTTCATTCCAGAACTAAACACATTGACATTAGATACCATTTTCTTTGTGACCATGTTCAAAAGAAAGATATCTCCATGCACTTCATTGGAACTGACAAACAATTGGCAGATATCTTTACCAAAACACTCAATGAACAACGTTTTCTCACTTTGAGAAGTGAACTAGGTATGATTGATTTAAACGCTTAATCATCAAGCATCATACTTTATTAGACATATAATTTAGGGGGAATCCACTTGATTTATGTCTAACAACTTTCTTTGAAAAACAAAACTTGGTACAAGTTATCAAATTTAGGGGGAACCTTAAAATTGTACTTGAACATAACTGTAAGCGTCAATGATCAAAATTTTCAGATGCATGATCATCAACGCTCAGTATTATCTTTGCATAAAATATTGGACGCTCAAACATAGAAAGGACTTTGACTTTAAGCGTCTATATTACAACAGCTATAGTAAATACCAACCAATTTTATCAGTTAAGCGTCGAATCAAGTTCAATCAACTCTTAATATATAATAAAAAAAAATTATATCATTCTCTTTAAAGCCATGCATAAAGTTTCCAAACTTTTTTCGAAGTAGTGGGTAGACTCAACAGTCTATTTTGTACTCTACTCGCACACTTCTATCACATCAAACTGGCGGGTAATCAAAAGTTTCTTTTCAAAATGACGGTTTAGAGATAGCACGTGTTTGTGTACGTGTCAGTGTACAAACGAGCGCGTGCGTTACACTCTGAAAATGCCAAACGTTTTAAAATTTTTAACTCGGATGTCAAATCTTTATATCTGAGAATTACCAAATGTAACTTCTCTCTATTACACAAAACTCGCGTCCGTAGTTAGTGAATTTATGGCTGAGATTCAACAATTGTTACACGTGTCTAAATCCTACAGAGACTAGAAAACACAATTTTCAAAAATTCTTTACTGTATCATTTAAAACACAATTTCTGCAGAATGACAATTCACTTTTACTCAAAACATATCTGCAAAACTTAGTCTCTCTCTCTCGAAGCAAAAAAAAAAATGGCACCAAAGAAATCATCGTCTACTTCTGCTGAACTTACCATTAGGGTGACTGAAGGCCTTGTTGTCGACTGGAAACTTCTCTATAAACAACCTCAGATCAACCTGACGGACATGATGGACATGGTCGTCAAAGCTGGACTCAAACCATTCTTGACCCAATACTCTTATATGTTTCCAACTGAAGTTGATACTTTTTGGGAGATTGCTACACTTTCAGAGGACAAGAAGTCTATTTCTTGTCTAATCTCTTTATCCAAGAAAAAGTCTCCAAAGAAATTTCTCTTATCTGCTTCCACCATCACCAAAAACTTCAATCTTCCAAATGAGGGTGAGGCATTGGATTGTGTTACATTGAAACAGATCAAGGAAGCATGGACAATCATGAGTGCGTACGACGATGTGCCCTACACTCAATACTTCGAAAAGAAAGACCTAGTGTCCAAATACCGGCTATTGGCTGATTTCTGCAGCAAGATCATAGAATGCCGAGTGGGAACCTTTGATAAGGTGAACCCTGTACAATTTCAGATGATAACTGCTATACTCCTCAACATCAAAATCAACTGGAGTGAGTATATCTTTGGAAGGTTTCGGGATAGTCTAAGCACTTCGAATAAGCCTTATGGACTCGTTCTAAGCGACCTATTGTACAAATCAAAATGTGTATACTCGTCTGGACTTCCGTTGAATAAGTCCAAGTTGTTGGGAAAACGGATTCTGAACAATCTGTTCAATCATCCAAAAATTGGTGGTGCGGCTAAACCACTATCTGAGCGTCTAGAAGTACGTCAAGCGTCTGATAAAGAAGCGGAGCGCCCAGTGCCAGAAGAAGCTGTGAAGTGTCTGGCTACAACAAAGAAGAGGGCTCCCAGAAAACCCAAAGTTCAATTTGCCGCCTCCTCTCAAAAGGTTGGTGAGGAAACCGATGAGGATGCCGAGGACAAGCTACCTCTTAAAAGAAGGAAGCTGGAAGGGATCATCAAACAAATAGACTTTGCAAAACCAGCTGCTAATCCTCTCGCTCCACCGTCTAAACTCGTTGAAGGAGTCAACATAAAGAAAATCTTCAAGCGTTCCAGGACTAGCAAGCGTCGAGTTGATCGTGAAGAGCCTGTGACTTTTGAGCCACGCGCTCAAGTCGCTGTTACGCCAAGCGCTCAAGAATTGTTGTTGAGACTAGCTCTCAAGGTAAGTTTATTTCTTACCACAGCATTTCTACTCCTACATCTGTAGAAGATCCTGCTCTTATAGAGGATAGCTGCTGCTGAAGCGTCCACAGATATCCTCTTGGATGTTGATTTGACCGAAGTCGTTACTATCGCTAAAGATGTTGCCGCAGAAGTTGCTGCAATTGAAGCTGAGGAACCTGCTGCTATAATAGAGGCACACTCAGAAGGTCAGAGCGATGCTGAAGACGTTCCAGTCCCTCGTCACTTCTTCCAACTCGATCCACTGAAGACAATTGATCATTCAATTAACTTCATGCTGCCAGCGCTGGACGAAGATTTCATTCCTGCAGGATACAACGAAGCGAGATATATTGCTACAAAGACTGACGTTGCTCGACTAATTGATTTTGACAGTCGAATCAAAGCCATCATACAAAACAGAAAAGGAGGCAGAACTCCTAGATGTGACGTGGACTTGGCATACTATCTGGATTATGGGCACAACAAGCCAACCGGGTTCGCTCTAAGGGATTACAGCATTCGTGTGTATGAGCCTGTACGTCCTAGCTTTCTCAATCCTTCAGAGTCAGTCTTGAACAGAGAAGGCTACACACATTTCCCTCAGACTGCTCATAGCCCTGAAAATCTTGCGTCGCTCCATCCACTTCGTCTGTGGAAGAATAAAGTTGTTCATGTCGGTGAGCATCTTGAATCGTTGACAGACTTGCTTCAGACTGATGCATAAATATACTTTCTCAGAGTTAGTCCAAGCTCCCCATCTTTTTGGCATAGGTATGCATGACAAGAAGCGTCAGTTCGCCAAGTATTGCCTCAAGCAGCGTCAATAGAGAGTCGGACTTGTTCTCAAGCTCCCAATTGTTAGACATCAAATTGAACAGTGTCTGCATCAAGAGCTTCACAAATTATCCTCTTCTCCTCTTCTGTTCAACGCTCAAGCCTCTTCCAGTGGTACATCTGGTGCATTGTGCTTAAATTTTGCTCCAAGCCACTGTGAAGAAAATTTCAATCTGATGGTGAAGATTTTAACTCCTCTCTCTCTTTTCGATAAGATCTTCACTGCCAATCTCAGACCTTGGAACGGCTCAGTAATCAGTCCATTCAAAGGATATCCACTGCTCCCTTCAATCTGCAGCGAGGTACTCGATCACTATGAGTGTGTCCTCTCCCTGCTTGAAATGAATCAAGAGCTGGCTCAAGCAATTTATCCATATCTTGAAGAGTACTATGCTGACTGTGTACCTGAACATCGGCGCCCTACATCTCTTCCCTCCGACTGCTTGATTGGGTTTTCCAGACATTACTGTCCAGATTCACTCTTTTCAATTGCTCAAGCGCCGTCCAAAGTCTTCCCAAATCATGTGCTTGATATCATTGGTCCAATGCACATCAGGGCCATTGATAGTCCTCTTCGCACATTCATCTCCGGTACTTGTATTTCCCAAACCAGACTCACTGAACTCTTGGACTCTGCATCCACTTCTTATGCCGAGTTAGCAAGCTGGAACTTCCAATTCGATGACTTTCGTCAACCTGAGTCAACGCTTAAGGAAGCACCTGCTAAGTCAGCTGAAGCGTTCACGTCTGCAGTTACAAGTATTCCAATGCCTACTGAAGACCCTTCTCAAGCGTCTCCACCAGAGGATATTCCTGACGCTCCTGAACATGTTACTGATGATAGTGCTGAGGATCTTCCCGTTGCCCTTCGAGGTACTGTTTTTGACCCAGCCTATCAAGTTTCCTTTGACTCTCTCAAACACTCATCAAGGTTCAAGCGACCGACTCCTCAAGCGGTTCAATCAGATGAGAGTCAATCCTTTGGTCCTTTGCTCAAATCCGTCTTGGAGACTATTAGCGCCCACGCTACTCAGAATGAAGAATCTCTCCATTGGATTAAAGACGATCTGGCAAAGATTGAAACTCACGTAATGAGCGCTCAAATTGCTCATATGCGTAGTTCAGCTCAAGCGGCTGTTGGTGAGTGCAAACAAGATTCTCAAGAAATACATGATGCCACTCACGCAACCCAACTTGCCATGAAAGAAGAGCTTGAAAAGCACCTTGAAACCCTTGAGACCTCTGTGAATGATGCTACCAGCGCCAAGCTTCTCGCTCTGCAGGGACGCTTCGACAAGCGTCTAGATGACATCACTGCTTCTATGTCTCAGATTGCTCATCAGGTTAGTGTACTCACAGACCATTTCTTAAAATCTGATGATGGCAATAAGGGGGAAAAGGAAAAGAAAGGAGAAAAGAGGAAAGCGTCTAGTTCAAGAGCTGAAGAGCCTCCGTCTCCTAAGCGTCAAGTGCTTCCTTCTCCTTCTGCGCTTAGTCTTCCGTCTTGGATAACTGCTCTGAAACAAAGTACATCTGGAGCACCTAGTAGTACACTAAGGGAATCTCCAAGAGCGTTATATCCAAATCTACCAATACCTACAAGAGTACTGCTTGAACAATTTGACATCCCTCTTCAAAGAACATCCATTCCAGAACCTACAGATCCAAAAATCTTAGCTGAAGAAAGGAAGACGACTAACTTTATCCAAGCTTTTCGAATTTGCCTAAGGTATATTGGTATTGACCCAACTGACTGGGACAATCATTTTACTGACTTCAAGAAGAGACAACAAGAAGAAAATAAGCTCATAATCAACAAAGTTCATGAAGCAATGATGACCTTGGAAGACAATCTGACTGAAGTTATCCGAGCTGAAAAGCCCAAGCGATACAAAGTCAGACCAAGACGTTAAAACTTTCTGATTTTACATTATCTATATTATTGTCTTTTATTTCTTTACTTGTTCAGTTGTAAAAATACTTGTAATTCTCGATATATATAAAATTCATTGTTTTTAGCTGAAACATCTCGTTGAAGCGTAACTAACTTTAACTAACGTTATCTAATCAAAGCTAACTTTTACTTTTGGTTGTCTAACTCTTGAACTATAAAAGAGTAAGTGTTGCCATCATCAAAAAGGGGGAAATTGTTAGGAATTTCATGTTAGAAGTTTTGATGATGACAATTAGGACTTTTTGTTAGACCCCAAAATTTTGTAAGTTTTATTTTGGTAGAAAAATTAGTATAAGCTTTGAAGCGTTAGATTTGTAATAGGCTTATTAGGCTTTGTTTTATTTTATTTTAGATTGTTAGGCAAAGTAGTCTTAGGCTGAGCGTCTGATAATTTCTGAGTGAGTTTATCAGTGGTAAAGTTCGAACACTCAAGCGCCTGATCTCTAAAAGAAGATACAGTCTCCAAGCGTTTAATTGACCAGCTATATCAAGCGTTACCTTATGGGACAGAAGTGATTTCACCTGAATTTATTTCTAAGTCCAGAAGGATTTTAATGCAAATATTCTCAAAGCATTAAGTACCAACGGGTATTTAATTCAAATGCATTAAATGCTGATAAGAGCATTAAATGTGAGAAGCACTTTCAGATGTATAGAGAAGTCACCCTATTGGACTGTCAACTATCTCAGACTCCAGCACCAACTTTTGTGCAGCAGATTTTCAGGAAAAAGGACAAAAGTTGTTCACTCGCGAAAGTGAGAGACACGCGCCAGTGCATATGTCAAACGGACACTTTCTCCAAGAATGCCTATAAATAGAACTTCAACAACAAGCCAAAAGAAGAGATCAATTATCAAGCCAAATTGTTGTTGCATTGAAGTCTCATTCCTTAAATTCTCAGAAAAGCCAGAATATTCAAGAAAACATTCCACTTGCTTTTCTTCAAATCCTGAGACAGTCAACAAATATCTCAAACATTCTTTTCGAAGAAACCACTTTCCTACCTTGATATTCCCAAGTTGTTTGAACTTCATCAAAATCAAACAAACCGCTTTAGAAAACCCCATCTAAGCCTCGCGATCTGTGTGAAGTCGAAGTTGGATACTTGCATTATTTCTGGGTGAAAGAAGCAAGGGGATTGAAGTGATTTGGAGCAGAAATCTGTGTGATCAAGGAGCTCAAGTCATCGACATCCATCTCTCCCTAATTTGTAGAAGTTTCTGTGTGATTCTTTGAGAATCATTTTAGTGGATTGCCTCCGAGTACAAAGGAGAAGAAGGACGTAGTTGGGATTACACCACCCAACGAACCTTACAAACTTTGTGTCATTTACTTTTCAGTCAATTCCTTCATCTATCATATCATTGCATAAGTAAAACACAGTAAAAAACTAAGCAACATAGAACCTCTTGTGACGCTAAAACTTTCAAAGAGAAGACTCCAAAAATCATTCTGCTGTGCTAACACTAATTAAAAGAACTGAACGCTTAACCTACTTGGTCAAAGTATTCAATTCTTGAAGTCTGAGTTAACTTTATAAAATAGTCTTCATCAGACGCTTCGCTAAAGCACCAATATTTTAAGTGAACGCTTAAGTCAAGCGTTAGACACTTCAAGCGTCTACCTTTTCAAGCGTCCAAAAAACCTTTTGATACGAAATCTTTTGAAGTCAGGGTCTATTCAACCCCCCCCCCCCTTCTAGACCCTTTCGTATGCCACTTGGGACCAACATGATAACTCATTTCAATTTTGAAAACGCTTTAGACATTATAATAAAGTGAATTCCCTCTAAATTATATGCCTATAAAAGTATGAAGCTTCATGATTAAGTGTTTAAATAAATCATACCTAATTCACTTCTCAAAGTGAGACAACATTGTTCGTTGAGTGCTTTGGTGAAGATATCTGCCAATTATTTGTCAGTTCCAATGAAATGCATGGAGATATCTTCCTTTTGAACATGGTCACACAAGAAATGGTAGCGAATGCCAATGTGTTTAGTTCTAGAATGAAGGAATGGGCTTTGAGTCATAGCTAAAGCGCTTTGGTTATCACAATGGATTGGGGTAGGACCTAAGAGGATTCCGTAATCTTTAAGTTGTAGCCTCATCCAAAAGATTTGTGCACAACAGCTTCCAGCAGCTACGTACTCGGCTTCAGCGGTAGAAGTCGCTATGGATTGTTGTTTCTTACTATGCCACGAAACCAATCTATCACCTAGAAATTGACATGTACCACTAGTACCTTTTCTATCTATTTTGCATCTTGCAAAATCTACGTCTAAATAACCAATTAGTTAAAAAGGAGAGTTCCTTGAATACCATAAGCCCACATTTTGTGTGCCGTTTAGGTATTTAACAATTCTCTTGGTAGCACTTAGGTGTGACTCTCTTGGATCAACTTGAAACCGTGCACACATGCATACCAAAAATATAATATCAGGTCTACTAGCGGTAAGATAAAAAAAGTGATCCAATGATACCTCTATAGTTAGTGATATCGATCTTCTTCCCACTTTCATCTTCATCTAACTTAAGCATTTAGCTCATTGAAATTTTTGAAGATGATGCATGTTCCATACCAAATTTCTTAATCATATCTCTTGTATATTTAGCTTGGTTTATAAATATGCTATTAGGGAGTTGTTTAACTTGTAATCCTAAGAAGAAAGTGAATTCACCCGTCATGCTCATTTCAAATTGATCTTGCATCATTTTTGAAAATTTCTCACACAATCGCTTATTAGTAGATCCGAAAAAAATATCATCAACATACATTTGGACTAAGAGAATATCTTCGTTACGTGTAATTTTAAATAACATTGTGTCAATGCTGACTTTTGAAAAGCCTTTACATATAAGGATGATAGAGAGAGTGTCATACTATGCTCTTGGTGCTTGTTTAAGGCCAATGAGTGTCGTATCCAATTTGTTCTTAGTAATCCATCGGAGTGAAAAATGTAATGGAATAAAAAATTTGGATTTCATAAAGTTGGATCACTTTAACGGGATTCGACGATTTTAATATTTTTCAAGAAACCAAACGAAATTGATTTCCCTTATCGATTTCGTAATTAGATTTCGCGTAACAGCAACTCCTTGAGCTCTTGTCTCTAAAGATCCACGCGAAACGAGCCTTCCAAAGATCTCCAAAAACTCCCTCTTCAAATGTGGTGGACGGCTAGGGCGAGTATTTTGGGGATAGGATTCCTTTTTCTTTTGTATGTTATGCAACTAGGGTTACAATGACTTGTTAGCATTAGAGTTACCTTATAACTCTAATGACTTAACAAATAAGTCGGAGTCTCCTAGGACTCTATGGTGGCAGTCCCCTAGGGCTTCCTTTTGGACGTGGGTGGGCTTTAAGTTGTCCCATTCAACTTAGCCCACCTTTTGATATATATTTAATTTAATTTAAATCTCATTTAAATCCAATATATATTAATTAATTAATTAATTAATTCTATTTAATTAATTTTCCAATTTTATAATTTAATTTAATCTAATTAAATTAAGTATTTAATTCATTGATTTAACAATAAATCAATACGTCCAATTAATTATATCTTTCTAGAAGATTAACACAAAAAGACATCCTGTTCGTTTCTTATAGCGCGACTCTTTAGGTTCGTCTCAATTGGCAATGGGAGGAATTACCAAAGGATGTGAGTGTCACCTAGCCAGTTCTGTGGACTCACATCGTAACCCAATTGAGTACGAAATGAACAAACCTTGTACGAACCCCTGGACCATAAATATATGAATAGACTAATGATTGCCTTTATTAATTATCAATTTGTACAACATAATCAATACCCTATACAATCTATTTGTCCTCATTGTCATCTAGGGCATATACCTAACAATCTCCCACTTGCACTTAATGCCAATCGCTATGGTATCTAATACCATCTTCTCAAGATATTTCTCTAGCACCGCCTGCGCCAATGGCTTAGTGAGTGGGTCAGCCACGTTGTCCACTGAGGTTATTTTTTGCACGGCGATGTCGCCTCTTCCAACAATTTCTCAAATTATATGATATCTCCTCTCTATGTGTTTAGATTTGTTGTGAGACCTTGGTTCCCTAGCTTGCGCGATGGCTCCATTGTTGTCACACCATAGTGGCAACGGTAGCTCCACACTAGGAACAACTTGAAGTTCTGCCATGAACTTCTTAATCCAAACAGCTTCTTTGGCTGCCTCCGAGGCTACCACATATTCCGCTTCAGTGGTCGAATCAGTAGTTGTGCTTTGCTTGGAACTTTTCCAAGACACTGCTCCACCGTTCAGAATGAATACCCAGAAGTGGATTTTCGGTCATCGATATCTGATTGGAAATTAGAATCCGTATAACTGTCCACTTTCATCTCTCCATTGCCATATACCAGAATCATATCTTTAGTTCTTCTCCAGTACTTCAAGATAGATTTTAAGGCGATCCAATGTTCTTTGCTGGGGTTAGCTTGAAACTTGTTGGTCCCAAGTGGCATACGAAAGGGTTTAGAAATGGGGGGTTTGAATAGACCCTGAAGTCTTTTTCGACTTCAAAAATTTTCGTATTAAAATTTGGTTTTGGACGATTAAAATGTAAATGCTTGGGTGAGCGTCTACTTGAAGACTTTTGATAAAGTTAACTGAGACTCAAGATTTGAATACTATAGCCAGATAGGTTTAAGCATTTTGTTCTTTAATCAGGGTTAGCACAGAGGAATGATTTTACAAGTCTTCTCTTTTGAAAGCTTTAGAGTCACAAAGTTTTCCTTAGTTGCTTTTGGTTAAAACATTTTGAACGCTTAGAGTGCTTAGACTTAAATTAGATGCTTGACTGTTTTATATGCTTTTTCTAGATGTAATGTGCAACTGTAAGTAAAGAAAATAAAACAGTAAATAACACAATAAATTGTAAGGTTCACTGGGTGGTGTAATCCCATCTACGTCCTTCTCCTCCTATGCACTTGGAGGCAATCCACTAGATTAATTATCGAAGAGTCACACAAATACTTCTACAAAATAGGGAACAAAGGAAGAGATGGATATGGATGGCTTGAGATCCTTGGTCACACAGATTTCTACTACAAGCCACTTCAATCCTCTGCTTCTGGAAAGACGATCTCGAGCTCCTTGATACTAGTACAGAAAAGACCTGTTACAGCGCACATTTTACAGCGGTTTTTGGAAAACCGCTGAACGGAGAGACTTATTACAGCGGTTTATAAGTGAACCGTTATAATGGATATTAACCGGGCACCTATTACAGCGGTTCGATAAAAAACCGCTGTAATAGTTCGAACCTATTATAGCGGTTCGATAAAAAACCGCTATTATAGCGCGAACAGAAAAAAAAAAAATATTTTTTATAGCGGTTCGGGAATGAACCGCTATAATCGGTTTACCAATTATAGCGGTTCATTCCCGAACCGCTATAACTGGTAAACCGGTTTATGCCAGTTATAGCAGTTCGGGAATGAACCGCTATAATTGGTAAACCGGTTATAGCGGTTCGTTCCCGAACCGCTATAAAACGTAATTAAAAAAAATAAAAAATTCCCTCCCTTTTTTCCCCCCAAAAACCGAGCTCTCCCCCTCATTTCTCTCTACTATCTCTCACTCTCTACTCTACTCTCTCTCTCTACTCTACTCTCTCTCTCTACTCTACTATCTCTCTCACTCTCTACTCTACTCTCTCTCTCTACTCTACTATCTCTCTCACTCTCCACCACCGCCCCCGCCATCGTCTCCACCACCACCACAATCCGCCGCCGCCCCATTTGATTTTTCTCTATCTCTCTACTCGATCTCTCTCCCTATACTCTACTCTCTCTCTCTATACTCTCTCTCTCACTCTCAAGCTAACCTAAACCGCCCCCGTCCCTTCGCCACCACCCGAAACCGCCGCCGCCCAAGCAGCCGCCGCCGCCGCCGCCGTGACCCACCACTCTCCTCCTCTCTCTCTTTATAGGTATATATATATATGTTTATATATGTTATGTTATATATATATATATATATATTATGTATATATTAAATTTAGGTTATGTGTTAATTTCTTGTTTGTTATATATTAATGTTATGTTAATTCGGATTTTGTGATGTATATAGTGTAGGTTATATGTTAATTTGTTAATTATTGTTATATATATCAAGTTATGTTAATTGGGGTTTTATAAATTATATAGTGGATTTTTGTTATTATGTTGTAGTTGATTTTTTACTAACTTTGAATGCAAATCTGATTTGTTCTAGGCATCTCATGAGTATGTTCGATATATGTATGTATATCCCTATGTGTCTAGTTTCATATGAATAAAACGTTCATGAATCGGAGCTTTCCACAATGAGTTATGAATTTTCTCGTGAAGACGCGCACAGCTGTTTTGAAAATTGACAGATTTTTCTCTAACTTTGAATACAAATCTGCTTTTTTCTAGACATCTACTGAGTATGTGAGATATATGTGTGGATAGCCCTATGTGTCTAGTTTCATATGAATAAAACGGTTCATGAATCGGAGCTTTCCACAATGAGTTATGAATTTTCTCGTGAAGACGCGCATAGCTGTTTTGAAAATTGACAGATTTTTCTCTAACTTTGAATACAAATCTGTTTTTTCTAGACATCTACTGAGTATGTGAGATATATGTGTGGATAGCCCTATGTGTCTAGTTTCATATGAAGAAAACGGTTCATGAATCGGAGCTTTCCACAATGAGTTATGAATTTGCTCGTGAAGACGCGCACAGCTGTTTTGAAAATTGACAGATTTTTCTCTAACTTTGAATACAAATCTGCTTTTTTCTAGACATCTACTGAGTATGTGAGATATATGTGTGGATAGCCCTATGTGTCTAGTTTCATAGGAAGAAAACGGTTCATGAATCCGAGCTTTCTACAATTATTTATGAATTTTCTCGTGAAGACGCGTACAGCTTTCTGCACAACCGAGAAGCTCCAAAAACTTTATATCGTGATGCTTTAATTTATTTGTAGTTTTATGTGCTTTTGGATCCAATTGGTGATCAATATTTATAATATGATGCTTTATTTGTAGTTTTTTATGTGATCTATGTGATCCAACTGGTGATCAATATTTGTAGTTGTTCCCCTGGAAATATGATGTTTTATGTGATCCAACTGGTGATCAATATTTTTGTATCGTTTTGTGTTCGTTGTGGGTGAAAGATTAGAGTGTTGGGTTTGTTGTGGTTGAAATTGGTAGTATTTTTTGCGTCGTTTCCCTGTTGAGATTTTAGCGGATCGTAAGATTCGACTTCTGTTGGTTACAACCCACTGAGAAGATTAAGTCGAGAACTTGGTAGAAATATTTGCGTCGTTACTCTGCCGAATTTTTTATAGAATAATGCGAAATAAATTTATTTAATTAATTTAACTATCAACTGATGTTAAAATTATTTAATTTAATTAATTGAGAATTTAGATGGATCGAAGTTGGATTGTAGCGGATCGTATGTCGGAGCAATATGGGAAAGGGGTGAAAGAATTCATCGACTTTGCGGTTGAGCATGCATCGGATCCGACTAGGATTAGTTGTCCATGTTTACGTTGTTGTTTTGGAAAGAGAATTAGTCCACGTGACTTGGAAGATCATTTGGTGTGTAATGGAATTGATAAAAGCTACACACGATGGACAAGACACGGTGAAAGCAGTGTCACCTCAGCTGATTTGGGTGATACATCATATCGATCAGTAGATTTTGACATGGATGATTATGAGCCTGATCGTTTGGAGGAGATGACCAATGTGATCGAGGAGGATTTGCGAAATTGTCCCAAGATGTTCGACAATTTGACAAGTGATTCAAAGACACCCCTGTATAGTGGTAGTAATTTCACAAGATTGAAAGCAGTCCTAAACCTCTACAAGTTAAAAGCTAACAATGGGTGGAGTGATAAGAGTTTCACAGACTTACTTGGTCTATTAAAAAGTATGTTACCCGATGATAATGTGTTACCTAATCGTACTTATGAGGCTAAGAAGATGTTAACTGCAATTGGCATGGGATATGAGAGGATACATGCTTGTTTCAATGATTGCATCTTGTTTAGAAAGGACTATACATCATTGACGGTGTGTCCCAAATGTGGCACCTCACGGTACAAAAAGAATGGATCTGCTCCTGTCAAAACAGCATGGTATTTGCCCATAATACCTAGATTTAGACGCATGTACAGTAGTGAAGCGTTTGCCAAGGACTTGACATGGTATGCTGATAGAAGGCTTGAACAAGGGATTGAAGATAACAAGATTAGACATCCTTCAGATTCTCCTCAATGGAAAAAGATCGATAATGATTTCCCTGAATTTAGGGAAGAACCAAGAAATTTACGCCTTGTATTGGCTACAGATGGAATGAACCCACATGGCTTGCAAAGTAGCTCACATAGTACATGGCCGGTGATTTTGATGATCTACAACCTACCCCCTTCGCGATGCATGAAGCGAGAGCATATTATGATGCCTATACTAATTTCCGGGCCGAAACAACCTGGAAATGATATAGATGTCTACTTGGCCCCTTTAATTGAGGATTTGAAAGAGTTGTGGGAGACCGGTATTAAAGTGTATGATGGGTTTAGTAAAGAGAGCTTCAATCTCAGAGTTATGTTGTTTGGTACAATCAATGATTTTCCAGCAAGAGCTAATCTCGAGGGATATGGTGTACATGGACAATGTGCATGCCCCATATGTGTCAAGAGTACAGATCAATATAGACTCCCACACTCTCAGAAATATGCATTCCAAGGGCATCGAAGATGGTTGAATCGAGAACATCGATATCGTCGGTGGAAGAAAGCTTTCAATGGGAGCATAGAAGAATGTCGAGCTCCTAAGTGTTTGACCGGTGAAGAGGTGTTTGAGAATGTAAAAGACTTGGATATCAAGTTCGGAAAGACTTTTGCAGGCGGCCTTGCAAAAACTGGGTGGAAAAAAAGGTCAATTTTTTTTGATTTGCCGTATTGGAAATCTTTACATGTTAGACATTTTCTTGATATAATGCATATTGAGAAAAATGTATTTGATAGTGTCATTGGTACTCTTCTAAATGTGCCGGCAAGACAAAAGATGGAGTAAAGGCAAGGTTGGACTTAGTTGAAATGAAGATAAGAGGTAAATTGGCACCAACAATGAAGGGAAAACGTACTTATTTACCTCCAGCAGCTCACACGCTATCTAGAAAAGAAAAAATTGCATTATGTGAGTTTCTTTGTGGAGTGAAAGTTCCCGAAGGGTATTCTTCGAACATTAACAGTCTTGTATCAATGAAGGACTTGAAGCTAAAGCATATGAAGACTCATGATTGTCATGTAATCATGGATCATTTGCTACCAATTGCTTTACGGGCCATTCTGCCAAAAAAGGTGAGAGAAACGATAACTAGATTGTGTTTCTTCTTCAAAGCAATGTGGAGCAAGGTGTTTGATCCTGAACAATTGCCTGCACTTCAGAAACAACTTGTCCTCACTTTGTGTGAGCTTGAGATGTATTTCCCACCCGCGTTTTTTGATATAATGACTCACCTACCTATTCACTTGGTTAGAGAGACACAACTTTGTGGACCAGCTTTTATGAGATCTATGTATCCGGCTGAGCGTTATATGAAGGTATTGAAAGGCTATGTGAAAAATCGTAGCCGGCCGGAAGGTTGCATTGTTGAGCGGTACATAGTTGATGAAGCTATTACATTTTGCACAGAATATCTGAATGATTCTAACGTTGCAGAGCTTCAAAAGTCTCCTGTTGTGGGGGGGGGGGGGAACAGAAGGAGAAAGCGTAATTGGAAAGCAATTAGTGAGTGTTCCTAGCACACAAAAGGATCAGGCACACCTATATGTGCTCCACAACACCGATGAGGTTGAGCCATATGTTGAAGAGCACAAGGACCAACTTAGGAGAATAAATTCAAGTAAAAATGAAAGTTGGATTTCAAGAGAAATAACAAGAGTTTTATCGATTGGTTCCGAAAGTGTATTCAAGAGAAACAAAATGAGAATTCACTTTCAGTTTCAGATAAATTGGCACGATTGTCGGTGGGCCCGGGCAGATTCGTATTTTGTCATTCGGGTTATCGTATAAATGGTGTCACATTTTATACAAAAGACCAAGATGAACGGAGTACAATGCAGAATAGTGGGGTGAGTCTTGTAGCTGAAGCAATGCATATCTCAAGTGCGAAAGATAATAGCCCTATCTATGTCACTTTACCATATTATGGGGTGATTGAACGTATATGGGAGCTGGATTACAGTTGGTTTCGGGTGCCTGTATTTGGGTGTAGGTGGGTTGACCATAAAAATGGTGTCGATGATAGTGAAATAGGTTTTACTCGAGTAGACCTTGAAAAGGTGGGATACAAAGATGAACCTTTCATTTTGGCATCTCAAGCTAAACAAGTGTTTTTTGTCACCGATCCTGTCGATAAGAGGTGGTCCATTGTTTTATCGGCAAACAAAAATACTTGTATTGAGGATGATGGCCTATATAATGAAGATGATGGAGGAAATCCTATCTTAGGTGGTTCACAATCCACAAATAGTGACGGTGACTTGGATATCAGTGAAGATGAATTGTATATGCGAGAAGATCACCAAGAAGGGATATGGATTAATCCTTCTGTTCGTCGGCGTACTAAACAAAATGGTCGTACTGAGGGATCACAAAAGATTAGTAAACCAGCGACAAAAAGAAAACGATGAAAGGTATTTGAACTTATTTGATAATTATATGAGTAACTTATTTGAACTCTTTTGTTAAGTATGCAGTTAAAGTGTAAATTATATTGAACCAGCTTGTAATATTATATTAGTGAATGAGTTACACTAACTTCTGTATTTTTTTGCTTTTGTAGGTCGATACCGTATACCACCACAGTCACCCTCTCCTCCGCCACTACCACGACGACCACTACCAATGTAAGCTTATCAATATTTGGTTTTGTACTTTTTGATGTGATTTATATGATCCAAGTGATTAATGATGTGATTAATGCATATATATTTATTTTCGTTTGTTGTTGTTGAAATATTTGAATTTTCACTTATGAAATCTTGTAGATGGATTCTGGAGGTGCTGCAAACCCAAGTGTTGAAAGTGAGATACGGAGAGGTATTACAGCAATGAAGAAAGTAATAAAGGCCAAAAGTAAAGGCATAAAGCTACAAGTTGGTTGGAACGAGTATGGTCAACCAGTTGACCCAAATAAATCAACTTTTGTTGGTTACATTGGCGTGATAGCTCGTGACAGGGTCCCTATTACTATCAGTGATTGGCGCAGCGTCCCTGCAGCAATAAAATATGCCATTTGGAATGAAATAGCTGTAAGTTAGTTATTATATATTATGTTTTTAATTGGTAAATGTAGTTTTTTTTTTCTCTAAATTAACATTTTTTATATACTTTGTTCTTTGTTTTTTATAGTTGGCCTTTGATATTGACGAAAGTAGACAGAAGTTCGTCTTAGCCGAGGCTGGGAAGCTAGCTCGAAACTACAGGAGCTACTTGACCAGAATCTGGGTAGAGGATGATGATGGGAACATTAATTCAAGCCCACCCGAAAAATATCGTATATCTCAAGAAGATTGGACAAAATTTGTAGAAATACGCGAAAGTGAAGCTTTTCAGGTAATTATTTTAATTTATGGTTTCATTTTAATTTATTTGAAACTATATACATTGACTAATGCCTTGATTATATAATGAACAACAACTACGTAAGGACAATTCTGAAAGAGCAAAGGACCTTGAATATCCTTACAGGGCATCACGTCTTGGATATGCTCAAGTGGAGTATATTGAGGTACGTAGTTCGTTACAAGTTGTAATTCTAATCAAATTTCCTTACAAATTTTCTAATCAAATTTCCTTAATTACAAATTTTCTAATCAAATTTATTTCCTTACAAATTTTCTTATATAGAAGCATAAAAGAAAGGATGCTGGGTCAGATGTCACAGAGGTGACACGAGCACTAGTGTGGAGGGTTGCACATTCTGACAGCCAGAACAAGATTGATAATGTCAATGTTAAAAGAGTAGTGGAATCAATGGTGAGTTATTTGCAATTTTAGTTATATAGTGTGTTGTATGCTTTTTTAAAAATAATTTTAAAATAACAAATTTTTGTATTTTTTAAATGTATTATTACAGGAAAGCTTATCACAGGAGGGTAGCCACAGTGGACCCGAGAAGACCCGGAATGATATACTGGCTATAGCTCTTAAAAAGAAGGAGCATCCGGGTCGAGTTAGGGGTGTAGGCTTTGGGGTATCCCAAACAGATTACTTTTCGGATTCAAAGCCTTCAAAAATACGGTGATTGATAACTTGCAAGACACGGTTCAAATGCTCACTCAATCACTATTCCAATTGCGACGCGAGTTTGAGCAGCATAGGGCGTCTGGGTCGTCGCAGCAGCCACATACAGAAGAGGCGGTTTCTTTGAAAGATAGCTGCCCAGAAGTGAAAGACCTTCCTCAGGTAATTAATGAAAAGCATATTGTTTAGTGATAATGTAACTTACAATCCTATATTTCTGTATGATATACAAAATTTTCTAATATAATGGTATATATATATATATATATATATATGTAGGATGTGGTGCAGTGTCAATTAGCACTTTCTACACCGTGTTATCGTTTGGTGGCAAGAGGAACAATGTACAATCAACCAAAGGATAGAACATTGCATACATGTCCATTAGCCTCCCACCTCGTGAAAGTGTCGATTGGCATTGCAATTGAAGATATTGCACCCTTACCAGTCCCTCTCGATGATGAAGGAGTGTTCACAGTATCTGAGGCTGTGGGATACATGGTTGCTTGGCCTAAGAGTCTTGTGATTGTCGGTGATGCATCGGTACGTAATTATTAATAGCTAGTCATTATTAAATTATAACAATTGTTTAATGTTAATAAATATACTTTCATTGATAACGCCCACGTTTTGTTTTCTTTTGCTTATAGTCTCTCGGAAAATCCAAATCATCACTCGGAAAAAGCAAATCAGAGATGACGAAGCACTCACATGTCAAAAATACACCTCTAGTGGCCAACCCTCCTTCTCTAGTGGCCAACCCTCCTACTCCACCCCCTAATTCACTTGCAATTCTTGAAAAGTTCTTTGGGATGATGGCTGCTGATAACACTATCCGGATAGACATACCCGAGGAAATCTTCAATAGCCCCTTTCCAGAATATATTGGGCGGGAGGAGATCGGTGACTTTGTGCATAAAGAACAGATAGGAGCCTCTATCATTACTGCTTACATCAAGTAAGTTTTTAAATATTAATTAAGAAAAAGTAAGCTTTTAATTAAATTATTTTACTGCATTAATTTGAACTATGTTTATTTTTGTTACTCAAATTTATTTTATGCTCAATTGTAGGTGTTTGTGGGTTAATCACGTGGTCCCCGAACAAAAACAAAATAAATTCGGGTTCCTTAGCCCACATTCTATATCTGCGGGAGCAGGAATTACTCCCACGCAGCTTGTTGACAAATCGCAATATATAGCAAATACTATGATAGCTAGTGCACTGGAGGGGAAGTTGTTTCTTGCACCTTACAACTCCGGGTGAGCTACTAAAGACACATTGTTATTTTGTAAAATTTGTTACGTAGGCATAACTAATTTAAAATTTTTCTTTTGAATATGCTGATTAGGGGCCATTGGTTGTTGCTCGTGATTGATCCAATTAAAGAGATCATTTATTATTTGGATTCTTTGCACGGTAATCCAAATAACCGACATGATATGAAAGATATGATCAATCAGTAAGTTTTATCATTCAATTAAATGTATCCATTATATTATATTTAATATTAAGTTTAAAGTATATATATTATAACTAGACTTCATATAGATATATTTGCTTGATATTGACATATTTCCTTTATTTTTGATGTTTTTAACAGCGCTGTGTTGATGTTTCGAGCAAATAAAAACAACCAAAAGATCAAATCAAAAAACAAGGCCTGTACATGGAGTTGTATACAGGTTAGTTTAATTATATTATTTTAATTATAGTTTCAAGAAATTATTCGTATAAAAGTTATTTGTTCTAATACAATTTTGATTTGAATTTAATTTGTAGTGCCCCATTCAAATAAATGTCATAGATTGTGGGCTCTTCGTCATGAAATTCATGAAAGATATTATTAGACACGGAGAATCTATAATCCCACCGACGGTATGCATAATCCTAATTAATATTAATCAAATTCTAATGTCCCTTTTAAGTTATTAAACATTTTTGTTGGATTTTAATATTTGTCTTGCAGTACTTTGCTGATTGTCAGTACGCCACTTACACTATAGAGCAACTTGATGAAGCACGTTCTGAATTGGCACAATACATTTTTAAATGCGCTTTTGATATGCCGGCGGTGTAAGTTGAAAATTATTGTAAATTTTTATTTGATTTAAAAGCAGTGATTAGTTTATATTGGTTTATTGTAAACTCGTTATTATTTGTAATTATTGGAGATTATTATTTGGTGAATGAAATTAATTTTGGATTTGAATTTGTTGTTTCTGTTGAGCAATTGGTTTGTTTTATGTGTTATTGATGAGTTGAATTTTGAGCTTGTGGGAAGGATATAGCTCTAGCTGAAATTATAACAGAAAAAAATAAAAATAAAAAAAATCACGTTACAGCGGTTCGTTATTGAACCCTGTTACAGCGGTTCAGAAACGAACCGCTGTAACAGGCAACGGCTTTTACAGTTAAATTTTTTTTTTATTTACCTATTACAGCGGTTCGTTATTGAACCGCTGTAATAGGGCTCATTTTACAGCGGTTTTTAACCGCTGTAATAGTAAACATACCAATTACAGCGATACGTATTACAGCGGTTAAAACCGCTATAATAGTGGAAAAAAAACCGCTGTAACAGACCTCTTCTGTACTAGCGATCACACAGATTTCAGTTCCAATAAAGATCTTCTCCAAGATGGGCTTAAGCTCCTTGATCACACAGACTTCATCTCCAATAAAGATCTTCCTCAACAAGCTTCTCTTACTAAGAAATACTGCTTGTGAAGTCAACAAACTTTCTCACTCAAATGAAAGATGTTGAGGGTTTATTGTAACAGGTTTGTTTGATGTTAAGAAGTTCAAACAACTTGGGATATCTCAATAATAGTGTAGGGTTCTTCTTTGAAGAGGTTTGAGATATCAGTGACTGTCTTTGGAATGTATTTGAGAAGCTTGATGGATTTTGGCTATAGAGTTTGCAAGCTTTTCTCTCAAATTATTTCAGCAAAGTTTATCTCTCTGGACACACTAAGGTTTTGCTGAAGGGTACTATTTATAGAGATTCTTGGGATTTGTCCGTTGGACACAAGCAGGCGTGTGTCTCTCCCGCAGCGCGTCAAATAGTCCCTTTCTGACATTCCTCAATTTATGCTGGTTCTGATTGGACATGAGCAGACTTGAACTCTGAAAAGCTGACAGTCCAGTCAAAAGGTAGCTTGTCCACAAGTCATAATGCCTTGTCACATTTAATGCACTTATCAAGCATTTAATGCATTTTGAATTTATTTCCGTTGGAAATAAATGCCCGTTGGATTGCATTAGAGTCCTCCATGACTTGGGAGTTTATTTTAAGTGAATCTGATCTTGAATCACTTGAGTGATTTGAGGCTTGGTTCAACACTCCTGGAAAAGTCCTTTAGCATTAGCTTGACGCTAAGAACATTATCTTGAACGCTGATTCATAAATCCTGAAATAGTCTTTAAGCGTTTGACAGACGCTTAAGACAAATCTTCATCTTCACTTGACTTCAGACGCTGATCTTCAACTTCATCCCTAATAGACTCACCTAGAATTCTATTAGCGACTCAGTATCCAATACTTAATCTAAAATCTACAAAGATAAAAATTACAAGCCTAACAAACTAATAAACTTTCAAACGCTTATACAAATATTCTATGAAAGTATAAACATACATTCTTTTGAGGTCTAACATAAAATCCTATCTTGTCATCACCAAAACATCTAACATGAAATTCCTAACAATTTCCCCCTTTTTGATGATGTCAAGACCGTAACTCTTATAACTCTTTTATAGTTTAAGAGTTCAAAGAAAAGCCCAAAATAATATAAGTTAGCATTTAGAAAGTTAGATAAGTCGAGATATTTCAACGATAAATCATTCATTCATATATATGCAGTTGAAAGCGTATATGATTTATACTGAAACGATGAATACCTACCTTTTCTTTTCTCTCCCCCCTTAAACTGCTTTTCTTACCTTTTCCCCCTTCTTGGTACCATCAAAAAAAGACTGCAGTATCTGCTTAAGCGTTCTGTGCTAGGAGGTAATAGAAAAACAATTCTTTTGACAAGCGTCTCAGACGGATCATCCCTTGAGAAGGAAAACCAGTTGGTGTGGGGATAATCTCGGCCACTTCTATCGACCGCTCAGCGTCCACAGTCGCTTCCACGTCTGGAAGGACAGTGTCTACCATTCTATCGACTTCCACCACCATTGATACCACTTGTTGGTAAAACAACATCCAACTATGTCTGCCTTTTCAAAACATTTTAAAATTACGCATGATTTTGTAAAATATTTTTATTAAGTATTGAAGGGAAATTTTCAACGCTTAACATATATCGCTTGTCGTAAGATTTATGTTGATGCTTAAAATTAAATTCTTTTCATGTTTGAGCATCCAACATATCATGCACAAATAACGATAAGCATTGATGATCTATGCATATGAAAATAGTTTTTGATCATTGACGCTTACACATGTGTACAAGTACAATTTTAAAGTTCCCCCTAAATTTGATAACTTGTAACACTTTTGAAAAATGCTTTTAGACAATATAATAAAGTGAATTCCCCCTACATTAAATGTCTAATGAAAATATAATGCATAATGATTAAGCGTTTAAATCATTCATACCTCTTTTTGGAATGAAGAACAGGATTTTCTCTTTTCATTTCTTAGAAATTTTTCAAATTTCTTGACCAATAAATCCTTTTCTTGATCCTCATCTAATCCAGTCGCTTCCACCTCACTGACTGACTTTCCCTTGGTATTGATTGTAGCGATTAAGGCTCCGGACTCAATCGCTGACTTCTCCTAATTCGAATTCAAAAGTCTTTAGCTCTGAGAACACATGTTCTGGCGTAATGATGTCCAACATTTGTGATTCTTTCATTGCTACAATCTTCATCAAAAATCGACTGGGAAGACTTTTGAATATTTTGTTGACCATTTCCTTGTTGGTCAATTCCTTATCCAATGACGCTAACTCTGTAATAAGCAACATAAATCTCGCATCCAATTGATCTAGTGTCTCGCTTGGCATCATCTTGAAATTCTCAAATCTTTGCATGGCTATGGAGAGCTTGTTCTCTCTCATCTGTGCTGAACCTTCGCATATTGTGACTAACTTATCCCAAATTTCCTTAGTCGTAGAGCACGACTTGACCTTGTTGAATAAGTTATCATTGTCACCAATGGCTGTATATAGAGCGTTCCTTCCAACATTATACAAATTTGCTCTTCGACGCTCATCAGCTGAGCACTTATGCTTTGGCTTCTCAACATAACCATCTGGAGTCGCTTCAGTAGCTCCAGGCGCTCTAGTGATGACTTTGAATATTCGAATTGGCCCATCTGAAATGATATCACACATTTCATCATCACAAGCACAAAGATAAGCAAATGCTTTGACATTCCATGAGTCATAATTTGACTCGGTCAACTTAGGTACTCTAGAAAATGCCATGAAAGAATTTTTTATTTTTTTTTATACCAACTAAATTTTAAAGGGATCTGAACAAGCAGTTATGCTTGAAAATTTTAAAAATGTCACTTTCAACCGCTCTGATACCAATTGTTGGTCCCAAGTGGCATACGAAAGGGTCTAGAAAAGGGGGGGGGGGTTGAATAGACCCTGAAGTCTTTTTCGACTTCAAAAATTTTAGTATTAAAATTTGTTTTGGACGCTTAAAATGTAAACGCTTGGGTGACCGTCTACTTGAAGACTTTTGATAAAGTTAACTTAGACTCAAGATTTAAATACTATAATGAGATAAGTTTAAGCGCTCAATTCTTTAATCAGGGTTAGCACAGCGGAATGATTTTACAAGTCTTCTCTTTTGAAAGATTTAGCGTCACAAAGTTTTCCTTAGTTGCTTTTGGTTAAAACGTTTTGAACGCTTAGAGTGCTTAGACTTAAATTAGATGCTTGACTGTTTTATATGCTTTTTCAAGATATAATGTGGAACTGTAGGTAAAGCAAATAAAATAGTAAATAACACAATAAATTGTAAGGTTCACTGGGTGGTGTAATCCCAGCTATATCTTTCTTCTCCTATGCACTTGGAGGCAATCCACTAGATTGATTATCGAAGAGTCACACAGAGGCTTCTACAAAATAGGGAACAAAGGAAGAGATGGATATGGATGACTTGAGATCCTTGGTCACACAGATTTCTGCTACAAGCCACTTCAACACTCTACGTTTGGAAAGACGATCTCGAGCTCCTTGATCATACAGATTTTAGCTCCAATAAAGATCTTCTCCAAGATGGCCTTGAGCTCCTTGATCACACAGAATTCAGCTCCAATAAAGACGTTCCTCAACAAGCTTCTCTTACTAAAAAATACTGCTTGTGAAGTCAACAAACTTTCTCACTCAGATGAAAGATGTTGAGGGTTTATTGTAACAGGTTTGTTTGATGTTGGAAAGTTCAAACAACTAGGGATATCTCAATAATAGTGTAGGGTTCTTCTTTGAAGAGGTTTGAGATATCGATGACTGTCTTTGGAATGTATTGGAGAAGCTTGATGGATTTTGGCTATGGAGTTTGCAAGCTTTTCTCTCAAATTATTTCAGCAAAGTTTATCTCTCTGCACACACTAAGGTTTTGCTGAAGGGTACTATTTATAGAGATTCTTGGGATTTGTCCGTTGGACACAAGAAAGCGGGTGTCTCTCACACAGGGAATCAAATAGTCCCTTTCTGACATTCCTCAATTTCTACTAGTTCCGATTGCTGACAGTCTAGTCAAAAGGTGGCTTGTCCACAAGTTATAATGCCTTGTCACATTTAATGCACTTATCAAGCATTTAATGCGTTTTGAATTTATTTCCGTTGGAAATAATTGCTCGTTGGATTGCATTAGAGTCCTCCATGACTTAAGAGTTTATTTCAGGTGAATCTGATCTTGAATCGCTTGAGTGATTTGAGGCTTGGTTCAACACTCCTGGAACAGTCTTTTAGCGTTAGCTAGGCGCTAAGAACATTATCTTGAACGTTGATTCATAAATCCTGAAATAGTCTTTAAGCGTTTGACAGACACTTAAGACAAATCTTCATCTTCACTTGACTTCAGATGCTGATCTTCAACTTTACTTCAAATAGACTCACCTAGAATTCTATTAGCGACTCAGTATCTAATACTTAGTCTAGAATCTACAAAGATAAAAATTACAAGCCTAACAAACTAATAAACTTTCAAACGCTTATACAAATATTCTATGAAAGTATAAACTTACATTCTTTTGGGGTCTAACATAAAATCCTATCTTGTCATCATCAAAACATCTAACATAAAATTCCTAACAAAACTTACTCACCACGCTCACAGCGTGGGCAAGATCTGGTCTCGTGTATATCATTGCATACGTGAGACTTCCTATCGCCGATGCATAGGGAACTATTCTCATCTCCTTTCGATCTTCCTCACTTTGAGGACTCATCTTCTTGGAGAGATGATTTCCATGTCTCATGGGCAAAAGACCTCTCTTAGAGTTTTCCATCCCAAATCGTTTGAGGACCTTCTCTAGGTAGAGGTCTTGAGAGAGTCCTATCATCTTATTCGATCTAACCCCATAGATTCGAATTCCCAGGATGTAGGTAGCTTCTCCCAAGTCTTTCATGGAGAATTTTCTTGAAAGCCATGTCTTAACTGAAGTTAGCAAACCTTCATCATTCCTTATAAGTAGAATGTCGTCTATATATAGCACCAGGAATATGATTTTGCTCCCACTGACCTTCTTATAGACACATGGTTCATCCTTATTCTTGATGAAGTCGTAGCCTTGTACTTCTTCCATAAAACGAAGGTTCCAACTGTGAGAGGCCTACTTGAGTCCATAAATGGACCTATTCTACTTGCAGACCTTATGAGACTCTACATTAGATATGAAACCCTTGGGCTGTTCCATATAGATCTCCTCCTTGAGGAATCCATTAAAGAACGTGGTCTTCACATCCATTTGCCAGATTTTATAATCCAGGTATGCATATATCGAAAATAGAATTCTGATGGATTTGATCATAGCTACCGGCGAAAAGTTTCCTCACAGTCAATGCCCTCCTTTTGTTTATACCCTTTTGCCACTAACCTGGCCTTATAGGTATCCACATTGCCATCCGGACCAATCTTTCTCTTGTATATCCATTTGCATCGAATGAGTACAATATCCTTGGGTTGATCGGTCAGAGTCCAAACTTGGATCGAATCTATTTCTACTTTCATAGCTTCATGTCATTTTGCAAAATCCATATCCATCAGTGCCTGGTCATAGCTAGAGGGATCGTCTCCATGGTTCCCTTCTGCTACTGCATACATATTATGCTCTCCCTGTAGCAAATAACCATATCTCTTAGATGGTTGAGATACTCTAGTTAACCTGCGTATTGATGGTTGTGTCATTTTTGGTTCGGGTTGGGTCTCTGGAACAGTGTCTTCCAAAGGAGATTCATTTTGTTCTTCCAGAACAATACTTCTACCAGCTCCACCTTCTCGAATGAACTCTTCCTCGAGAAAGATTGCATGTAAGTCAACAATGATTCTTTGATCATCATACAGGTAGAAAAGGTATCCCATGGAATCCTCGGGATATCCAATAAATCGTCCTTTCAAGGACCTAGCCTCCAACTTCTCGGCCTTGGTGTTTTTCACATAAGCAGCGCAACCCCTTATCCTTATGTGATTTAGATTAGGCTTCCTTCCACGCCATATCTGATATGGTGTGTTAGGAACAGATTTAGAGGGACACCTATTCAAAATGTGAGTAGCTGTAAGCAATGCATGCCCCCACAATGAAATAGGCAAATCCTAGTAGCTGAGCATGGATCGAGCCATATCCGACAGAGATCGATTCCTTCGTTCTGCTACGCCATTCAATTGTGGAGTGGCTGGAGGAGTTAGCTGTAACAGTATACCATGTTATCTTAAGAATGTTAGGATTATGCCCTCAGATGCCATAGAGGATAGTATGAGTAGGGCATCTATCTTGTATTGAACTTAAATTTATTTATAATAAAAGGCATCATTTAAGTTTTCACATAATTCTTATTTGCATCTATAAGTTGCGTAAAACATTTTGTCCATATTTTCAGTGTGATCCCTCTACTTCCTATGGGATACGAAGAGTGGCACTAGAGAGATCGATCTTGATTACTAAAACGAGTTCGCAAGTAATATGAAGTCTTTAATGGACAAATAAAGACTTCGAATACTTGTACAATCTTAGCTCCGACATGAAAATGCCTGTCTAGTATCATGGGATGATAGGAGATTAAGATTGTAGGCACATCAGTGGAACAGATATGCTCGAACATGACTCACATCGGTTTTGTCACATAGGTTTTCACTCTGTGACTGTCAATGACAGAACTGATTATGCGTAATAGGTATATGTGAACCTTTAACATGAAGTATCAGGCTGAAGAAGCACTTGTGACGTCAAGTCTTTCACTAGAGTAGTTAGACCCAATTCACCCGTTGGTGGGGTCAACCTTGAAATGCGGACTTGATGGGCAAGTCGTAGTCTTAGCAGATATCTAAGAGGGATTTGTTCTCTCATAAGTGAATGAGAATGTACCCTATGTAATTATGGATAAATAGAGATCAAAGTCTTTAGCCAAAGCAAACGAGACGATTGTGCTAGCCACCAAATCAATCTCAATGATCTCGTATTATTATAATTTATACATATGGTTAAGTCCACTGAGTTTGACATAACCATGATTATCACTTGACCGGGGAACGTGAACGAAGGATTTATACATACACGGTACTTACGATTCAAAGGTTGTGGAATGATCCATTCATTCATATTTCATTTGGGCTACGAAGTGGGCCACATAACTGGCTAAGTGTTACACACTTCCTTTGGTTTTCTCTTATTGCCAAATGAAAGGAACCTAAAGAGTCGCGCTAAAGAATTGATGAAGAAAATCGAAAAAGGAATTTTCTATTTTCTATTTTATTTTGGAGAGATTTAATTTATTGTATAAGTTAAATAATTAATTGCTTATTGGATTAGATAATTAATTATTGGATAAGATTAATTATTAAATAATTTCTTAGAGAAATATATTAATGAATTAATTTATCTAATTAATTTTATTATTTTATTAATATATTTATTTATTGGACAAAATAAATAATTAATTGAATAAAGAAATTAACAAAACAAAAGAATTATGGGCCCTATATCATGGACGCCCATTAGGCTAGATTGGATGATCAAATTGGTCTCTTTTGTTTTGTCTTGGTCAACAAGTCACTGAGTTATAAAAGGGCTTTCTTGACTTTAACCAAAAAAAGAGAATGCATTACATGAATTGTAACTCTCCAAAGAATAGAAGAAAAAAAATGTCCTCCCTCTCTATACGCCAAAGCCGTCGCCCCTATAGAGAACAAAAAAGAAATTTTTTGTCATCAATTCGCGCGTGATAATTTAGAGGCAACGTGATTCGTTGTTGGATTCATCCACAACTTCAAGAATTGAAGAATACTAGGGTGGAAGAATTCAACAAATTCATCAATCTAAAGTTTAAAAGAAGAATTGGATTCTCCTACCACCTCGCTTCAACGGGTAAGTCAGATTTACTCGTTAATGCATGTTTGAGATTCAATTACGCGAATTAGAGTACACTTTTGGGTTTTAAATTAAATTATTGAAATCCTTCCACTGTGTTTATGTGTTTTTACGCGAAACCCAGCAGTGGTATCAGATTCAATATCTGATTTGCATATTTGATCTTCTTGACGTGAATTAAGAATTGCAAGTTATGTATTTTTGAAGCATGTTTGTATGTTTTCTTAAATCTGCGTTTTATGGTTTTTGCCTAGAATTTTTTGGTTTTTAGTTATTGTAAATCTGGAATATTTGATGATATTTAAAATAAAAAAATACCGAGGAAAAATGAGGCTCGAAAACCCCGAAAGAAACGCTGTTCACGCGCACTGTTCACGCGTGAACTGTTGCGCGCACAACTGCACGCAGAAGCTGTTCACGTGACCTGGCCCGCCCAGTCACTGCCCGTCGGGCCGTGTGCGTGGCCCGATGGGTCGTGTGTTTCACACCCAATTCGTTGAACCAGATCTTGCATTCGGGTCTTAAAATGGGCTCTGTTTGGGTCGAAATTGATATTTGGGTTGATTTTAATTAATTTGGTGGATCAAAAGGATGATGACCCAAATAATTTAAATCAAGCCCAATTGAAAATTATCCAATTTCAATTTGTTAATTAGTTTGAACTTAATCTAATTAAATCTAAATGGGTCAATTAGATTGGTGATTTAGACTTAAATTAAATTTAGCCCAATAAGAAATTAATAAAGCGTGCATGTTATTCTAATTAATTATTTTGAGCCCAATTAAATTGAACCCAAGTGGACCAAAAGGATGGTGACTTGGGTTTGATGAAATCGAGCCCAATAATATTAATTGGAATATAATATTTAATTAGACTTAATTAATTATTTTTCTCAGAGATTAATAAATGGTTCAAAATTGATAAAGTCAAAAGGCCCATGAATGTTTAATAGGTTTAATCTATGCCTTTTTTGATGGCCTATTCTGTATTTCTAAATTAAATTGTGACATTTATTATGGAAATAAATTAGTTGGCAATGCTTGTTTAGTTAATGGTTTGTATTATTTGAATGTCCCTAATTCATCTGATGTGAATGTTGTAACACGTAAACGTGGTAGGCAAGAAACTAACCTAAGACTCAAGTGGCATCTTAAACTAGGCCATGCCGGAGAGCACAAGATCCACAAAATGGAAAAAGATGGGCTATTAAGCTCACTGGGGTCGGATCCCATTCCAACATGTGAATCATGTCTCTTAGGCAAGATGTCTAGATCTCCCTTCACCGGGACTTTTGAAAGAGCTACTCAAATCTTAGGGTTAGTGCATACCAACGTCTGCGGACCATTTGGAGAAATGGCTCGTGGACGTTTCTACTACTTCATCACTTTCACAGACGATCATTCAATATATGGTCTAGTGTATCTGATGAAGCAAAAGTCTAAATCCTTTGAAAAGTTTAAGAAGTTCAAAGCCTTAGTAGAAAATCAAACTGGGCAAAATATAAAAACTCTACAATCATATCATGGAGGTGAATTTATGAGTGTCGAGTTTGATGAATTCCTTAGACAACAAGGAATAATGTTACAACTAACACCACCAGCAACTCCTCAATTAAATGGAGTACCAGAGCGAAGGAACCGAACATTAATTGTTGGACTTGGTTCATTCCATGCTTAGTTACACTGATTTACCCATTTCGTTGTGGGGACACGTGATCTTTATCGCTGCTCATGTTTTGAACAGATGTCCCTCCAAATCCATTCCTAAAACTCCACATGAGATGTGGAATAATAGGAAACCAAGTCTTAATCACATTAGGATTTGGGGATGTCCCACTTATGTCAAGAAAACTAAAGTGGAAAAATTGGAGACAAGATCTCTCATGGGACGTTTCATTGGTTATCCTGAAGATTTCATGGGATTCTTCTTTTACCTGCATGATGATCAGAGAATCATCGTGGCTCTACAAGCTCACTTCCTTGAAGATGAGTTCATCTTGGAAGGGGGCAAAGGTAGGAAAATTGTTCTACAAGAACAAAATAAAACTCCCTCAGAGACATCTATCCTAGAACCACGGCCTGAACCAATAGTAGCACAACCACCACGTAGATCTGGTAGAATACCACATGAACCTGAGAGGTATGGGCATCTACTGCAGGGGGAGCTAGAGCTTCACACCGTAGTATAAGAAGGTCATGAAGATGATCCTTGTACCTATGATCAAGCGATGGTGGATGTCGACGCTTCAAGATGGCGAGAAGCCATGGAAACAGAAATGGACTCTATGCAATCGAACCAAGTCTGGACTTTGGTAGATCGTCCTAAAGGTATCAAACCTATAGGATGTAAGTGGATCTACAAAAGAAAGATAGGTGGTGATGGCAAGGTTGACACCTTTAAAGCCAAGCTCGTAGCGAAAGGGTATAGTCAAAGAGAAGGAATTGACTATCAAGATTCTTAGAGGAGAGGGGGCAACCCCTAATCTGATTTCTCCACCATTCATCACCATTCTTCATCACTCTTGGAGGGGAAAACTAGAGGAAGGAAAAAAAGCTTGGGGATTGAAGGCTCAACTTCAAGATCCATCATTATTCACTTTTGAGGGAGTTTTTATAGCTTTTCATTTCAATTATGTCTATGAACATGTGTATTAAATCATTTATGTTTTTCATATTATCCATTATGAACTAAATTCATAAGACTAGGGCCATGTAAGGCCAAATTGTGATATATGCTTATAATAGATGATTGTTGAGGTTGTTCTTATATTGTTATGTGATGTGAATTTGCGTTTTTGCCTATCTTGCATATACTTGATCACTATATGTTAGAATCTTATGCCTAGGTTAATATTTCGGGAGAAAATTGACTTAGGGTGCAAGAAATTCACATCATGACCCGTAACTAATGAGGAATTGCCCTAGACATAGGTAAAGATTCCCGGGTGAAGTTGTTCGATTCAAATCGAGTGAACTCTAGTACGTTAATGCATGTTTAGTGGTTAGATTTCCGGATAGGAATATTTGGGAAATCACGATCTAAGCATAGGAGTTTATACGCGAGACATCGGTTATTCTCTACCCTCGGAGTTCTCACCATAACAATATAAGCGTAATCCTTCAACTAGAATCTTTATAAGTATAATTGATCAATTTGAACCTAGCATGTGCCTTAGTCTCCCTTTATACTTTGTGTAAAATCAATTGTGTAATCTTGTTCTTATTGTATGCATTTTACCTATAATTTACTTTAATTATATTTGTTCTTTTTTTCGTTAAAATCATAAACTAAAATTCAAGTATTCGTGGTTCGACAATCCGGACTTTTAGTCCACTTATTACTACACACGACTAGTGCACTTGCTATCATAGCACGTTGGCTTTTAGCGTGTCAAGTTTTTGGAAACAACTAACTAACTCACTTTCGTGGAGTAAACGATTGCACTTAGCGGGTGCAACAAGCCTTTAAACCTTTGAGTTACCTCAAAGGACGAGTTATAGTCTCGTGAGGGTTTGCATAAGATAAACCCACAAAATCTAGCAAATTTTCAATCCCAACCGAATCAACACATCTCAATATGATCAACAAGAATGAATGACATAAAATCAACCTTTTAAAGTTTACAAATATATATATACATATCAACTACTTTTGCTCATGTGACACCAATACTTGAAATGACTCCCTAGGGTATAGTGAAAAATAAATCTAGGGTATTATAGTCGAGAGGCATCCTTACCAAATTTTGGACATTAATCCCATATCTATCAACTTTTGATCAAACACAAGGCACAAGAATTATAGAAAATCTCATAGCCATTTAAACTTCATTATCTCAAATATTCAACATTCAATTCATATGGAATTTCCATTAAACTTCATTAAGGCTAGATCATGTGCAATGTTTTATTCCATTAGGCTTTCTATGACACCCATGTAACAAGTTTTAGACCAATGACTCCCAAACTAGATAGTTTTAGGGCATTAAGTGTAGAGACACTCCTAAGGATTTAATCACTTGAGTATCAAAGGCCACAAAATAAAACTAGATCTTTTAAACAATTCACTTCTTTTGGCTTGAGCATAGCTCAAATTAGCATAATAGTACAGTATATAGGCATGAAACTTTTCACCTCCGGTACGTATTAGCCTGACCACTTTTGGTCATACCAAAATTCAACCTTTTCAATTCATTGTTAGCATATAAAATTACTACTCAACTTATAACCTTATGAGAAATCTAAGTTAATATTTCTGGGAATAATTCCTTAAGTGTCTCAAGATGGTTATCCTCTCAACTCCTCTACCTTCGATTTAAGTGCATTGTGAATCATCTAAAGAATCAATTCTAGTCTAAGGTCTCCACGAGCAATTTCAAAGATATATATATTCCATTAAATTCAGATTATTTCAAGAATTCATGTCATTTTTCCAAGTAAATCAATTTCAATGCATCAATTGGAAGGACTAAAAATTTTTCATGCTTGATTTTCTCAACAAAGAAGCATATAAACATGATATCAAACAAACTTTCCCCAAATTCAAGTTAAAAATTAGGATTGCATTTTCAATATTCAAAATAGATACTCTTCTACCCCCAAACTTAAATCCAACATTGTCCCCAATGTTGTTACAACAGGCATACACAAAGATAAAAGAACATTTACAACCAAGGATATTGAAGAACATCCTTAAGCTTCCAATGCATCCTTACAAAGTTTCTCCTCTTATCGAGTAAAATAAGAATCTCTAAAGGTGGGGTCCAAATGTGCATCATATCTAACACTTCAACTTTTTAAACTATCAA
Organism: Buddleja alternifolia; assembly: GCA_019426215.1. Taxonomy (NCBI): domain Eukaryota; kingdom Viridiplantae; phylum Streptophyta; class Magnoliopsida; order Lamiales; family Scrophulariaceae; genus Buddleja; species Buddleja alternifolia. Next base: position 16,563,117 of record CM033407.1, on the reverse strand, counting down.
GCATAAGAAAAACATACATGCCCAAAGTGCATGCTTGAACACAATAAAAAGAAACAAACTAAACAAAATAAAAACGAAAGCAAAAAGAAAAGAAAACTTACAAACTTGGGTTGCCTCCCAAGAAGCGCTAGTTTAGAGTCGGTAGCTCGACTTGAGATAAAGAATCGCTAAAGATCCTGGAGGGGAATGGTCACTTTATCCCTCGACCCGTCAATCCCAATGTAATGCTTTAATCTTTGGGCGTTTGTCATGAAGGTTCGTCCATTATCCGTTATAAGTTCAATGGCACCAGAAGCATACACACGAGATACAACAAATGGTCCCGACCATTTTGACTTGAGCTTCCCGGGAAAAAATCGAAGGCGAGAATTGTATAGTAAAACCTTGTCTCCTTCATGAAATTCTCGGGGAATAATACGCTTATCATGCCATATTTTTGTTCTCTCCTTGTAAAGTTTGGCGTTCTCATACGCTTGATGACGCCATTCCTCAATTTCGTGTAATTGGAGTAATCGCTTGGTACCTACGAGTTGAGAATCAAAATTTAGAAATTTAATAACCCAAAAAGCGCGATGTTCGAGCTCAACCGGTAAATGACATGCTTTTCCAAAGACAAGGCGATATGGGGACATGCCAATCGGAGTTTTAAACGCGGTTCTATATACCCACAAGGCGTCATCTAGTTTAAGGGACCAATCTTTTCTAGATGCGTTAACCGTTTTTTCAAGAATGCGTTTAATCTCCCGATTCGACACCTCCACTTGACCACTCGTTTGAGGATGATATGGGGTTGATATTTTATGCCGTACCCCGTACTTGTTCAGTAAGTGCTCAAATTTTTTGTTACAAAAATGGGTGCCCCCGTCACTAACGATTGCTCTAGGAGTTCCAAAACGAGTGAAAATCCTTTTTTTTAAAAATCGAGTAACCACCCGAGCATCATTAGTTGGTAAAGCCTCAGCTTCGACCCATATGGAGACATAGTCGACCGCAACAAGAATATACTTATTGGAACAAGAACTAGGGAAGGGTCCCATAAAATCAATACCCCATACATCAAATAGTTCACATTCAAGCATGTTATTCAATGGCATTTCGTGTCTTTTAGAGATGTTACCTGTTCGTTGACACCTATCACAAGATTGAACATACAAGAATGCATCTTTAGAAAGAGTAGGCCAAAAGAAACCTGATTGAAGCACTTTAGCCACTGTTTTAGAGGGTCCAAAGTGACCACCTACCGACATATCATGACAATGGGCGAGAATTGATGCTATTTCCTCCTCGGGGATACATTGTAGAATGAGGTCATCTGCACAAATCTTAAATAGATATGGTTCGTCCCACAAATATCGCTTCACATCAAATAAGAATTTTTTCTTTTGATGATAAGTGATATCCGGAGGAAGAACTCCCGTGACAAGATAATTTGCATAATTGGCATACCAAGGAGCATCATTATGAAGTATAGCATACAATTGCTCATCGGGAAACTCCTCACAAATAGGTTTATCAAACACGCACTCGGGCTTAGGAATCTCTATCCTAGACAAGTGGTCGGCAACAACATTTTCTACTCCTTTCTTATCCTTAATTTCTATGTCAAATTCTTGAAGAAGTAAAATCCACCTAATGAGTCTAGGTTTGGCATCCTTTTTGGCAAGCAAGTATTTTAATGCGGAGTGATCAGTGTACACAATTACTTTATTCAAAATGAGATAAGCATGGAACTTGTCAAATGCAAATACTATGGCTAGTAATTCTTTTTCCGTGGTTGCGTAATTCATTTGTGCATCATTTAAAGTCTTACTAGCATAGTAGATGGTTCGAAATACCTTATCCTTCCTTTGGCCAAGGACCGCACCCACCGCGGTATCACTAGCATCACACATCAATTCGAAGGGCAAACTCCAATCGGGAGGTGCCATGATGGGAGCAGATATCAATAGCTCCTTAAGAGTTATGAAGGCCTGTAAACAAAGGGAATCAAAATTGAATGGTGCATCTTTGACAAGCAAGTTAGATAACGGCTTTGCAATTTTGGAAAAATTTTTGATAAATCGCCTATAGAAGCCGACATGACCAAGAAAGCTCCTCACGACTTTCACCGATGTAGGTGGAGGAAGCTTTTCTATTACCTCAATCTTGGCTTGGTCCACTTCAATCCCTTTTTGGGAGATTTTGTGACCTAGCACAATCCCTTCCCGGACCATAAAATGACATTTTTCCCAATTCAAAACAAGATTTGTTTCCTCACAGCGTTTTAGAACACGGTCCAAATGATCAAGACATGTGTTAAATGAGGTTCCAAAAACAGAAAAATCATCCAGAAAAATCTCAAGGAATTCTTCAACCATGTCATGAAAGATCGCCATCATACATCGTTGAAATGTGGCCGGGGCATTGCATAATCCAAACGGCATCCGCCTATAAGCAAACGTGCCATAGGGACAAGTGAAAGTTGTTTTCTCTTGGTCCTCGGGGGCTATGGCAATTTGGTTATAGCCGGAATACCCATCTAGAAAACAATAAAAATCATGTCCAGCTAACCTTTCAAGCATTTGGTCAATGAATGGGAGGGGGAAATGGTCCTTACGAGTGGCATCATTTAACTTGCGATAATCTATACACACACGCCACCCGGTAAGCATTCGAGTAGGGATTAATTCATTGTTCGCATTTTCTATCACAGTTATTCCGCCCTTCTTGGGTACTACTTGAGTCGGGCTTACCCATGCACTATCAGAGATAGGATAGATTATACCTGCATCGAGTAGTTTTATAACCTCTTTCTTTACCACCTCTTGTATTTGTGGATTTGACCGTCTTTGTGGTTGGCGTGTAGGTTTTGCGGACTCCTCTATGAGTATTTTGTGCATGCACACCGCTGGACTTATGCCTTTTATATCCTCAATTTTCCACCCGAAAGCCTTTTTGTTGGCCTTCAATACTCTCATGAGTCGCTCCTCCTGTTCTCCTGTCAAAGAAGATGAGACAATTAAAGGTAGAGTCTCATTATCATTTAAAAATACATATTTCAAATGTAATGGTAGTGGTTTAAGCTCAAGGATAGGGGCCTGTTCGATAGAAGGGCGAGGAGGAGCCAAGAGTGATCTTTCTAATTTTTTAGCTCCAATGACGTGGTAAAGAGGTGGCTTCTCTACGCTAAACATGGTTTCCAATTGTTCTTCACTCGCTGAATCGACATCCATAGATTTGGAAAGACATGTCTCCAATGGGTCGTCTACCATTTGTGCCTGAAAAGTCTCATCAATCAACATATCAAATACATCGATGCGTAAACATGAGTCAGGATCACATGGGTGTTTAAGCACTTTAAAAACATCAAAGGTGACCTTTTCATCTCCCACATTTAAGGTTAGCTTACCATTGGCAATATCGATTACCGCCTTACCAGTGGCTAGGAATGGTCTTCCTAGGATCAGGGGTACCTCAACATCTTCCTCCATATCAAGAACCACAAAGTCAACCGGGAAATAAAATTTGTCGACTTGAACGATTACATCTTCGATTATTCCCCGTGGTCTCTTGATTGATCTATCGGCAAGTTGGAGGCTCATTGAAGTCGGTTTTGGGTTACCAAGGCCCAACTTTTTGAAAAGAGAGTACGGGAGGAGGTTGATGCTAGCTCCCGAGTCACACAAAACTTTTTCGAAGGATAATGGCCCAATCGTGCAAGGAATAGTGAGACTCCCAGGGTCTTCAAGTTTCATTGGTAATTTGTTAAGCAATACGGCGGAGCATTCCTCGGTTAGGCACACCGTTTCGTTTTCCTCCCACTTTTGTTTGTTGGATAAAATATCCTTGAAAAATTTCACGTAATTTGGCATTTGTAAAATTGCGTCTATAAAAGGAATATTAATTCTAACCTCACGAAGAATTGCTAAGATTCGAAGGAAACTTGGATCCATCTCCTTTTTTTCCTTTCTATGTGCATTAGGAAATGGCAGACGGACCTCGATGGGAGGATGCGTTGGAGTTGAAGAGCCCGCTGTGGAGGGTTCAGGAGGTGGCGCCTGGGCGCGACAATCGGCGCCAAGGCGCTGGGTCTCGGGCGCCTGAGCGTGATCATCGGGACGCTCGGGCGCACAATTGCGAAGCATTCGTTCACTGTGGATTGATTCCGGTGCCTGGGCGTTCTCATCGAGGCGCTCGGGCGCGAAAATGCGAACAGCATCATTGACTACCTGTTTGCCACTTCGTAAGGTGATGGCGTGGCATTGCTCCTTCGGGTTTTTTTCTGTGTCACTTGGTAAAGTTCCCGGGGCTCTCTCACTGATCGCCTTTGCCATTTGACCCATTTGTGTCTTTAAATCCTTCATGTCCATCATTATATCCTTCATCATAGTACGGAGTTCGTTGATTGCTGAATCCGATTTCTTTATTTGTTCATCGAGACGCTCTTCGGTTGTAAGAGGTCTTATTTGCCTTTGTATATGAGGATTACCTTGCCTTTGAGCTTGGTTATTGTTGAATGGGGGCCTTGGTGCTTGATAGACGCCGGGATGGGCATTTTATGCCGGATTGGGCCTCCTTGAAAAATTTTCGGGCACATGGAAGTTCAATTGAGGTCGATTGGCATTTCCAACATAGTTTACATTGCCAACCATTGTTTCCAAAGCAACTTCTTCGCCCAACTCTTGAACACAAGCAATCTTTTTAGTGGGTGTGATTTCTTCATCATCGGGATAGAGTTCATCTTCCCGGGCTAATTGCTCAATCTTGTCCCACACACTTTGGCAATCAAGCCCAAGGAGATCACCACCGGCGCCGACATTGAGCCTATTTCTGATGCGCGAACGGACTCCATCATGGAATCGTAATACTTGCTCGCTCAATCTTAGGTTGTGATCCGGACATGTTCGGAGCATGTTTTTATATCTAGCCCATGCCTCAGCTAAGGACTCATGATTCCCCTGCTTAAACTCCTTAATGTTGCTCCTTAGCTCATTGATTTTGGAGGGTGGAAAGAATTTGCTCAAAAAGGCATCGACCAATTGTCTCCATGTTGTGATGGATTGGGGTGGTAGAGATTTGTACCACATGGTCGCCCTTTCCTTTAATGAGAAGTGGAAGACTCTTAGACGAATTGCATCGAGATCCCGTGGATGAAATTGGGTAGTCATGAAAGTATCGTCTAAAGTCTCCAAATGCTCATGAGGTGATTCATGGGGCTCTCCATAGAAGGGTTCGCTTTGCACCATGCTAAAGATGTGTGACGGGATGTGATAATTTGGTGCAAAGAAATTTGGAAAGACTACGGGCCCCGGTATAGTGTGGACCCTTGGAGGTAGACTTTCTCGGACCGATGGAAGTCTTTGAGGAGGTGCCGGTTGCATAGCTTGGAATAGATTTTGCAACCATTCCCTGTTTTCTGGGAGATTTATGTCGGGAAAATTCCCATTTGGATTTAGATTGTCGGCCATTTCTCGAGCGCGTCTAATAGATCGAAGAACACGCTCTATCTCCGGCTCAAAATTGTATAGAGGCTCGTTAGAAGAGCGGGTCATGCACCACAAATTACACCTAACAATTAAACACAAAAAACAAAATTAGAATAATAAAATAAAAGAAAGGTTAGAAATAAACGAAGAACTAAGAATTAGGAAAATTTAAACGAAAAATCAAAAACTAAAATGAACAAGTCCCCGGCAACGGCGCCAAAAACTTGACACGCTAATAACTAACGTGCTATGATAGCAAGTGCACTAGTCGTGTATAGTAGTAAGTGTGGACAAAAAATCCGGGTTGTCGAACCACGGAGACTTGAATTTTAGTTTATGATTTGTAATGATAAAGAACAAATATAATTAAAGTAAATTAGAGGTAAAATGCATACAATAAGAACAAGATTACACAATTGATTTTACACAAACTATAAAGAGAGACTAAGGCACATGCTGGGTCCAAATTGATCAAATATACTTATAAAGGTTCTTGTTAGAGAATTACTCTTATATTGTTATGGTGAAAACTCCTAAGGTAGAGAATAACCGATGTCTCGCGTATAAACTCCTATGCTTAGATCGTGATTTCCCAAATATTCCTATTCGGAAATCTAACCACTAAACATGCATTAACGTACTAGAGTTCACTCGATTAGAATCGAATAACTTCACCCGGGAATCTTTACCTATGTCTAGGGCAATTCCTCATTAGTTGCGGGTCATGATGTGAATTTCTTGCACCCTAAGTCAATTTTCTCCCGAAATATTAACCTAGGCATAAGATTCTAACATGTAGTGATCAAGTATATGCAAGATAGGCAAAAAAACACAAATTCACATCACATAACAATATAAGAGTAATCACAATAATCCTCTATTATAAGTATAAATCACAATTTGGCCTTACCTGGCCCTAGTCTTATGAATTTAGTTCATAATGGATAATATGAAAAACATAAATGAATTAATACACATGTTCATAGACATAATTGAAATGAAAAGCTATAAAAAACTCCCTCAAAAGTGAATAATGATGGATCTTGAAGTTGAGCCTTCAATCCCCAAGCTCTTTTCCTTCCTCTAGTTTTCCCCTCCAAGAGTGATGAAGAATGGTGATGAATGGTGGAGAAATCAGATTAGGGGCTGCCCCCCTCTCCTCTAAGAATCTGAAATTGATAGTGAATGATGAAGAGTATGGGTTCCTCCTCCTTTTATAGCCAAAATTCCATTAAAGTATGCATTAAGAATTCCCATTAAAGTTCCCCAATGAGAATTCCACCTAAGGTGATGCTTAAAGTTTGGCTTTTAAGATTCCAACCAGCTAAAAAATGCTGAACTTTCGGCCATTAAGAATTCCACCAAGCATAACCATGTGAAAACTTTAACAAAACACATGCATGCTGCCATTTTCTTGCTTTCCAGCGCAGTCTTAGTATTTTCCTCCTAAACGTCTCCACAGATCTCCAAATTGGATGATTCAAATCCCCATGTTCCGATAACACATAGATCTACAACTTTGAAGAAGGACATTTTGTCCAATTCGGTCTCTACGTATACCTAAATTACGTTTCAACATGGAGGTTGTTTCTGATTTGGCGCCCATAAAGTAAATCTACCAAGAAACACACTTATGACAACCCCTCAACACATGTGCTGAATTATGGCCAAAAGTGATTCTTAACCATCATATAAGGCTGGAATTTAGGCTGAAAAAGGAGTAACATTCGGACTATCCATGCCTAGGCTTGACTAGGAGGGCGCTGGGGCGTATCCTGGCACATGTACTTCTCTGTTCGGCGCAGCAATCGTATTTCCTTCACAATTATCTCTATAGACCTCCAATTTGGATGTTTCAAGTTCCCATTTGAAGCTAAGACATACATCTAAAACTTTGTAGAAGGAAACTTTGTCTAAGTCGGTCTCGAAATGTACGGAATTATCGCTCGAATGTGGTAGGAGATGTATAAACCGCCTCGGTGTTGAAAAACATGTTTGAACTTGTTTTGTACATCGTTTTTCTTCCCTTTTCTTCATGTATTCTCATTTATTACCTGTATTCACTTAACACACCTATTAAATGCAAATGTGACATGATTTAAGCAATAAGTGAATCCAAATCATAAGAATTACGGTCTTAAAAACACGTAAAAACACCTCTTATCAGCCAAGCTCGTAGCGAAAGGGTATAGTCAAAGAGAAGGAATTGACTATCAAGAAACCTTTTTTGCCTGTGGCCATGATAAAGTCCATACGAATACTGTTATCCATAGCTGCATACTTAGATTATGAGATATGGCAGATGGATGTCAAAACGGCTTTTCTAAATGGATTCATCGAGGAGGATATCTATATGGAACAGCCAAAGGGTTGTGTATCCGAGTCAGATATCCATAAAGTATGTAAACTTGAGAGGTCCATATATGGTCTCAAGCAAGTATCTAGAAGCTGAAATCTCTGTTTTTATGAAGTAGTAAAGGGATATGACTACATCAAGAACGAAGATAAACCCTGTGTCTACAAGAAGACTAGTGGGAGCAAACTCTCGATCTTAGTACTATATTTGGATGACATTCTGCTTATAGGAAATGACGTAGGAATGCTCAATATAGTCAAGAAATGGCTTTCGAGTACGTTTTCCATTAAAGACTTGGGAGAAGCGACATACATTCTAGGAATTCGTATCTACAGGTCTCTCTTAAGCCCTGTAGAACTTGAATTGGTCCATAGTGCTCAGTTCCCGTTACCACTTTATTGTGATAACAATGGAGCTATAGCGCAAGCCAAGGAACCGAGGTCTTATAACAAATCCAAACACATTGAGAGAAGATTTCACATCATTAGGGACATCGTTGGCAGAGGAGAAATAGCAGTGCAGAAAATAACCTCAACTGACAATGTAGCTGACCCGAGCACCAAACCACTACCTCAGGTAGTTTTGGACCGACACCTGGAAAGGATGGGTATTAGATACCACAATGAGTAGCATTGAGTGCAAGTGGGAGATTGTTAGGATTATGCTCTCAGATGCCATAGAGGATAATATGAATAAGGTATCTATCTTGTATTGAACTTAAATATTATTTATAATAAAAGGCATCATTTAAGTTTTCACATAATTCTTATCTGCATCTATATGTTGTGTAAAATATTTTGTCCATGTTTTCAGTGCGATCCCTCTACTAGCTATGGGATAGGAAGAGTGGCACTAGAGAGATCAATCTTGATTACTAAAACAAGTTCGCAAGTAATATGAAGTCTTTAATGGACAAATAAATACTTCGAATACTTGTACATGTTGGGTTTCGTTTGAAAAAGCATAAACGCAACGGAAGGGATTTCAAAAAATAAAACGAAAACCCAATTAGTACTCTAATTCGCATAATTGAATCTAAAAGCGTATAACGAATAAAACTTGCTCATTAATATGAATATGATGATGGAGAAAAACTTCTTCTTCTCCAAACTCGAAATATTGAAGCTTCCAAATCTTCAATCCTTTGGTTTGATTCTTCAAACTTGAACTTGATCCGAACAACAAAAATACGTCGTCTCTAAATCGTCACGCACAAATCAACACCTAGCCAGTCACGTGGCCCACTTCGTAACCCAAACGAAAACGAATGTTAGGATCATTCCGAAACCTTCCAATCGTAAATACCGTATATGTATAAACCCTTTGTTCACGTTCACCGGTCAAGTGAGAGTCATGGTTATGTCAAACTCACTGGACTTGACCATATGTATAAATCATAATAAATACGAGATCATTGAGATCGATTTAGGGCCAAGCACAATCGTCTCGTTTGCTTTGGCCAAAGACTTTGATCTCTATTTATCTATAATTACATAGGGTACATACTCATTCACTTATGAGAGAACAAATCTCATATTAGATATCTGCTAAGATTACCACTTGCCCATGAAGTCCGCATTTCGAGGTTGACCCCACCAAACGGTAAATTAGGTCTAACTACTCTAGTGAAAGACTTGACGTCACAAGTGCATCTTCAGCCTGATACTTCCGGTCAAAGGTTCACATATGCCTATTACGCATAATCAGTTCCGTCATTGACAGTCATAGAGTGAAAACCTATGTGACAGAACCGATACGAGTCGTGTTCGAACATATCAGTTCCATTGACGTGTCTACAATCTTAAGCTCCTATCATCCCATGATACCAGACAGGCACTCCCATGTCGGAGCTAAGATTGTACAAGTATTTGAAGTCTTTATTTGTCCATTAAAGACTTCATATTACTTGCGAACTTATTTTGATGATGTCAAAACCTTTAACTCTTGTAACTCTTTTATAATTTAAAAGTTTGAAAGAAAAGTCCAAAAATGGTTATAAGTTAGCGTTTGAAAAGTTAGATGGGTGAGATACTGTTAGGTTAGCCTCAACAAGGTGTTTCAGCGTTCAATCATTCATCCATATATAATTTTAAGGTAAGCATACAAATGATTGCGCTGAAAGTAAAAATTTAAAAACAATAAAGGAAAAAAATATGAGGCATCATCTTCTTTGTCGCATAGCCTTTTCTTCTCTTTGATAAATTTCATTTGCTAAGTCCAGCAGGAGTCGATCAATGTCTAACATGGTAGTGTACTGGACTTCATCAAAATCGTGTCTTCTTAGTTTAGCGCTTTCTTTTAGCTCTAAAAATCTTTCCACCCAATCCCTTGGAGGAATTCCAAGTTCTCGGATCAAGTCATGATAAATGTCTTGTCTTCGATCATTGGTGGATTTCCAGTTTAAAGGCTTTCTAAGCGGTCCAGCGTATGGATAAAAACCCATACTTTTAATGAATTCGACGTCTAAATCGGTAAGCAAGTGTTTACCTTGATAGTATCTTAGCTTGCGCTTCTTAGTTAGCATCTTCTTTATGCATGCTATTTCGTTGAACATTGAGCGCCAGTGCTTGTTATCGATTTTGGAGATAGATTTATTTATGGGTTTTGACGTTTGATGCTTTTCTTTCTCATTTTCTCCCTTCTTGGCATCATCAAGAGAGGTTTTAAAATCAGAAATGTCCCTTTGAATAAGTTTGACTTCATCTACAAGTAGTGCAACTTGTTCATCGACCGTTTGAAGTATGGAGTTTGAAGAGTTGTGTCGCTCAGCGTCAGCGGCTGCATTCTGAGCAAGCGTCCGATTGAAGTCATCAGAAAGTTCTTTGACAAGAGGAGCGATACTATTCATCATAGAGATTGTGAGTTTGTTGGCGTTCTTCATGTTAGATTTGAGAACTACTTCTACTTGGTTAAGCATTGAAATGCTACGCTCTTCCAACCGAGAACAAGAGCCTGTGATATTACCAAGAGAGTGTCTAACTGCTCTTCTGAAATTTCTAGCATCTTGATCGCTTTCGGAGTCTGAAGTTGATGAGTCGCTGGAAGAAGACTGTGCTTGAGAGGGTGTCGCTACAGGAGCCTTGCCTTTAGTCGGATCACAAAGAATAGGTTCTTTCTCAACGACTGTATTTAGCTCAGCTTGCACCTCTTCAATCGCTAAGTCAAGAGACTGAGTAGCTTCCTCAATCTGAACAGCTTCTATAACAAAGGGAACCTCGATTGCTGGATTGCTGGGTGCAACATCTTGTATATCAGCGTCTGTGGTTTGAGCAACTTCCACAGCAGGACTTTGTTCCTTTTCTATTTCAACTATCTCCATCTGAGGAGAAGGAGTCTTAACGGCAATGACTCAGAGTGGGCCAATCGCTTCCATAACATGCCTTGGACTGATCAGGCTGGACTACGGAATATAGAATAGAGCATCTTCGTGCTCTGCAGTGCTTAGTGCAAGTTGCACTCCTTCAGGCAGTTCCACTCCCGAGATGTAGGATGTGTAAAAATTCAAAATAAATGGCATGAGCGCTTAAGCTGCTTCTTGATCCACAGGCCTGATCAGCGATATCATTTTGGCCACTTGGATGTTTTGTTCACAAAAGAGCACAGGATGAAGTTTGTATCCTTGGAAGTCACTTAACCCAGAGTAATGGTTGAAAGTGATATCCAGTGCTTGTGCATTCTCTATCACAGCTCTTCTGTCTCTGTAGAATTCAGCAAACTCAGCGTGATCATTAGCAAGGTCTACACGAATTTGACTTTGTCTTGGCGGTAGCGGTTGCTTGCTTGTAGAAGCATCTTTGTTGAGATCAAACTGCAGTCGTCGAGCAAAGTTACCTTCGGAGTGAAATTCATAGCCACCTTGACTTATTTGAAAGAGTTGTGTGCGAATGTAACTTTCTATGTTTCTTTGATACTATGGTAAGTCGCTGATAGCACCGACGAGCGACTCACGCTATTGGAGTAAGAAGATAGCGTATCCCCTGCACCGATATTCAATTCCGAAGTTAAAGAGGAAGGGATACTTCATCATTTCATCAGCGGAATGGTATTGCAAGATGAAGTCTTCTGCCCATTTGCGAGTCTCAGCGATCCAGTGTTTGCCCAGTCGCTCAGCAAGTTCTGAATCTATCTTTGTAGCAAGCAGCTTGATATATGCCAATTTTACACACGATTTGCCCCGTTTAGCAAATTGATTTTGATGGTTTCTCTGATAATTTGATCACATATGATGCTTTGACCTTTGTTTTCTCATATTTTATAGAATAACATAACATTTGGAGGAAAAGAACAAGGATTGAAGGTAAATCATGCATAAAGATAAAAACTGTCTGCGCAGTGCTAGCGTTTGTGGAATATATTTCTCTAACCATGTCCAAATTACACACTTGGTATACCAATGGAAAGCTAAGAGGCAAAGGTACATTTCTTATGTTGAAAATGAAGCTCCGATATGTAGGGAAGGAGGTGAAAAAGTCATCGGCGGAGACATCTTACGATGGAGTTTTGTCATTCAGTGACTTGTTAGACCTTTTTATCATTATTAACCTTTGTTTAGGCCTTGGTGTCTTCTTAAAAGTTGTAGATCTTTGTCTTAGGATTCTGCAGAAACTTGAATCAGCTTATTCCGACATATTTAGAGAACGTTATGCATATTTTACCAAAACTAAACGGAGCAGCAGGGGAACACCGCGGCGTTCATCACCAACGTCGCGGCGTTCAGGAGCAGAATGTTGAACGCCGCGGCGTTCGACACCCAATGCCACGGCGTTCGAGGCGGCGGAAGTGGCCTATTTATAGACCATTAAGGTCATTTGGAAAAAAAAAGCACTAAATAAACTCTAGAGACACTTGAGAGCAGCCAAACACCAAAAGGGAGGAGAGAAACACTTTGGAAAGAAGATTGAAAGTCATAACGTCTCCTTGAAGCCCCGGATTCGCAAGACGACGGAGAATTCAACGAGGGATCAAAATCATCACGATTATTCGGGAGTTTTTACTTCTTTATTTCTTAACTTTATCCAACTCTCTAATGTGATTTGTATGATTCAGATCCGTACTTATGACATGAATATGAGCTATAGTTAAACCGACTAGAGATAGACTCAGTTTCTTTAGGTGGCTTTCCATTCACGTGGAGAATTCCTAGACCTTAAATGCATCTTTGTTAAGACGGGTTTTTATATAGAGATATATAGGAAATTGTTAACTAAGGTAGGGTTGCTATGCCAAGAGATTGGGTAGTACGTACGTTAGTGAATTTTGCCTTGGCTAAATCCATCTAATAATCCATTAGAACCTTAATCACAATCGAAATACATAAATGGTTGAACCATGTGCCTTAATCGCTTCTCTCCATTGCTTTCTCCCTTTGTTTGGTTTGAAGTTGCCTTAGTTTATTTTCTTGTTTTGATAATTAGTTAAATCAACCTCTTATCGACCAATCTAACTTAGAAAAGAATAATACAGTAGTCTAGGTACTTAGATAGTAGTTGTCCATGTGGAGACGATAAACCCGGACTTAACGTCCACTTTATTACTACACACGACCAGTACACTTGCTGTGCATACAAGTAAGATTCTATCGTGTCACAGCTTTTTAAATCGCTCTTTCTCAACGCTGAAAGAGTCTGCCCAGAGTCTGGCTAAGTATTCTCGGGCTTCATCCTCTATCCATGAGTTAATAGTATTAGGGCGCTCAGCGACTATGGCTCCTTTTCCTTTCCACAGTTTGAGAGGTTGAGGGGACAGAGTACCCAATTTTAAGATCTTCTTCATAAGGGTTTTTTATCCAATCGCCCATGTGGGGATTTTTTATCACAATTTTATTTGGCCGAGGAGGATAGAAAGATTCGGCAGATCGTCCTGTGAAGTTGAATCGCTCACGGTCAAAATCAGTGATGTTGACCGCTGGTCGCCTAATATACTCGAGTCGAGATTGAAGACGCTCAAGCGAGTAGAGACCTAATCCAGCAAAACGCTCGAAGAAGGCAAACTTGGCTGAATGAGAGATATCAGTCCTATGGAGAGTAGTTTGAAAAATGATTTCCATATCAACGAGAGTTCTGGTGTCTCATTCTCTAGTGGCATAGTAGAACTCAACGTCTGCATTGTATTCACAAGGAAAGAAGTTGATGACACTGGGAGAGGGTCTGGTTGGAGTAGGCTGAATGGCAATCGCTTCAGTTGGAATGGCAGCGGCCACTTCGATTAATTATGTAGAGGGATCAGTCGCTTCATGGACCGGTGATATTTCAGCGTCAGGAAGGATTTGATCAACTTCTCTAGTGATTTCAACAACAGATGCCAAATCAACGTCTACTTCAATAGGGACCTCTGAGGATGGAGGTGCATCAGCATTTAGTGCTGTTTGAGCTGATACAAGCAAGCGTTTGAGAAAAAAAAAGCAAAATTTCTACGAAGTAGAAATCACAAAGAAAAGACTACAACGCTTACCCTGAGGAGGTTCATCGACTGTTTCAGTCGCTTGAACTGTTTCACCAGATAGTGTTTGATCCTCAAGCTCCTGGACTTCTTCAGGATCTAAATCCAAGAAGGAAGTAATAGGTTGAGCACAAATAGGAAGATTCAATTCTTCAAACATATTGAGAATGTTTTGCATTTTGGCAGCACTTTCGGCTGAAAGATTTATATAAGCGTTTAGAGAGATGAGCCTAAGGGGATAAGAAAATGTTGTATTTAGCTTAAGTACTTACCCCGTAAGCGATCACGTTTTTCAGAGGGAGTCTTTTGTGTAGTCGCTGGATTTGAATTAGGAATAAATTGAGAAGGAAAAGGAGGCGGAATACTCGCTGATTCCTCAAGCGCTATTTCGGCTGAAGCGTTTGTGAATCCGGTTGGAGTGGTCCACGGAGTACGCTTTCGTGCTAGCGGTACTTCGACTTCTTCATCAATATCTTCTGGCTCAGGCTCATAGATAAACGCTGGAGGAGGAGAAGGTGATTTGGGAGAAGGAGAGGAAGACTTAGGCTTCTTTTTCTTTGGCTCCGACTTCTTCTTTTGCTTCTTTTTGGGCCTTGATGGCTCAGCGACTTTCAAAGCGATTTTTCTTTTAGGTCGCTTAACCACCGGTTCTTCTTTCGAAGAGGAGGATGAAGATGAAGTCGCTTGTTCGTCATCATCGCTCCGAACAATGCCTTCCGCAAGGAGTCGTGACACGAAAAATCCTTACGTGTATTAAACAGCAAGTGGACTGGTCGTGTGTAGTAATAAAGTGGACTTTAAGTCCGAGTTATCGATCCCACAGAGACAAGATTATTTAAAGCTAGGAATTTAAAAGCAATTAAAATTGAATTAAAAGATTGTGATTAATTTACAATAAAAATGTGAAAACGAGACTTAGCAAATAGATTTAGATTCTTATGAGATAAAACAACTAAGACACATGCTTCAACCAAATTTACTTGTTAATATAAATATGAACTATTCTTCATATTATTAGACTACTACTGCTTTGGTGAAAATTCCTTAATTAATTACTACCTGATGTCTCGGCTGTAATAATCCTATGATAAATTGACAGTTCTCTAAATATGTCTATCCGAGAATTTAATCAATAATCATGCATTCAAGTTCTAGAATTTCTCCGAATAAATCCGGCTAACTGCACCCGGGAATCTCTACCTATCTCTAGGGGCAATTCCCTATTTTTTACGGATGATGTGCTGATTTCTTTGAACCCTAACTTATATTCTTTCAAACTATTAAGTTAGGCAATATGACAAACATATGGCGATCAAACATATGCAAGTAATTACGCACAAAATCAAAACACAAAGCAATTGTAGAATTAATACGAAGAATAATATCATATATATATACTCATAACTTTGGCCCTCACATGGCCCTAGTTAAGGGAAAATTAGTTCATAATTGAAATTGGGAAAACAATAAAAACATAGAATTACTCATAGATAAAGATGAATATCAAACTAAGAAACTCCCTATTTTGGATTGATGATTGATTCTTGATTGGAAGCTTGAATCCCTCCTTTTCCTCTTCTTAGCTCTTCAAGTATGATGATAGGATGACTCAAAACCAACAGAATGCTCCCCCAAACCCCTGAATTTTCGTCCTCACACTCTCAAAGGATGATTTTTTGATGTCTTCAAGTGAGCTCCCTACTCCCCTTTAAATACCCAAAAATCCACCTACCAAGAATTTGAGCTACCCTTCTCTTTCTTTCCTCCTACCAAGAATTTCCACCTACCAAGAATTTGCACCTACCATTCTCTTGTTTTCCACCTAACAAGAACATGAGCTGCCACTTTCGTATTTTCCAGCGCATGGATAGTGTTTTATTCATAAACGTCTCCCCAGATCTCCGAATTGGATAATTCAAGTTGCCATGTAACGCTAAGACATAGATCTAAAACTTTGTAGAAGAACAATTTATCCAATTCAGTCTCCAAAAATATCAAAATGGAGTTCCAATATGGAGGTTGTTTCTGATTTGGCACCCAGGTGTGAGAAAATGGTACTAAAACATGATTTTGGCTAACTCCAGCTTATTTCTTGCTTGTTGGGTTGTAGAGGTGTGAAACATCTTGGCCTAAACTTGTTTTATACATCATTTTTCCACCCTTTCTTCGATTGTATCAACTTAAGGCCTGAAATCACTTAATGTACGAATTAAACGCACAAGTGACAAAATCATTCGATAAATGAACCTAAAACATAAATGCAAAGGGGCTTAAAAACACGTAAAAATGCCTCTTATCAAGTCGCACACGCTCTTCCTCGGGAACCGCTGCTCTACCCCTACGTTTGGGTTTGAGCAACTTACTGATCATCTTCTTCCCGTAGAATTTTGTCGCTGGAACCTTCTTACCAGCGCTATTGACAAAACCGTTAGAGCGTAAAATTAGACTTAGCAAAATCCCATAAGGCTTGGGATTCACATATTTAGCCATCGCTGCTTTAAAGTGATTGAAAACGTAGAGCGACCAATTGATCTTCAATTTGGTCAAATGGCTACCATCATCTTATATTGAATATTTGTGATTTTGTCAAAGGTTCCTTTTCTGCATTCGATTATCTTTGCACATATGTCAGCCAAGATGACATATTCACCCTTGATATAGTTTTTCTGGAAGTTGGGTTCGTAGGCAGCTTCAATGTTATCTTTCTTGACTAAGGCCCAGACCTTTGTGGCGTCGCCAAGGGTGACCTCTTCAACTTCTGCACCGTCGTTTGGTAGTTGTAGCAATGATGACAAAAGTTGAGGAGTGAGAACAAAGGTCTCACAAGCAAATGGAAAGACGCAAGAAATGGATTTTCCTTCGTCGGCGATTTTGGCGTTATTGAAAAAGAAGAGACTTTCTTCCTCATGAATGCTAGAATGAAAGGTGATAATTTTGCGTAAACCCGAATCTTGAATGAGAGGAAGAACAGTCCTTAGAGGAAAGTTCTGGTTACCAAAGAGATAATCCCAATCGACAAGAAATCTGGCGTTAATCGTGACTGGTTTCTCATTTTTGGAGGATTTTCCGGTGGCAGATTTTGAAGATTTGGAAGTTTTGGGTGCCATTGATGAACGTTTGAAGCTTCTTGAGAAAGAAGAAGGGGATTCTTTTTGCCTTGAGAGAGATGTGTTTGGAGGTGAAAGAGTTTTACTGTAGAAATTGCAAAGGATTTAAATAAAAGGCAAGAATGAACTTCTCAATAGCTTAGATGATTGACACGTGTACTGGCGGTTCTTTCAAAATTGAGATTGCATTAATCTGAGACATTGACTAATGAATGCTGATGTTAAAAGGTGCGAGAAATTAGGCAACTATTAAAAATATAAATTTTTGACATCCACAGTTACTTTTCCGAAACCGTTTCAAATTTTGAAATTTTGCATCGTCACTTACACACGCCGAATAGTACATTAACACGTGTTCAGGCATGCGAAAACTCTGAAGTGCTTTGAGATTGTGGGTGTGTCAGTTTTGATGTGATGGAGACGTGTGGTCAGTTGTGCGATTTTCAAGATTTGATTTTATCCACACACTTAAAATAAAGCAAGTATTTAAGAGTAGAAGACACTTATTATTGAAGTGAATTTTGAGCACTGAGATTTTTAAATTTATGCTGAAGAAATTTGATCGCTTGATACCACTTGTTGGAAACAAAATTTGTTTTTGAGTAAGCGATCAGCATTTATATGTATTTTAAAATGTTTCTTCTTTTTCTAAATTTGAAAGTAGTTAATTCATTAAAGATAAATATAGTCAAGCAGTTTATTTTATGAATGGTAGTAACTGATCAATCGTAGTGTGGCCACGTCTGAAAATCGTGCCATGATTTAAGGAAATGTGTTATAAAAACGAAAACTTCATTTAATGAAGATAA
The DNA here is from genome assembly GCA_019426215.1 of Buddleja alternifolia. Classification (NCBI taxonomy): domain Eukaryota; kingdom Viridiplantae; phylum Streptophyta; class Magnoliopsida; order Lamiales; family Scrophulariaceae; genus Buddleja; species Buddleja alternifolia. The sequence continues at coordinate 16,544,942 of CM033407.1, read as the reverse complement.
AAGGATATAAAATTTGGTGCTTTTGTGATTGCTTTTTGAATTTTAAGTGAGCTCCCTACTCCCCTTTAAATACCCAAAAATCTACCTACCAAGAATTTGAGCTACCCTTCTCTTTCTTTCCTCCGACCAAGAAATTCCACCTACCAAGAATTTGCACCTACCATTCTCTTGTTTTCCACCTAACAAGAACATGAGCTGCCACTTTCGTGTTTTCCAGCGCAGGGATAGTGTTTTATTCATAAACGTCTACACAGATCTCCGAATTGGATGATTCAAGTTGCCATGTAACGCTAAGACATAGATCTAAAACTTTGTAGAAGAACAATTTATCCAATTCGGTCTCTAAAGATATCCAAATGGAGTTCCAACGTGGAGGTTGTTTCGGATTTGGCACCCAGGTGTGAGAAAATGGTACTAAAACATGATTTTGGCTAACTCCAGCTTATTTCTTGCTTGTTTGGTTGTAGAGGTGTGAAACATCTTGGCCTAAAATTGTTTTATACATCATTTTTCCACCCTTTCTTCGATTGTATCCACTTAAGGCCTGAAATCACTTAATGTACGAATTAAACGCACAAGTGACAAAATCAATCGATAAATGAACCTAAAACATAAATGCAAAGGGGCTTAAAAACACGTAAAAATGCCTCTTATCAACACCCCCACACTTATCAATTGCTCAACCTCGAGCAATAAAAGGTCTAGGCACGAAAAACATCATCAACCAAAAGGAGAAAACAAAAACAACAAACGAACTCACTTTCGTTGAGTAAACGATTGCACTTAGCATGTGCAACAAGCCTTTAAACCTTTGAGTTACCTCAAAGGACGAGTTATAGTCTCGTGAGGGTTTGCAGAAGATATACCCACAAAATCTAACAAACTTTCAATCCCAACCAAATGAATACATCTCAACATAATTAACAAGAATAAATGGCACAAAATCATCCTTTTATAGCTCACAAATATATATACATATCAACTACTTTTTGCTCATGTGACACCAATACTCAAAAAGACTCCATAGGGTGTAGTGAAAATAAATCTAAGGTATTATAGTCGAAAGGCATCCTTACCAAATTTTGGACATTAATCCCATATCTATCAACTTTTGATCAAACACAAAGCATAAGCATCATAGAAAATCTCATAGCCATTTAAATTTCATTATCTCAACCATTCAAACTTTCAATTCATATGAAGCTTTCCAATTAACTTCATTAAGGCTAGATCATGTGCAATGTTTTATTCCATTAGGCTTTCTATGGCACCCATGTAACAAGCTTTAGATCAATGACTCCCAAACTAGATAGTTTTGGGGCATTAAGTGTAAAGACACTCCTAAGGATTTAATCACTCGAATGTCAAAGGCCACGAAATAAAACTAGATCTTTTAAACAATTCGCTTCTTTTTGGCTCGAGCTTAGCTCAAATTAGCATAATAGTAAAGTATATAGGCATGAAACTTTTCACCTCCAGTACATATTAGCCTGACCACTTGTGGTCATACCAAACTTCAACCTTTTTAATTCATTGTTTAGCATAAAAAAATTACTACTCAACTTATAACCTTATGAAAAATCTAAGTTAATTTTTTCGGGAAAAACTCCTTAAGTGTCTCAAGATGGTTATCCTCTCAACTCCTCTACCCTCGATTTATTGTGCAATGTGAATCATCTAAGAAATCAATCCTAGTCTAGGGTCTCCATGAGCAATTTCAAAGATATATATGTTCCATTAAATTCAAAGTATTTCAAGAAATCATGCCATTTTTTTTTCAAGTTAATCAATTTTAATGCATCAATTGGAAAGATAAAAAAAACAATTTATACTTGATTTTCTCAACAAAGAAGTATTTAAACATGATATCATACAAACTTTCCCCCAAACTCAAGCTAAAAATTAGCATTACATTTTCAATGTTCAAAATAAGCACTCTTCTACCCCCAAACTCTAATCCAACATTGTCCTCAATGTTGTTACAACAAGTATACGCAACGGTAAAAGAACACTTACAACCAAGGATGTTGAAAAACATCCTTTAACTTCCAATGCATCGTTACAAAGCTTCTCCTCCTCTTGAGTAAAATAAGCATCTCTAAACATGGGGTCCAAATGTCTATCATATCTAACACTTCAACTTTTCAAACCATCAAGCATAAGAAAACATACATGCCAAAAGTGCATGTTTGAACATAAACATAAACAAACAAACTAAACAAACAAAAACAAAAGAAAAAAAAAACTTACAAACTTGGGTTGCCTCCCAAGAAGCGCTTGTTTATAGTCAATAGCTCGACTATTCAAGATCGACTTAAGTCGATGGTTCTCGGAGCTTGACAGATAATGTGTCTGCGCTACAGTCAGTGCCCGAGTAGTGTTTCAGCCTGTGTCCATTAGTTAAAAATACTTGTCCATCCTCAGTGATAAGCTCCACAGCTCCGGAAGAATACACTCGGGTGACTCGAAAGGGTCCCAACCAACGCGATTTGAGCTTGCCTGGGAAAATCTTGAGTCTAGAGTTGTACATAAGAACTTTCTCACCTTCCTCGAATTCCCGGGGTAGAATATGCTTGTCGTGCCACTTCTTGGTCCGTTCTTTGTACAGTTTTGCATTCTCGTATGCTTCATGTCTCCACTCCTCGAGCTCATTCAGTTGAAGCAACCTCTTATTACCTATAACACTTGTATCGAAATTCAGGAATTTGATAGCCCAATAAACACGATGTTCAAGTTCGACAGGTAAATGGCAAGCTTTTTCAAATACAAGACGATATGAGGACATGCCAATAGGGGTTTTAAAAGCAGTACGGTAAGCCCACAATGCATCATCTAATTTCAGAGACCAATCAGTTCGATGGCTATGTACCATTTTTTCTAAAATCCTATTTAATTTCCTATTAGACACTTCGACTTGCCCACTAGTTTGAGGGTGGTAAGGGGTCGAGATTTTATGCTTAACACCATATTTGTTCAACAAGTTTTCAAATTGCTTGTTACGAAAATGTGTGCCTCCATCACTTATAATTTCTCTTGGGGTTCCAAATCGTGCAAAAATATGTTTTCTCAGAAATCTAAGAACAACCCTAGCATCATTAGTTTGCAAAGCCTCAGCTTCGACCTATTTAGACACATAATCAACAGCGACTAGAATATACCTATTGGAACAAGAACTAGGGAAAGGTCCCATAAAATCTACACCCACACATCAAATAATTCACATTCAAGCACATTATTCATAGGCATTTCATGTCGTCTAGAGATATTACCTACTCTTTGGCATCTATCACATTTTTTAACATAAGCGTGTGCATCTTTAAATAAAGTAGGCCAGAAAAAACCTGATTGTAGAACCTTGGCAGCAGTCTTGGATGGGCCAAAGTGGCCACCTATCACCATGTCATGGCAATGAGCCAAGACGGAGGTCATTTCTTCCTCGGGTACACAACGCCTGATAATTCCCTCGACACCAATTTTAAACAAGTAGGGCTCTTCCCACAGATAGTGCCTAACATCTTTCAAAAACTTCTTTCTTTGGTGAAATGTCAAATCAGGGGGTAAAATTCCAGCAACTATATAGTTAGCATAATCAGCATACCAGGGGATTGAAATAGAAGAAAGAGTAAAAAGCTGCTCATCGGGGAATTCATCTCCTATTGGGGTCTCATCCATTTTCTTATCCACTAATTCCAGTCTAGATAGGTGATCAGCTACTACATTTTCAGATCCTTTTTTATCTTTTATTTCTAAGTCAAACTCTTGTAGTAATAAGATCCACCTGAGTAGTCTAGGTTTTGCGTCTTTTTTAGCAAGCAAGTATTTCAAGGCCGAGTGATTAGTGTATACTTTTACTTTGTTAAGCACAAGATAGGAGTGAAATTTGTCAAAAGCAAAAATGACAGCTAAAAGCTCTTTTTCAGTCGTAGCATAATTGAGTTGGGCCTCATTTAAGGTACGACTAGCATAGTAAATAGTATGAAAGATTTTACCCTTCCTTTGACCTAGTACGGCTCCAACGGCAATGTCGCTCGCATCGCACATCAACTCGAATGGTAGGCTACAATCTGGGGCGGACATCACAGGTGATGAGATTAATTTCTCCTTCAGGGTGAGGAAGGCCTGCATGCATGCATCATTAAAGTCAAACACTGCATTTTTCATGGTCAAGTTCGACAAGGGTTTAGCAATTTTAGAAAAATTTGAAATAAAACGCCTGTAAAACCCGGCATGTCCCAAAAAGCTTCTCACAGCTTTGACCGTGGTGGGTTGTGGAAGATTAGCTATCACTTCAATTTTCGCTCTATCCACCTCAATCCCCTTGTGGGAGATCTTATGACCCAGAACAATTCTTTTTGTACCATGAAATGACACTTTTCCCAATTTAAGACTAGATCAGTCTCCTCACACCTCTGCAAAACTAAGGTTAGATTGTGCAAACATCTATCATATGTAGAGCCAAAAACAGAAAAATCATCCATGAAGATTTCATGAAATTGCTCGACCATGTCATGAAATATAGCCATCATGCATCTTTGAAAAGTAGCAGGTGCATTACATAAGCCAAAAGGCATACGCCTATAAGCAAAAGTGCCGTAAGGACAAGTGAAAGTAGTTTTCTCTTGATCCTCGGGTCTAATAGCAATTTGGTTATAGCCGGAGTACCCATCCAAAAAACAGTAATATTCATGCCCGGCTAATCTTTCTAACATTTGATCGATAAAGGGGAGGGAAAAGTGGTCTTTTCGGGTATATTCATTCAATTTACGATAGTCTATGCAAACCCTAAAACCAGTGACAATTCTAGATTGAATTAACTCATTATTGTCATTACGAACTACTGTCGTACCTCCTTTCTTGGGCACTACCTGCATTGGACTTACCCATGGACTATCAGAGATAGGGAAGATAATGCCGGCATCGAGTAACTTGATTACCTCTTTCTTCACCACTTCTTGAATTTGAGGATTAGACCTCCTTTGTGGTTGTATAGTGGGCCTTGAGGTTTTTCCATTAAAATCTTATGCATGCAGATGGCTGGGCTGATCCCCTTGATATCATCAATCTTCCATCCAAAGGCTTTTTTGTGATCTCTCAACACCTCCAGTAACCTTGCTTCTTGTTGATCTGTAAGAGAAGAAGAAATGATGAGTGACAAGGTTTCATCGTCATTTAAATAAACATATTTAAGATGAGAGGGTAGAGTTTTTAGGTCAAGAGTTGGTGGCTCTTCAATAGATGGTTTGGAGTGGCTAGACAGTGGCCTATCCAACTTCTCAAATTTCTTCGTGGGGTATTGTGCACGCCTCTCTAAGCTATGAACAACTTCCAGTTGTTTATCACTGGCCGACTCAACATCCGTTGAGTTCATTATGCATACCTCAAGTGGATCATCACAGATGTTTTCCTGAAAGTGCTCAATAATCAAAGGGTCAAAAGTATCTATTCTTAAACATGACGCATCATCACCAACATGCTTCATAACCTTGTATACGTCAAAAGTAACTCTCTCCTCACCCACATTCAAAGTCAACTTACCATTGGCTATGTCAATCATAGCTTTACCTGTGGCTAGGAAGGGTCTTCCTAGGATGAGAGGAACTTCAACATCTTCTTCCATCTCCAGAACCACGAAGTCCACCGGGAAGTAAAACTTGTCAACTTGCACGATGTCATCCTCTATGATTCCCTTCGGGTGTTTGATTGATCGATCTGCAAGTTGGAGGTTCATCGAGGTTGGCTTTGGATTCCCCAAACCCAATTTTCGGAACAACGAGTAAGGAAGAAGATTTATGCTGGCGCCCGAATCACATAGCACTCGGTCGAATTTGAGTTGCCCAATAGTGCAAGGAATTGTCAGGCTCCCCGGATCCTTGAGTTTCTGTGGCAACTTGTTCAACACCACTGCTGAGCATGCTTCAGTCAAGCACACCGTTCCATTGCCTTCCCACTTCTGCTTATTGGAGAGAATATCCTTGAAGAACTTGATATAATTGGGCATCAGCAAAATCGCATCAATAAAAGGAATATTAATTCGAACTTCTCAAAGAATTTCTAAAATCCTAAGAAAACTCTTATCCATATCTTTCTTATTCTTTTTATGTGCTAGGGGAAAGAAAAGACGTATTTCAATAGGATTAGACAAAGAAGGAGTCAAAGTTTCAGAAGACGCCCTGTCTGCCTGTGAAGTACGGACTTGATCCTGCCCCAAGTACGTACTTAAGCTGTGTGAAGTACTTACTTGGTTCTGGTCAAGTACGTACTTGGGAGGCAGATTCGAATTTTCAAGTTTTTCAAAAGCTTGAACATTGTCCTCTTCAAGTGCGGACTTGGACTGCTTGGGAGATGCACTTTTCAATTCTTTCCCACTTCTCAGAGCGATGGCATGGCATTGCTCTTTTGGGTTTTTCTCTGTATCACTCGGCAGTGCACCGGGAGCTCTTCCACCCGCATTCATTGATAATTGCCCAATTTGACGCTGCATTTCTTTCATTCCCGTGTAAACATCCTTCAGCATTAATCTAATCTCGGCGAATGATTCGTCCGATTTAAGCATGTGAGTATCCAATCTTTCTTCTACTGTAGGAGGTCTCTGAACTTGACCTTGTGGTTTAAAATTTCCAGGCCTTTGAGCTTGAGTATTGTTAAATGGAGGCCTTGGTGCTTGGTAGATGCCCTGTTGTGTATTCTGTGTGGGATTTGGCCTTCTCGGAAAGTTCTCGGGTATGTGGAAGTTTAGTCGAGGTCTATTTAAATTTCCAACATAATTCACATCGCCAACTACGAGCTCTTCCTCAACCTCTTTTTCTACCTTTTGAACATTGGCAACCAGTCGGGTTTGGGGAAGGATCTCATCATCATCTTTAGGGTAAAGTTCATCCTCTCGTTCCATTTGCTCGAGCTTTGCCCACACTGTTCTGCTATCAAGGCCTAACAGATCACCACCAGCTCCGGCATTGAGTCGGTGTCGAATCTGAGATCGGACTCCATTGTAGAAGTGTTGAACTCGCTCATCCCGTGTGTAGTTGTGATCAGGGCACTTCCGAAGTAGACCTTTGTATCTTGCCCATGCTGAAGCCAATGACTCATCCCATTTCTGCTTGAATCCCTTAATTTCACTTCTGAGCTCATTAATCCTTGATGGAGGAAAGAACTTGTTGAGAAACTCCTCGACTAGATCGCCCCACGTTTCAATTGATTGTGGGGGTAATGACTTATACCAGAGGGTCCCCTTATCCTTCAGAGAGAAATGGAATAATCTGAGGCGGATTGCATCCAAATCTCGTGGGTGGAATTGCATTGTAAGTAGCACATTCTCGAAGTGCTCCAAATGGTCATGAGGTGAGTCACTCGGGTCACCATAAAATGGTTCAGCCTGAACCATGCTGAACATGTGAGAAGGAATGTGGAAGTTCGGCGTAGCAAAATTTGGGAGAATTACTGGTCCTGGTGTAGTATGCACACGGGCTGGCTGATTACCACGAACAGATGGAGGTGGTGCTGGTGGTGCCGGTTGCATAGCTTGGAAAAGATTTTGCAACCATTCCCTATTCTCGGGCAGATTCATATCAGGGAAGTTGCCAGCCATAGCTCGATTTCTCTGGTTTGCACGAAGCTTACGCTCGATCTCAGGGTCAAATTCCTCTAAAGCCTCGCCTGAGGCTCGAGTCATTCACCAAAAGATCAACCTGTTTGAAACAAAGCAGCAAACCAACAGAAATTTAAAGATAGAAAATAACACTAAGAATAAAAGCAAATAATAAAACGACAAAAGAAATTAAAGCTAAAAATTGCAATAAAATCTGAAATTAAAATAAATCAAGTCCCCGGCAACGGCGCCAAAAATCCTAACGTGTATTAAACAGCAAGTGGACTGATCGTGTGTAGTAATAAAGTGGTCTTTAAGTCCGAATTATCGATCCCACAGAGACAAGATTATTTAAAGCTAGGAATTTAAAAGCAATTAAAATTGAATTAAAAGATTGTGATTAATTTACAATAAAAATGTGAAAACGAGACTTAGCAAATAGATTTAGATTCTTATGAGATAAAACAACTAAGACACATGCTTCAACCAAATTTAATTTTTAATATAAATATGAACTATTCTTCGTATTATTAGACTACTACTGCTTTGGTGAAAATTCCTTAATTAATTACTACCTGATGTCTCGGCTGTAATAATCCTATGATAAATTGACAGTTCTCTAAATATGTCTATCCGAGAATTTAATCAATAATCATGCATTCAAGTTCTAGAATTTCCCCGAATAAATCCGGCTAACTGCACCCGGGAATCTCTACCTATCTCTAGGGGCAATTCCCTATTTTTTACGGATGATGTGCTGATTTCTTTGAACCCTAACTTATATTCTTTCAAACTATTAAGTTAGGCAATATGACAAACATATGGCGATCAAACATATGCAAGTAATTACGCACAAAATCAAAACACAAAGCAATTGTAGAATTAATACGAAGAATAATATCATATATATATACTCATAACTTTGGCCTTCACATGGCCCTGGTTAAGGGAAAATTAGTTCATAATTGAAATTGGGAAAACAATAAAAACATAGAATTACTCATAGATAAAGATGAATATCAAACTAAGAAACTCTCTATTTTGGATTGATGATCGATTCTTGATTGAAAGCTTGAATCCCTCCTTTTCCTCTTCTTAGCTCTTCAAGTATGATGATAGGATGACTCAAAACCAAGAGAATGCTCCCCCAAACCCCTGAATTTTTGTCCTCACACTCTCAAAGGATGATTTTTTGATGTCTTCAAGTAAGCTCCCTACTCCCCTTTAAATACCCAAAAATCCACCTACCAAGAATTTGAGCTACCCTTCTCTTTCTTTCCTCCTACCAAGAATTTGCACCTACCATTCTCTTGTTTTCCTCCTACCAAGAATTTGCACCTACCATTCTCTTGTTTTCCACTTAACAAGAACATGAGCTGCCACTTTCGTGTTTTCCAGCGCAGGGATAGTGTTTTATTCATAAACGTCTCCACAGATCTCCGAATTAGATGATTCAAGTTGCCATGCAACGCTACGACATAGATCTAAAACTTTGTAGAAGAACAATATATCCAATTCTGTCTCTAAAAATATCAAAATGGAGTTCCAACGTGGAGGTTGTTTCTGATTTGGCACGCAGGTGTGAGAAAATGGTACTAAAACATGATTTTGGCTAACTCCAGCTTATTTCTTGCTTGTTTGGTTGTAGAGGTGTGAAACATCTTGGCCTAAACTTGTTTTATACATCATTTTTCCACCCTTTTTTCGATTGTATCCACTTAAGGCCTGAAATCACTTAATGCACGAATTAAACGCACAAGTGACAAAATCATTCGATAAATGAACCTAAAACATAAATGCAAAGGGGCTTAAAAACACGTAAAAATGCCTCTTATCAAGTCGCTCACGCTATTCCTCGGGAACCGCTGCTCCACCCCTACGTCTGGGTTTGAGCAACTCGCAGATTATCTTCTTCCCGTAGAATTTTGTCGCTGGAACCTTCTTACCAGCGCTATTGACAAAACTGTTAGAGCGTAAAATTAGACTTAGCAAAATCCCATAAGGCTTGGGATTCACAGATTTAGCCATCGCTGCTTTAAAGTGATTGAAAACGTAGAGCGACCAATTGATCTTCAATTTGGTCAGAATGGCTACCATCAGCTTATATTGAATATTTGTGATTTTGTCAAAGGTTCCTTTTCTGCATTCGATTATCTTTGCACATATGTCAGCCAAGATGACATATTCACCCTTCATATAGTTTTTCTAGAAGTTGGGTTCGTAGGCAGCTTCAATGTTATCTTTCTTGACTAAGGCCCAGACCTTTGTGGCGTCGCCAAGGGTGACCTCTTCAACTTTTGCACCGTCGTTTGGCAGTTGTAGCAATGATGACAAAAGTTGAGGAGTCAGAACAAAGGTCTCACAAGCAAATGGAATGACGCAAGAAATGAATTTTCCTTCGTCGGCGATTTTGGCGTTATTGAAAAAGAAGAGACTTTCTTACTCATGAATGCTAGAATGAGAGGTGATAATTTTGCGTAAACCCGAATCTTGAATGAGAGGAAGAACAGTCCTTAGAGGAAAGTTCTGGTTACCAAAGAGATAATCCCAATCGACAAGAAATCCGGCGTTAATCGTGATTGGTTTCTCATTTTTGGAGGATTTTCCGGTGGCAGATTTTGAAGATTTGGAAGTTTTGGGTGCCATTGATGAACGTTTGAAGCTTCTTGAGAAAGAAGAAGGGGATTCTTTTTGCCTTGAGAGAGATGTGTTTGGAGGTGAAAAAGTTTTACTGTAGAAATTGCAAAGGATTTAAATAAAAGGCAAGAATTAACTTCTCAATAGCTTAGATGATTGACACATGTACTGGCGGTTCTTTCAAAATTGAGATTGCATTAATCTGAGACATTGACTAATGAATGCGGATGTTAAAAGGTGCGAGAAATTAGGCGACTATTAAAAATATAAATTTTTGACATCCACAGTTACTTTTCAGAAACCGTTTCAAATTTTGAAATTTTGCATCGTGACTTACACACGCCGAATAGTACATTAACACGTGTTCAGGCATGCGAAAACTCTGAAGTGCTTTGAGATCGTGGGTGTGTCAGTTTTGATGTGATGGAGACGTGTGGTCAGTTGTGGGATTTTCAAGATTTGATTTTATCCACACACTTAAAATAAAGCAAGTATTTAAGAGTAGAAGACGCTTATTATTGAAGTGAATTTTGCGCGCTGAGATTTTTAAATTTATGCTGAAGAAATTTGATCGCTTGATACCACTTGTTGGAAACAAAATTTGTTTTTGAGTAAGCGATCAGCATTTATATGTATTTTAAAATGTTTCTTCTTTTTCTAAATTTGAAAGTAGTTAATTCATTAAAGATAAATATAGTCAAGCAGTTTATTTTATGAATGGTAGTAACTGATCAATCGTAGCGTGGCCACGTCTGAAAATCGTGCCATGATTTAAGGAAATGTGTTATAAAAACGAAAACTTCATTTAATGAAGATGAAAGGATATAAAATTTGGTGCTTTTGTGATTGCTTTTTGAATTTTACAGTTTGTTTTAAATATTCAACGAGAATTGCACGCGCCCGAAATACAAGGAACGTGTATTCACGCGAGTGACTTTGGTTGAACCGTCGTTTTGAAAAGCAATGATTACCTTTGGTTTTATTGAACAGAGATAATGGACATCAAGTCAGCATTAATTGCTTTGATTGATTGATTCATTGTCTTTCTGTCTAGCGTTAGGTAACAAACGCTATCTTTGAAATTCGTTTTTTCTAAGCGCTAAAATGGGAATGAGTTCAAGCGTTTAGTTTCTTTTAAAAGAGAGTTCAGACGCTAAGGAGATTTGAATTTGAATTTAAAGAGCGTCTAACTGAGTTTGAAAGCATAGTGTTAAGCGCTGTATGACCAATACAACGAAAAACATTTTCTGGTCATCTTCACTTAAGTAAATTTTATTTTATTTTTTTATAATTCCCCCTATGTGGGCTCCCTTAGACATAAAGATTTGAAGAATAAAGTAAATTCCCCCTAAATGTTATGCCTACAAAGAAAACATGATGTTTCGAATGATTAAGCATTTAAATCAATCATACCTAGTTCACTTCTTAAAGTGAGAAATCCTTGTTTGTTGAGCGCTTTGGTGAAGATATTTGCCAATTGTTTTTCTGTACCAATAAAGTGCATGGAGATATCTTTCTTTTGAACATGATCACATTAGAAACGATAGCGGATGTCAATGTGTTTGGTTCTAGAATGAAGAACAGGGTTTTGAGTCATGGCTAAAGTGCTTTGGTTATCACAATAGATTGGGGTTGGACCAAGGATTATGGCATAATCTCTAAGTTGTTGCCTCATCCAAAGGATTTGGGCACAACAGCTTCAGCGGTAAAGGTCGCGATGGATTGTTGTTTCTTATTGTGCCATGAGATTAGTCTATCTCCTATAAATTGACATGTACCACTAGTCAGCTTGAGGATCTTCTTAGCAGCAATTAAGTGTGATTCACTAGGATCAGCTTGAAATCGTGCACACATGCATACCGAGAACATAATATCAGGTCTACTAGATGTAAGATAAAGAAGTGATCCAATGATTCCTCTATAATTAGTAATATCAATTTTCTTCCCACTTTCATCTTTATCTAACTTAAGCGTTTGGCTCATTCGAATTTTTTAAGGATGATGCATTTTCCATACCAAATTTCTTAATCATATCTCTAGTATATTTAGTTTGGTTTATAAATATGCCATTAAGGAGTTGTTTAACTTGTAATCCTAAGAAAAAAGTTAATTCACCCATCATGCTCATTTCAAATTGATCTTGCATCATTTTCGAAAACTTCTCACACAGACGCTTATTAGTAGATCCAAATATAATATCATCAACATAGATTTGGACAAAGAGAATATCTTCATTATGGGTAATTTTAAATAACGTTGTATCAACGCTGCCTTTTGAAAAACCTTTACCTATAAGGAAGATAGAGAGAGTGTCATACCATGCTCTTGGTGCTTGTTTAAGGCCATAGAGTGCCTTATCCAATTTGTAGACCATACTTTTGTCATGGTTGTTGATGAATCCTTGTGGTTGGTCCACATATACTTCTTCTTGGAGTTTACCATTCAGAAATGCACTCTTCACATCCATTTGATACACTGTGAATTTGTTGAATGCGGCAAATGCTAGGAACATTCGAATTGCTTCAAGATGAGCTATTGGAGCGTATGTCTCATCAAAGTCGATACCTTCCTCTTGGCAATAACCTTGAGCGACTAGTCTGGCTTTGTTTCTTACAACAATACCATCTCCGTCCATCTTGTTCCTGAAAACCCATCTAGTTCCAATGACTCCTTGGTGAGTTGGTCTTGGTACTAGCGTCCAAACGTTACTACGTTCAAATTGGTTAAGCTCTTCTTGCATTGCTTCTACCTAACTTAAGTCATTTAGCGCTTCATCCACTTTCTTTGGTTCCATTTGAGATAGGAAGCTTGCAAGCATGGCCTCATTTATTGTAGCGGCTCTTGTCTTTACAGGTGCTCCAATATCTCCAAATACTAGTTCCGGTGGATGGTCTCTAAGCCATTTTCTGTCTGGTTGAAAGGGGGTAAGAGATTGATCAGGCACTTGGTTTATTTCTCGGGTAAGCACTTGACTATTATCTCGCATAGACGCTTCAATATTCACATTCCTAGTTTGCTCTTGATGAATATTCTCTTCACAATCATCAGCGTTTCTTGCAATGTCATCATTGTTAACCTCACGAGTAATCTTAGGATTTGACACAGTGGTCTCATTGTCTTCGTCAATATCACTATCATCACACAGATTGATTTGTGACGCTTGTTGAGAGATATCTTCAATTCCTACATCAATAGCATAGACCTTACTCGGTTCTTGGTTGGCATCATCAAACACAACATGGATGGATTCTTCAACCTTCAATTTAATCTTATTTAAGATGCGAAAACTCTTTCCATTTTTAGCATAGTCTAGAAAGATTCCTTCATCTGCTTTAGGATCAAATGTCTTTAGATTTTGGGATCCATTGTTATGAATGAAACATTTTGAACCAAATACATGATAATATGAAACATTTGGCTTACGTCCCTTCCATAACTCATATGGAGTCTTTTCATGTTACTTGTTGATCATACACCGGTTTTGAGTGTAGCAAGCGGTATTGATAGCTTCGGCCCAAAACCTTTGAGGCAGCTTAGACTCGGCTAACATAGTCCTAGCGGCTTCTTTAATCGTTCTGTTCCGTCGCTCGGAAACTCCATTTTGTTGAGGTGTTCTAGGCGCTGAATACTCATGAAGTATTCCAAAATCTTTAAAAAACTTTTCAACAATATGGTTAGTAAATTCAGTTCCTCTATCGCTTCTAATTCTTGTCACCTTTAGATCTTTTGAATTTTGTAATTGATGAATTAGAGATGTGAGCTTGACACTGGTTTCATCTTTAGATGCTAGAAATTTTACACATGTATAGCGTGAGAAATCATCAACTATTACTAGTGAATACTTTTTACCACTAATGCTCATGATTTGAATAGGACCAAACAAGTCTAAACGCAATAGTTCAAGTATTCAAGATGTAGATAGATGTGGTTTCTTCTTGAAAGATGATTTGACTTGTTTACCCATTTTACATGCATCACATAAGCGATCTTTGTTAAAGGAACCTTTAGGTAATCCCTTTACTAGATTTAGCGATTTTAATTGAGAGATTGCCTTAAAGTTGAGGTGATTCATTTTTTTATGCCATAACCAACCCAATTCATTTTGATTTTTTGCTACAAAACATGTAGGGTTGTTATCTAATGTTGAACCCCAATTTACTAAATATACATTGTTTGTTCTTTTTCCTTTCAATTTAGTAGATCCAGTCTTAGCGTCATTAATATAGCAATAGTCAGATGAGAATTTTACTTCAACACCTTTATCACAAAATTGACTTATGCTTAAAAGATTATGCTTAAGACCCTCAACGTAATATACATCACTAATCATGATGTTCCCCCTATGCATGATACCTATACCTTTAGTTTTACCTTTTGAATTATCACCGAATATAACTTGAGGACCATTGGTTGCATGATAGTTGATCAGCAGATCCCTTAACTTAGTCATGTGTCTCGACGATCCACTATCTATGTACCAAATTGAAGTATCGGTGTTGGCTCTAGATACCTACATTCAAAGGGCAATTCTAATTCTTCCTAGGTACCCAATTTGTTTTGGGTCCTTCCTTGTTAGTAACATTGGTTTGAATTAGAATTTTCGGAACCCATATTTGCCTTGTCTTCATTACGGGAATATTAGCCTTCTTGGGTTTCGGTTTATGTTGTGTGTGCTTTTTAGGTATATAGCAATATCCTTGATTGTAGTAATAATCATAGTCACAATCATAGTTATCATAGTATTGATAATATGATCTAGAGCTTTGTGGATATTGACGTTGGTATTTTCTTAGTGCTGGCTTAGGATGCACTTTTGGTGCGGGACGCTTAGCGTTTGACTTACTTGTAGAAGGTTACTCCTTAGCCTTTTGAGCGTTTGGATAGACTTTCTTTTGTGAATCATTTACTTTGGTCTTTCCTTTGCCTGAGTCAATATTGGCTTTCTCATTTGTCCTCGTACCAATATTTTTAGGTTCATTCAGCGTTTGACTATTTGAACTCTTCTCAACAAAGGCTACACCTTTTCCTTTGTTGGTTGCCATAACCTCAGACACTTTGGTTTTATGACCAAATTTATTACAACCTAAATCGGTCTTTTCACCAAATAGTCTGGTTACTTCAGTCACATTATCTAGCGTTCTTGATGCTTTTGATAATGATGAGATAAGCTGCTCTGATTTGGCAAGTTTAGCGATCACTTCAGCTTCTCTCCTGACTATTATATCAACATCACTTTTTAATTGAGTAATTTCACTTTCAAGTGATTGATTCTTCTCAATACATTGTTGCTGAATTTGCAACTCTGCCTTGAGCGTTACGTTATCGCTTTTGAGCGCTGAAATAATATTAAAGTGATTTTGAAATAATTTGGCGGCATCTTGACAATCTTTATAATATTCTTTTACTTTATCAAGTACTTCATCATAAGAAAGTGGATGATATACTTCAGATAGCAAATCGTCAGATGCTTCATCATCTCTTGCTGTGAGACAAATGAATGCTGAGTCGCTTGATGGCTCATCATCACTGCTTTCATCTAATGATTCAAGACCTCTTCAGGTGTGTAGAGTGGTTCTGATTCCGCTAGCAAGCCTTGTTGCCTAAGATTGTTCCTGGATTGGTTTCTATCAGCTTGGTCTTGCTTTGTGGGCTTAGACAGATTTGGATAGGGGCAATTAACTTGGAAATGCCCTAGTTTCCTGCAATTATAACAAAGATTAGTTTTCATCTTTTGTTCATTTGTTAATCTTGCAAATCGTGGTTTTGAGACTATCGGCGCTGAGAGATCTTGCTGAGAAGACGCTTGATACTGAATTGGTTCTGGAGATGAAGGTGCAGGATAGTGAGGCACTTGACACTGTTGTTGAATGGGAGAATGCGCTTGATATGAGCTTTGTCCTTGATGCTTAGGACTACTTCCTTTTTTCTCATATCTTAGGAACTTTCTAAATCTATTTAGAAGTGTTAGTTCCTCTTCCTCACTCATATCTGAAACCTTTCCCTTGTTACTGGATTTTCCTTTGATTGATGCCATCAGCGCTCCAGACTCAATCACTGGACTTCTTACAACTTCGCTAGCTGAATTCAACTCAAACTCAAACGCTTTGAGTTCTGAAAAAGCATCTTATGGAGTTAGACTATCCAGATTGTTTGATTATCTCATTGCAGTTGTCTTCATAAGGAATTTATTTGGGAGACTTCTGAAAATCTTGACAACCATTTCCTGATTTTGTAATTCCATACCCAAAGATGTTAATTCTGTGACAAGAGTTGTAAATCTCATGTCTAGTTGCTCTAGCGTCTCATTGGGTAACATCTTAAAACTGTTGAACTTTTCTTTGGCAATTGATAATTTGTTTTCCTTGATTTGTGCTGAGCCACCACAAATAGTAGCTAACTTATCCCAAATCTCTTTAGTTGTATTGCATGATTTAATTTTGTTGAATAAGTTATCATTATCACCAATGGCTTTGTATAAAGCATTACGACCAACATTATCTAGATTTGCTCGTCGATGCTCATCGGTTGACCATTCTTGCTTAGGCTTTTCCACATAGCCATCAGGTGTTTCTTCTGTGGCCCCGGGCGCTCTGGTAATAATCTTGTATATTTTGATTGACCCATCTGAAATGATATCACACATTTAATCATCACATGAACACAAATAAGTAAAATCTTTGACCTTCCATGAGTCATAGTCTGACTCGGTCAACTTAGGAACTTTAGAAAATGCCAAGAAAAATTTAAATAAATTTTAAAAGCAACTAAGTTTAGAAAAATGGATCTAAACAAGCAGTTACACTCGGAAACACTTAGGTTTCAACTTCAACCACTCTGATACCACTTGTTGGTCTCAAGTGACATACGAAAGGGTCTAGAAGGGGGGGGGGGTTGAATAGACCCTTAAGTCTTTTTCGACTTCTGAAAATTGTATCACTTTCGAAGTATTTGAATGCTTGGAAAGCTTAAGCGCTAAGTTGGGCGCTTGAGAAGAGATAACTTAGACTTAGTGATTTTAACGCTTGCCGAAGTAGGGCAATGTTTAGCACAGCGGAAATATTTTTATGGCTTAGCGTTCTCTTTCAGTCAAAGTAGTCGCTTAACTATTTTAAAAACCTTTTTCAAGATGTATGCAATATGAATAATAAAGCAATAAAACAGTAAATGACACAGGATATTTGTAAGGTTCACTGGGTGATGTAATCCCAGCTACGTCCTTCTTTTCCGTTTATCAGGGAGGATATCCATTATGAAGAATATCGAAGAGTCACACAGAGACTTCTACAAAATAGAGGTAATGCGAATGTTGATGACTTGAGCTCCTTGGTCACACAGATTTCTGCTACAGGTCACTGCTATCCTCTTGCTTCTTTCACCCAGAAATAATGCAAGTAACAACTGATCTTGGAACTCCTTGGTCACACAGATTTCAGTTCCAATAAAGATCTTCTACCGCAAGCTTCTTTTACACAAAAATACTGCTTGTAAGTCAACACACTTTCTCACTCAGATGAAATATGTTGAGAGTTTTTGTTCACTAGTTTGTTTGTTTTTCGAAAGTTCAAACAACTTGGGATACCTCAATAATAGTGTAGGGTTCTTCTAGAAAGAGGTTTGAGATATTTATGACTGTCTTTGGAATGGTTGTGAAAAGCTAGAAGGAATTTTGGCTATGGAGTTTTTAAGCTTTTCTTTTTACAAAGTTCGTACCCTTTTTTGTATATTTTTCTATATACAACAGTGAGTAATTTTTGTGTGTTTTTCAATATCTTGTCATCACTCTTGTATGTAGGGTTTTGGCTGAGGAGACTATTTATAGGTACTTTGGATTTTATCCGTTGGACGCATTGAGATGTACGTCTCCCAAAACATTCCTTGTCTGACATTCCTGAATTTTGGCTATATTCAATTGGTCAGACATGGTCTTGATTTTTGGAATCCGACAATCTTGGTCAAAGAGTGGCTTGCCCATAAGTTATAGTGCGTATATTTTAATGGCACTTATCTGAATTTTAATGCATCTTGCTTTTATTTCCGTTGGAAATAAATATCCATTTGTTATTTTGCATTAGGTCTTTTATAACTAGGGTTTTAAATAATTGAGTAATGTCTGAATGTTGGTCGCTTGATTTTGGAAGTTCTTGAGATAAGCTTTAAGCTCTTGACAGACGCTTAAGGCAGTTCTTCAATCTTCACTTGACTTCAGACGCTGATCTTCAACATTATTCTTGATAGACTCACTCAGAATTCCATCAATGACCTAGTGTCAAAGATTTAGTCTAAAATTCATTTAGTTCTTGAGCACTTGATTCAAACTACCTGAAATAGTTCTTTAGCGTTTGACCGACGCTAAGAATTCAATCTTCATCTTCATTATGACTTTGGACGCTTGATCTTCAACTTTGTCTTCAGTAGACTCACTCAAACCTCTACTAGCGACTTAGTCTAAAAAAAACCTTAGTCTAAAATCTATAAAGATAAAAATTACGAGCCAAAAGGAATAAGTAAACTTTCAAACGCTTAAACAATATTTTCTATGAAAGCATAAACTTACATTTTTGGGGTCTAACATAAAATCCTATCTTGTCATCATCAAAACATCTAACATGAAATTTCCTAACACTTCATTTTATGTAAAAATCAACGAAAGCAAATAATTGATCTTGGTTTGGGAATCCAGATATGTTTTTATTTTCCGTTGCGCATGATATCAGGATTCCCAATAATTGATATTTTCAGTTTGCTGAAAACTTTGCCTCTAAAATGTTTGACTGCTAGAAGACTTGGCTTTTACCTTTGTAAGGTTCTGATTTATTGATTATATAAGCGTTTGGTAAGAGTGTAAATCAATTACTGCTGATTTGAGTTGGATACAGAAATATTACTTATTAGCTATTTTACAAAAATTCAGTAATATTAATATAGCTACATTTTTTAATGTGTATGTCAACTGATAACTTGTATACAATGAATATAATTTCTTTTTCGTTTTTCTCTCAAATAACTGCATTCAATTTTCTATATGTGCGTCTTAGGTTTGGTGTTTGTTGCATTTTTTCCATTAAAAGGAAGAAGGAATTGGTTGTCAAAGGCATTCGTTTTTCATTCCACCAGTTGATGAAAAAGATAACTACATTCATGATTTTAAAGTTTACTGTTTCAATTTTTATCCTTCTTGAAATGGGAAAATTGCATTGACCTCCCTTAAACTATGGGTATTTGGCATCTTCACCCCCTCAGGTTTGGTATATTGGCAAAGACTTCGCCTCCTTCAACTTCGTTGGTCCAAAGTGGCATACAAAAAGGGTCTAGAAAGGGGAGGGGGTTGAATAGACCCTAGTCTTTTCCGACTTCAGAAATTTGTACTTAAAATAAATTGGACACTTGAAAATGTAGGCGCTTGGCTGAACGTCTACTTGAAGACTGTTTTGATAAAGTTAATTTAGACTCAAGATTTGAATACTATACTCAGATAGGTTTAAGCGTTCAGTTCTTTAATCAAGGTTAGCACAACGGATTGATTTTAAGTCGTCCTTTTAAAAGATTTTAGCGTCACAAAGGTTTTCCTTAGTTGTTTTTAGCTTTTAACCAATTTTATCAAAGTGTTAACTTAATCGATTATGTAATAATATGACAATAATAAAGATGACGGTAACGTAAAGAACACAAGATTTGAAAGGTTCATTGGGTGGTGTAATGCCAACTACATCCTTTTTCTCCATGAACACTTGGAGGCAATCCACTAAAATGATTCTCGAAAAATCACACAGAAGCTTCTACAAAATAGGGAGAGAGGGATATTGATGACTTGAGCTCCTTGGTCACACAGATTTCTACTACAAGACACTTCTATCCTCTTGCTTCTTTCACCCAGAAATAATGCAAGTATCCAATTTTGACTTCACACAGATTGCGAGGCTTGGACAGGGTTTTGTCTAATGGTTTGTTTCATTTTTGGAAAGTTCAAACAACTTGGAATATCTCAATAGTAGTGTAGGTGCCTTCTCAAAAAGATGTTTGAGATATTGTTGACTGTCTCAGGGATTGAAGAAAAGCAAAGAGAATGTTTGCTTGGAATATTTGAGCTTTTCTTAACAGTTTAAGGATGTGAGACTTCAATGCAATAGAGTTTTTGGCTTGTAAGCTTGTGGTTGTGTTTTCCCGTGTTTTTGGCTTGTTGCTGAAGTTCTATTTATAGACATTCTTGGAAAAAGTGTCTGTTTGACACATGTTCAGGCGCGTGTCTTTCACTTTCGCGAGTGAACAACTTTCATCCTTTTTCCCTGAATTTCTGCTGGTTCCAATTGGACAGGAACAGCTTTTTAAACTCTGATTTCTGACAGTTTAGTCAAAAGGTGGCTTGTCCACAAGTCACAATAACATATCACATTTAAGGCACTTATCAAGCATTTAATGCGTTTTGAATTTATTTCTCGTTGGAAATTAATGTCTGTTGATGATTGCATTTAAGTCCTCCATGACTTGAGAATTTATTTCAGGTGAATCTCTTGATTGCTTGAGAACTTGGGCGCTTGATTCATAAGTCCTGAAACAGTTTTTTAGCGTTTGACAGACGCAAAGAACAAATTTCCATCTTTACTTGATTTCAGACGCTGATCTTCAACTTCATCTTTGATAAACTCACCTAGAATTCTATCATAGACTTGGTATCTAATACTTAGTCTAAAAATCTACAAAGATAAAAATTACAAGCCTAACAAAATTACATCTTTCAAACGCTTATACAAACTTCTATGAAAGCATAAACTTACATTTTATTTGGGGTCTAACATAAAATCTTAATTGTCATCATCAAAATATCTAACATGAAATTCTTCTCAGAAGAGGACCAAACTCTTGATCAACATCAGAAGGAACCGCTTGAGAAATCGGTTGCTTGAACTTGGATGTGAACTTTAATGACTCAAGAGATGGTTGATGTGTTGGATCAAGTGATGTGCCTTGCGCTTCGATCGAAAGATCAGCAACATCAGGAACATAAGCGTTAGGAATAACCTTTGGTACAAACGCTTGAACTGGTTCCTCTACACGCTCAGAAGTACTTTCCGCTTGAGGTGCATGCTCAGATTCAGACTCTTCAATAAGCTTCATAGGTACTTCCTCAGGCGCTGACAGCTCTTGACGAAAGTCAGTAAACTGGAAGTTTCAACTGGCAAAAGGCATACTTGCATAGAAATCTAATGTATTAGCAAGAAGTTCAGTCACTCTGCGAAGTGGAAGGCACGCCCTTTGAACAAGTGTGCGAAGTGGACTATCCATGGCCCTGACCCACATAGGACCCATGATATCCAACACATGATTCGGAAAAATCCTTGACTGCGCTTTAGGAATCTGAAATAGCATATCCGGGCAGTAATGCAAGGAAAAAGCAATAATTCGATCAGTTGGAAGATGAAGAAAGCGAGCAGACTCAAGAACATAAGTGCGGTAGTATTCTTCCAAATATGATAGCACATATGAATAGTGTTTTCGGATAGATGGGAGCAATGGATATCCCTAAAAAGATCGAATTGTTAAGCCATTTGGTTTGAGCAGGTTGGCAGTGAAGATCTTGTCAAAATATGGAATGGGAGATATGATCTTGATCATCTACCTTAGGTTGTCATCACAGTGGCTGGGGGAGTGAGTTAAGTCAGATACTGGTTTACTGCCACTGGTGGACGCTTTGCTACAGAAGTGAAGAAGAGTTTCTATAAGTCTACGTAACGCTTCATGTAGAAATCTCTCAACTCGTTGGCAAACACTTGGCAACTGGTCAATTGGTCCCACCCGTTGTTGACGCTTGTCCAGGAAATACTTGGCAAACTAACGCTTGCCTATGCCTAATAGATGAGGGGCTGTAACCAATTCTTGAAATGTAAATTTGTTACCCACATACGCTTCACACCAGTTTACTTCATTCATGCAAAAATCTGCTCCAGCATTGCAGATAGCTCTTATGCCTTCGTGGTGAATGTCTCTTATCGCTTCAAAAAGATGCTTGTCTATTCGATAGCTAGCATTCCATACAGAATTGAAGTAATCATCAGCTTCTTCTTGTATCAAAGCAGAGAGAGACGCTGGATGGTCAACAACATGAGGACTCTTATTTTTCCATAAGCAGAGTGGATTAGCTTAACTTAGATTTGCATCACTGTGCACCACTGGAGGAAAATTAGTATATCCTTCTCTGTTCAACAATTCTTCAGAAGGATTGAGAAATTCCACGGGTAGACGCTCGTAGACTCGGATCTTGTAGTTTCTTGGAGCAAAGCCAAATGGTTTGCTATGCCCCATGTCCATTAAGTACACTAGGTATACATCAGCGCTAGGAATTCTCGCATCTTCTCATTTCTCATGAATCAAAATTGAAGCAGGAACCTGATCTATTGGTTCATCATTGGCAATGGCCAAATAGTATGCACGCTCGACATCGGTCAACTCCGAGCTGAACAACATTTCGCAAATACAGCGATCACGCTCTGTTAACATGGCCACTTCATTATCCGCAACTATGTAACCCTCTTCATTATATCCAGCAGGAATAAAATCTTCTTCAAGAGCTGGTGGCGTATAATTGATCGAATGATCAATAGTTTTGATTTGATCCAGCCTGAAGAAATGTCTGGGTTTTGTAACGTCCTCATCAACGCTCTGACTTACTGAATGTGCCTCTGTTATAACCTCTGAGATGAGTGATGGTTGGACCCCTTCTGTAATAGGTTCCTCAGTATCCACAGCAGCGCTCGAACTTTCAGTGAGCACTTCTGTTGTAATATCCTTTGCAATACCCACCACTTCCTCTAAGTCATCATCCAGGTGGACATCAACTGGTGCTTCAACAGCAGTTGTAATAAGAACTGTAGCACAAGATATATCCTCTATAAGAGCAGGATCTTCTACAAATGTAGGTAAAGAAACGTTGTGGGAAGAAATAAACTTACCCTGAGAACTTGTCTCATCATCTAGTGTTCCTTGAGCGCTTGGCTCAACAGTCTCAAGATCTACAGGAGCAGGAACAGATGAATGCTTGCCTGATCCCCTGGGCTGCTTAAAAATCTTCTTTTCATTGACCCCTTCGATTGGCTTGAGCATTTGGACAGAAGCGATAGTTTGCTCTTTTTCAAAATTGATCTTCTTGATAATAGCTTCCAATTTTCATCTCATGATTAATGGAATATTGTCCTCCACATCCTCATTGATCTCTTCATCATCATCCTTAGGAGGAGATGGAACAATCGGAACCTTGGGCTTTCTAGGAGCCCTCTTCTTCTGAACAGCTGGATGCTTCATAGCTTCTACTTGAGCAGGACGCTCAGCCTCTTCATCTGACGTTTGGCGCACCACTTGACGCTCAGACAAAGGTCTTGCAGCACCACCAACTCGGGGAGAGTTGAGGAGATTTGTCACTATCCTCTTTCCTAAAAACTTGGCTCTAGCCAGTGGCTGCCCAACAGAATTAACACATTCTGCTCTAAATAACAGATCACTAAGAACAATACCATAGGGTTTGTTTGTAGCGACTAAACAATCCCTAAATCTTCCAAACACGTACTGACTCTAGTTAATCTTTATATCCAGGAGTACGACAATCATCATCTGAAACTGCAATGGGTTGACCTTGTCAAAAGTTCCCACTCTGCATTCGATAAACTTGTTGCAAAAATCAGCCAACAGTCTGTATTTTGGAATAATATCTTTCTTTTCGAAATGTGGCTTGTATGCTGCATCATCATACGCATGCATCTTAGACCACGCTTCCTTTATCTAGCTCATAGAGATGGATTCCAAAGACTCACCCTGGTTAGGCAACTTGAAGTTCTTGGCTATGGATTCAGCAAAATGGATGAACTCCTTAGGAGAGGTCTTCTTAGAAAGATAAAAGAGGCAAGAGATGGAGGTCTTGTCCTCTGAAAGTTTAGCGCATCTCCAGAAAGTAGATACTTCATCAACAAAGAAGTATAAGTATTTCGTCAGGAACGTCTGAAGCCCAACCTTGGCAACAGAATCCAGCATATCCGTCATATTGATTTGAGTCTGCACATACAAAGATTTCCAATCCACAATAAGGCCTTCAGTAACCTTGATGGTGTCCTCGGCAACATTCACGGATTTCTTTGGTCTCATTGAAAATTGTTTTTGCAAGAAAGCAGAGATTCTTTTTGAGAGAGAAAGAGAGTAGTTTGCAAAGAGTTTGTGTGAGAAGTGAGTAATTTTCTGCAAAAATTTGTTTTAAATGACACAGTTTGGAAATTTTGAGAATTGTGTTTTTCTCGTCTCATTAAGATTTTGACACATGTAAAGGTAATGATTCTCAGCTATTATTAGTTTTAACTACGGATGCAAAATTGTGAAAAGTAAGTAAAGTTACATTTGGTAACTCCCCTATATAAAGATTTGACGTCCGAGTAAAATTTTAAAAACGTTTGGTATTTTCAAAGTGTAATGCACGCGCGCTTATGATACACTGACACGTATATAAATACGTACTGACCCTGAACCGTCATTTTCAAAAGTTTTTAATTACCCGCTAGTTTGATGTGATAGGAGCGTGTAGATAAAGGTCAAAATAGATCTTTTAGTCTATCCATCACGTCACTAAAACTTATGCATGATTTTTATAAAAGTTTTTATTAAGTGTTGAAAGGAATATGTTCAACGCTTAACGTTCTTTTGTTAGAAGATTTATGTTGATGCTTGAATTTAAATTCTTTTTATATTTGAGCATCCAACATATCATGCACAAATAATAATAAGCGTTGATGATCTATGCATATAAAAAAATAATTTTTGACCATTGACGCTTACAGGTATTTACAAGTACAATTTTAAGGTTTCCCCTAAATTTGATGACTTGTAACACTTTTTTAAGAATCTTTTTAGATATAAATAAAGTGGATTCCCCCTAAATTATATGTTTAATGAAAGTATGATGCATAATGATTAAGCGTTTAAATCAATCATAACTAGTTCACTTCTTAAACTGAGAAAGCGTTGTTCGTTGAGCGCTTTAGTGAAGATATCTGCCAATTGTTTGTCAGTTCCAATAAAATGCATGGAGATATCTTTCTTTTAAACATGGTCACGAAGAAAATGGTATCTAATATCAATATGTTTGGTTTTGGAATGAAGAACAGGGTTTTAAGTCATGGTTAGGCGTTTTGGTTATCACAATGGATAGAGGGTTGGACCTAGGATTACACCATAATCTCTAAGTTGTTGCCTCATCCATAGAATTTGTGCACAACAACTTTCTACAGCTACATACTCTGCTTCAGCTGTAGAGGTAGCTATGGATTGTTGTTTCTTACTATGCCATGAAACTAACCTATCACCTAGAAATTGACATGTACCACTAGTACTTTTCCGGTCAATTTTGCATCCTGCAAAAGCTGCATTTGAGTAATCAATTAGTTCAAAAGGAGAGTCCCTTGGATACCATAAGCCCACATTTTGTGTGCCCTTTAGGTATTTAAGGATTCTCTTGGCAGCAATTAAGTCTGACTCTCCAGGATCAGCTTGAAAGCGTGCACACATGCATACCGAAAACATAATATCAGATCCACTAGCAGTAAGATAAAGAAGTGATCCAATGATACGTCTATAATTAGTGATATCAATCTTTTTCCCATTTTCATCTTTATCTAACTTAAGCGTTTGGCTCATTGGAATCTTTGAAGATGATGCATTTTCCATACCAAATTTCTTAATCATATCTCGTGTATACTTAGCTTGGTTAATAAATATGTCATTAGGGAGTTGTTTAACTTGTAATACTAAGAAGAAAGTTAATTCACCCATCAAGATCATTTCAAATTGTTCTTGCATCATTTTCAAAAATTTCTCACACAGACGCTTATTAGTAGATCCGAATATAATATCATCAACATATATCTAGACTAAGAGAATATCTTCGTCATTG
This sequence comes from Buddleja alternifolia, assembly GCA_019426215.1. Taxonomy (NCBI): domain Eukaryota; kingdom Viridiplantae; phylum Streptophyta; class Magnoliopsida; order Lamiales; family Scrophulariaceae; genus Buddleja; species Buddleja alternifolia. The sequence continues at coordinate 16,518,798 of CM033407.1, read as the reverse complement.
ATAATTTTGAATAAAGTTGTATCAACGCTGCCTTTTGGAAAGCCTTTACCAATAAGGAAAATAGAAAGAGTGTCATACCATGCTCTAGGTGCTTGCTTAAGCCCATAAAGTGCTTTATCTAGCTTGTAGACCATATCCTTACCATGGTTGTTGATGAATCTATTGGGTTTTGTACATAAAAATGCAGTGAAAATAAAATACCCACTGTGGATTCATCTTTGATTTCACATATTCAAATCATGTTGAAAAATATGTACCTTTTTCGCGTAATTAAGATTCCTGAACCAGCTTCTTGATTCTTTTTGGAGCAGCAATAACGTCACTGCCTCTAAATCACTACGCTGAAACTGAAAGCAAAAATCCTTTCTTTCTTCTCCTCTTGGACGGCTAGAGAGATGAAAGAGAGGTGGAGAATTTTTCTTGGAGATAAAGTCACAAGTGAGACTTAGGTTTAATTATTCACTGAGTAGTATATCTATACTACAACTAGAATAATTATCCAATAAATATATCAATTAAATAATTAACTAACACATGTTAGTTCCGAAATTAATTTCCAAGGAAATTAATTAACATATTAACTTAATTAATAAGATCATCTAATGATCAATTAATTAATTACCATATCAAATACCGAAAGATCTCTCTCAAGTTTTATTCCATGATTTTTCCTTTACAATTCCTTTAAGCGCGGCTCTTTAGGTTCGTCTCAAAAGGCAATAGGGAGGAAACCAAAAGGATGTGGATACCACCTAGCCAGTCACGTGGTCCACATCGTAGCCTAAATGAGAACGAATGTATGGAATTATTCCAAACCTTTCACGCAGTGAATACCGTATAAGTATAAACCCTTCATTCTTATATCACTGTCAAGTTAGAGTCATGGTTTAGTCAAACTCACAGGACTTGACTATATACTCAGCTCATAATGAATCGAGGTCACTGAGTATACTTTCATGTCCAACATAAGTATCTCTAATGCTTTGGCCAAAGTCTTTGACCTCATCTATTCATGACGGCATAGAATATTTAGCTCATTCACTTATGAAAGAATAAATCTCATATTGCTAATCAGTTAAGATTGCTACTTACACATCAAGGCACACTTCAAGGTCGACCCCACCAACGGGTGAATTGGATCTAACTACCCTAATGACAGACTTTGATGTCACAAGCACATCTTAAACATGATTACTCAGGTCTAAGGTTCATGCGTACCTACCTCAACTTATCAATTTTGTCATTGACTATCATTGAGTGAAAACCCATGTGACATAACTAATGTGAGCCATGTTCGAACACACTAGTCTAACTGATGTGTCTATTATACAAGTTCTCACTAACATACTCATAGTGTTCGACTAGCACATCCCTGTCAAAACTTATATCATACAAGTCTATGTCCAGTAATGATGTCCAGTCAATACTCTCTTCGACTTGAGAACCAATTTAGATATTAAGGATCAAACACTTCTAGTGCAATTCTCCCTAACCCATAGGGAGTAGAATGTTTACCTTAATATCAAGGACTAATTGTTGTTTATTTAAACCTTATAAATTCCTATAAGAAACAACATCAAAAACCTTTTATGAAAACAAGAATGTTTGGATACAAACTAATGCCCTATAATTCTATCATCTTATGGCATTTGAAGGCATAACTTTAACAATCTCCACTTGCACTCAATGTCATTTTCTATGGTATTTGATACCCATTTTTTCAAGATGTTTGTCAAGCACCGTCTGTGCCAATAGTTTGGTCAATAGGTCAGCAACGTTGTCTGCTGAGGCTATTTTCTAAACAGATATATCCCCTCTGGAAACGATCTCTGTTATGATATGATATCTTCTCTCAATGTGTTTGGACTTGTTGTGAGACCTCGGTTCCTTTACCTGCGCTATTGCTCCATTATTACCACAATAAAGTGGCAACGGGAGCTCCACCCTTGGAACCATTTGAAGTTCTCCAAGAAACTTCTTTAGCCAAATAGCCTCTTTTGCTGCCTTAGAGTCAGCCACGTATTCAGCCTCTGTGGTGGAATCTGCGGTTGTGCTTTGCTTAGAACTTATCCAAGACACTGCTCCACCATTGAGGGTGAATATAAACCCCGATGTGGATTTTTGATCATCGACATCTAATTGGAAATCTGAGTCGGTGTATCCATCCACTCTTAGGTCACCACTCCCATAGATGAGAATCATATCCTTAGTTCTTTTCAGATACTTTAGGGTATTTTTCACAGCTGTACAGTGTTCTTTGGCTGGGTTTACTTAAAATCAACTAACAACGCTTACTGCATAAGCAATGTCAGGTCGTGTAAACAACATTGGATAGATCAGGCTACCCACTGCTGATGCATAGGAAATAATGCTCATCTCTTTTCTATCTTCCTCACTTTGAGGACACATAGTCTTCGAGAGTTTTATTCCGTGACTCATTAGCAGGAATCCTTTCTTAGAATCTTCCATCCAAAATATCCTTAAGACCTTTTCTAAGTAAAGGGCTTAAGAGAGCCCTATCATTCTATTTGTTCGATCTCTATACATTTGAATCCCTAGAATGTATGTAGCTTCTCCCAAGTCTTTCATGGAGAAAGTACTCGAAAGCCACTTCTTAACAGTGGTGAGCATTCCTATATCATTTCCTATCAGTAATATGTCATCTACATATAGCACAAGGAATGATATCTTGCTCCCACTAACCTTCTTATAAACATATAATATAGCACAAGGAATGATATCTTGCTCCCACTAACCTTCTTATAAACATATGGCTCATCTTGATTTTTAATGAAGTCAAATCCTTTGACTGCTTCATCGAAACGTACATTCCAGCTACGAGATGCTTGTTTGAGTCCATAAATGGACCTTTCAAGTTTGCGCACCTTATGGATACCATCATCGGATACAAAACCTATAGGTTGTTCCATATAGATATCCTCTTCTAAGAATCCATTCAGAAAAGCAGTTTTGACATCCATTTGCCATATCTCATAATCAAGGTGAGCTGCTACTGCAAGTAGAATTCTTATAGACTTGATCATAGCTACTGGCGAAAAGGTTTCTTGATAGTCAATTCCTTCCTTTTGACTATACCCTTTTGCCACTAGCTTGGCTTTATAGGTGTCAACCTTACCATCAACACTAATCTTTCTCATGTAAATCCATTTACTCTCAATTGGTACAATACCATCAGGCCGATCTACAAGTGTCCAGACTTGTTTTGAATGCATCGAGTCTATTTCTGTTTGCATAGCTTCATGCCATCTCACTGCATCCACATCCACCATTGCTTAATCATATGTGGAGGGATCATCTCCTTGACCCTCCTCTAATACAGAAAAGAGGTTTGTCTCTCTCTACAGTAGATATCCATACCTCTCAGGCAGTTAAGGTACCCTTGTTGATCTTCGCGGTTGTGGTTGTGATACAGAAGGTCTGGTTCTTACTTCCTGTGTAGATGTATCCTTGGAGTTTCGTCTTGTTCTTCAAGAACAATTCTTCTACCTGCTCCACCTTCTTGAATGAACTCATCTTCAGGAAAGTGGGCTTGTAAAGCTACCATGATCCTTTGGTTATCGTGCAGTTAAAAGAGGTATCCCATGGAATCCTCAGGATAACCAACGGAACGCCTTTTTAAGGATCTAGCCTCTAACTTGTCCACTTTAGTCTTCTTGACATAAGCAGGACATCCCCAAACCTTAATGTGATTAAGACTTGGTTTCCTATTTCTCCATATCTCATATGGGGTCTTAGGAACGGACTTGGAGGGACATCTATTTAAAATGTGTATATCTGTAAGGAGCGCGTGACCCCACGATGAAATGGGTAAGTCAGTGTAGTTGATCAGAGGCATTTTTACGTGTTTTTAAGCCCCTTTGCGTTTATGTTTTAGGTTCATTTATCGCTTGATTCTTGCCACATGTGTGTTTAATTCGTGCATTAAGTGATTTCAGGTCTTAAATGGATACAATCAAAGAACGGGATGAAAAACGACGTATAAAACAAGTTTAGGCCAAATTGCTACGCACCCCTATGCCCAAGCGCCTATCCACCCACGCCCAGGCGCCGAACAAGATGCAAATAACGTCAACATTCTGCTTACCACGCCTAGGCGCCATCCTGTCCACGCCCGGGCGCCGTATCTGCACCACTTTCCACGTTCGAGCGCTATTTCCGTATGTTTAGAGACCGAATTGGATGAAGTTCCCTTCTACAATGTTGTAGAACTATGTATTAGCTTCAAATGAGGACTTGAATCATCCAAATCGGAGTTTCGTGGAGAAAGTTATGAGTGAAATACGATTGCTGCGCAGGACACATTGCATTTAATTTCAGCATTCTGTCAGCGGCGCCCAAGCGCCGTAATGCCCACGTCTAGGCGTGACCACACCCGAGTTTTGATTCCTTTCAGCCAAAAGATCATCATTTGATGGGGGAATGGAACATTTAAAGCCAAGAGGTTATCACATGTATGGAGGGGATGTCATAAGTATGTTTCTTAGTAGATCTACTTTATGGAATTTTATACTACTCACTTTAGAGTAGTGGAGGACACACTAGGGGAGACACACACTAGGGAGCCCAGAATTTCTGGTCTTCTTAAGGCATTTTCTTCACTTGGGACCGATCATAAGAGGGGGAAGGAGGCAGCTGGCCATTACTTTTCACTCATCATCATTCATCACCATTCTTCATCATTTTGGAGGGGAAGAAAGAGATAGGAGCTAAGGATTGAAGCTCCACTCGAGGATCCATCACCATTCAACCTTTGAGGGAGTTTGTTCATTGTTTATAGCATTTATGTGTTTACACTTATGTATATGAATATGTTGAATTCTTCTATGTTGATGGTTATGAGCTAATATAGTAGAACTAAGGCCATGTGAAGGCCAATTTATGAATCAATATATGTGAAGTGAATTTTCGTATTAATTCTCATATTGCTTTGTGTGTTGATTTTGAGCTTTTATCACAATCATGTGCTTGATCACCATATGCTTGCTATTTTGGCTAGTCTAGTCATTCGAGAGAAGATACATTAGGGTTCAATGGAATCAACTCATCATCCGAAACTAATGTGGAATTGCCCCTAGAAATAGGTAAAGATTTTCGGGTGCAGTTAGCCCGATTTATCCGGGGAAACTCTAGAACTTTAATGCATGGTTATTGATTAGATTCTCGGATAGACATATTTAGAGAACCATCAATTAATCATAGGATTATTATGTGCCGAGACATCGGGTAATAATTATTTAAGGAATTTCCACCAAAGCAATAGGAGTCTAATAATTCGAGGAGTAGCTCATATATATTGACGAGTAGATTCGGTTGTAGCATGTGCCTTAGTCATTTTATCATACGTGAGATTTAATCTATAGTACGTTTCTCTTTGGTTCTTCGTTTGTTTAATCTTTTTCTTGCACTTTACTTTAATTGTCTTTTCTTTTATCGAAAATCATTAACTAGAATTCAAGTCCTTGTGGTTCGACAACCCGGACTTTTTGTCCACTTATTACTATACACGTCTAGTGCACTTGCTATCATAGCACGTTAACTTTTAGCGTGTCAAGTTTTTGGCGCCGTTGCCGGGGACTTGTTTATTTTAGTTTTTGATTTTCGTTTACATTTTTTTTATAATTCTTAGTTTTCGTTTATTTCTTGATTCTCTTTTATTTTTGTGTTTAGTCTAATTTTGTTCTTGTATTTAATTGTTAGGTTCTTGAGGTGCATGACCCGATCCTCAAACAAGCCTCTATACGAGTTGGAGCCCGAAATTGAACGAGTTCTTCGGACTAGTAGGCGAGCAAGAGAAATGGCTAATAATCTCAACCAAAACCCGAATGGAAATTTCCCGGACATGAACTCACCGGAAACTAGGGAGTGGTTACAAGGTGTTCTACAAGCCATGCAAGCGGTACCTCCTCCACAACTCCCGTCGGTTCGGGATAGCTTACCACCTAGGGTCCATACCATTCCGGGGCCCGTAGTCGTGCCTAATTTCTTCACACCAAACTACCACATTCCGGCTCACATTTTTAATATGGTGCAAGGAGATCCTTTCTATGGAGAACCGCACGAATCACCACACGCTCATTTGGAAACCATAGATGAGGCTCTTGTGACCATTCAATATCACCCACGAGATCTTGATGCGATTCGTCTAAGAGTCTTCCATTTCTCATTGAAGGATAGGGCGACAACATGGTACAAATCTTTACCTCCACAATCTATTACAACATGGGGTGAGTTGGTCGATGCCTTTTTAAATAAATTCTTTCCACCCTCCAAAATCAATGAGCTCCGGAGTAATATAAAAGGGTTTAGACAAAGGAGCAATGAGTCTTTAGCCGAGGCTTGGGCTAGATATAAGGGCATGCTCCGTAAATGTCCCGATCATAATTTTGGGTTGAATGAACAAGTACTCCATTTCTATGATGGGGTCCGGTCACGTATTCGGCATAGACTCAACGCGGGTGCGGGAGGAGATCTCTTTGGGTTAGACTGTCAAAGTGTATGGGACAAAGTCGAACAGTTGGCCCGAGAAGACGAGCTTTACCCCGACGATGAAGAGGCCTCATCCTCTAAAAAGGTTGCTTGTATTGAGGAAGTAGTTGAGGGAGTAGTAGTATTGGAACCGGAGGTTGGCAACGTTAATTATGTGGGAAATCAAAATCAACCTCGGGTGAACTTTCATGTACCCGAGAATTTTCCAAAAAGGCCCAACCCCGCACAAAACGCACAACCGGGGATCTATCAAGCTCCACGGCCACCTTTCAATAACCCACCTCCGAGGCAAGGCAATTTCAATGGACAAGGTCAAGGTCAAGTGCAAATGCGACCTCCCACAATCGATGAGAAACTAGATGCTCACATGAAAAAGTCCGATACATCTTTCAACGAACTTCGGGGTATGATAAAGGATATGTGTATGGAGATGAAGGATTTGCGAACACAAGTGGGGCAACTTTCTAATGCGGTTAACGGTAGAGCCCCGGGGACTCTCCCAAGCGACACGAAAAAGAACCCGAAGGCCCAATGCAATGCCATAGCCTTGAGAAGTGGCAAACAATTGGAGAGTGACACTGCCAGTACATCCGCGCCCGAGCGCCCCGACATGCATGCCCAGGCGCCTGATCTCCCCTGTTCTGGACAAAATTCTCTGTTTTCCGCGCCCGAGCGCCCCGACATGCACGCCCAGGCGCCTACAGATCAGCGCCTAGGCGCCAATATACGCGCCCAGGCGCCACCCGCAACCCTGCCAGATGCATATGTTCTGAATCCTGTGCCCGAGCGCCCCGACATGCACGCCCAGGCGCCTACAGATCCGCGCCTAGGCGCCAATATACGCGCCCAGGCGCCGCCTACTGTTTCAGTGGGTTTTCATCCGTCTAATCCAACGCTTTCTCCCCCTATCGAAGTTCGTCTCCCCTTCCCAAATGCTCACAAAAAGAAGAAAAAGGAGATGGATCCGAGCTTTCTTCGAATTTTGGCAATCCTTCGGGAAGTGAGAATTAATATTCCGTTTATTGACGCCATTCTCCAAATGCCGAATTATGTGAAGTTCTTCGAGGACATACTCTCCAACAAGCAGAAGTGGGAGGAGAATGAGACGGTGTGCCTCACGGAAGAATGCTCCGCCGTATTGCTCAATAAATTGCCAACTAAGCTCCAAGATCCCGGGAGCCTCACAATCCCGTGCACGATTGGGTCCCTATCGTTCAAGAAGGTGTTATGTGACTCGGGGGCCAGCATCAATCTTCTTCCATACTCACTATTTAAAAAGCTAGGCCTTGGAAATCCCAAGCCGACCTCAATGAGCCTTCAACTAGCCGACCGATCGATCAAGAGGCCCAAGGGGATAATCGAAGACGTTCTTGTCCAAGTCGACAAGTTTTATTTTCCCGTTGATTTCGTGGTACTCGACATGGAAGAAGATGTGGAGGTACCATTAATCCTAGGGAGACCATTCCTAGCCACGGGTAAGGCGGTGATTGACATTGCTAATGGTAAGCTTACCTTGAATGTGGGCGATGACAAAGTTACCTTTGATGTTTACAAAGTCCTTAAACATCCTATTGATCATGACTCGTGTTATCGAATTGATACATTTGACCAGTTGATTGTTGAGTATTTACAGGACAATACAATTGAAAATTCTCTCGAACAGGATCTTATGAAATCCATGCAAGTGGACTCGGAGAAAGATGATCTAGTGGAAAGGGTTCTAAGCTTGGAGTACAAATCTTCCTCTCATTCGGGAGGATTCATCAAAGTTGATAGATCATTGTCAGGAGCACCTCGCCCATCTATTGAAGAACCCCCCTCTCTCGAACTCAAACCCCTCCCCTCCCACCTTAAATATGTGTACTTGAACAACGACGAAACACTCCCATTGATCATTTCCTCATCTCTTTCAGGATCACAAGAAGAGCAATTAATGACGGTGTTGAGATCTCACAAACGGGCTTTTGGGTGGAAACTTGCGGACATCAAAGGCATTAGTCCAGCGATATGTATGCACAAAATACTTATGGAGGACTCCACCAAGCCTACACGCCAACCCCAAAGGAGGTCAAACCCACAAATCCAAGAGGTAGTAAAGAAGGAAGTGATTAAACTGCTCGACTCAGGTATAATCTATCCTATTTCTGATAGTGCGTGGGTGAGCCCTACCCAAGTGGTGCCTAAGAAAGGGGGGATAACGGTAATTGAGAATGCGAATAATGAGCTAATCCCAACTCGTATAATTAGTGGGTGGCGTGTGTGTATAGATTACCGTAAGTTGAATGATGCCACCCGTAAGGATCATTTCCCCCTCCCCTTTATTGACCAAATGCTTGAACGATTAGCCGGGCATGATTTCTATTGTTTTCTAGATGGTTACTCCGGCTATAATCAAATTGCCATAGATCCCGAGGACCAAGAGAAAACCACTTTCACTTGTCCTTATGGCACATTTGCTTATAGAAGGATGCCATTTGGCTTGTGTAATGCCCCGGCCACTTTTCAAAGATGCATGATGGCTATTTTTCATGATATGGTTGAAGATTTCCTTGAAATTTTTATGGATGACTTTTCTGTATTCGGAACAACTTTTGATATTTGTCTTGCTCATTTAAATGTTGTGCTTAAACGTTGTGAAGAAACCAACCTTGTTTTGAATTGGGAAAAATGTCATTTAATGGTCCGGGAGGGGATTGTGCTTGGCCACAAGATCTCTCAAAAAGGGATCGAAGTGGACCAAGCCAAGATTGAGGTCATTGAAAAACTTCCCCGCCCACTTCGGTAAAAGCTGTTAGGAGTTTTCTCGGGCATGCCGGTTTCTATAGGCGATTCATCTTGAATTTCTCTAAAATTGCGAAACCGTTGTCTAATTTGCTTGTCAAAGATGCACCTTTTGATTTCAATTCTTCTTGTATGCAGGCCTTTCTTGATTTGAAGGAACGCTTAGTTTCCGCCCCTATCATGTCACCCCCCGATTGGAGCTTACCATTCGAGTTGATGTGTGATGCGAGTGACACCGCGGTTGGAGCGGTCCTTGGCCAAAGGAAGGAGAAGGTATTTCGAACCATTTACTATGCTAGTAAAACTCTTAACGATGCACAATTGAATTATGCCACCACGGAAAAAGAATTACTAGCCATAGTCTTTGCATTCGATAAATTCCACTCTTACCTCGTGCTAAACAAAGTGATAGTTTACACCGATCATTCGGCTTTAAAATATTTGCTTGCCAAGAAAGATGCTAAACCAAGACTTCTTAGGTGGATTTTGTTACTCCAAGAATTTGATTTAGAGATAAAAGACAAGAAAGGCACCGAAAATGTAGTAGCCGACCACCTCTCACGATTAGAGCTAGTGAATGATCCGTTAGATGAGATACCAATTCGTGAGGAATTCCCGGATGAACACCTCCTTGCTATTTCTGACAAAATTTCACCTTGGTATGCTAACTTTGCCAATTACATTGTTACGGGCCGTCTTCCCCCGGATATCACTTTTCATCAAAAGAAGAAATTTCTATTTGATGTGAAGCAATATCTTTGGGACGAACCCTTTTTATTCAAAGTTTGTGCAGATGGCTTAATTCGACGTTGCATACCCGAAACGGACGTGCATGCTATCCTATCTCATTGTCATGATATGGCGGTGGGTGGCCATTTTGGGCCTTCCAAAACGGTAGCTAAGATCCTCCAATCAGGTTTCTTCTGGCCTACTCTTGTTAAAGATGCACATCATTATGTCAAATCTTGTGATCGCTGTCAACGAATGGGGAACATCTCTAAACATCATGAAACGCCCTTAAATAGCATGTTAGAGTGTGAGTTGTTTGATGTATGGGGTGTGGATTTCATGGGCCTTTTCCCCAGTTCTTGTTCAAATAAATATATCCTTGTTGCGGTAGACTATGTCTCCAAATGGGTGGAAGCCGTGGCCTTGCCTACTAATGATGCTCGGGTTGTCACTCGTTTTCTGAAGAAGCATATTTTTACTCGATTTGGAACTCCCCGAGCCATCATTAGTGACGGGGGCACCCACTTCTGCAACAAGCAGTTTGAACTTTTATTGACCAAGTACAGGGTGAAGCATAAAATTTCGACCCCATACCACCCACAAACTAGTGGCCAAGTGGAGGTCTCGAATAGGGAGATTAAGCGTATTTTAGAAAAAACTGTCAACGCATCAAGAAAGGATTGGTCCCTTAAATTGGATGATGCTCTTTGGGCTTATCGGACCGCCTATAAAACCCCAATTGGCATGTCCCCGTATCGTCTTGTTTTTGGCAAAACATGTCACTTGCCTGTTGAACTTGAGCATCGTGCTTATTGGGCCATTAAGTTTCTAAATTTTGACTCTCAAAGTGTAGGTACACAACGTTTGCTACAACTCAACGAGCTCGAAGAATGGCGTCATCTTGCCTATGAGAACGCGAAACTCTATAAGGAGCGGACAAAAATGTGGCATTACAAACATATTCTCCCCCGGAAATTCCGCAAGGGAGAGCGGGTGTTGCTATACAACTCTCGACTCCGACTCTTTCCCGGGAAGCTTAAGTCTCGATGGTCGGGCCCATTTTTGATTTCCCATGTATATCCATCCGGCGCCATCGAGCTTACAACAGATAAAGGACATACTTAGGGATGGATGGATCGAGAGACAAAGAGTCCTTCATCCTCGCGGACCCTTCGTGATTCTTCGCTTTCAGTCGAGCTAATGACTCTAAACTAGCGCTTCTTGGGAGGCAACCCATGTTTTCTTTCCGTTTCTTTTTCTTTTTCTCTTATTATTCCGTTTGTTGCTTGATTTTCTAGTCTTAAATCTATGTTAGTTTGTGTTTTAAGTGTTTTGTCTTTCCCCTCTTGAAACAGGAAATGAAATTCTTTACATAATATTTTTGAAGAGCCCGCCTAGGCGCCCATTTCTGAAAGGGGCGCCCAAGCGCCGAAAAACTCCCGCCTAGGCGCGGAAAGTTTCACTTTAAAACCCAGGTACGCTGTGTCGCGCGCCTAGGCGCCCGTTTCTGATTTAAACACATCTGTGGGTCAAAACAGTCAAAATTCTCACAAAATCTTCACAACTCCTCTCCCACGCGATTTCCGGCGACACTCTCATCATTTCCGGCCATTTCCACCGTGTTTCACCGCCACTTTCCATCAACATAATTCGTTGCACAAGTGGCTCCTCTTTCACATCGACTCGGTGCAACAATTTTGGGGATAAAAGGTGAGTTTTGGCTTTACCCTTCTTCCATTTCCGATTCATAGCCGACGAGTAGGTGCCTTACGTTTTATTTTGAGGATTAATTGGGGATTTCGTCCGATTGTGTTTTTTGTTGCATTTGAGGACTTTTATTAGATTTGTGGGTTGTTATCGAATTTGGGGGTTGTTGTTGAATTTGGTGCTCTATTGTTGTTAAATCCGTGGGTTGTTATCAATTTGTGGGTTGTAGTCGAATTTGGGGGTTGTTGTCGTTGAATTGGATGCTATATTGTTGTTAAATTTGTGGATTGTTGCTAGATTGTGGGTTGCTCTCTGATTTTGGTGTGTTGTTGGGCGTTGACGATTGTTGTGTTGGGTTGGTTGCATTCGGGTTGATTTGAGTACTTGAGAAATTGAGATAATTTTAACCATTGTTGTTGCAAATGACGAGAACTACCAACAAACCGTCCAAGGGTAAGAAAAAAGTGGGTGAGGGTTCCTCTAATGAGCCCGAGACTCCCGATAATACCCGTTTCGAAAACTCCAAAGTCCAAATTATGTGTCAGAGTTTGAGCACCCCCCGCACCCTTATTAAGGAGCACTATTTGACCACCCGGGGACAGCCCTCTGTGCACGAATTGATACAGTTCCATCACTTACAGTTTTTCTGTCAAAAGCCCGAGGCCATCTGTCTTCCTTGGGTCCTGGAATTCTTCAGCTCCGGGGTTTATGATGAGATTGAGACGCGAGGATGGCTGGGGACTACCCTTTTGGTACGGGGCAAACATGTCGATTATGAGTTGAGATAGATTAGGGAGAGCATAGGCACCCCCACCCCTCAGACATGCGAGTTCACCACTCTTTACAATGCAGGGCGCCTCCGGGTTAGCCTGTCGGATATTTTGCAGGTTATTGCCCGAGAGGGGTGGGAGTGGGTACCCGGAGAAGCTCATGTCCCCCGTAGGGCTCTACTTCCTGAGGGTGCTTTCTGGCTCGACTTCATCCGATTCAATTTAATACCGAGTACCAATCGGTCAGAGGCAAACAAGGAACGGGCCACCCTCATCTATGCTATTATGTCCAAGAAAGCTGTGGACTTTGCCCGGGTGATCCACAAGTCTTTGACGGACCACTTTAGGAAGTTGAAGAATGAGTTAGGTCCGTTGATTAACAAAGAATTGGCTAAGCAAAAGGGCAAAGGTCCCACTCGGAAGAATCCCATCATTCTCCCATCACTGATCACAGTTTTATGCAAAGCAGCTAAGGTTCCCACATTTCCTATGGAGCGTACTGAGCTCCTTGGTTCTTATCTCGCCGTGGTAGATGACGACCCCCAGGCTCCTCCACCACCAGCTACTTCCAAGAGGCCTCGCCCGTCTTCATCCCGGTCTACTAGTTCCCCACAGTTTCCGCCTATGGATGCCGCCGCCATTAGACAATTAAAGGATGAATTGAGGGATGAGTTGCGAGATGAGATGAGGGTGGTCATGTCCGACACTTGTGCTTATTTCCGTCAGCTTCTTGTCGAGCATAATGAGTTTGTCGGTCGGGGGCCGTTTGATTATTCTACCCCTCCACCTTACCCGCACCCCCCGCCTCAGCAGCCCGCAGATTTGCACGAGTCAGGTGCTCTCGTTCCTGTAGGAGGTGATGATGAGGCTCATGATGATGAGGGTAGCCCATTGATTGATTTGGATGATCTCGGCGGAACGGATGAGGACTACATTGACCGTTTTGGCACTACAGATTAGGCTTATCTTGTTTTATTTCCATGCATGTTTCGTTTTGTTTTTGGTTATCTTTTGTTGGGTTGTTGGATATTTTATGTTTTATGTTTGGATGCTTGATGTTTTCTTTCCATGCATGTTTCTCGTTTTTGTTTGTCTCGTTTTGTTTTCTTCTATTCTATCCAATGTTTGATGCTTTGTATGGCTAGCATTTTTTTTTTACCTATGTAGTGATCGACACAGTGATTGCCATCCTTGGACTCGATTGACTTAAGTGTACTCGGGTTTGCTTTTCAGCTCCCCTATGGTGATGTGTACTTTACCATTATTTTCTTTCGAACATTGGGGCCAATGTTCATGTTAAGTTGGGGGGAGTGTTTTAGATAACTCAGTCCAAGTTTGGGGGATGGCACACATCTACATGTGAGCTTGTGCATTTTGTGAATTTTTTTTTTTTTTTGGATAGAATTTCAACCCGTCACTTGATGAATTGAGCATGGTTAACGTGAATACATGGTATGCATTCTCTATCAATTTGGTTTTCAATTTGGTTTTTAATGGCTATACACGCAATTCCTTGTTTGTGAGACCCTAACTAGACTAGATTGACCTTAAGATGATTCACATATGCACATAAATCGAGGGTAGAGGAGTTGAGTGGGCAACCATTTTGAAACACTTAAAGGCTTGATCCCGGAAATATCAACTTAGAATTTTCACATGTGTTATGAGTTGAGAACGTTAACTTCGTGTGCTTAATAATAATAAAAAGAGGTTGAACATTGGTATGACTGAAAAAGTCAGGCTTAATAGATACTGGGGGCAAAGAGCACCATGCCTAGAATACTGTACTATTAAGCTAATTTGAGCTAGAGCTCAAGCCAATACAAGTGTTAAGTAAATAAGGACCTAGTTTGATTTTGTGGCCTTTGACACTCGAGCGATTAAGCCCTTAGGAATGTCTCTACATTTGATACCCGAAAGCCGTCTGGTTTAGGAGTTATTGGCCTAAAGCTCGTTACACGGGTGACATAGAAAGCCTAAGAGGATCGAACATTGCACATGGTCTAGCCTCTAATGTTTCGAGTTGAAAGTGCATAAGTTAAAGTCAAAAGTGAAATGAAGTGATGAATTTTTAAGTGGCTATGAAGTTGTATTCAATTCTCGTACCATGTGAATAATCAAAAGTTGATAAATATGGGGTTAATGCTTGAAAAGTGGTAAGAATGCCACTCGATTATAATACTTGAGATTTATTACACTACACCCTTAGGATGATCTTTTCGATGTTAAGGCGTAACATGAGCAATTGGGTGACGTGTATATATGTAACTTGAGCTTAAACAGGTGAATTCGTACCATTGTGTGCTATTAATCATTGTAATTTACGTTGAGTGATCGGGGTTGAAAATCTTTCGATTTTATGGGTATATCGTCTGCAAACCCTCACGAGACTATAACTCGTCTTTTGAGGTAACTCAAAGGTTCAAAGGCTTGTTGCATTCGCTAAATGCAACCGTTTACTCCACGAAAGTGAGTTAGGTAGTTTTCTTTTTGTTTCTCTCTTTGATTGATGATGTTTCCTTATCTTAAAACTCTTATTGCTCGAGGTCGAGCAATTGATAAGTTTGGGGGTGTTGATCAGAGGCATTTTTACGTGTTTTTAAGCCCCTTTGCGTTTATGTTTTAGGTTTATTTATCGCTTGATTCTTGCCACATGTGCATTTAATTCGTGAATTAAGTGATTTCAGGTCTTAAATGGATACAATCAAAGAACGGGATGAAAAACGACGTATAAAACAAGTTTAGGCCAAATTGCTACGCACCCCTATGCCCAAGCGCCTTTCCACCCACGCCCAGGCGCCGGACAAGATGCAAATAACGTCAACATTCTGCTTACCACGCCTAGGCGCCATCCTGTCCACGCCCGGGCGCCGTATCTGCACCACTTTCCACGTTCGAGCGCTATTTCCGTATGTTTAGAGACCGAATTGGATAAAGTTCCCTTCTACAATGTTGTAGAACTATGTGTTAGCTTCAAATGAGGACTTGAATCATCCAAATCGGAGTTTTGTGGAGAATGTTATGAATGAAATACGATTGCTGCGCAGGACACATTGCATTTAATTTCAGCATTCTGTCAGCGGCGCCCAAGCGCCGTAATGCCCACGCCTAGGCGTGACCACACCCGAGTTTTGATTCCTTTCAGCCAAAAGATCATCATTTGATGGGGGAATGGAACATTTAAAGCCAAGAGGTCATCACATGTATGGAGGGGATGTCATAAGTATGTTTCTTAGTAGATCTACTTTATGGAATTTTATACTACTCGCTTTAGAGTAGTGGAGGACACACTAGGGGAGACACACACTAGGGAGCCCAGAATTTCTGGTCTTCTTAAGGCATTTTCTTCACTTGGGACCGATCATAAGAGGGGGAGGGAGGCAGCTGGCCATTACTTTTCACTCATCATCATTCATCACCATTCTTCATCATTTTGGAGGGGAAGAAAGAGATAGGAGCTAAGGATTGAAGCTCCACTCGAGGATCCATCACCATTCAACCTTTGAGGGAGTTTGTTCATTGTTTATAGCATTTATGTGTTTACACTTATGTATATGAATATGTTGAATTCTTCTATGTTGATGGTTATGAGTTAATATAGTAGAACTAAGGCCATGTGAAGGCCAATTTATGAATCAATATATGTGAAGTGAATTTTCGTATTAATTCTCATATTGCTTTGTGTGTTGATTTTGAGCTTTTATCACAATCATGTGCTTGATCACCATATGCTTGCTATTTTGCCTAGTCTAGTCATTCGAGAGAAGATACATTAGGGTTCAATGGAATCAACTCATCATCCGAAACTAATGTGGAATTGCCCCTAGAAATAGGTAAAGATTTCCGGGTGCAGTTAGCCCGATTTATCCGGGGAAACTCTAGAACTTTAATGCGTGGTTATTGATTAGATTCTCGGATAGACATATTTAGAGAACCATCAATTAATCATAGGATTATTATGTGCCGAGACATCGGGTAATAATTATCTAAGGAATTTCCACCAAAGCAATAGGAGTTTAATAATTCGAGGAGTAGCTCATATATATTGACGAGTAGATTCGGTTGTAGCATGTGCCTTAGTCATTTTATCATACGTGAGATTTAATCTATAGTACGTTTCTCTTTGGTTCTTCGTTTGTTTAATCTTTTTCTTGCACTTTACTTTAATTGTCTTTTCTTTTATCGAAAATCATTAACTAGAATTCAAGTCCTTGTGGTTCGACAACCCGGACTTTTTGTCCACTTATTACTATACACGTCTAGTGCACTTGCTATCATAGCACGTTAGCTTTTAGCGTGTCAGTAGTTGAGCATGGAATGAACCATGTCCAACAAAGTTTGATTCCTTCGCTCGGCTACTCCATTCAACTGTGGTGTCGCTGGAGGTGTGTGTTGTAATACTATACCATTCTCTCTAGGGTATTCATCAAACACTGCACTCATATATTCTCCTCCTCGGTCAGATCGAAGAGCTTTCATATGTTGTCCAGTTTGATTTTCCACTAAAGCCTTGAATTCCTTGAATTTGTCAATGGATTCAGACTTATTCTTTATCAAGTACACTAGACCATACCTAGAATGGTCATCAGTGAATGTGATAAATTAAAGGAAACCTCCATGAGCCATTTCTCCAAATGGTCCACAAACATCGGTATGCACTAAACCTAGGATTTGTGAGGCTCTTTGAAAAGTCCCTGTGAAGGGAGATCTAGCCATCTTGACTTTGAGACAAGACTCACAAGTAGGATAAAGATCCAATCCCAATGGACCTATTAATCCATCTTTCTCCATTTTGTGAATTTTGTGTTCACCGACATGGCCTAGTCTAAGATGCCAAATCAATCTTTGGTTAATTCCTTGCCTACCACGTTTCCTTTGCATAGTATTTACAGAACACTCATTTTGGACATTAAGGTAATACAAACCATTTACTAAAGAAGCAAAGCTTACTAATTTATTACCATAATAAATGTTGCAATGTTCATCCATAAAACGGAAAGTATAACCATTCTTAACTAAAACGGGAAATGAAACAATATTTTTAAGCTCATTGGGCAAAACCAAAACATTATCCAGAAATAGTAAATGTCCAGAATTTAAAAGTAATGAGGTAGATCCAATTCCAGTAGCTAAGACGCTCTGCCCGCTGCCTACTCTTATCTTGACCTCATCACTGTCCAGCTTCTTTCCTCGCACCAGGTCCTGATTCATACAACAAATGTGAGCACTAGCTCTAGAATCAATAATCCAAGATGTAGAGAAAACGGTCATAGAATAATAAGTTTGGTGTACATAAAGTTCCATACCTTGTGCACCATAGCCGATGTTTGGACAGTTTCTTCTTCAGTGGCCAAGCTCACCGCAGTGTAGGCATCTTTCTATTTTCTTTGGCCCCTTACGTTTGCGATTCACAGGAGCTTTCTCTTTGTTCTTATCGACACCACCCTGAGCTCTAAGATCACTATGTTGCTTATTGGTTTTCTTCTTCTTGTTCTTGCCCTTTTGGGGTTCAAAGGAGATAACCAGTGCAGTTTCCTTTCCCTTGGGCTTCAATTGAGATTGTCCAGTAGTTAATTTGTTCATTAGCCCATCTAAGTTGCATTTAATCTCGTTGCAATTGAAGTTCATGACAAATTGGGAGAAGGAATCAGGAAGAGAATGCAAAACAATATCCATTTGAAGTTGTGGGTTCATTGTAAAATCGAGAGCCTCCAATCTCTCGATCCTCGTATCATCTTGAGGACATAATCCCCAACCTTCTCACCCTCTCTCATTTTGGCTCCAAAGAACTCTTTAGATAATTCATATCTTGTAGTGCGGCTGTGCTCACCATAGAGCTCAACCAAGTGTGCCAATATTGCCCTCGCCGAGGTCATCTTCTCATGGGACCTTTGAAGCTTGTTTGTCACTGAGCCAAACATGTACCCACTCACTCGGACGTCGTCCTTTACCCATTTTTCATGAGCTTGGACTTCTTCCTCGTTGGCACGTGTTCTGGCAGGTGGAGCAGGGATGTCTGTGTCCAACACGTATCCCAAGGACTCCATGTTGAGAACAATTCTCAAGTTCCTTAGCCAGTCCACGTAGTTAAGTCCGGTAAGGATGTTATTTTCAAGTAAAACGGAAAGTGGGTTGATTGTCATTTTGTTTTGAGAGAGATAAATCAATTTATAATAGCAGAAAATAAACCATACTTGATTAGATGATTTTAACTAAACTATAACCAAGTTGAAATCAAGGACATCGATTTATGACTTGGCTCCCACTATATTTTTCGAGATTCACACTCCCACTGTGAAAATCGAAAGTGATCGTTGGTTTGCTACTTCGTAGTGGAGATTGACTTCTTTAATCAATGTAATGGATGGCAACCCTTTAACGATATTTGATCCATTACTTAATTAAAGTGATGTCTAACATCAATCTATCCAATAGACGGTCCAATCTTCTTTTCCTATAATCTATCAAAACCGAAACCCTTTAACGATATATAGGTTCGTGGACTATCTAAGTTCATTCTCACTAACACCTTTTAATCTAACATTTGAATTTCACCTTGCAGCCCTTTAACGATATTTGGGGTGAAATATGTTTCGATTAAACCATCTAATGCACTTTATGAAATCTCAAAATCGCGTCTTAATATATGACCCCCACTTACTGGAAAGATGCAATGTATCAGATTCAAAACTTGATTTCATGAAGTTTAGTGGAGGGATTGGACGCCTAGCGCCCCCTTTAAAACTTAGTGTTATTTTGTTTGGGAGAATTAATGTTCTAAACATTTAATTATGTCTCACTTTGCACATTATCATTTTTATTGCGCAGGATTGGATTTTTAAGCTGGATACACTGAAGACGATTGATCATTCAATCAATTATATGCCTCCAGCACTTGAAGAAGATTTCATCCCCGCAGTCTACAATGAAGAACGATACATCATTGCGGAGAATGAAATTGCCCTGCTAATTGACATTGACATAAATATTAGGGATATAGTGTTTCACACTAAGTTAACAGAAATGGAGAGGAAATACTATTTGGTTGTTCAACTTGGTAAAACTCCTGATTAGATACCTTCTTCTATTATTCTTCAACAAGACAGAGGAGGTGGTAGAACTCCTAGATGTGATATGGATCTGGCTTACTACCTAGACTATGGGCACAGCAAGTCAACGGGTTTTGCTCTAAGAGACTACAACATCAGAGTTTATGATCCTCTACGCCCTACTTTTCTCAATCCTTCAAAGGAAGTCTTAAACAGAGAAGGATACACACATTTTCCTCATATAGCAAACAATATTGAGAACAGGAATTCTGTCAATCCACTCCGACTGTGGAAGAATAAAGGGATTCATGTCGGTGAGCGTCTAGCATCTCTAACGGATGTGATTCAATCAGAAGCTGATGCATACTTTGATAGCGTCTGGAATGCTAGCAATCAGCCTGATAGATATCGCTTTAAATCCATCAGAGATATTCACCATGAAGGGATTCGAGCTAGGTCAATGTTGGAACAGACTACTGTATGAACGAGGTAAATTGGGTTGAAGCGTATATGGGACATAAATACACTTTCCCAAAATTAGTTAAAGCTCCCCACCTTTTTGGCATAGGCATGCATGACAAGAAGTGTCAATTCTCCAAATATTGCCTTAGGAAGCGTCAATAGAGAGTTGGGCATGTTCTCAAGCTCTCACTAATTCGTCATGAGATTGAGGAATGTTTGCATCAAGAGCTTCACAGACTTTCCACAACTCCTCTTCGCTTCAACGCTCAAACATCAACCAGTGGCAGTGTTTCAAAATCTACCTTGAACTTCCTTCCAAGCCACTGCAAAGATAACTTTAATATGATGGTGAAGATTATGACTCCTCTCTCTCATTTCGATAGAATCTTCACTGCTAACCTTAGACAATGGAACGGCTCAGTAATTAATCCTTTTCAAGGATATCCATTGCTCTCTTCTATCCGCAAAGAGGTACTCGATCACTATGAGTTTGTCCTCTCGTTGCTAGAAAGGAATTAGGGACTGGCTCAAGCGATTTATCCCTACCTGGAAGAGTACTACGCTACTTATGTACCTGAATCTCGACGATGCAAATCTCCTCGAACCGATAGGCTGATTGGATTCTCCAGGAATTACTGCTCCGATGCAATCTTTTCCATTTGCTGAGCGTCGTCCAAAGTCTTTTCGAATCATGTGCTGGATATCATTGGTCCCATGTACATCAGGGTCATAGATAGTCCAATTCGCACATTTATCCACGGTACTTGTCTTCCCCTTCAGCATCTGACTGAACTTCTAGAAGCTGCTTCACATTCCTTTGCAGATATAGCCAATTGGAACTTCCAATTTGATGACTTTCGCCAAGCAGAGTTTGCGCTTGAGGAAGCGCCTGCTAAGTTGGTTGAAGAATCTGCACCAGCGCCTACTTCAGAAGTTGCAAGTCTTTCAGCGTCTGCTAAAGAACATGTTCAAGCATCTCAACTAGAGGATAATCCTGATTTTGAACAAGTTGTTTTTGATATGGTTGAGGATCTTTAACTTGATATACGCGGTACAATTTTTGATCCTACATATCAAGCTCCCATTGACTAACTCAAGCATACATCTAAATTCAAGCGACCGGCTACTCAAGCGATTCCATCAGATGTGAGTCAAGCTTTTGGACCTTTGCTAAAATCCGTTTTGGAGGAGGTAAGAAATCATGCTACTCAGAATGAAGAAGCCCTCCACTGGATTAAGACCGATTTGGCAAAGATTGAATCTCACACTATGAGCGCTCAGATTGCTCATATGCGCGGTTCTGCTCAAGCGACTATTGGTGAGTGTCGCAGAAAATTTCAAGAAATGAATGATGCTACTCGGGCCAACCAACTAGCCATGAAAGAACACTTTGGCAAGCGCCTAGAACACTTAGAGACTTCACTGAATGATGTTACCAGCGGCAAGCTACTCGCAATGCAGGAACATTTCGACAAGCTTCTGGATGATCTTACACATTCCATGTCTCAGATTGCTAATCAGGTCAGCCTACTCACATAACATTTCTCAAAGGCTGACGATGGCAATCAGGGGGAAGAAGATAGAAAAGGGGAGAAGAGGAAAGTGTCCAGTTCAAGAGCTCAAGATCCTCCTTCACCGCTGAAGTGTCAGCTAATATCTCCTCCTTATGCGCAAAGATATTATCTCCCATCTTGGATTACTGCTTATGGGGTAAGTGATTCTGCTGGAGCGCCTAGTAGAATGCTAAGAAAACCTCCAATAGCACTGTATCCAAATCTACCAATACCTTCTCGAGCAAGGCTTGAACAGTTTGACATCCCACTTCAAAGAGCATCTATTCCAGAACCTATCGATCCAAGAATCTTAGCTGAAGAGAGGCAGATGAGTGACTTTAGCCGAACTTTCAGGATTTGCCTAAGGTATATTGGTATTGATCCGACTGAATCAGACAAACACTTGATTGCTTTCAAAAAGAGACAAAAGGAAGAGAATAAGCTCGTCATTGACAAAGATATTGAAGTGATGATGACTTTGGAAGATAACATAACTGAAGCTATACGAGCTGAAATGTCTAAGCAATACATAGTTAGACCAAGTCAATAGAGCGTCTTGATTCGCATTATCTATATTCTTGTCTCTTATGTATTTTTTTTTATTTTTTTTTGTTGTAAAAATGCTTGTAATCTTTGATATATATAAAAATGCATTTTTTCAGCTAAAACACCTCGTTGAAGCTTAACTAACTTCAATTAACTTTTACTAACCAAAGCTAACTTTTATTTTGGCTATCTAACTCTTGAACTATAAAAGAGTAAGAATTGCCATCATCAAAAAGGAAAAGGGGAAAATTATTAGGAATTTCAGGTTTGATGTTTTGATGATGACAATGAGGAATACTTGTTAGACCCCACAATATGTAAGTTTAATTTTAGTAGAAATCATGTATAAGCTTTGAAGTGTTAGAATTGTAATAGGCTTTATAGGCTTTGTTTATTTTTATTCTAGAGTGTTAGGCTAAGTACTCTTAGACTGAGCGTCTGATATTTTCTGAGTGAGTTTATCAGTAGTCAAGTATAAAGACTCAAGCGCCTGAAGTCTGAATGAAGATAAAGATTCCAAGCGTCCAAATGACCAGCTATATCAAGCGTCACTTATAGGACAGAAGTAATTTAAGGATGAATGAGCGTCTATCAGTGACTGATTTCACCTGAATTTATTACTAAGTCCAGAAGGAGTTTAATGCAAATATTCTCAGTGCATTAAGTGTCAACGGGCATTTAATTCAAATGCATTAAATGCTGATAAGAGCATTAAATGTGATAATCTCTTTCGGACATACGGAGAAGCCACCCTATTGGACTGTCAACTATTCACAGACTGCAGCACCAACTTTTGTGCAGCAGATTTTCAGGAAAAAGGACAAAAGTTGTTCACTCACGGAAGTGAGAGACATGCGCCTGTGCCTGTGTCAAACGGACACTTTTTCCAAGAATGCCTATAAATAGAACTTCAACAACAAGTCAAAACCCCCGATTATTTTCCAAGCCCAACTGTTGTTGCATTGAAGTCTCATTCCTTAAACTCTCAGAAAATCCAGAATATTCAAGCAAACATTCTCTTTGTTTTTCTTCAATTCCTGAGACAGTCAACCAATATCTCAAACATTCTTTTCGAAGAAACCTACATTACTATTGAGATATTCCCAATTGTTTGAACTTTATCAAAATCAAACAAACCATTTAGAACAACCTCATCCAAGCCTCGCGATCTGTGTGAAGTCGAAGTTGGATACTTGCATTATTTCTGAGTGAAAGAAGCAAGAGGATAGAAATGTATTGGAGCAGAAATCTGTGTGATCAAGGAGCTCAAGTCATAGACATCCATCTCTCCCTAATTTGTAGAAGATTATGTGTGATTCTTTGAGAATCATTTTAGTGGACTGCCTCCAAGTGTTCAAGGAGAAGAAGGACATAGTTGGGATTACACCAACCAACGAACCTTACAAATATTGTGTTCCTTACTTTACAGTCAATTTTCTTATTGTCATATTATTGCATAAATCTGTTAAGTAGGACTCAGTTGAACGCTAAGCAATTAAAATACATTAGGTGACGCTAAAGCTTTCAAAAGAGAAGACTCTAAAATCATTCCGATGTGCTAACACTGATTAAAGAGTTGACCGCTTAAACCTATTTGGTTATAGTATTCAAATCTTGAAGTCTAAGTTTACTTTCTAAAAACAGTCTTTGATAGACGCTCAAACAAGCGCCTACTTTTCAAGCATCCAACACAATTTTAATACGAAATTTTTGAAGTCGAAAAAGATTTCAGGGTCTAATCAAACCCCCCCCCCCTTCTAGACCCTTTTGTATGCCACTTGGGACCAACATGTCACCATCATATAATACATGCTCGCGATACATAAAGCAATTTAGTTGGTGATTAAGATAATAATTAATTAGTCCAACTAATTAATTCTTCCAATAAAATTCCAAATTTTATTCAATTTCATAATAATAAACCATCTAGTGAGAATTTAGCATTTAAATAAATTACTTAATTATAATTCTCAAAGAATAATAAATTAATTATTTTATTTAAATAAATAATATTAAATAAAAACTAATTGGGCTCGATTTCATCAAACTTAAATCACCATCCATTGGCCCATTCAAATTTATTGAATGTCTAATAATTTAATTAAACCACTTTGGGCTTATTTAATTAAAATCCGGGTCATCATCCTTTTGACCCACCCGGATAATTAAAATAGCCCAAAGCCCATTTATTAAAAATTAGACCCGGAATTAACTCGACTCGACCCACCCGACCCGAGAGAAAAACCCAAGCCCATGTGAGCCACCCGATGGGCAAGTGTCGTGCGCCTAGCGCACCGCCGACAATTACAGGGGGGCAGGCCCCTGTGCGGGCGTCGGGTGGCTCACAGCCACCCGATGCGCGCATGGCATAGCGCGCAGCGTGCGCACATCGTGCATATCTCTCAATTCCCCGGGGTTTTCGACCCCGTTTTCTCACACAAATTGATTTTTCAATTCTACTATATCATCATGCAATAATATCCAAGAAAAACACAGAAAAATCATGGTTTAAAATCATAAAATTCATCATATTCATCATGTTTTTCAAAAACACAAAAAACACATAAAATCACGTATTTGATTAAATACGGAAATCAGAGATTGGCTTTGATACCACTGTTGGGTATTGTACATTTTTCAGCGGAAATAAAAATACCCACGATGGATTCATCTCTGATTCCACATATTCAATTGATGTTGAGAAATATATACCTTTTTCGCGTAATTAAAATTTCTGAACCAGCTTCTTGATCCTTTTTGGAGCAGCAATAACGTCACTGCCTCTAAATCACCACGCCGGAACCGAAAGTAAAAATCCCTTCTTTCTTCTCCTCTTGGACGGCTAGAGAGATGAGAGAGAGGTGGAGAGTTTTTCTTGGAGAGAAAGTCACAAGTGAGGCTTAGGTTTAATTATTCACTAAGTAGTATATTTATACTACAACAAGAATAATTAACCTAGTTAACAAAAGGCCCGGGCATCCATATGGACGCCCAACTTGGGCGTTTTTAATTCCCTCTGAGCTCAGTCCATTTTGTGTATTAATTTAATTAATTAATTATATAATATTATTTATCCAATAAATATATCAATTAAATAACTAACTAACACATGTTAAATCCAAAATTAATTTCACAAGGCAATTAATTAACACATTAACTTGATTAATAAGATCATCTAATGATCAATTAATTAACCGAAAGATCTCTCTCAAGTTATATTCCATGGTTTTTCCTTTACAATTCCTTTAAGCGCAGCTCTTTAGGTTCGTCTCAGAAGGCAATTGGAAGGAAACCAAAAAGATGTGGATACCACCTAGCCAGTCTCGTGGTCCACATCTTAGCCCAATTGAGAACGAATGTATAGAATCATTCCAAACCTTTCACGCTGTGAATATCATACGAGTATAAACCATTTATTCATATATCTGAGTCAAGTGAGAATCATAGTTTAGTCAAACTCACTGGACTTGACTTTATACTCAACTCATAATGAATCAAGGTCACCAAGTATACTTTCATGTCCAACATAAGTATCTCTAATGCTTTAGCCAAAGTCTTTGACCTCACTCATTCATGACGGCATAGAATATTTAGCTCATTCACTTATGAGAGAATAAATCCCATATTGCTAATCAGTTAAGAATGCTACTTGCCCATCAAGCCGCATTTCGAGGTCGACCCCACCAACGGGTGAATTGGATCTAACTACTCTAATGATAGACTATGATATCACAAGCACATCTTCAACGTGATTACTCAGGTATAAGTTTCACGAGTACCTATCACAACTTATCAGCTTTGTCATTGACTGTCATTGAGTGAAAACCCATGTGACATAACTGATGCGAGTCGTGTTCGAACACACCAGTCTAATTGATGTGTCTATGATACAAGTTCCCACTAACATACTCATAGTGTTCGACTGGCACTTCCCTGTCAAAACTTATATCATACAAGTTTATGTCCGGTAATGATGTCCAGTCAATACTCTCTTCGACTTGCGAACCAATTTAGATATTAAGGATCAAACACTTCTAGTGTCATTCTCCCTAACCCATAAGGAGTAGAATGTTCGCCTTAATATCAAGGATTGATTGTTGTTTATTTAAACATTACAAATGCTTATAGGAAACAACATCAAAAGCCTTTTATTAAAACAAAAATGTTTCGATACAAACTAATGCCCTATAATTCTATCCTCTAATGGCATTTGAGGGCATAACTCTAACAGAATCCTGGTGGTTGCTCCACATAAACTTCTTCTTGGAGTTTATCATTCAGGAAAGCACTATTTACATCCATTTGATACACTGTGAACTTGTTGAATGCTGCATACGCTAGAAACATGCAAATTGCTTCAAGACGGGCGACGGGAGCATATGTCTCATCAAAATCAATACCTTCCTCTTGGAAATAGCCTTAAACAACAAGTCTGGCCTTGTTCCTTATTACAATGCCATTCTCATCTATCTGGTTTCTATAAACCCATCTAGTTCCAATAACTCCTTGGTGAGTTGGCCTTGGTACTAGCGTCCAAACCTTACTAAGCTTAAACTGATTAAGCTCTTCTTGCATGGCCTCAATCCAACTTAGATCGCTTAGCGCTTCATCCACTTTCTTAGGTTCCATTTGAGATAGGAAGATTGCGAACATCACCTTATTGAATGTAGCGGCCCTAGTCCTCACAAGCGCTCCAACATCTCCAATAATTTGCTCTGGTGGATGATCTCGTAGCCATAGTCTATCTGGTTGGAATAGGTTAAGAGATTGATCAGATGCTTGATGAACTTCTTGCATAAGCGCTTGACTATCCTTTTGCGTAGGCGCTTCCAATTCGCAAATCCTACTTTTCTCTTGATGATCATTCTCTTCATGATCAGCAAATCTTACATTGTCATTCTGAATATCCTTAGGAGTAATCTTAGGAGGGGGCACCAAGATTTCATCATCGTCGTCACTTTCATCAATAATGATCTTAGACGTTTGATGACACAAATCTTGGTTAGCATCATCAAAAACAACATGAATAGATTCCGCAACCTTCGATTTGACCTTATTGAGGATGCGAAAATTGTTTCCATTTTTGGCATAGCCTAGAAAGATTCCCTCATCCGCTTTTTGATCAAATGTCTTTAGGTTTTGGGATCCATTATTATGGATAAAACATTTTGAACTAAAGACGTGAAAATAAGAAACATTTGGCTTACGTCCTTTCCATAGTTCATATGGAGTTTTTCGAGGATATTATTATACACCCAAAAAGCACACACAACACGTTGTGAAACCCAAAAAGGCCAGTATTCCTACAATGAAGACCAGGCAAATATGGGTTCCTAAAGTTCTAATTCAAACTAACAATGCTACTAATGTTAAAGGACCCAAGAAACAATGGGTACCTGAACAGAAATAGAACTTTCCTTTTGATTGCAGGTACCTAGAGCTAGAGCCGATACATCTGTGTGGTACTTCGATAGTGGATCGTCAAGGTACATGACTGGTTCCAAAGATCTTCTGATCAACTATCGAGCTGCCAATGGTCCTCAAGTTGTATTTGGTGACAACTCCAAAGGTATAGGTACTGTGCATAGGGGGGACATCATGATAAGTGATGTTTATTATGTTGAGGGTCTAAAGCACAATTTATTAAGCATAAGTCAATTTTGTGATAAAGGCTTTGAAGTCATATTCTCAAGTGACTGTTGCTATATAAATGACGCTAAGACTAAGTCTACTAAATTGAAGGGTAAAAGAACTAACAGTGTATATTTGGTAGAATGGAGTTCAACAGATGATAACAGCCCAACATGCTTTGTTGCTAAAAATGAATCTAAAATGGGTTGGTATGGCATAGAAAAATGAATCACCTCAACTTCAAAACAATTTCTCAGCTTATAAGTCAAAATCTTGTAGAGGGATTACCAAATGGACCATTTCATAAGGATCGCCTTTGTGACGCTTGTCAAATGGGTAAACAAGTTAAATCATCGTTCAAGAGAAAACCTCATCTATCTACCTCTAGAATACTTGAACTACTTCACATGGATTTGTTTGGACCTGTTCAAACGATCAGTGTAAGCAGTAAAAAGTATACTTTGGTGATAGCAGATGATTTCTCTCGATTTACATGGGTGAAATTTCTTTCATCCAAAGATGAGACATGTGACAAGTTAACAACGCTTATTCGGCAACTTCAAACATTGAAAAATCTTAAGGTTGCAAGAATAAGAAGCGATCACGGTACTGAGTTTACTAACAAGATTGTTGAGAAATTTTGTGCAGAAAATGGAATACATCATGAGTATTCTGCTCCCAGAACTCCCAACAAAATGGTGTTGCTGAGCGCCGGAACCGAATGCTCAAGGAAGTCGCTAGGATAATGTTAGCAGAACCCAAGCTTGCTCCTAGGTTTTGGGCCGAAGCGATCAACACTGGCTGTTACACTCAAAACCGTTGCATGATCAACAAACAGTGTGGGAAAACTCCATATGAACTATGGAAGGGGCGTAAGCCAAATGTTTCATATTTTCACATCTTTGGTTCAAAATGTTTTATCCATAATAATGGATCCCAAAGTCTAAAGACATTTGATCCTAAAGCGGATGAGCGAATCTTTCTAGACTACGCCAAGAATGGAAAGAATTTTTGCATCCTAAATAAGATCAAATCGAAGGTTGGGGAATCTATTCATGTTGTTTTTGATGATGCTAACCAAGAACCGAGTAAGGTTAATGTGAATGATGTAGGAGTTGAAGATCTATGTCATCAAGCGTCTAAGATCACCATTAACAATGACAGTGACGATGATGATGAGATCTCAGTGCCACTTCCTAAGATTACTCGTGAGGTTAATATGGACAATATTGTAAGAAATGCTGATGATCATGAAGAGAGTGATCTTCAAGAGCAAACAAGGATCTATGAACTTGAAGCGCCTACGCAAGAGGATAGTCAAGCGTCTGATCGTCAAGCGTCTGTTCAACCTCTTAACCCTTTCCAACCAGATAGACTATGGCTGCGTGATCATCCACCTGAGCAAATTATTGGAGATATCGAAGCGCCTGTTAGGACTAGAGCCGCTACATTCAATGAGGCCATGTTCGCAAGCTTTTTATCTCAAATGGAACCTAAGAAAGTGGATGAAGCGTTAAGTGATCAAAGTTGGATTGAAGCCATGCAAGAAGAGCTTAATCAGTTTGAACGAAATAAGGTTTGGACACTAGTGCCAAGACCCACTCACCAAGGAGTTATTGGAACTAGATGGGTTTATAGAAACAAGATGGAAGAGAATGGCATTGTGATAAGGAACAAGGCCAGACTCGTCGCTCAAGGATATTGCCAAGAAGAGGGTATTGATTTTGATGAGACATACGCTCCTGTCGCTCGTCTTGAAGCAATCCGCATGTTTCTAGCGTATGCAGCGTTCAATAAGTTCATGGTGTATCAGATGGACGTGAAGAGTGCTTTCCTGAATTTTAAACTCCAAGAAGAAGTATATGTGGAGGAACCACCAGGATTCATCAACAATCATGGTAAGGGCTTAAGCAAGCACCCCGAGCATGGTATGACACTCTCTCTATCTTTCTTATTGGTAAAGGCTTTTCAAAAGGCAGCGTTGATAAACGTTATTCAAAATTACCAATAACGAAGATATTCTCTTAGTCCAAATTTATGTTGACGATATTATATTTGGTTCTACCAACAAACGTCTGTGTGAGAAATTTTTGAAAATGATGCAAGAACAATTTGAAATGAGCATGATGGGTGGAGTAACCTTTTTCTTAGGATTACAAGTTAAACAACTCCCTAATGGCATATTTATTAACCAAGCTAAATATACAAGAGATATGATTAAGAAATTTGGTATGGAAAATGCATCATATTCAAAAATTTCAATGAGCCAAACGCTTAAGTTAGATAAAGATGAAAGTGGAAAGAAAGTTGATATCACTAATTATAGAGGTATCATTGGATCACTTCTTTATCTTACTGCTAGTAGACCTGATATTATGTTTTCGGTATGCATGTGTGCACGATTTCAAGTTGATCCTAAAGAGTCACACTTAATTGCTGCCAAGAAGATCCTTAAATACCTAAAAGGCACACAAAATGTGTGGGTTTATGGTATCCAAGGGACTCTCCTTTTGAACTAATTGGTTATTCAGATGCAGATTTTGCAGGTTGCAAAATAGATCATAAGAGTACTAGTGGTACATGTCAATTTCTAGGTGATAGGTTAGTTTCATGGCATAGTAAGAAACAACAATCCATAGCTACCTCCACAGCCGAAGCTAAGTATGTAGCTGCAGGAAGTTGTTGTGCACAAGTGTTATAAATGAGGCAACAACTTAGAGATTATGGAATAATCCTAGGCCCAACCCCCATTCATTGTGATAACCAAAGCGCTCTAGCCATGACTCAAAACCCTGTTCTTCATTCCAGAACCAAACACATTGACATTAGATACCATTTTCTTCGTGACCACGTTCAAAAGAAAGATATCTCCATGCACTTTATTGGAATTGATAAACAATTGGTAGATATCTTCACCAAAGCACTCAACGAACAACGTTTTCTCACTTTGAGAAGTGAATTAGGTATGATTGATTTAAATGCTTAATCATTTTGCATCATACTTTATTAGACATATAATTTAGGGGGAATTGACACGCTAGAAGCTAACGTGCTTTTATAGCAAGTGCACTAGTCATGATAGTAATAAAAGTGGACAAAATAAGTCCGGGTTGTCGAACCACGGAGACTTGGATTTTTAGCTTATGATTTTCGAATGAACATAAAGATGAATTAACGGAAATTAAGAGTAAAACAAGTAAGCAAACAAAGAACAAAAGAAATAAGAACAAGCAACGGATTGAAACTCAAGTGTGAGAACTAGACTAAGGCACATGCAAGACTTGATTTGATCCTTCTTCGCACAAAGACTCTTGTTGAATTATTAGACCTAATTGCTATGGTGAAAACTCCTAAGGTAAAGAATACCCGATGTCTCGCGATATGCTCCTACACTTAAGCGGCGGTTTCCTAAGTATGTCTACCCGGAAATCTAACCTCTACGCATGCATTGAGGAACTAGAGTTTACTCGATTAGAAACGAACGACTTCACCCGGGAGTCTTTACCTATGTCTAGGGCAACTCCTATTTGATCGGTGATGCTATGAATTCCTTGCACCCACTACCCCCAAACTTAGCTTTGATCGTCCTCGATCAAATACAATCAAGCACACACATGAAAGCTTAAAATGGTTTTTCTTTTGCAATCTCATACACACAAAAGCAAGCATTAAACCTTCGAAGAAGTTTCGGAAGAGTTACCCGATGCTTTGAACATTCAGCAATTTGAAAACCACACAAAATCTTAGTTTCCATCCCTAAATCATGAACTCCCACTCCCATATTCATGTCAAGAGGACACTTTAGATAAGATTATGCAAATCAATTTGAAAGTAAAGCCATTGAAACAATTCAACATTCGTTAATCCATCGGTGTGTATAAAGTGCAATTGTCACAATCAAAAGGTCTTTACGGCTTGTAATGTAAAGCTAGGTGATGGCTAGGATTGGAAAATATGGATAAAGTGACTAAGTCAAGAGAGCCTATAACTCAAAATCATTGATCTAAATTCGCAAATGGACTACAAAAACTTTCACACCTTATCACTTATCCCTTTTTCACTCTCTTTTTCCTATCAACTTACAACCCCCAAACTTGTTTCTTTTCATATCGGGTTGTACATAGATTTCCAAGCCAAATGATCCAATTGAGTGCCAAGATCAAAGCCTAGTCGAGAGCACACTTTTTTTTTTCTTTTTTCTTTTTTTCATATATATCTCGCTCTCGAATATTTAGCCCATTGCTCAAGTTTTCATTTCATCCCCTTTTTTACATAATACTTCAAACCTCAAATATCCCAACATAGCCAAAACATCACTATCTAACTCATGTACATTCAAATCAAAACAAAGTGACTACCCATATTCAAGTCAAATGATATGAAGTTCTAAACTCTCTTGATTGGGTGCAAGACATTGTTTTTCTTTTAGGCTAGAAGGTGGTTGTCTTGGCATATGAAATAAAGACGAATGGTGGTTTCTAGTGTGCTTAGCACACTCCATTCTTATCAATACGGCTCAAATCAAGGTCTAGAGATTATGCAATATAGAGAAGGCCAAAATGTAAAGCTAACAACAATGAAAGATGGCCTAAATCATTTTATGACTTTACAACAATAATATACACTTCATAGTCAACAAAATTGAAAGTCCAACGTTTTAAATCCTCAAAAAAAAATCATAAGCATGACTAAAAAGGGCTTTCAAGTCACAACATATGACATGTTGACCACAGATAAGGGACTTTGACTTCGAGAGAGTAGAGATATTCAAACGCATTATGCTCTCATGCAAAGGTGCACCAATTCATGAATTCTATATCAATAAGGTTGTACCACCAAACTTAAATTAAACATTGTCCTCAATGTTCATGAAATAAATGCATGGTAAGAGGGATAAGCGATACAACCCTGAAATGGAGAGAAACGGGGGGAGCATGGTGGTGGGCTCATATCCCAGGATCAAACTGTGATCAAAACCGGAATGAGAGAAGACTCAAAGGAAACCATATCAAATCGAGTCAAGGGGGAAGAAAACAAAACGAAGGCACAAAAGAAAAGAAAGAAAGGAATAAAAGAAACTTGGGTTGCCTCCCAAGAAGCGCTTGTTTATAGTCATTAGCTCGACTTAGGTGCAATCAATGCGGTGGATCAACGAGGGTAACGTGCACATGGTCCCTCATGCAACCATTTCCTTCATAGTGTTTCAAACGTTGGCCATTAACAATGAAAGACCCCTTTGTTTCGTGTGAAATTTCAAACGCACCGGAGGGGTAAACTTTCATGACAGTGAAAGGTCCTGACCATTTAGAGCGTAGTTTACCGGGAAAAAGTCGGAGGCGGGAATTGAATAAAAGGACCTGTTCTCCCTTGGTAAACTCCCTCTGTGTGATGTGCTTGTCATGCCAGCGTTTTGTTCGTTCCTTGTAGATTTTTGCATTTTCATAGGCCTCCTGTCGGAACTCATCCAGCTCGTTCAAATGCAACAACCTGTGTTTGCCAACATCTTGCAAATCAAAATTACGCAGTTTAATTGCCCAAAATGTCCTATGCTCTAGCTTAACGGGTAGGTGGCAAGCTTTCCCAAAAACGAGTCGGTAAGGTGACATGCAAATAGGTGTCTTAAACGCAGTTCGATATGCCCACAGGGCATCATCTAACTTAAGAGACCAATCCTTTCGAGATGAATTTACCATTTTCTCAAGGATGCGTTTAAGTTCCCGATTGGACACTTCAACTTGACCACTCGTTTAAGGGTGGTACGGTGTGGAAATCTTATGTGTGACACCATATTTTTGCAAAAGATTATCAAACTGTTTGTTGCAAAAATGAGTGCCACCATCACTTATAATGGCTCGAGGGGTACCGAATCGAGTGAAAATGTGTTTTTTCAAAAATTTAACTACCACCCTTGAATCATTCGTACGTAAAGCCTCCGCTTCGACCCATTTAGACACATAATCAACCGCTACTAGAATGTATTTATTAGAGCATGAGCTAGGGAATGGTCCCATAAAGTCAATGCCCCAAACATAAAAAAGTTCGCATTCTAGTATGTTGTTTAACGGCATTTCATGTTTCCTCGAAATATTCCCTGTTCTTTGGCATTGATCACAAGAAGATACATATGCATGCACATCTTTAAATAGAGAGGGCCAGAAAAAACCTGATTGGAGAACTTTTGAGGCGGTCTTAGTAGGCCCAAAGTGGCCACCTACCTTGCCATCATGGCAATGGCTCATAATAGATGTCATTTTTTCCGCCGGGACACAACGCCTGATAATGCCATCTGCACAATTCTTAAACAAAAATGGCTCTTCTCAAAAATAATGCTTGACATCAGATAAAAATTTCTTCTTTTGATAAAAAGTGAGATTAGGGGGAAGTGCACCCATGACAACATAATTTGCAAAATCAGCATACCAGGAAAAAGCACCATGAATCACCGCATACAATTGTTCATCCGGAAATTCTTCCCCGATTGGTTTTTCAATGATTGAATCGGAGACAGGAGCTTTTATCCTAGACAAATGGTCAGCTACCACATTCTCCACTCCCTTTTTATCCCTAATTTCTAAATCAAATTCTTGGAGAAGAAGAATCCATCTAATAAGGCGAGGTTTGGCATCCTTCTTTGCAAGTAGATACTTAAGTGCATAGTGATCAGTGTGAACAATGACTTTGTTCAAGACAAGGTATGAATGAAACTTATCAAATGCAAAGACTATAGCTAGCAATTCCTTTTCCGTCGTGGCATAATTTAACTGAGCATCATTTAAAGTTCGACTCGCATAATAAATAGTGTAGAATACCTTATCTTTCCTTTGTCCGAGTGCAGCTCCAACTGCTGAATCACTAGCATCACACATAAGCTCAAATGGGAGGTTCCAATCTGGAGGTGCCATGATGGGCGCTGAAATTAATTTTTCCTTGAGCGTGTGAAAAGCCTGCAAACACTTATCATCAAAGTTAAACGGTGCATCTTTTACCAACAAATTAGACAATGGTTTAGCAATTTTCGAAAAGTCTAAAATGAAACGCCTGTAAAATCCTGCATGACCAAGAAAGCTCCTGACGGCTTTCACCGAGGAGGGTGGGGGAAGCTTTTCAATGACCTCAACTTTAGCTTTATCCACTTCAATCCCCTTGTGAGAGATTTTGTGGCCAAGCACAATTCCTTCTTGAACCATAAAATGACACTTTTCCCAATTTAACACAAGATTAGTTTCTTCACATCGTTTTAGAACACGTGTTAAATGGTTAAGACATGTATCGAAAGAAGTTCCAAAAACTGAAAAATCATCCATAAAAATTTCTAGGAAATCCTCGACCATGTCATGAAAAATAGCCATCATACATCTTTGAAAGGTGGTAGGGGAACATAGGCCAAATGGCATCCGCCTATAAGCAAATTTGCCATAAGGACAAGTGAAAGTAGTTTTCTCTTGATCCTCAGGTGTGATGGCAATTTGATTATAGCCGGAGTAGCCATCTAGTAAACAATAAAACTCATGTCCGGCTAACCTCTCAAGCATTTGATCAATGAAGGGAAGGGGAAAGTGGTCTTTCCGGGTGGCCTCATTTAATTTTCGATAATCGATACATACTCGCCACCCGGTGACTATTCGTGTGGGAATTAATTCATTGTTAGCATTGGTAATAACAGTCATACCTCCTTTCTTCGGGACCACTTGAGTTGGACTCACCCAATTGCTATCGGAGATAGGATAGATAATACCTGCATCGAGTAGCTTAATTACCTCCTTTTTAACAACTTCTTGCATCATTGGATTGAGTCGTCTTTGTGGTTGAATGGTGGGCTTATATTCATCCTCCATGAGGATCTTATGCATACATACCGTTGGACAAATCCCCTTAATATCAGCTATTTTCCATCCAAAAGCCTTTTTATGGGCTTTCAACACCGTAAGCAGCTTCTCCTCCATAATGTCTGTCAAAGATGAAGAGATTATAACAGGTAAAAATTCTGAATCTTGTAAGTAAGCATACTTGAGATGGGAAGGAAGAGGTTTAAGCTCAAGAGTTGGCGGTTCTTCAATTGAGGGCTTTGGTGATGAAGTGATTGGTCTATCCAAAACTTCGAAACGAGGTCGAAAACTTTGTTTGTAAGGTGGATTTGCCTCGAGAAAAGCAACAGTGTCCCTCAAGTTATTGTTTTCCATTGTCTCATCCATGGGATTCACAAGACATGCCTCCACTTGATCTTCGTATTGATTTCCCTGAAAATGTTCAGAAATTAAAGTATCAAATGCATCAATGTGGAAACAAGTAGAATCATTAGATGGTGTTCGCATAGCATGATACACATTGATTGCCACTTGCTCATCTCCCACTCTAAGAGTTAATTGACCATTGGCAATATCAATTAATGCTCGTCCGTTGGCGAGGAATGGCCGACCAAGAATGAGTGGTAGCTCGACATCCTCCTCCATATCTAGAACTACAAAGTCCACCGGGAATATGAATTTTTCGACTTTCACTAAAAACATCTTCCACTATTCCTCGTGGATACTTGATAGACCTATCAGCGAGTTGCAACGAGATAGTGGTAGGCTTGGGCTCGCCAAGTCCTAATTTCCTGAAAAGTGACAAAGGCAACAAATTAATACTGGCACCGGAATCGCACAAAACTTTAGAAAAAGAAATAGAACCGATAGTGCAAGGAATTGTAAAGCTTTCGGGATCCTTAAGCTTTTGAGGTATCCGGTTTTGCAATATAGCCGAGCATTCTGCAGTAAGGGCTACAGTTTCATGTTCCCCCAACTTTCTCTTGTTAGAAAGGATATCCTTGAGATATTTAGCGTAGCTCGGCATTTGCAACAAAGCATCTACAAGAGGAATGTTAATACGCAATTGTTTAAATATATCAAGAAACTTGGCAAATTGCTTATCTAACTTTCCTTTTTGTAATGAAAGTGGAAAGGGAGGTCTTGGTTTGGGCACGGAGGGTTCGGGAGAGGAATGTCCCGAAACAGGGGATGATGTCTCCGCGCTCTTTCCGGAGTTGGATGTTGCCTTGGTTTTATCCAAATGTTCTGGTGTATCATCCATTTTCTCTCCCAATTTTGGATCAACGAGGTTCTTTCCTCTACGAAGTAAAACTGCTTGAACTTGTTCCTTTGGATTTTTCTCCATATCACTTGGTAACGTGCCTTGGGTTCGTCCGGAAAGCATGTTGGCAATTTGCCCAATTTGAGTTTCTAAGTTTTTGAGTGCAATTTCTTGATTTTTTAAGCTTGCTTCTTGTTTCTTGGACATCATTTCTTGATATTGAAACTTCTGTGTTGCATCCATCATAAACTATTGCCACACATCTTCCATATTATTCATTTTCTCGCTTTGTTGTGGTTGTTGGAGCCCCCCTTGCCTTTGAAATGGAGGTTGTTGGAAACCTCCTTGGTTTTGCTGAAAGTCCGATGGTGGTGGTTTCGCCATATTCGAATTTTGGCTCCATGAGAAATTGGGATGATTCCTCCATCCCGGATTGAAAGAATTCGAGTAGGGATTGTTCTGTTGACGACTTGCATTTCTCATGAAGTTAGCACTTTCAACCGAGTTAGATGTCCCACACAAATCTCCTTGTAAGCACTCAAAGTTTGTGTGATCCCCTCCGCAATTTTCACAAGTGGATTTGACTTGATTTACCGTACCTTGCATGAGTCCTAAAGAATCTAATCTTTTGTTTAGGGCCTCCAATTGAACGGCTACTGTGGAGTTATTCCCAATTTCATACAATCCGGCGGGCCTCTTGGGCAACGTGATTCGTTCGGTTGGCCATTGATAGTTGTTCTCGGCCATGAGCTCAATTAATGCCCAAGCTTCCTCGGGTGATTTGTTCATGATAGTACCTCCAGCGGCGGCATCAAGATTTGTACGGAGATTCGGTCCTAAACCCAAATAGAAAGTTTGAACAAGTGTGGGCACGGCTAACCCATGGTGTGGGCATTTCCTCAAAAGTTCCTTAAAACGTTGCCATGCCTCATAAAGTGATTCCCCCTCATATTGACGAAAGCTGGTGATTTCATTTTTCATTGCGGCCGTCTTACCCGGTGGAAAATACTTAGACAAAAATTTATCCACCATTTGTTCCCAAGTACGGATAGAGGCGGTTGGCAAAGAGTTGAACCACTGTTTAGCCTTGTCTTTGAGAGAGAATGGAAATAACCGTAAGCGTATGGCGTGGTCGGTGACTCCATTGTTCTTGAAAGTATGGATAATCTCCGAGAATGTGGCTATATGAGTGTGAGGATCATCATGTTGTAAACCGGAGAATTGAACCTGGTTTCCTATCATTTGGATATACCCCGGCAGGATTTGAAAAGTGTTAGCCTCTACCGGTGGTAAAACGATTGGCCCTGCGGCTCCTTGGATGTTTGGCATCATATAATCCCTCAAAGGGCGTTGCGGAGGCGCCTCTGGGTGGTTTTGATGAACGCGAAGATTCGAAAGCTCCCGACGAACCGCTTCTTCTAAGATAGCGGGATCTATGTGAATAGGAGGAGGATTCAGATTTGGATCCATTGTGGCTTGATAATGTTGAGCCTCTCTTTGTATTCTTACCCCTCGAGTAAACGTTCGTTCAATTTCAGGGTCCAACTCCGCTAGTCCCACTCGACTAGTACGGATCATGCACTAACCGAGATCAACCTTGCACAAAGAAAGACACACAAATTAAAAATAAAAGAAATGATCTAAGCTCAGAAAGAATAAGGGAATCTCAATATTAGATAAAAATAGCTATTCCCGGCAACGGCGCCAAAAACTTGACACGACAAAATCCTAGCAAGAGAACTAGGTCGCGTAAGTAGTAAAGTGGATTTCTAAGTCCGGGGTTATCGTATCCGCAGGGACAACTATAATCTAAGTACCAAGACTACTATATTACTCAATTCTAAGTTAAATCGGTCAATAGAAAGGTTTATTAACTAATTAATAAATACTATAAAATAAACTAAGGCAACGTCACACCAAATAAAGGGAGGAAACAATAGAGAGAAGCGATCAAGGCACATGGTTCAACCAATTATGCATTTCGATTGTGATTTAGGTTCTATTGGATTATTAGATTGATTTAGCTAAGGCGAAATTCCCTAACGTACGTACCACCCAATCTCTTGGCATAGCAACCCTACCCTTGGTAACGATTCCCTATATATCTCTATATGAAAACCCGATTAACGAGGATGCATTTAAGGTCTAGGACTTCCCCACGTGAATGGAAAGCCACCTAAAGAAACCGAGTCTATCTCTAGTCGGTTTAACTATAGGGTATTCAA
This sequence comes from Buddleja alternifolia, assembly GCA_019426215.1. Classification (NCBI taxonomy): domain Eukaryota; kingdom Viridiplantae; phylum Streptophyta; class Magnoliopsida; order Lamiales; family Scrophulariaceae; genus Buddleja; species Buddleja alternifolia. The sequence goes on along the minus strand of CM033407.1, from coordinate 16,479,769 downwards.
TGTTTATATCTTCCCTAGGTTATTATCTCTCGATCAGAACCTAGGCATTTTATCAAACACTTGGTGATCAAGCAAATGTAGCATTGAGATCAAATATTGAATACATAGCTAAAACCAAAATTAATCCAATAAACACCAACAAATCAACAATCAAAATAACATAAATGGCCTATCCATGGCCTCAATCAAACAAGTTTAGCTCATATTCATGTCAAAAGTGCAATTATAAATCATACAAGACATAAGAGGTTTGAACAAATTCAAGAAATAAAGATGTAAAAACTCCCTAATTCTTGTAGAGATGTGGATTCCTTGTTGAATTCTCCATGTTTTGACCTTCAATCTTCTCTCCCAAGCTCTCTCTCTCTCTCTCTCTATTTTCGTGTGGCAGCTGCTTTCCAAGGTGAGTTAGGGTAATAAACGGCTAAAAGGGGTATTTATAGACCAACCCGCTGCCCCTAACGCCGCGGCATTCGCTTGTTGAACGCCACGGCGTTGGCTACTGCATGTGAACGCCGCGGCGTTCGTCCCCTGCTGCTCCAGCCAGTTTTGGTAAACTTCGCATAACTTTCTCTACCGATGTCGGAATAAGCTGATTCAAGTTGATATAGAATTCTAAAACAAAGATCTACAACTCTCAAGAAGACACCAAGGCCTAAATCAAACGTTATAGGGGATAAACGTGTCTCACAAGTTACTGAATGAGAAAACTCCATCGTAAGACGTCTCTTCCGATGACGTTTTCACTTCCTTCCCTACATATCTGATCTTTGTCTTCAACATAAGAAATGTACCTTTCCCTCTTATATTTACATTGGTATACCAAGTGTGTAATTTGGACATGGGTAGAGAAATCTATTCCATAAACTCTAGCACTGCGCATACAGCATTTTACCTTGTGTTGTATCTTTATTCATGATTTACCTTCAATCCTTGTTCTTTTCCTCCAAATCATATATTATTCTAGAAATATGAGAAAACAAGGATCAAAGCATCAAATGTGATCAAATTATCAAGGAAACAATCAAAACCAAGTCAATAAACGGGGGGAAACTAGTGTAAAAATAACATATATCACACCCTAACTTAACTCTTTCTCAAGATGCTAAACTAGGCAATTTATAATACATATGGTGATCAATCACATGTAAGGAATATAAGCACAAATTCATAACACATAGCAACAAAGGAATTAATTCAACAATTTTCAATAATACGAATAATTCACAAATCAATTCTTACAAGGCCCTAGCCAAACTATCAACATAGCAGAATTCAACATGTTCTTATACATAAATGTAAACATCAAATGCAATGAACAATGAAAGAAACTCCCTATAAGGTTGAATGACAATAGATCTTTTAATGTAGCTTCAATCCTTGGCTCTTATCCTCTTCTTGCTCTTTAAGATCAGTGATATAATGGCCCAAAACCCCAGAAAATGCTCCCAATTCCCAGATTTCAGAACCCTCAAAATGAATTGAAAAATTCTATTTATAGTTCGAAAATTCTGTTATCGCGGCGTCTAAGCGCGCGTTGATCGGTGCCTAGGCGCCGCCTATGTGGCGTGTCTTTGTTGGGGCAAAAGTTCTGGGGCGCCCAGGCGCGCGATATGTGGCGCCTAGGGGTGGTGGTTCAGGCGCCTGGGCGCCCCTCTACGAAGCTTTAATTTTGTTTGTTGGGTCACGCCTGGGCGCGAGAAAAATGGCGCCTAGGCGCCTCAGTGCGTAGCCTTGAGCAGAGTTGGGTAAATGAGTCGTCTTTTTGCCCTTTTGTTCGTCCATCGTCGCTTACTACCTGAAAGCACTTTACACACATATTAAACGCACGAGTGGCATGAAATGAACTATATATGGGCCTGAATTGTCGTTAAAAGGACCTAAAAACTTATGTAAAAATGACTCCTACCCCCAAACTTATCACTTGCTCGTCCTCGAGCATGAAAAAGCACAAGATACGAACTTATCATCAACCACATGGGAAATAATAAAAAAAAACTACCTCACTCACTTTCGTGGAGTAAACGGTTGCATTTAGCGGATGCAACAAGCCTTTGAACCCTTGAGTTACCTCAAAGGACGAGTTATAGTCTCGTGAGGGTTTGCAGACGATATACCCACAAAATCGAAAGATTTTCAACCCCGATCACTCAACGTAAATTACAATGATTAATAGCACAGAATGGTATGAATTCATCTGTTTAAGCTCAAATTACAAATATATACACATCACACACTTGCTCATGTTACGCCTTAACATCGAAAAGATCATCCTAAGGGTGTAGTGTAATAAATCTCAAGTATTATAGTCGAGTGGCATTCTTACCACTTTTCAAGCATTAACCCCATATTTATCAACTTTTGATTATTCACATGGTACGAGAATTGAATACAACTTCATAGCCACTTAAAAAATTCATCACTTCATTCCACTTTCGGCTTTAACTTATGCACTTTCAACTCGAAACATTAGAGGCTAGACCATGTGCAATGTTCGATCCTCTTAGGCTTTCTATGACACCCTTGTAATGAGCTTTAGGCCAATAACTCCCAAACCAGACGGCTTTAGGGTATCAAGTGTAGAGACACTCCTAAGGGCTTAATCGCTCGAGTGTCAAAGGCCACAAAATCAAACTAGGTCCTTAATCACTTAACACTTACATTGGCTTGAACTTAGCTCAAATTAGCATAATAGTACAGTATTCTAGGCATGGTGCTCTTCGCCCCCAGTATCTATTAAGCCTGACTTTTGCAGTCATACCAATGTTCAACCTCTTTTTATTATTGTTAAGCATACGAAGTTAACGTTCTCAACTCATAACACATGTGACAATTCTAAGTTGATATTTTCAGAATCAAGCCTTTAAGTGTTTCAAAATGGTTGCCCACTCAACGCCTCTACCCTCGATTTATGTGCATATGTGAATCATCTTAAAGACAATCTAGTCACGTTTAGGGTCCCACAAGCAAGGAAACGATGTGTATAGCCATTAAAAACCAAATTGATAGAGAAAACATACCATGTATTCGAATTAACCATGCTCAATGCCTCAAGTGAAGGGTTGAAGTTCTATCCAAAAAAATTAAAATTGCACACATTTCACATGTAGAGGTACAACACCCCCCCCCCCCCAAACTTAACATGAACATTGGCCCCAATGTTCGAAAAAAAAAGAAAGGGTAAAGTACACGTCACCATAGGGTTGCTGAAAAGCAGACCCGAGTCCACTAAGGCAATTGAGTCCAAGGGGGCAATCACGGTGACGACCCCTACACATTGAAACATATGCTAGCCATACGAATCATCAAGCATTGGATAGAAACACGATGAAAATACAACGAAACAAACAGAAACTAGAAGATGCATAGATAAAGAACTAGAAAGGGAACAAAAGAGGATCCAACATAAAACATTATCCAACAAAACAAAACAAAAGATAAACAAAACGACAAAGCGACACAGGAAATGGAAAATACAAGCCAAGACTAATCCTCGGTGCCAAAACGGTCAATATAATCCTCATCCGCTCCGCCCTCGAAATCAGCCAAATCAACCATCAGGCTACCCTCGTGATCATGAGCAACATCATCACCGCCCATAGGAACTATGGCACCCGACTCATGCACATCCTCGGGCTGCGGAGGAGTGGGATGCGGGTAAGGTGGAGGAGTAGAATAGTCAAACGGGCCCCGACCGACAAATGCATCCTGCTCGATGAGAAGCTGACGGAAATATGCACACGTGTCGGTCATCACCATCCTCATATAATCCCGCAACTCATCCCTCAACTCATTCTTCAACTGTCTAATGGCGGCAGCATCCATCGGTGGGAACTGTCCAGGACCAGTAGGTCGGGACAACGACGGGCGAGGCCTCTTGGAAGGGGCCTGTGGTGGGGGAGCTTGTGGGTCATCAGCGACTACAGCTAAAGAAGAGCCAGCGAGCTCCGTACGCTCCATAGAAAGTGTTGGAACCTTGGCCGCCTTGCACAAAACAGTGATCAGTGACGGGAGAATGATAGGTCTCTTCCTGGTGGACCCAGCACCCTTTTGCTGAGCCATCTCCTTGTCAATCAATGGCCCCAATTCGTTCTTCAATTTCCGAAAATGATCTGTCAAAGACTTGTGAATCACCCGGGGGAAGTCCACAACTTTCTTGGACATGATGGCATAGATGAGGATGGCCCATTCCCTGTTGGCCTCAGACCGGTTGGTACTCAGGATTAAATTGAATCTGATGAATTCTAGCCAAAATGCGGCCTCGGGAAGTAGGGCCCTACGGGGGATATGCGCTTCACCAGGTACCCACTCCCAACCCTCTCGGGCAATAACCCGCAAGATATCAGACAAGCTAACCTGGAGGTGCCCTGCATTATATAGAGTCGTGAACTCGCATGTCGGACGAGTGGGGGTACCTATACATTCCCTTATCTTGTTCAAATCATAGGTAACCTCTGTGCCCCATACCAAAAGGGAAGGCCCTGTCCATACCCGAGTCTCAATCTCACCATACACCCCAAAGCTGAAGAATTCGAGGACCCAAGGAAGATGGATGGGCTCGGGCTTTCGACAGAAGAATTGTAGGTGATGGAACTGTATCAATTCGTGCACCGAGGGCTGTCCCCGGAAGGTCAAATAATGCTCCTTGATTAGGGTGCAGGGGTGCTTAGGCTTTGGCATAAAATCTGTACTTTAGGGTCCTGAAAACGGGGGTCAAAGGGGGTCTCGGGCTCGTTAGAGGAACCCTCACCCACTTTCCTCTTGCCCTTGGACTGTTTAGCGGTGTTTTTCGGCATTTTCAAATGACAAAGGGGTAAATTGAATCTCAATTTCTCAACGTCTCGAATCTCAAATTCTCGAATCTACCCGAATTCAACCAACCCAACACAACAATCCTCAATGCCCAACAACACACCACAATTAGATAGCAACCCACAATCCAACAACAATATCCACACTATCCACAATCCAACAACAATAAACCACAAATTTCACACAAAATAATAGGCACCAATTTGCACAATCGGAGCCCCAAATCCTCAAAATGATAATGGCTTCACAAAAATCCACCCACTCTTCGGCTAATAATCGGAAATGTAAGAAGAATAAAGCCAAAAACTCACCTTCTCCCCAAAATTTGTGCACCGATTCAGATGTGTACAATGAGCCACTGCGCGGCGAGGACTGTCGGCGGAGATTGGCGCTGGAAGACGGTGGAAATGGCCGGAATCAGTTGAGAGAATCGCCAAAAATCGCGTGTGGAGAGGAGTTGATAGGAGTTGTGAGGGATTTTGACCGTTTTGACCGAGAATAGAATTAAATTCAGTAAACGGCACCTAGGCGCGCGTATTGGGGTGCCTAAGCGCCTGAGTGCGGACCTTAAAGTGGCATTTGAGTTCCTTCGGCGCCTAGGCGCCGAATGTGTGGTGTCGGGGCGCGAGGGAATGCGCGCCGGGGCGCGCCTTTGGTGGCGCTCGGGCGCCATGATGCGAAGCGAGGTGTGCACTGGAGTCCTTGGGCCCCCAGGCGCACGATAATCGGCGCCTAGGTGCGGATCACTGACACGCTAAAAGCTAACGTGCTATGATAGCAAGTGCACTAGTCGTGTGTAGTAATAAATGGACGGTAAGTCCGGATTGTCGAACCACAAGGACTTGAATTCTAGTTTAAGATTTGTAATGAAGTGAATAAACAAAGTAAGAATAAATTCAAATAAAATTTGTAAAGAACAAGAACAAAGATGAGCAAGTGATTTAAAACCAATTATAAAGGGAGACTAAGGCACATGCTAGGTTCAAATTGATCAAATATACTTATAAAGGTTCTTGTTGAAGGATTACACTTATATTGTTATGGTGAAAACTCCCTAAGGTAGAGAATAACCGATGTCTCGCGTATAAACTCCTATACTTAGATCGTGATTTCCCAAATATCCCTATCCGGAAATCTAACCACTAAACATGCATTAATGTACTAGAGTTCACTCGATTTGAATCGAACGACTTCACCCGGGAATCTTTACCTATGTCTAGGGCAATTCCTCATTAGTTGCGGGTCATGATGTGAATTTCTTGCACCCTAAGTCAATTTTCTCCCGAAATATTAACCTAGGCATAAGATTCTAACATATAGTGATCAAGTATATGCAAGATAGATAAAAACACAATTCACATCACATAACAATATAAGAACAACCTCAACAATCATCTATTGTAAGCATATATCACAATTTGGCCTTGCATGGCCTAGTCTTACGAATTTAGTTCATAATTGAAAGCATAAAAGACATAAGAGGAATATTCATAGACATATATGAAATGAAAAGCTCTTAAAAACTCCCTAAATGGTGAATGATGATGGATCTTGAAGTTGAGCCTTCAATCCCCAAGCTCTTTTCCTTCCTCTAGTTTTCCCCTCCAAGAGTGATGAAGAATGGTGGAGAAATCAGATTAGGGGCTGCCCCCCTCTCCTCCAAGAATCTGAAATTGATAGTGAATGATGAAGAGTATGGGTTCCCCCTCCTTTTATAGCCAAAATTCCACTAAAGTATGCATTAAGAATTCCCATTAAAGTTCCCCAATGAGAATTCCACCTAAAGTGATGCTTAAAGTTTGGCTTTTAAGATTCCAACCAGCTAAAAAATGCTAAACTTTTGGCCCTTAAGAATTCCACCAAGCATAACCATGTGAAAACTTCAACAAAACACATGCATGCTGCCATTTTCTTGCTTTCCAGCGCAGTCTTAGTAGTTTCCTCATAAAATTCTCCACAGATCTCCAAATTGGATGATTCAAGTCCCCATGTTCCGATAAAACATAGATCTACAACTTTCCAAAAGGACATTTTGTCCAATTCAGTCGCTAAGTATACCTAAATTACGTTTCAATATGGAGGTTGTTTCTGATTTGGCACCCATAAAGTAAATCTACCAAGAAACACACTTATGACAACCCCTCAACACATGTGCTGAATTATGGCCAAAAGTGATTCTTACCCATCATATAATGCTGGAATTTAGGCTGAAAAGGAGTAACATTCGGACTATCCATGCCTAGGCATGACTAGGAGGGCGTTGGGGCGTATCCTGGCACATGTACTTCTCTGTTCGGCGCAACAATCGTATTTAATCACAATTATCTTTATAGACCTCCGATTTGGATGTTTCAAATTCCCATTTGAAGCTAAGACATACATCTAAAACGTTTTAGAAGGAAACTTTGTCTAAGTCGGTCTCGAAATGTACGGAATTATCGCTCGAATGTGGTAGGAGATGCATAAACCGCCTAGGTGTTGAAAAACATGCTTGAACTTGTTTTGTACATTGTTTTTCTTCCCTTTTCTTCATGTATTCTCATTTATTACCTGTATTCACTTAACACACCTATTAAATGCAAATGTGACATGATTTAAGCAATAAGTGAATCCAAATCATAAGAATTACGGTCTTAAAAACACGTAAAAACACCTCTTATCAATCACCTGTTGTGTATGATTTCCATTTCGTATTTCAAAAGAAGAAGAAAAACACTTAAACACGAACTAACACGGACTTAAAGCGAGAAAATAAAGCAACGAAAGGGGAAAAACACGAGAAAAAGAAAAAGAGACGAAAAGAAAGCTTGGGTTGCCTCCCAAGAAGCGCTAGTTTAGAGTCTTTAGCTCGACTTAAGGCGAGAAATTATGGAGGGTCCTCAAAGATGATGGACACTTTGTCTCTCGGTCCATCCAACCCGGCATATGGTTTCAAACGTTGAGCGTTGGCCAAGAAAGTCTGTCCTTTATTCGTTGTAAGCTTGACGGCGGCCGAAGGATAGACATGGGAAATCAAGAATGGGCCCGACCATCGAGACTTAAGCTTCCCGGGGAAGAGTTGGAGTCGAGAGTTGTATAGTAACACCCTTTCTCCCTTATGGAACTCCCGGGGGAGAATATGCTTGTCATGCCACATTTTGGTATGCTCCTTGTAGAGTTTTGCGTTCTCATATGCGAGGTGACGCCATTCTTCGAGCTCGTTGAGTTGTAGCAAACGTTGTGTACCTACACGTTGAGAGTTAAAGTTTAGAAACTTAACGGGTAAGTGACATGTTTGGCCAAAAACAAGACGATACGGGGACATGCCAATTGGGGTTTTATAGGCGGTCCGATAAGCCCAAAGAGCATCATCCAACTTAAGGGACCAATCCTTTCTTAATGCATTGACCATTTTTTCAAAGATACGCTTAATCTCCCTATTAGAAACCTCCACTTAGCCACTAGTTTGCGGGTGATATGGGGTCGAAATTTTATGCCTCACCCCGTACTTGGTCAATAAAAGCTCAAATTGTTTGTTGCAAAAGTGGGTGCCCCCGTCACTAATGATGGCTCGGGGAGTTCCAAATCAAGTAAAACTATGCTTCTTTAGAAAACGAGTGACGACCTGAGCATCATTAGTGGGCGAGGCCATGGCTTCCACCCATTTGGAGACATAGTCTACCGCAACAAGGATGTATTTGTTTGAACAAGAACTGGGGAAAGGGCCCATAAAGTCCACACCCCATACATCGAACAACTCACACTCTAACATGCTATTTAAAGGTGTTTCATGACGTTTAGAGATGTTCCCCATTCGTTGATAGCGATCAAATGATTTGACATAATGATATGCATCTTTAATAAGAGTAGGCGAAGAAAACCTGATTGGAGGATCTTAGCTACCGTTTGGAGGGCCCAAAGTGGCCACCCCCGCCATATCATGACAATGAATGATAGCATGCACTTCCGTTTCGGGTATGCAATGTCGAATTAAGCCATCTGCACAAACTTTTGAATAGAAAGGGTTCGTCCAAAGATATTGCTTCACATCATAGAAATTTCTTCTTTTGATGAAAAGTGATATCCGGGGGAAGGAGGCCCGTACAATGTAATTGGCAAAGTTAGCATACAAGGTGAAATATTGTCAGAAATAGCAAGGAGGTGTTCATCCGGGAATTCCTCACTAATGGTATCTCATCTAACGAATCATTCACTAGCTCTAATCGTGAGAGGTGGTCGGCTACTACATTTCGGTGCCTTTCTTATCTTTTATCTCTAATCAAATTCTTGTAGTAACAAAATCCACCTAGGAGCCTCGGTTTAGCCTTTCTTGGCAAGCAAATATTTTAAAGCCGAATGATCGGTGTAGACTATCACTTTGTTTAGCACGAGGTAAGAGTGGAATTTGTCGAATGCAAAGACTATGGCTAGTAACTCCTTTTCCGTGGTGGCATAATTCAATTGTGCGTCGTTAAGAGTTTTACTAGCATAGTAAATGGTTCGAAATACCTTCTCCTTTTTTTGACCAAGGACCGCTCCAACTGTGGTGTCACTCGCATCACACATCAACTCGAATGGTAAGTTCCAATCGGGGGGTGACATGATAGGGGCGGAAACTAAGCGTTCCTTCAAATCGAGAAAGGCCTGCATACAAGAAGAATTGAAATCAAACAGGGCATCCTTGACAAGCAAATTAGATAACGGTTTCGCAATTTTAGAGAAGTTCTAGATAAATCGCCTATAGAACCCGGCATGCCCGAGGAAACTCCTAACGGCTTTGACCAAAGTGGGAGGGGGAGTTTTTCTATGACCTCAATCTTGGCTTGGTCCACTTCGATCCCTTTTTAAGAGATCTTGTGGCCAAGTACAATTCCCTCCCAGGCCATTAAATGACATTTTTCCCAATTCAAAACAAGGTTGGTTTCCTCACAACGTTTTAACACATTATTCAAATGAGCAAGACATGTATCAAACGTTGTTCCGAACACAGAAAAGTCGTCTATAAAAATTTCAAGGAAATCTTCAACCATATCATGAAAAATCGCCATCATGCATTTTTGAAAGGTGGCCGGGGCATTACACAAGCCAAATGGCATCCTTCTATAAGCAAATGTGCCATATGGACAAGTGAAAGTGGTTTTCTCTTGGTCCTCGGGATCTATGGAAATTTGATTATAGCCGGAGTAACCATCAAGAAACAATAGAAATCATGCCCGGCTAACCTTTCAAGCATTTAGTCAATAAAAGGGAGGGGAAAATGATCCTTACGGTGGCATCATTCATTTACGTAGTCTATGCACACACGCCACCCGCTAAGCATACGAGTTGGGATTAATTCATTATTCGCATTCTCAATTCCGTTATCCCCCTTTCTTAGGCACCACTTGGGTAGGGCTCACCCACGCACTATCAGAAATAGGATAGATTATACCTGAATCGAGCAGTTGTATCACTCCTTCTTTACTACCTCTTGTATTTTTGGTTCGACCTCCGTTGTGGTTGGTGTGTAGGCTTAGCGGAGTCCTCCATAATATTTTGTGCATACATATCGCTGGACTAATGCCTTTGATGTCCGCAATTTTCCACCCGAAAGCTCGTTTGTGAGACCTCAACACTGTCATTAGTTGCTCTTCTTGTGGTCCTGAACGAGACGAAGAAATGATCAATGGTAGTGTCTCATCAACGTTTAATTACACATATTTAAGGTGGGAGGGGAGGGGTTTGAGTTCGAGAGAAGAGGGTTCTTCAATAGATGGGCGAGTGACGCCCGACAATGATCTATCAACTTTGATGAAGGCTCTCGAATGATAGGAAGATTTGCATTCCAAGCTTAGAACGCTTTCCACTTGATCATCACTCTCCGAGTCCACTTGTATGGATGTTATAAGATCCCGTTCGAATGAATTTTCAATCGTATTGCCCTGCAAATACTCAACAATTAACGGTCAACGTATCAATTCGATAACATGAGTCATGATCAATAGGGTGTTTAAGGACTTTGTAAACATCAAAGGTAACCTTGTCATCGCCCACATTCAAAGTTAGCTTAACATTAGCAATGTTATCACCACCGCCTTACCCGTGGCTAGGAATGGTCTCCCTAGGATTAATGGTACCTCCACATCTTCCTCTATATCGAGTAATACAAAATCCACCAGGAAATAAAACTTGTCGACGTAGCAATAACATCTTCGATTATCACCTTAGGCCTCTGATTGAACGATCGGCGAGTTGAAGGCTCATTGAGGTCGCGGGGAGTGCCAAGCCTAATTATTAAATAGCGAAAGACGGGAGAAGATTGATGTAGCTCCCGGTCACATAACACCTTTCTCGAACGACAAAGACCCAATCATGGCCGGGATTGTGCTCCCGGAGGTCTTTGAGTTTACGGTGGCCAATTAGTGAGCAATCTGCGGAACATCCTCGTGAGGCCACACCGTAGCATTTTCCTCCACTTTGTTTGTTGGGAGGAGTATGTTTGAAGAATTCACATAATCGGCATTTGGAGAATGGAAGAATAAGACTTAGTGATTTTAGCAGTTTACCAAAGTAGGCCAACGCTTAGATCGCTTAATCAGGGTTAGTACAACAGAAATGACTTTTAGCGTTCTTTTTGTTAATTTAATCGCTTTGCACTTTAACTTGTCTCTTTCAAATATAAAAGATGTAATAATAATAATGATAAGACAGTAAAGATAAATAACACAAGATGTATAAGGTTCACTCGGTGGTGTAATCCAAGCTATGTCCTTCTTCTCCTTTTTCACTTGGAGGAATTTACTAGAATAATTTTCGAAGAATCACACAGAATCTTCTTCACGATAGTAAAGGGTGAAAATGATCTTGGGCTCCTTGATCACACAGACTTCAGCACCAATGAAGATCGTCTTCTTCAAACTTCTCTCACTCAGAAATACTGCCTGAAAAGGTTCAACAACTTTTCTCACTCAGATGAAAGGTTGAGGTTTGTCACTAGGGTTTTGTTTGTTTTTTAAAAGATCAAACAACTTGGAATATCTCTGTTCGAATTTGGGTTTCTTCTTTGGAAGATATTTGAGATATTTGTGACTGTCTGGAATGTGGATAAAAAGCTTGAGATATTTGGCTATGGAGTTTCTAAGCTTTTTTCCAGAAAATGTACGTAAGATTTTTGGCGATAATTTCTCTTTTTGTACGTATCTTCTTGTGTTTTTTTTTTAGGGTTTTCTGGGGCAAGGTATTTATAGGCAATTTCTTGGGATCTGTCCATTGAACACATGTAGGAGCGTGCCTCTCACGCAGCACGTGAGTTTGCCTAAAGTCTGACATTCTTGAAAATTCGCTGAAGCCGATTGGACAGGAGCAGCTGAAACTCTGAATTTTCTGACAGTCTGGTCAAAAGATGGCTTGTTCACAAGTCACATTAGCTTATCACATTTAATGCTCTTATCAGGCATTTAATGCATTTTGAATTTAATTCTCGTTGGAAATAAATGCCCATTGAATGATTGCATTTAAGCCCTTCATGATTTGTGGATTTATTTCAGGTGAATCTGACATCGGTCGCTTAAGTGCTTTGAGCACTTCATTCAATAGTCCTGAAATGATGTCCTTTACCGTTTGACGGACGCTAAGTAACAAATCTTCATCTCTGGTTAACTTCAGATGCTGATCTTCAACCGCTTCTCTAATAGACTCACCTAGAATTCTATTAGCGACTCAATATCTAATACTTAGTCTAAAATCTACAAAGATAAAAATTACAAGCCTATAATAATTACAAACTTTCAAACGCTTATACATCAATCTATGAAAAACGGAAACTTACATTGTATTTTTGGGGTCTAACATTAAATCCTATCTTGTCATCATCAAAACATCTAACATGAAATTTCCTAAAAATTTCCCCCTTTTTGATGATGTCAAGACTTTTAACTCTTATAACTCTTTTAATTAAGATTTACTTAAAAGAAAAGGCCCAAAGGAATATAAGTTAGCGTTTGAAAAGTTAGTAAAGTTAGCTAAAGTTAGATTAGCTTCAACAAGATGTTTCAGCGTTAAAACATTCATTCATTGAAAAAATTAAAGCATACATGTTTCATACTGAAAGAAAATCATAAATAAAACAGAAAGAAAAACATAAAAGGAATCAAGTCACTTTTTCTGTCGCTTCGCTCTTTCTTCGCCTTGTAGAACTTCTAACGCTAAGTCCAACAAGAGACGATCAATATCGATCATTATCATATGTTGAACTTCATCATAATCATGCCTACGAAGTCTGGCGCTTTCATTTAGATCTAACAACCTTTCCGTCCAGTCCCTTGGTGGAATACCAAGTTCACAAATTAAATCAAGATAGATATCTCTTTGTCGATCATTTGACGGTCTCCAATTGATAGGTCGTTGTAGCGGTCCGGCATATGCAGGAAATCCCATACTTTCTAAGAACTCGGGATCCAACTCTGGAAGCATGTACTTTCCCAGATAATATCTTGGCTTTCTTTTCTTAGATAGCATTTTTTTAATTCTTACTAATTTTTCGAACAATGAACGCTATTATTATTATCTGTCTTGGAAATCGCTTTGGACTTTTCTTTATCTTCCCCCTTCTTGACATTATCAAGGAAAGTTTTGAGTTCAGCGACATCTCGGCGCAAGAGTCTAACTTCTTCGACGAGAAGAGCAACTTGTTGAGCGACACTCTGAGCGGCGGCATCGGATGAAGCATGTCTTTCAGTATCTGCCAATGCGCCTTGAGCTAGGTGACGGTTGAATTCAGATGAGAGCTCAGCGATAAGAGGTGATATGCTCTGCATGATAGCAATAGTGCTTTTATTTGTAGCATTTCCAATATCACGACTCCGCGTATCCGACACTATGCTGATATGTCTATCAGCAGCCTCAAAGATCTTGGAGCAGGAACCCTCAATGTTGGTAAGCGAGTTCCGGACTGCCTGTCTGAAGTCTCTGGCTTCTGAATCACTCTCGGATTTTGAATCAGAAGAAGGACGCTCTGGGGACGGGAAAAGTCTGTAAGAACTTGAAACTGCAGACTTACCTTTGGATTTATTTTTGATAAAAGGTTCTCCAGGCTCTTGAGCAATTTCAGCGTGCACTTCTTCAATCGCTTGATCCATGATAAGATCTGCAATCGCTGGGGGCTCGACTATCGGGGCGCTAGAAGAATCTGACAAAGAAGCCTCAGGATGTTGAGCGACTTCCGCAGTAGGAGCAATGTCTTCTTCTATAATTTGGATGGAGGGAGAAGGTTCTCTAAAACCAATGACCCAGAGGGGGCCAAGGGCTTCCATCACATGCCTTGGACTGATCAGGCTAGATTGTGGGATAAAGAATATAGCGTCTTTGCGCTCTTCGGTACTTAGTGCAAGTTGCACACCTTCCGGTAAAGCAATCCCTGAAGTATAACAGCTGAAGAAGTCCAAAATCAAAAGCATGAACGCTTAAGCTGCTTCTTGGTCCACTGGCCTAATCAGCGAGATCATCTTGGCCACCTGAATATTTGATTCACTAAAGAGCACAGGGTGAAGAGTATAACCTCTGAAATTGTTACACCGGGAATAGTGATTGAAACTGATGTCCAGCGCTTGGGCATTTTCAACCACTGCTCTCATTGCTCTGTGGAACTCAACGAACTCAGCGTGTTCATTTGAAACATCCACACGAATCTGACTCTGGCCTGGAAGAAGTGGTCGTTTACTTGATGAAGCGTCTTCATTTAGGTCAGGAAAGACTCGTTGAACAAACCCTGCATGAGGATACAAAACGTAGCGTCCGCCTTGGCTGTATAAGGTAAGTTGCTGGCGAATGTAGCTTTCGATTGGTTGTCTATATCGTGGCAAAGCGCTAACATTCCCTGCAATAATCTGACGCTGTTGAAGCAAAAAGGTTGCAGAACCTCGGCGTCTGTACTCTATTCCGAATTTGAACAAAATGGGATATCTGATCAGTTCTTCAATGGTGTAAAAGTGAAGAACAAATTCTTCAGCCCACCTGGCTGTATTCATCATCCAACGTTTTCCAAGTTTGTCTGCTTTCTTTTGCTCTTTAGTAGCGTTAAGGAACTTCTCAAAATGTTCCATTTCTTCATCATAGTCGTCAGCCCATAATCTGGCTAGATATTCACGAGCCTCATCTTCTATCCACTAGTTGACCGGATTTGGGCGCTACGCAACAAGCGGTCCTTTACCTTTCCATAACTTAAGTGGATTAGGAGAGAGAATGTTCTGCGGAGACTTGACAACAGAGGGGAGAGCCGAATAGCCTATCTTGTTGAGATCTTCCTCATTTGGATTTTTGTTCGAATCACCCATGTGGAGGTTCTTGAAAACAATCTTGCTTTGGCGTAAAGGATAAAAGGACTCGTCCGAGCGACCATTTGAATTGAAACGCTTTAGATCAAAGTCAGCTCTGTTGAAAACTGGATGACGAATATACTCAAAGCGGGATTGAAGACGCTCCAAGTTATATAGTTCTAGATTGGCAATACGCTCGAAAACTTCAAACTTGTGAGAGTTGGACATAGCGGGCTGATGGAGAGTTGTTTGAAATTAGATTTCCAACTCGGCAAGCGTTTGAGTGTCTCGTTCTCTGGCGGCATAATAGAATTCAACATCTGGAGTATATCCGCGCGGGAAGAAATCGATGACACGAAGAGGAGGTCCCATTGGTGTGGGAACAATGGCAATCGCTTCTGTTGGGATGGGGCCACTTCTATCGACCGCCCAGTTTAAAGTCGCTTCACTGGCTGATGATGTTTTAGCGTTAGGAAGGGCTTGAGATGCTTCCTTAGCGATATCCACAACAGTAGTTAGATCCACATCCACTTCAACTGGAATCTCGGATGAATGAGGGGCATCAGCGATTGGTGCCTCTTGAGGTACATCTTGAGCTGATACATGTAAGGGATTGAGAAAAGCAAGCAAAATTTCCACTAAGTAGAAATTTAGAAAAAGACTAAATCGCTTACCCTGAAGAATATCATCGACTATTTCAGTCGTTTGATTTGTTTCTTGGACAGGTTCCTCAGGCTCTGGATAACTTCTTTTGGATCTAAGTCGAGAAAAGAAGTTATAGGATCAGCACGAATAGGAATATCTAATTCTTCAAGAGTGTTGAGAACATATTGAATATCTGCTTCACATTGCGCTGAAAGAGTTTTTATCCTAGCGTTAGAGACTTAGAAACTAACGAGGAAAGGATAGACTAATTTGCTTAGCAAATATTTACCCTGACCATTAGAAAGCCTCTCAGATTGAGTAGCGGCTTGAGGAGCTAAGCTGATTTCGGGAACAGCGTCAGAAGGAGGAATGCTTACTGACTCTCTAAGCGCTGGTTTCGCTGAAGCAATAGAGGATGCTGCGGGAGTAGAAAGAGGAGTACGTCTTCGTGCAAGCGGTACTTCTTCTTCTACTACTTCCTCTTCCTCGGGAACAGAAAAGATAAACGCTGGAGGAGGCAATGGAGATTTAGGAGAGGGAGAAGGAGAAGGAATCTTTTGCTTCTTTTTGGGCTCCGACTTCTTCTTCTTGGGTTCAGGCTTTTGTTTCTTTGCTGGCTTGGAGGACTCAGCGACTTTGAGAACTATCTTTCTCTTAGGTCGCTTGACCACCACTTCTTCTTCAGACGAAGAGGATGATGCTGAAGAGAAAGACGCTTGATCTTCATCATCAGTACAAACAACTCCTAAAGCACGAAGTCGCTCATGCTCTTCTTTTGGAATAGCTGCACCACCTATCTTCCTTGGCTTTTGCAGCTCACAGATCATTTTCTTTTCGTAGAATTTTGTCGCTGGAATCTTTTTGCCAAAAGAGTAATCTAGTTACCTCAGTCACATTATCTAACTTTCTAGAAGCTTTTGATAATGATGAGATGAGCTGCTCTGATTTGGCAAGTCTAGTGATCAGATCAGCTTCTCTCTTGACTATTATATCAAGATCCCTTTTCAATTGAATAATCTCACTCTCAAGTGATTGGTTCTTCTCAATGCATTGTTGTTGAACTTTCAACTCTGCTTTGAGCGTTACTTTATCTCTTGTGAGTGATGAGATAATAGCGAGATCATTTTGATATATTTTGGCGGCCTCTTGATAATCTTTATAATGAATGAGATAATTCATTGGTTACCTCTGGTAGCGATTTATCGGACGCTTCATCATCTCTTGCCATGAGACAGATCAACGTTGATTCGCTTGTAGGCTCATCATCACTGCTTTCATCTGATGATTCCAAATCCTCTTCAGGTGCGTGAAATGGTTCGGATTCCGCTAGCAAACCTTGTTGGCGAAGATTGCTCCTGAATTGGTTTCTATCCACATAGTCTTGCCTTGTGGGCTTAGACACATTTTGATAAGGGCAATTTACCTGGTAGTGCCCTGGTTTTCTGCAATTATAACACAAATTAGTTTTCATTTTCTGTTTAGTGGATAATCACTTTGATCCAACTGGCGCTGAGAGATTCTGAGTAGGCGATGGAGGCGCTTGATATGGAACTGACACTACTGGTTGAGGTGCGGAGTACACTGGCACTTGATACTGAGGCGCTGGTGCTGGGGGAGGAGTTTGAAATGAAGTTTGTCCAATAGGATTTCTCTTTTCATATCTTAGAAATTTCTTGAATTTCTTGACTAATAAGGCCATTTCCTTTTCTTCATTTGATTCCACTGGTTTAACCTCACTAACCGCTTTACCCTTATTTTTGGTGGTAGCGATTAAAGCTCCTGATTCAGTCGCTGAAGTTGTTGTGTCGCTGACTTCACCTAACTCGAATTCGAATCCCTTTAACTCTGAAAACACATGTTCTGGAGTAAGAGTCTCCAAAGTTTGTGATTCTCTCATAGCGACAGTTTTAATCAAATATTTACTTGGAAGACTTCTGAAAATCTTATTGACCATTTCCTTATTGGTCAATTCTTTATCTAATGACGCTAACTCGGCAATGAGCAAAGTGAATCTTCCGTCCAATTGTTCTAGCGTCTCATTGGGCTGCATTTTGAAATGCTTGAACCTTTGCATGGCTATGGAGAGCTTGTTCTCCTTCATTTGTGCTGAACCTTCGCACACAATGGCTAACTTATCCCATATTTCTTTGGAAGTTTTACATTGCTTGATCTTGTTGAATAATGCATCGTTATCTCCTAACGCTGAGTAAAGTGCACTTCGTCCAACATTATCCAGATTAGCTCTTTTTCTATCCTCTGACGTCCATTCTATCTTAGGTTTCTTGACATAACCATCTGGAGTAGCCTCGGTCGCTCCAGGGGCTCGAGTTACAACTTTCATAATCTGAATGGAGCCATCTGTAATCACATCACACATTTCATTATCGCACGAACTTGGATATGCGAATGCTCTAAGTTTCCAAGAATCATAGTTTAATTCTACCAACTTAGGCATTTTGTTAAAAGCCATAATGAGATGTTTTAAAGAGAGATTTTAAAGCGATTAAGTTTTCAAATGAATGGATCTGAACAAGCAGTTATGCTCGGAAACGCTTAGGTTTCTAATTCAACCGCTCTGATACCACTTGGTGGTCCCAAGTGGTATACGAAAGAGTTTAGAAGGGGGGAGGGGGTTGAATAGACCCTGAAGTCTTTTTCGACTTCAAACATTTCGTATCACTTTAAAGGTTTGAACGCTTGGATAACTGAGCGCTTGGGTCAGACACTTCAGAAAAGTTAACTTGGACTTAGTGATTTTAGCAGTTTACCAAAGTAGGGCAACGCCTAGATCGCTTAATCAGGGTTAGTACAGCGAAAATGAGTTTTAACATTCTTTTAGTTAATTTAATCGCTTTGCACTTTAACTTGTCTCTTTCAAAGATAAAAGATGTAATAATAATAATGATAAGACAGTAAAGATAAATAACACAAGATGTATAAGGTTCACTGGGTGGTGTAATCCCAGCTACGTTCTTCTTCTCCTTTTTCACTTGGAGGAATTTTCTAGAATGATTTTCGAAGAATCACACAGAATCTTCTACACGATAGTAAAGGGTGAAAATGATCTTAGGCTCCTTGATCACACAGACTTCAGCACCAATGAAGATCGTCTTCTTCAAGCTTCACTCACTCAGAAATACTGCCTAAAAGGGTTCAAAAACTTTTCTCACTCAGATGAAAGGTTGAAGTTTGTCACTAGGGTTTTGTTTGTTTTTGAGACGATTAAACAACTTGGAATATCTCAGTTGGAATTTTGGTTTCTTCTTTGGAAGATATTTGAGATATTTGTGACTGTTTGGAATGTGGATAAAAAGCTTGAGATATTTCGCTATGGAGTTTCTAAGCTTTTTCCCAGAAAATGTACGTAAGATTTTTGGCGATAATTTCTCTTTTCGTACGTATCTTCTTGTGTTGTTGTTTTTTTCTTTAGGGTTTTCTGGGGTAAGGTATTTATAGGCAATTTCTTGGGATCTGTCCGTTGGACACATGTAGGAGCATGCCTTTCACGCAGCACGTGAGTTTACCTAAAGTCTGACATTCCTGAAAATTAGCTGAAGCCGATTGGACAGGAGCAGCTGAAACTCTGAATTTTCTGACAGTCTGGTCAAAAGATGGCTTGTCCACAAGTCACATTAGCTTATCACATTTAATGCTCTTATCAGGCATTTAATGCATTTTGAATTTAATTCCCGTTGGAAATAAATGCCCGTTGAATGATTGCATTTAAGTCCTTCATGACTTGAGGATTTATTTCAGGTGAATCTGACATCGGTCGCTTAAGTGCTTTGAGCGCTTGATTCACAAATCCTGAAATGTTGTCCTTTAGCATTTGACGGACGCTAAGTAACAAATCTTCATCTCTGGTTGACTTCAGACGTTTATCTTCAACCGCTTCTCTAATAGACTCACCTAGAATTCTATTAGCGATTCAGTATCTAATACTTAGTCTAAAATCTACAAAGATAAAAATTACAAGCCTATAATAATTACAAACTTTCAAACGCTTATACATCAATCTATGAAAAACGGAAACTTTCATTGTATTTTTGGGGTCTAACATTAAATCCTATCTTGTCATCATCAAAACATCTAACATGAAATTTCCTAACACAAGGGATTGCTTGGAATCCTTCCAAGGGATTGATTGGAAAGGTTGTTAGAGATGAAACTAAGCGCTAAAGAAAGACATGAGGACTACAACGAGGTCTATCATACAACAATGATAGACATCGACAGAGTCCTTCTTGATCTATCAAAGGAGATCTTCCAGGAGGAGACATCCAAAAAGCGACAGAGAAGATGATTATTTATCTTTTTGTATTTTTTTATCTTTCGTTGCTTTACTTTTCTGTGTTAATCATGTATGCTTCACTTTCTATATGAATAAATGATTTAACACTGAAAAATCTTTCTGAAGCTAATCTAACATTAGCTAACTCAACTAAATTTCTAATGCTAACTTATATCTTTTGGCTTTTCTTCAAAACTCTTAAACTATAAAAGAGTTATAAGAGTTAAGGTCTTAACATCATCAAAAAGGGGGAAATTGTTAGGAAATTTCATGTTAGATGTTTTAATGATGACAAGAATAGAATTTTATGTTAGACCCCAAAAGAATGTAAGTTTATGCTTTTATAAAATAATTGTATAAGGGTTTGAATGTATTTTTATTTTGTTAGGCTTGTAATTTTTATCTTTGTAGATTTTAGATTAAGTATTAGATACCAAGTCGCTGATAGAATTCTAGGTGAGTCTATCAGAGAGGAATTTAAAAAATAGCGTTTGAAGTCAAGTGAAGATGAAGATTTGTCTTAAATGCCTGTCAAGCGCTAAAGGACTATTTCAGAAATATTGAATCAAGCGCTCAAATTACTCAAGCGACCAAGGATCAGACTCACCTAAAATAAATTCTCAAGTCATAAAGGATTTAAATGCAATCTATCAACGGACATTTATTTCCAATGGGAAATAATTTCAAAACACATTAAATGCCTGATAAGTGCATTCAATGTGACAAGGCATTATGACTTGTGGACAAGTCACCTTTTGACTAGACCGTCAGGATTTAGAGTCCAAAGTCTACTTATGTCCAGTCGGTAACAGCAGAAATATCAGAAAAAGGGACTATTTACGCGCTACGTGAGAGACACGCGCCTGCATGTGTCCAACGTACAAATCCCAAGAAATCTATATAAATAGTATCCTTCAACAAAACCCTAAAAAGATTACATACTTACATGCACAAGAAAAGGTCAAAAACTTTGCTGCAAATATTTGTGAGAAAAGCCTATAAACTCCATAGCCAAAAATCCTTCAAGCTTTTCATATACATTCAAAAGACAGTCACCGATATCTCAAACATCTTCATAGAAGATTCTTACACTCTTATTGAGATATCCAAAGTTGTTTGAACTTCCTAAAATCAAACAAACCCGTGATAAAAACCCTCAACCTCTTTCATCTAAGTAAGAAAGTTGTTGATCTACAAGCAGCATTTCTGTGTGACAGAAGCTTGTTGAAAAAGATCTTCATTAGAGCTGAAGTTTGTGTGATCAAGGAGCTCAAGATCGTCTTGCCTTTCATCTATTTTGTAGAAGCCTCTGTGTGATCCTTCGATAATCAATTTAGTGGAATTACTCCAAGAGTGAAGGAGAAGAAGGACGTAGCTGGGATTACATCACCCAGTGAACCTTACATATCTTGTGTTATTAACTGTTTTATTGCTTTACTTTACTATTTTCATTATATCTTGAAAAAGGCTTTAAAAACGGTTAAGCGACTATTTGATTAAAAAGAACGCTAAGCTTAAAAGTCATTTTCGCTGTGCTAACCTTGATTGAGTGATTGAATCATTACCCTACTTTGATAACTGTTGAAATCACTAAGTTTAAGTTATCTTATGTTAAGCGCCTGATCTAATGCTTAGTTTACCAAGCGTTCAAAATCTTAAAAAGCGATACGAAATTTTTTAAGTCGAAAAATACTTCAGGGTCTATTCAACCCCCCCTCCCACTCTAAACCCTTTCGTATGCCACTTGGGACCACCATTACATATAAATTTCTTCATCTAAGTCACCCTACAAAAAGACATTAGTCCGATCCATTTGAAAAATAGGCCAACAATTAATTGCTGCCAAGGATATCACAGTTCTATTAGTTACATGTTTTTGAACAGGTGCAAAAGTTTCAGAATAATCTAGTCTTGCTTTATACTTGTCTATAGTCCCATGACTTTTGTATTTAATAAGGTTATCCACGTACAACCAAAGTGACTTTTTTTGAAGATTTACAATCTCCCAGGTTTTATTTAACGCTAAAGGATTAATTTCATGACTCATAGCTGCTTTCCACTTACTGTTATTTGAAGCTTTTTCAAAAGATGTAGGAATTTATAAGAATCCAATAAGTGATCCTACTGAACAAAACTAGATAAAGGATATCCAGTAGAACTGGAACTACAAGACTGAGACAAATAAGGTGAATGATAATCCTTAGACCAATAAAGAAGTTTACTGACTCTAGTAGATTTCCTAATTCTAGTTTCAGTATCTGATTATTTTGAGTACTTTCAACTTGAACACTCCTTTGTTCATTTCCATCTGTAGCATGTTGGTTTTGAACTTGAGAGTTATAAGGAATAATTAACTCTTGCATAATATAACTGATAATCAAGAATCATAAATTGTTTAGATTGATTGTCATTGGTACATTCAATAGCAAAAGGTAAAATGGACTCACAAAATAAAACATCCCTGGAAACCATAAAATTTATTAGTGGAAAGATCCAACAACTTATACCCTTTATGAGAGTAAGAGTAACCAATCAAGCTTCTAACATTATAAGAGTAACTAACGTATAGTGTCAAATGCACCAACATATAATTTACTGTTCTTACAAGAATTTGTAGTATTCTCAAGTCCAAGTCAAACCTTAAAGGCTGGTTGATCAAATAAAATTGGGGCGCTTTATTGTGATTAAATTAGCTAAAAATGCAGAAAGCAAAGATTGAAAATTCAATTAACAAAACCTTCGATTCAAGAAAAATTCAACCTTCAATTCATACATTGATCATAGACACCTACATTGCTATTCATTCTTCGATTACTTAGCCAAGAATCGAAATGACAAGCTATCTAAATTCTTAAAATCTTCCTCACATCATTAATCAAAGTCCAGCTCAAGATCAAATTTTTTTATTAACTGATTTGGTATTAAGCAGTCTAATTAAATTAGTAACAACATTAAAATCAAGAAGAGACTAAGGATTAATAATAATTTAAACCAACTTATATTATTTAATTTATCCTAATATTTTCCTTAGGTATTCAATGAAAGCTGGGTTCAAAATCATGAAAACCTAATTGCTACAAGAACAAATCAAACATAACAATTACGGATTATGAAGATTTGCTAGCATTCAATTCCAATCGGTAATCAACTAATATGAATCTTAGATAATTATCTACACAATTATAAGCACAAAAATCAAAGAAATAAAATATAATCAAATCAAAAATAGAGTTAAGATAAGCATCGTGTCTCCCAATGTATGAATTAATTGAGAATCCCTTGAATCGAAAGAGAAAATTAGTTATTCATAATTATAAAACTCAAAACTAATATTTTCTAACCATCCAAGCATGTTCTTCAGCTCTAAGAAATAGTTTACTTATAAAAAAAACATAGAGAATCCTCCTAAAATAACTCTACCATTTGTTTCCTTAATGATGGAGTTTCCTTCTTCAAGTAGGACTCAAATTGCAAATTTTCTTTCATCCTTTTGCCAGCTATTTAGGAATAATCCATCAGAAGTTGACTCTGACTCCTTGTAAAATGTTGTAGATATGTTCGTTATCTTTTTCGTCCAACTGGTCTTTGACCAAATCCAAGTTCTGTCACTCGATTTATGATTTTTGCACTAAAATTGCTCAGCCTAGTCTGTGACAGAATTTTGTTGTATCCTCACGAACAATTTTGAGCCCTTAAACTTTGAAATTTCAATTTGGGTCTGGACTTCTACATAAGAATTGTGGATCTTCGTCTTATCTTGTTAACTAGTTAAGAATAATTTAAAATGGACGCCCGTAACACCATCTCTGTCCATAATTTCAAATAATGCCAAATCACCTAATTTGATCCAAAATAATTTTTTAAACTCCAAAATTTGTCCAAATCATAAAATAAGATAAAATCAGTTCTTATACTTACTATGAAAGTCTAAATATAGAGAAAATTGAATATATAAATATAGCACTCAACAATAGGTTGCTTATATGTACCCCAAATGTCTACATGAATCAACTTAAAGATAGAAATAGGCTTAGAAGTACTAATCGGAAAAGAGCTTATTGCATGTTTAGCCAAAGAACACACAAGACAGAATTTAAAATATATACCATGAAGAGCACCTAACTAAGGCACGAAACTAAATCTAGAATATGACATATGTCCAAGTCTGTAATGCCATAAAGTCGCTTTATCAAATTGCGTGACTTTATTATTACTAAAGGCATATATACATTGTTACAAGAAGGTTTCATTTCTTCAAGACGGTTCATAACAGTATTCGGTGATAGACTCCAGGTAGTAAAGCCCATTATTTTGCTTATCAATTCCCTTGGTAAATTCAATCCAAATTTCCTATATCTAACAAAAGTTTGGATAGAAACTAACTTCCCACTAGTTATCACTGTTAACTTAGAGACAAATAATAAATTAAAATAAAACTCTGGCACATAAAGCACATTATAAAAGATTAAATTTGAATCCAAAGTTGTACTACCAGTACGAGTCACATTACTTAAACTACCATTAGGAAGTTTTACAAAGGCAACTTTAGAGGACTCATGCACATTATGAACAGATAAATCAAATTATATGTAATATGTTGATTTGACCCAGTATCTATAATCCAAGTTCTAATATGAAACTTGTTATTAATAACAGAAAAGTTGACGCAGATACCTGCAAGGTTTACAGATGCTAAAGAGTTGGAATTAATATCTTCACTGGAATGGCCAATTAACCTCAAGAATTGTTGGTATTGCTGGGCTGTCAATGTTGCATTGGAGTCACTCATGTTCCCAGTATTGTTAACATCACTCGAAACAGCTCTGAATGACCAGGGATTTCATATGTAGAATCATTACTAGCATTGAAATTTTCTCTCCATGGCTTATAACCTCTTCCTCCTTTTCTGCCTCCCCCTCTTCGTCTACATCTACTTCAACCATGTTGGTATCCTATTAATCTGTAGCAACTTTTTCTTGTATGTCCATTCAAATGAAAATTGTTATAATTTAAAAAACTCTTATCAATGACGGTATTAGGCTTAATAGGGGTACTAGTAATCAAGGCAGTAGATTCTTGCCCCATAGATTGAACACTAATACTGTTGTGGAACTCAGAGTCATATTCTACCAAATATTGAAATAGCGAGGGAGATATTGTACTAGAAAACCACAGTAGATTTAATTCCCAGGAAAGATTGGAGGCGTCACAACGGTCGCGCTTAAAACCCAATCTCCTCGGCAGAATTAACTAGACGTATTTAATAGCACAATATAACACTACAACTATAACTAACAATGGCTACTTGAAGAATAGCACAAAATAAAGAACACCAAAATTTAACGAGGTTCGGCTAATTTAGCATACGTCCTCGGACCCCACCAAAAATATTTCACTAAGGACCAAAGTGAAAATATTACAAATTATAGAGGAGAGAAAACAAAAAGCCTTAAAGACTTGGGCAAATGTTGGGATATATCCAAATGTAAATAGGTGGTCTCCTTTTATAGGTTAAAGGGACCACCCTTTACAACCATTTTCCAATGTGGGATAATTTAGCTTCTTGAAATGAAGCCATCTTCAACAAATCTCCACCTTGGCGAATTTCAAAATCTTCAATCTCCTCGTCAAACGGGGTCACCAAAACCAATCTTCAAATTTTGACAATGTTGATCAAGTCCAAACAAAATTTGAACTTGATTGCGGTCACAACTTTTGTCAACATATCAGCAGGATTCTCAGTAGTATGGATCTTCTCGATTCTGACTCCACCTTCTTCGAGTATCTCTCTTATGAAGTGATACCGAACATCAATGTGCTTCGTCCTTGCATGATAAACTTGGTTCTTTGCTAAATGGATAGTACTTTGACTATCACAATGTATTTTCACATACTTTTGTCCAATCCCCAGTTCATCAAGCAACCCTTGAAGCCAAATTGCTTCCTTTACAGCCTCTGAAATTGCCATATACTCTGCTTCCGTAGTATACAGAGCAACCGTTGACTATAAGGTAGACTTCCAATTGACTGGTGCTTTAGCAAGAGTAAATAAGTAGTCTGTAGTTGATCTACGCTTATCTAAATCACCAGCATAGTCTGAATCGCAATATCCGACTACATAATGACTATGTTCCCGCTCAAATATCAAACCAACATCAGCTGTGTCATGGATGTATCGCAAAATCCATTTCACAACTTGCCAATGTTCCTTTCCAGGATCATGCATATACCTGTTCACAACCCCCACTGCTTGGGAAATATCAGGCCTCGTACACACCATAGCATACATCAAGCTACCAACAGCATTTGCATACGGTACTTTTGACATGTATTCCCTTTCTGCATCAGATTTCGGTGACAAAGCGGCGCTAAGCTTAAAATGAGGAGCAAGCGGAGTACTAACTGGTTTTGACTTTTCATCAATGCCAAAACGCCTCAACATCCTACTCAGATATTGTTTCTGAGTCAAACAAAGCCTCCTCAATTTTCTATCTCTGAAAATCTCCATGCCGAGAATCTTCTTCGCCTCACCTAGATCCTTCATCTCGAACTCCCTTTTCAAATGAGTCTTCAACTTCTCAATTTCTATTAGACTCGGGGAGGCAATCAACATATCATCAACATACAGAAGAAGATATATGAAGGATCCATCTTGTAGCTTGTGCAAATACACACAATGATTGTATTTGCTTCTTGTGTACCCAATTCCCATCATAAACTTGTCAAATCGCTTGTACCACTGCCACGGAGATTGCTTCAATCCGTACAACGATTTTTGAAGTTTACAAACCAAATTTTCATTTTCAGCAACTTTGAATCCCTCTGGCTGAGTCATATAGATTTCCTCTTCCAAGTCTCCATGTAAAAATTTAGTTTTTACATCCAACTGAACTAATTCAAAATCCAACTGTGCTACCAAAGCCAACAAAATTCTAATGGAGGAGTGTTTTACAACTGGAGAAAACACCTCATTATAATCAATGCCCTCCTTCTGAGCGTAACCTTTGGCCACCAATCTGGCTTTGTAGCGAACATCACCTTGGCTAGGAAATCCATCTTTCTTTGCAAATACCCATTTGCATCCAATTGCCTTCTTTCCCTTCGGGACACTGGCCAGTTCCCATGTTTGATTCTTATGAAGGGACTGCATTTCTTCACTAATGGCAATCCTCCACTTATCTTTCTCTAGTCCTTTGACTGCTTCAATATAAATGGTAGGAACATCATCAGCGGCAATTGCAGATGCACAAGCCACCATATCATCAAAGCGAGCAGGCTTTCTGATTGTCCTCTTCGGTTTACTAGTTGCAATTGATTCAAGTTGCTATGGAAGTTCCTGGGGTTGAACTTCCTCTTCTTCAAAATCTCCTTCTACTGTAGGAGAATGATCAAGAGTTTCTTGGTCTGCTGGGACAACAAAATTTTCAAACTCCACCTGTTTGGGAGTACCATCCTGCTGCTCTGTATTCACCTTTTCCAACACGGTAGATTCATCAAAGGTGACATCCCTGCTAAAGATTATTTTCTTTGTTTCTGGACACCAAAGGCGATAGCCTTTTATACCAGAGGTGATCCCCATGAACACAGCTTTCTTTGCTCTGGGATCCAACTTTGATTCCTTAACATGATAATATGCAGCGGAACCAAATACATGTAAGGAATCATAATCAGCAGCAGGTTTTCCAAACCATTTTTCAAATGGTGTTTTTCCATCAATAGCAGTAGATGGTAGACGATTAACGAGATGGCACGCATACGTCACAGCCTCAGCCCAAAATTCTTTACCCAACCCAGCATTGGATAACAAACACCGAACTTTCTCCAGCAAAGTCCGATTCATGCGTTCTGTCACTTCGTTCTGTTGTGGTGTATGTCTGACAGTGAAGTGTCTGACAATGCCTTCATCCTCACAAAATTTCTGAAATGGACCACTCCTAAATTCTCCACCATTGTCTGTACGGAGACGTTTGACCTTTTTATCAGTCTGAGTTTCCACCATCTTTTTCCAATTGAGGAATACCTCAAACACTTCATCCTTTGTCTTCATTGTATACACCCAAACTCTTTGGGAAAAATCATCAACAAAGGTTACAAAATAGTGCTTCCCTCCCAAAGAACTCGTTTTTGAGGGACCCCATACATCCGAATGAACATAATCCAAGATACCCTCAGTATTATGGATTGCTGTTCCAAATTTAACCCTTGTTTGTTTCCCACGAACACAATGTTCACAAAACTCCAATTTGGAGTATTTCACTCCTTTCAACAATCCTTGATTTATGAGGAGATTCAAGGATTTTCCACCTGCATGTCCTAAGCGCATATGCCATAGCCTAACTGCTTCTGAATTCCGATCATCAACAGTAACTACTGCTACTGCACCCACAACTGTACCACCCATGTAGTGATACGTATTGTTGTTGTTCCGAATTCCCTTCATTACCACGAGTGCACCAGAGATGATCTTCATCACTCCATCCTTAGCTCTTACTTCAAAACCTTTCGATTCTAAAGTTCCAATGGAAATAAGGTTTTTCCTCACTTCTGGTGCATACCGAACACCCTTTAGGGTTATGATTGATCCATCGTGATTCTTTAAGCGAACTGAACCAATCCCAAGTGTAGTAAGAGGAGCTTCATTTGCTGTGAAGACAACGTCATTTTGTTCTTTGAAATCAAAGAATCAATCCATATGTGGTGTCATATGATGACTACATGCTGAATCCAGCATCCATACTTCAGAAGCACCGCTGGATGATGTCGCCAATGAGAAGTCCAATTCGGCATCATCACACGCGGTTACATTTGATTCCTCCACGGCCTTAGAATTGCCCTTAGTTGTCAGCTTTGGGCAATCTCTCTTCCAGTGTCCTGTTTCTTGACAATAGGCACACTCGTCTTTCCTTAGTTTATGCCTGGACTTGGATCTCCCTTTCTTTCCTTTGTTTTTGTTTTGTGAACGACCTCTGACGAACAAAACCTCTGCATCTCCGCCTGAACTAACTTGCTTGTCCTTCTTTCTCAGCTCATAACTGTACAGGGCAGCACAAACTTCGCTAAGAGATACAGCAGTCTTCCCGTGAAGTAGAGTTGTTTCAAGAAACTCAAACTCCTCAGGAAGGGATCCCAACAACATTAGAGCCAAATCCTCGTCTTTAAAAGTCTCATCCAAATTTATCAAATCGGTAACCAGTTGATTAAAACTGGTAATGTGACTATTCATAGTGGAACCCGAAACAAATGTGAAGCGAAAGAGCCGCTTCTTCAAATGGAGCTTATTCTGACAACTTTTCTTCAGAAACTTCTCCTCCAGTGCCATCCACAATTTATATGTCGAGTTTTCTTTCGAAAATGCATATCTCCGCTCTCTGGATAGACACGAACAAATTGTTCCACATGCCAACCGATTCATCATACTCCAATCTTTTTCCTCTATATCATTTGGTTTCTTCTCTTCAATAGCTAAGTATAGACCTTGTTGAAAGAGTGTGTCTACAACTTCACTTTGCCACATACCAAAATGGCCTATGCCATCAAAAGACTCCACTTCCAATCGCGTATTCGCCACAGTGGTTCTCGCCCAAATGGACGACGACGATGCTTTTGAGGTGACTTCCATTTTTAGTTATAAATTATTCTTCAATAGCCCTCCAAATGCGAAAGCCAAATAGCCCGGGAAAACTTTTCTGATGTGGAATATCAGATTAAACTGCGACCACAGAGCATACTCAGAATATCCGACGACCACTTGTTGTGGAACTCAGAGTCATATTCCACCAAATATAGAAATAGCGAGGGAAATATTGTACTAGAAAACCACACTAGATTTAATTCCCAGGAAAGATTGGAGGCGTCACAACGCTCGCGCTTAAAACCCAATCTCCTCGACAGAATTAACTAGACGTATTTAATAGCACAATATAACACTACAACTATAACTAACAATGGCTACTTGAAGAATAGCACAAAATAAAGAACACCAAAATTTAACGAGGTTCGGCTAATTTAGCCTACGTCCTCGGACCCCACCAAAAATATTTCACTAAGGACCAAAGTGAAAATATTACAAATTATAGAGGAGAGAAAACAAAATGCCTTAAAGACTTGGGCAAATGTTGGGATATATCCAAATGTAAATAGGTGGTCTCCTTTTATAGGATAAAGGGACCATTACAACCATTTTCCAATGTGGGATAATTTAGCTTCTTGAAATGAAGCCATCTTCAACAAATACCTTTTGTGTTTCTTCATTGCACACAATAGATAACACTTTATTGTGAGTGGGAAGAGAGGACATCATCAAGATTTGTTATCTAGTGTTGTTGTAATACTTTCAATCCCATTAAAAAGATCATCATCTTAAGTTGTTGACAAATTCAGTATATTCTTTTTAAAAGCAGTGGAGGGAGAATGTATAAGGGATTCATATTCGTCAACACAGTTGCCTTAATCCTGAATAGGATTTTGTTACAGAATTTGATCCTTGAGAAATGGCATTGATCTGCCTATACAAGGATACGTCCTTGCAACGTTCACTTTATCGAATCGTTCCTTCAAAATCATTCCAAATCAAATACTCAGATTCACAGTACACCACACTGTGTACCAATTCTCTTGATAAAGATCATGTAATCTAGGATTTTACAAGTAAGTTGCAACGCTTCCATTGAAAGAATTGAGGAGATTGTTCATCAGGCTTTTACACATACCATTTGTGAACCCTAGCTTGTTCTTGGTTTCAAGAGCCACTAACATTTCCCTACTCCATACTTTATTGCAGTTTTTTTTTGTTCTAAAATTGTTACGCATCGTGAATCAATTAAAGAACCAAAGAACAATATGAAATAAAAACAAAGAACGAATTGATTCCAAGAAGATGAGCGGAAGAATCAACGAACAGAGGCCCAGTTTCAAATCAAGATAATGCTTTGGTGCCATGTTAAAACAAGGAATGAAAGAACTTTTTATTCAAAGGGGAAAAATCTGTTGGAAGAATAAACTAGAAGTACGTCCAAAACAAGACGAAGAAAACCTCTTAAATACAACTCTAACAAACTAACTAACAAATTTCAAATGGTCAACTCTACTAATAAGTCACCAAAACTAACACAATAAACAAATTGGAGATTAACTAGCAACAGTTTCTTAGTGATGAACGATTTCACAAGAAGCAATGTATGCAATTAGACCAGATTTTTCTTGTGAACCCTAGCTTGTTCTTGGTTTCAAGAGCCACTAACATTTCCCTACTCCATACTTTATTGCAGTTTTTTTTTGTTCTAAAATTGTTACGCATCGTGAATCAATTAAAGAACCAAAGAACAATATGAAATAAAAACAAAGAACGAATTGATTCCAAGAAGATGAGCGGAAGAATCAACGAACAGAGGCCCAGTTTCAAATCAAGATAATGCTTTGGCGCCATGTTAAAACAAGGAATGAAAGAACTTTTTATTCAAAGGGGAAAAATCTGTTGGAAGAATACACTAGAAGTACGTCCAAAACAAGACGAAGAAAACCTCTTCAATACAACTCTAACAAACTAACTAACAAATTTCAAATGGTCAACTCTACTAATAAGTCACCAAAACTAACACAATAAACAAATTGGAGATTAACCAGCAACAGTTTCTTAGTGATGAACGATTTCACAAGAAGCAATGTATGCAATTAGACCAGATTTTTCTTGTGAACCCTAGCTTGTTCTTGGTTTCAAGAGCCACTAACATTTCCCTACTCCATACTTTATTGCAGTTTTTTTTTGTTCTAAAATTGTTACGCATCGTGAATCAATTAAAGAACCAAAGAACAATATGAAATAAAAACAAAAAACGAATTGATTCCAAGAAGATGAGCGGAAGAATCAACGAACAGAGGCCCAGTTTCAAATCAAGATAATGCTTTGGCGCCATGTTAAAACAAGGAATGAAAGAACTTTTTATTCAAAGGGGAAAAATCTGTTGGAAGAATAAACTAGAAGTACGTCCAAAACAAGACGAAGAAAACCTCTTAAATACAACTCTAACAAACTAACTAACAAATTTCAAATGGTCAACTCTACTAATAAGTCACCAAAACTAACTCAATAAACAAATTGGAGATTAACCAGCAACAGTTTCTTAGTGATGAACGGTTTCACAAGAAGCAATGTATGCAATTAGACCAGATTTTTTTAAAAGTATTATGTTCCATTATGGCATGCTATTGTGTTTGTATTGTCATTGTAGCTTGGTCAATGCATCATGTGTTCTTTCGCTATTCCATAGAACGAAAAGAATCTCGAAAGAAAACTAAAAGTTGTGGTTACGTTAGAGTTGTATTCTTGTGTTCCATCTAATTATGATTCTAAGACAGACCAGGTCCATTGGAGCAATAAAATATACCAAAATCACCTGCATTCAATGGTATTTTGATAGACTGACTTCATTGAACTCGATCCATCCTAGAATTTCTAATCTAATTACAGTCTCTAATATAGCCTAAACCTTGCAAAGTTCAATCTTCAAAATCACAGCCAAAAGGTGAAATCCCCAATAATAGTATAATATAGGGTGATTCTAAGACAAATCAGGTCTATTGGAGCAGGTCTGTGTAACACCATTGAATGAAAGACTAAAATAGTAAAATACTTGAAAATCAACACCATTTGATACCAAGCCTTATATAGTAAACACCCTCCACCAACCCCTTTGTTATGGAAAATTCTAATATAAATCGGGTCTTGGGCCCCACCTGTGCAGCATGTGGATGTGATTAATACACATCACTTATTTTTAAATTCAAAAAAATAAAATAAGTGATTTGTATTAATCACATCTACAAGGTGCACAGGTAGGGCTCAAGACCCGGTGTATATAAGTGTTTTCCGTTTGTTATAGGACAATTGGGAAAATCATTATTTTAGCCCAATATCTCGGCCTCCTATGCCTTTTAGTCCTTTAAGTTGGCGAATGAAAAAAATGACCCTTTATCTTTAAAAAATTTTGGAATTTCAGTCCTTATTGAACTCTATCCATGATAAATCTTGTTCTATTTATGGCAAAATTATCCATGCTTTGAAAATGGTATCAGAGCATAGGTTTTATTGATGAAATATTTAAATTGGTTACATAAAGGTATTTTATCCCTAACGGAGGAGAATCGAACAAGTATGGAATCGAACAATTGTTCAATCTATGAAGAAAACAGGGAATATTTCCAGACTCTGGAGAATCAAAGAGAAATCCGGATAGATAAATTAATCCGAAGAGCCAAGAAGATTTCATACGAAATCAAGATGGAACTTGCTAGAAGTAAGAAACCTATAGAAGATCATCAAGAGGAGCTGAGATACTATCAAAGGAGATTAGCTCTAAATGATAAATTTCAAGGCAACATCGCGAGGGATTTACAACTCGCTGATATCCGAGGCAAATGGGCAGGAAAATCCAACAAAGGTAAATCTTTTATTTAATTTTATTATTATGAATTGGAAAGAGATCGAACCGGATACCTCTAAGTTCTCGAAGGATTTTAGAGAGATTCAAAAAACAGTTCAAGATTACAGACATAAGATAGAACATCTACCTATGAAAATCGAAAACTTAAACCAAAAACTTGAGAAAATCCTCAAGATTCTTCCAGATCTAAATAGATCTATAACATATCTAAAATTAAAAGTTTTAGATCTAAAAGAAATGCAAGGTATTACAGGAACGTCCAAACCAAAAAAGGATCGAATTTCTGATGCATTTGGACGAGTGCCTCTTCTACATCAAAAAGGTAAGGCGAAGGAAATTCCAAAGCCTAAAACTCAGGAAGAACTGCTTATTGATATCCTTAAAGTATAAATTAATATGGATATATCAAGGGTAGATCCATCAGATCTTCAAGAGCCAGCTGAATCTTTTTCTCAATTAGCATTTGTAGATTTGGTTAATGTTAAACCAATGAAATTAATCCTTTGGCCTTAACAATGATAGGAGAAAGTTTTGCATCTAATAATCCTCCACGAGATAAAACAATGCGTGAAAGTGGTGATTTGCATACAAATGCAGGACCTGCTCTTGGGAGTACAACGTTAGACCAAATCCCGCAAACAATTCAAATAGGGTACCAAAAAATACACCTTGGGCAAGGACTATGTCACAAGTCTTGCACCCATATGGTACTATCCTAAATTTGGATAATATTGATTTTAGAAACATTGAAAAATTAATCGATGAATGGGTAGCCGCTATGATAATAGCAGCTACTACACTGGAACTCAATAAAGAAAACTTCATAAGATTAATGGAGTTAAGCTTAGAAGGACCTGTAAAGGTGGGATGGGAACACACCTCGGAAACATCTAGGCAAGAAGTTTTAGCCGGAGAATCTAAAAACGCAATTGCAAATAGATTTGGAAGGTTGACCAAATGACATTTTATCGGACATGGATACTTCGGTTAAAACATTACAGAAAGAACTAGAGAGTACACACAAGCACTCTATGGTCTTGAGTTAAGAAATATTTGTGCAATAGATGAATACATTTATTAGTTTCGAAAATATTTCTTCCATGCAAATGTAAGTGCAGAAATTGCTGCACCCAAGTTCTTCGTAAAAATTTGCAGTCCTTGGAGGGAGATGTTAATCAATTTCTATAAGGTCTCGGAGGGGCAGATTGATACGGTCGCTAGACGAATGTCTTTCTTGAAAGACAAACTAAAGGACTGGTGTTAACAAGCCTCTATCCAAAAGAACATGAAAAGACTAAGAGGAAAAATTAAGAAAACTCGTCTTTGCTGTGATAATAATGATTTTCCAACAGTTATTGGAGAATCAATTGAGCAAAGGAAGAAGAGAAAGCAATTTGTAAGCTCTGATAATAGGAGTGACAAAAGGCAATCTTCTTTCAGACGAAAGTCTTAGTGGTCTAAATTAAAAGCCCGATCTTACAAATCTGGCTAGAGATCTGGACCGACAAGGGTATATTCACAAGGATCCCGAAAATCCGATAGAAAAACACCCACCGGACGAACTTTCAGATGGGCGCACACCCGAACAAATGAAAGCTTCAAAAATTGTAAATGCTAGACATGTGCTGCTCGTGGCCACATTTCACCACACTGTTCACAAAAAAATGGAGAATTAAAATAATTTGAAGCCACTGCTGACATACTAGATGCAGTTTTCTATGGAGATTTGGTACTAGTTTACCAATTCGAAAGTATCCCCTTAGAAGAAAGTGTCTATGAAGAAGAAATAAAAGTGATTCTGGTGGAACTTCAACCGAATCAGAATAACTTCAACGAGGGAGATAAGGGAGATAGGCTCCAAACATCGGATAACTTGTCAGGGTTCTTTGCAAGGTCTTCTATATCAGATAAAACCATGGAAAGAATAATGGGGCAAAACTCTAACCTTTGACCATATGATGGTTTAATAGTTAGTGGAATCAGCCGAATCCTAAATCAAATAGGATTAAATCAAAGGTGACATAACATCATATACAAGGTAAGTTCAGGGGAGCTTGCAATCCCTATGGAATTAACTGGTAATGTGATGGATATGCAACTTATTCCAAAAGAAGAAATTCTGGAAGAATTAAGTAGGCTCAAGAAGGAAGTAGCGGTTACTATGAAATAGATCCATATAGGAACTATTGAGGTAGTAATTAAAGTCACTTTCAAAGAAGGAGTTAATTCTCCATTACATTTATCTATAATGGATAAAAGAATTAATAACTTAAGAGATGGTTGTCTTGGTACAATGGTAAGGAATTTATATGCAGGAAAATTGACGATTGATATTCATCTAAGAATTGCATATAACCTAACTGACCAAGATTTCAGCCGAGTCTTAACCATTCATCAGGATTTCAAAAGAAATGATCTAATGAAAGAAGGTAATAGATCATATTCTATAACTTATATAATTGCCTATGCACTTTCCAGTACACATCATTCTGATTTGTTTATTCGGAAAGAATATATCGAAATTCCAAGAATATTCAAGGAATTTGCTAAGGTAATGGCACCCGATACCATTCAAATACCAAGAATTGGTGGTGTTGATATCTTAATCCGAGGTCATCCAGTTCTAGATCGCTCAATGAGTTCTAGAACAGATTTTAATAGCAGAATGTCCTTTTCGAAAGAAAGGATTAGGAGTTTAAAAGGTAAAGAACTAATCGAAGATTTATCTCCTCAAGATATTAGGCTAGATAATGTAAAAATTAGATGCCCTGAAGGATGGAAAGAAGTGCAAGTTATATTTGATATTACAAAGAAAAACAATTACTTTCCTTGTGATGATCTACTTGCAGCAACCTAATGTGGGCAAATACGAAGGTGTGCTAGAAATGGCAGGTTATGAAGTATTTGTTTCAAGAGTTATAGGTCATGACCAAGGAATTGTTACCTTGGGATTAAGCTTCCTTGAGGAACATAAACCTTGGGGAAGAAAAGGAAAAGGTATGGAATTCAGCTTGGATGGTCATATTATTCAGGTCGAATAACCAAATGACCAGCCCCTTTTCTATATGCATATTGGTGGGTATACTATATGAGCAATATAAGTCAGAATATTTTGCAGCTGTTATTGATTCTGGATCAGGGATTTGTACATCAAAACCCGGTGTTTTTCCTAGCGATGCTACGGAATCTTTACCCATTATTGCAGGAAGAGATTTCTCTCAGAAAATCCTCATACTCAATAAAGGCATAAGAGAAGTGATAAGAGGTGTTTTTACGTGTTTTTAAGCCCCTTTGCGTTTATGTTTTAGGTTCATTTATTGCTTGATTATTGCCACATGTGCGTTTAATCCATGCATTAAGTGATTTCAGGCCTTAAGTGGATACATTCGAAGAATGGGCTGAAAAATGACGTATAAAACAAGTTTAGGCCAAGTTGCTTCACACCTACGCGCCCAAGCGCCCCTCCAACCACGCCCAGGCGCAGCTGACATCCAGTTCCGAGGATTTGCTTCGCACTCCCGCGCCTAGGCGCCATCATAGCTACGCCTGGGCGCCGATTTCGCAACACTTACCACGGTTTAAGGCTATTTCTGTACATTTAGAGACCGAATTGGACAACGTTTCCTTCTACAAAGTTGTAGATATATGTCTTAGCTTCACGTGGGAACTTGAATCATCCAAATAGGAGGTCTGTAGAGAGATTTATGAAGGATATACGATTGTTGTGCAGGAAAGCAAGAAAGCTGTCCAGACTTCGCACATCCGCGCCTAGACGCCAAAACACCCACGCCGGGGCGCCGATACCTCCGACATTTGATTCCTTTTACCCAAAAGTTCAGCATTTTAGGTGGAAGGGAATCATTTAAAGCCAAGAGGTCAGCACATGTGTTGAGGGGGTGCCTTAGTTGTATTTCTTGATTGGCATGCTTTATAGGAATTGTTTATTACATGCTTGATGGGTTTTTGGAGTTTAAAAAGGGGAAGAGAGTCTAAAAGGAGGGAACACAAGGGGGAGGGCAGCCGGCCATCATCCTTCCCCCATCAATCATTCATCATTTTCAATTCTTCACCAATCATCATTCTTTGAAGTTTGCTAGGAAGAGGAAGAAGGAAAAGAGCTAGAGATTTGAAGCCACAATCAAGGATCCATCTTCAATCACACTTGAGGGAGTTTTTAATTATTTTTCATTACATTTTATGCTCATGATTATGTATATGACAACATTAGATTCTTTTAAGCCATTGATGATGAGCTAATTTTGTAGAACTAGGGCCATGTAAGGCCAAATTGTGATTTATACTTATAATAGAGGATTGTTGTGATTACTCTTATATTGTTATGTGATGTGAATTTGTGTTTTTTTGCCTATCTTGCATATACTTGATCACTACATGTTAGAATCGTATGCCTAGGTTAATATTTCGGGAGAAAATTGACTTAGGGTGCAAGAAATTCACATCATGACCCGCAACTAATGAGGAATTGCCCTAGACATAGGTAAAGATTCCCGGGTGAAGTTATTCGATTCTAATCGAGTGAACTCTAGTACGTTAATGCATGTTTAGTGGTTAGATTTCCGGATAGGAATATTTGGGAAATCACGATCTAAGCATAGGATTTTATACGCGAGACATCGGTTATTCTCTACCTTAGGAGTTTTCACCATAACAATATAAGAGTAAT
Organism: Buddleja alternifolia; assembly: GCA_019426215.1. Classification (NCBI taxonomy): domain Eukaryota; kingdom Viridiplantae; phylum Streptophyta; class Magnoliopsida; order Lamiales; family Scrophulariaceae; genus Buddleja; species Buddleja alternifolia. Next base: position 16,441,627 of record CM033407.1, on the reverse strand, counting down.
TCTCCAACAAGAACCTTTATAAGTATATTTGATCAATTTGGACCCAGCATGTGCCTTAGTCTCTCTTTACAGTTTGTGTAAAATCAATTGTGTAATCTTGTTCTTATTGTATGCATTTTACCTCTAATTTACTTTAATTATATTTGTTCTTTATCATTACAAATCATAAACTAAAATTCAAGTCTCCGTGGTTCGACAACCCGGACTTTTCGTCCACACTTATTACTACACACGACTAGTGCACTTGCTATCGTAGCACGTTAGTTATTAGCGTGTCAAGAAGCACATATCATGATTGGATGAGCATTTGGTACACCTTGGTTCAAGCTAAAAATGCCACCTATATACTTTCATGATACAGGAGCATATATTTTGTTGGGTAATAATTTTATCCAAACTTTTACAAAATATATGCAAGATAACCACAAAAACTTGCTCACTTTTATTACTAATTGTGGTAGTGAGATACAGGTTTTGTGAAGAGCAAAGGCTTTTAATAGTATCATGCCTATTCATTTTCGCAGCAAACTTGGTGATCTTAATACAGACGCTAACGCTATATTAACACATCCTAAAATGCAGGATAAAAGGAGATTTAGTCATGAATTGTTGATGTTTAGACAACAAGGCCTAATGATGAGTTTAGGAAAACACTGTTATGAAGCTTCTATAAAGGAAATCCAACTCCTTGAGAATGCTTTACAAACCTTGCAAACTAGGTCCTCGATTAACATTGACGAAAAAAGCTTGCTTTCTTTTGAAAATGTTAAACGACTAATTCAAAGGAACTTTAATGAGAATCCTTTGGGTTGGTGGGATGAAAAAAAGATCAAAACTACTCTAAAAGTAAAAGAACAATGCAAGAATGAGTATGTTCGATACAAGGCAATCCAGATGAATATGAAGGATAAGAAGGATATGCAGATAATCTTAAAGGAGCATATCGATCTTAAACTCATTGAACCTAGAGTCTCTGCTTACAGTAGTCCTGGTTTTCTGGTGAGAAACCATGGTGAGGTAAAAAGGGGAAAAGCTAGATTAGTAATCAACTATCAAGGTATCAATAAGATACTTAAATTTGATGGTTACTATATTCCCAGTAGAGAACACTTAATTGATTGCATAAAATATGCCAAAGTGTTTTCTAAATTTGATTGTAAATCTGGTTTCTATCAGATTAAGATGAAAAACGAGTCTAGAAAATATACTGCATTTTCTACTCCACAGGGTCAATATATCTGGAATGTACTTCCAATGGGTTTGGAAAATGCACCCCAGATATACCAAAGAAAGATGGATAATTTGTTTAAAGATTATTTCAAATTCATGTTTCTCTATATTGATGACATTTTGATTGCATCCAAAAATATGAAAGAACATATTAAACATCTTGAAATATTTTCTGATGCATGTTATAGAGAAGGATTAGTGCTTTCTAAAAAGAAAGCGATAATTGGAGTTAATAAGATTGAATTTCTTGGTATTCTTATTGACAAAACAGGTATTGAACTCCAGGAACATATTGTGGAAAAAATATGCAGTTTTCCTGATGTTTTGAAAGATAAAAAATAGTTTCAAAGCTTTTTGGGAGTTGTTAACTTTGCAGGTATCTTCATCAAAGATCTGGCAAGATACAGGAAGGATTTCCGACCTCTCCTAAAAGAGACAGATAGCATAAAATGGAAGTGGGAAGAAATTCACACTCAAAGAATTCGTGAGTTGAAACAAGTTTGCAATAACTTGCCTAAACTCGCTATACCACAAGACAATGATGATTTGGTAGTCTATACAAACGCCAATGATTATAGGTGGGCTGTAGTGCTCATTATAAAGACAACTGTAGGGGAAGAACCTTGTAGATATACAGGGGGTTGTTCACTGAACAACAAGCCAAAGTTTGGCATATAAACGAGAAGGAATTCTTTGCTGTTTGGAAAGCATTTAAAAAATGGCTTCTGTTTTTATTAGCTAAAGAATTTACATTAAAAGTTGATGATACTAATGTGAAAGCCTTTTTAAAAAATAAACTGGAATCAAAAATTGAGAAGACACGTATTATCAGATGGCAAGCTGAATGTCAATATTATTGTTTTGACTTTATTATTGTGAAATCTCATGAGAATGTTCTTGTAGATTTCCTGACAAGAAATGGAAGTGTCTGAAGCCAATTCCATCATCAAGAGATACAGGCATCTCAGGGAAAACCTTAAGGAGCTTGATAAAAAGTTTGGACAGTTATTAGCTAATTCTGAAGTAGCTGGCCATGTACAACGAGCTGATTTGGACATAATCCAGGACATAATCAATGGAACAACGTATGCCATGACTTTATTATGGACTACATTACAAGAACCAATTCGAAAGGCATCATCTTCAGTGATGACTCGCGAATTACGAGAGCAGGACTCAAAACCTGCTTTCAGAGAACGGGGCTCTATGCCTGGAGCTGTGGATTCAAATACCACTTGCACAAGTCCATTTTCAGATTTTGAAAAACTGGAAACAATGGAACAATCGAAAGTGCAAACTCCTACTGTTTCAAGTGAACCCGGCACCTCTGGGGTTAAAGAGGGAAAGATTAACCTTAGGCCACAGACAGACACCACTAAGGTTAATAATGACAAAATTAATTTGCATTGGCAGGTTTATCAACGTTCTTGGAAAAAATTAGTTTCAAGAAAAGGAATAAATCCTAATAAGTCCTTGGTAGAAATATCAGGGAAATATCCTAGGATATAGATGAAGGAAGGATCAAATCCCGACGAAGTCAGAGAATGGTATGATTTTGGGGCATTAGCTTCAATACATACTATATCACCAAGTTTTTTAGAGATATCCAAACTTCGGGATTGGATTTCCAGTGCTGTGAATGATTCATGGCAAAACAACCAACAACTCAAAAGAGGTTGTTAGGAATTTCATGTTAGAAGTTTTGATGATGACAATTAGGATCTTTGTTAGACCCCAAAAATATGTAAGTTTTATTTTGGTAGAAAATTTGTATAAGCATTGAAGCATTAGATTTGTAATAGGCTTATTAGGCTTTGTTATTTTTTTTAGATTGTTAGGCAAAGTAGTCTTAGGCTGAGCGTCTGATGATTTCTGAGTGAGTTTATCAGTGGTAAAGTTGGAAGACTCAAGCGCCTGATGTCTGAAGGAAGATACAGTCTCCAAGCGTTCAATTGACCAACTATATCAAGTGTTACCTTATGAGACAGAAGTGATTTCACCTAAATTTATTTCTAAGTGCAGAAGGAGTTTAATGCAAATATTCTCAAAGCATTAAGTACCAACGGGTATTTAATTCAAATGCATTAAATGCTGATAAGAGCATTAAATGTGATAAGCACTTTCAGACGTACGGAGAAGCCACCCTATTAGACTGTCAACTATCTCAAACTGCATCACCAACTTTTGTGCAGTAGATTTTCAGGAAAAAGGACAAAAGTTGCTCACTCGCGAAAGTGAGAGAGACGCGCCAGTGCATGTGTCAAACGCACACTTTCTCCAAGAATGCCTATAAATAGGACTTCAACAACAAGCCAAATACACAGAGAACAATTCTATCATGCCAAATTGCTTTTGCATTGAAGTCTCATTCCTTAAACTCTCAGAAAAGCCAGAATATTCAAGAAAACATTCTACTTGCTTTTCTTCAAATCCTGAGACAGTCAACAAATATCTCAAACATTCTTTTGCAAGAAACCACTTTCCTACTGAGATATTCCCAAGTTGTTTGAACTTCATTAAAATCAAACAAACCATTTTTTAGAAAACCCCATCCAAGCCTCTCGATCTGTGTGAAGTCGAAGTTGGATACTTGCATTATTTCTGGGTGAAAGAAGCAAGGGGATTGAAGTGATTTGGAGTAGAAATCTGTGTGATCAAGGAGCTCAAGTCATCGACATCCATCTCTCCCTAATTTGTAGAAGATTCTGTGTGATTCTTTGAGAATCATTTTAGTGGATTGCCTCCGAGTGCAAAGGAGAAGAAGGACGTAGTTGGGATTACACCACCCAACGAACCTTACAAACATTGTGTTATTTACTTTTGAGTCAATTCATTCATCTATCATATCATTGCATAAGTAAAACACAATAAAAAACTAAGCAACTAAGAAACATCTTGTGACGCTAAAACTTTCAAAGAGAAGACTCCAAAATCCTTCCGCTGTGCTAACACTGATTAAAAGAACTGAAAGCTTAACCTACTTGGTCAAAGCATTCAATTCCTGAAGTCTGAGTTAACTTTATAAAATAGTCTTCATCAGACGCTTTACCAAAACACCAATTTTTAAGTGAACGCTAAAGTCAAGCGTTAGACACTTCAAGCGTCCAAAAACCTTTAATACGAAATCTTTTTGAAGTCGAAAAAGACTTCAGGGTCTATTCAACCCCCCCGCCCTTCTAGACCCTTTCGTATGCCACTTGGGACCAACAAGTGGTATCAGAGCGGTTAAAACTGAAATTTTAAAATTTCCCAAACCGACTGAATCAAATTTTGACACATGGAAAGTCAAAGCATTTACGTATCTATGTTCATGTGATGATGACATGTGTGATATTATTTCAGATGGGCCAATCAAAATATACAAAGTTATCATAAGAGCGCCTGGAGCCACGGAAGAAACTCCCGATGGTTACGTTGAAAAACCAAAACAAGAATGGACTCCAGATGAGCGTTGAAGAGCTAATTTGGACAATGTTGGTCGTAACGCTCTATATACGGCTATTGGTGATAATGACAACTTATTTAACAAGATCAAATCTTGCAAAACTTCTAAAGAAATATGGGATAAGTTGGCTACGATCTGTGGTGGTTCAGCCCAAATCAAAGAAAACAAACTTTCCATTGCCAAGGAAAAGTTTAACCGATTTAAGATGCTACCCAATGAAACGTTAGAGCAATTGGATATAAAATTTACAGCTCTTGTTACAGAACTTACATCGTTGGGAATGGATTTACAGAACCGAGAAATGGTGGTTAAGATCTTTAGAAGCTTACCAAGTAAATTCTTGATGAAGACAACAGCTATGAGAGAATCAAACATGCTGGATCTCCTAACTCCAAAAGACGCCTTTTTAGAGCTAAAAGCATTTGAGTTCGAGTTGAACTCTGCTAGTGACATTGTGAGTAATCCAGTGATTGAATCTGGAGCGCTCATTACATCAATCAAAGGTATATCGGGTAATAAAGGAAAGAATTCAGATATCAATGAGGAAGAAGAGTTGGCTTTGCTGAATAGATTCAGGAAGTTCTTGAGATATGAAAAGAAAGGAAAAGGTCCTAATAATCAGGGACAAAATTCATATCAAGCGCCTTTTCCCGTGCAACAACAGTTTCAAGTGCCTCAGTATTCTGTTCCTTTACCCCAAGCTCCTGCTCAAGACCAAGCGTCTACTCAAAATCTCCCAGCTCCAGTGGTCTCAAAACCACACATTGCAAGGTTAACAAATGAACAAAAGATGAAAACTAATCTTTGTTATAATTGCAGAAAACCGGGGCACTACCAGGTAAATTGCCCTTATCCAAACGTATCCAAGCCCTTAAGGCAGGATTACTTGGATAGAAGCCAATTCAGGAGCAACCTTCATCAACAAGGTTTGCTAGCGGAATCAAAACCAGCATCCGCACCTGAAGATTTAGAATCATCAGACGAAAGCAGTGATGATGATGAGCCATTAGATGACTCAGCGCTCATATGTCTCATGGCCAGAGATGATGAAGCGTCTCCTGAGGTAATCAATGAATTATCAATTCCTCTTTCTTATGATGAGTTACTTGACAAAGTCAAAGAATACTACAATGAATGTCAAGAAGCTGCCAAAATATATCAAAATGATCTCGCCATTATTTCATCACTCACAAAAGATAAAGTAACGCTCAGAGCAGAGTTGCGAATTCAGCAACAGTGCATTGAGAAAAATCAATCGCTTGAGAGTGAAGTTATTCAATTGAAAGGTGATCTTGATATAATAGTCAAGAGAGAAGCTGACTTGATCGCTAGACTTGCCAAATCAGAGCAGCTCATCTCATCATTATCAAAAGCTTCTAGACAGCTGGATAATGTGACTGAAGTAACCAGATCATTTGGTGAGAAGACCGGTTTAGGATGTGATAAACTCGGTAAACAATCCAATCAATCTAATGTTACGTCAAACAACAAAGGAAAGAGTGTTATAATTGTTGAAAAAGGTTCACAAGGTCAAACTCAAAATGAACCAAGTAACAATGGTAAGAGGCAAAATGAGAGAGTCAAAACTAACTCAGGCAAGGGCAAAGCTAAGGCAAATGATTCACAAAGACGGGTTTATCCAAACTAACAACTGTGAATCAAGCGCTAAGCATCCAGCACCAAAAGTGCAACCCAAGCCAGTGCCAAGGAAATACCAGGGTCAATATCCAAGACAGTCAAGATCATATTATCGATACTATGATGATTATGATTATGACTATGATTATGACTATTATTATAATCGTGGATATTATTATACATCCAAAAAGCACACACAGCACATTGTGAAACCCAAAAAGGCCAGTATTCCTACAATGAAGACGAGGCAAATATGGGTTCCTAAAGTTCTAATTCAAACTAACAAGGATACTAATGTTGAAGGACCCAAGCAACAATGGGTACCTAAACAGAAATAGAACTTCCCTTTTTGATTGCAAGTACCTAGAGCTAAAGCCGATACATCTGTATGGTACTTTGATAGTGGATCGTCAAGGCACATGACTGGTTCCAAAGATCTTCTGATCAACTATCAAGCTGCCAATGGTCCTCAGGTTGTATTTGGTGACAACTCCAAAGGTGAAACCAAAGCTATAGGTACTGTGCATAGGGGGAACATCATGATAAGTGATGTTTATTTTGTTGAGGGTCTGAAGCACAATTTATTAAGCATAAGTCAATTCTGTGATAAAGGCTTTGAAGTCATATTCTCAAGTGACTGCTGCTATATAAACGACGCTAAGACTATGTCTACTAAATTGAAAGGAAAAAGAACTAACAACGTATATTTGGTAGATTGGGGTTCAACACTTGATAACAACCCAACGTGTTTTGTTGCTAAAAATGAATCTAAAATGGGTTGGTTATGGCATAGAAAAATGAATCACCTCAACTTTAAGACAATCACTCAGCTTATAAGTCAAAATCTTGTAGAGGGGTTACCAAATGGACCATTTCACAAGGATCACCTTTGTGACGCTTGTCAAATGGGTAAACAAGTTAAGTCATCGTTCAAGAGAAAACCTTATCTATCTACTTCTAGAATACTTGAACTACTTCACATGGATTTGTTTGGACCTGTTCAAACGATCAGTTAAAACATGTGATAGTAGACGATTTCTCTAGATTTACTTGGGTGGAATTTCTTTCATCCAAAGATGAAACATGTGACAAGTTAACAACGCTTATTCGGCAACTTCAAACATTGAAAAATCTTAAGGTTGCAAGAATAAGAATCTATCACGGTACTGAGTTTACTACCAAGGTTGTTGAGAAGTTTTGTGCAGAAAATGGAATACACCATGAGAATTCAGCTCCCAGAACTCCCCAACAAAATAGTGTTGCTGAGCGCCGGAACCGAACGCTTAAGGAAGCCGCTAGGACTATGTTAGCAGAATCTAAGCTTGCTCCTAGATTTTGGGCCGAAGCGATCAACACTGCCTGTTACACTCAAAATCGCTGCATGATCAACAAACAGCATGGAAAAACTCCATATGAACTGTGGAAGGGACGTAAGCCAAATGTTTCATACTTTCACGTCTTTGGTTCTAAATGCTTTATCCATAATAATGGATCCCAAAGCCTAAAGACTTTTGATCCTAAAGCGGATGAGGGAATCTTTCTAGGCTACGCCAAAAATGGAAAGAATTTTCGCATTCTCAATAAGATCAAATCGAGGTTGAGGAATCTATTCATGTTGTTTTTGATGATGCTAACCAAGAGCCGAGTAAGGTAAATCTAAATGATGTAGGAGTTGAAGATCTATGTCATCAAGCGTCTAAGATTACCATTGATGAAGATACTGACGATGATGATGAGATCTCAGTGCCACCTCCTAAGAATACTATTGAGATTACTCTAAATTATCATGTAAGAAGTGCTGATGATCATGAAGAGAATGATCATCAAGAGCAAACAAGGAATTGTGAACTTGAAGCGCCTACGCAGGAGGGTGGTCATGCGTATGATTCTCAAGCGCCTGTTCAACCTCAAAACCTCTTCCAACCAGATAGACTATGGCTGCGTGACCATCCACCTGAGCAAATTATTGGAGATATTGGAGCACCAGTTAGAACTAGAGCCGCTACATTCAATGAGGCTATGTTCGCAAGCTTTCTATCTCAAATGGAACCTAAGAAAGTGGATGAAGCGTTAAGTGATCCAAGTTGGATTGAAGCTATGCAAGAAGAGCTCAATCAGTTTGAGCGAAATAAGGTTTGGATGCTAGCACCAAGACCAACTCACCAAGGAGTTATTGGAACTAGATGGGTATATAGAAACAAGATGGATGAGAATGGCATTGTTGTAAGAAATAAGGCCAGACTCGTAGCTCAAGGATACTGCCAAGATGAGGGCATTGACTTTGATGAGACATACACTCCTGTCGCTCGTCTTGAAGCAATCCACATGTTTCTAGCGTACGCAGCGTTTAACAAGTTTACAGTATATGGAATGGACGTAAAGAGTGCCTTCCTGAATGGCAAACTCCAAGAAGAAGTATATGTGGAGCAACCACCAGGATTCATCAACAATCATGGTAAGGGTATGGTTTACAAGTTAGAAAAAGCACTTTACGGGCTTAAGCAAGCACCCCGAGCATGGTATGACACTCTCTCTATCTTTCTTATTGGCAAAGGCTTTTCAAAAGGCAGCATTGACACAACGTTATTTAAAATTACCAATAACGAAGATATTTTCTTAGTTCAAATTTACGTTGATGATATTATATTTGGTTCTACTAACAAGCGTCTGTGTGAGAAATTTTCGAAAATGATGCAAGAACAATTTGAAATGAGCATGATGGGTGAGTTAACCTTCTTCTTAGGACTACAAGTTAAACAACTCCCTAATGGCATATTTATTAACCAAGATAAATACACACGAGATATGATTAAGAAATTTGGTATGGAAAATGCATCATATTCAAAAATTCCAATGAGCCAAACGCTTAAGTTAGATAAAGATGAAAGTGGAAAGAAAGTTGATATCACTAATTATAGAGGTATCATTGGATCACTTCTTTATCTCACTGCCAGTAGACCTGATATTATGTTTTCGGTATGCATGTGTGCACGATTTCAAGCTGATCCAAAAGAGTCACACTTAATTGCTGCCAAGAAGATCCTTAAATACCTAAAAGGCACACAAAATGTGGGCTTATGGTATCCTAGGGATTCTCCTTTTGAACTAATCGGTTACTCAGATGCAGATTTTGCAGGTTGCAAAATAGATCGTAAAAGCACTAGTGGTACTTGTCAATTTCTAGGTGATAGGTTAGTTTCATGGCATAGTAAGAAACAACAATCCATAGTTACCTCCACAGCCGAAGCTGAGTATGTAGCCGCAAGAAGTTGTTGTGCACAAGTATTATGGATGAGGCAACAACTTAGAGACTATGGAATAATCCTAGGTCCAACCCCCATTCATTGTGATAACCAAAGCGCTCTAGCCATGACTCAAAACCCTGTTCTTCATTCTAGAACCAAACACATTGATATTAGATACCATTTTCTTCGTGACCACGTTCAAAAGAAAGATATCTCCATGCACTTCATTGGAACTGACAAACAATTGGCAGATATCTTCACCAAAGCACTCAATGAACAACGTTTTCTCACTTTGAGAAATGAACTAGGTATGATTGATTTGAACGCTTAATCATCAAGCATCATACTTTATTCGACATATAATTTAGGGGGAATCCACTTGATTTATGTCTAACAAACTTTTTTGAAAAACAAAAAAAAAAAATTGGTACAAGTTATCAAATTTAGGGGGAACCTTAAAATTGTACTTGACCAAAACTCTAAGCGTCAATGATCAAACTTTTCAGATGCATGATCATCAACGCTCAGTATTATTTTTTTCGTACAAAATATTGAACGCTAAGCGTCTATATTACAACCATTGAAATGAATACCAACAAGTGGTATATGCTAAGAGTTCGATCACGTCTAATAAATTTCTAATATAAAAATTATTTTCTTTATAAGCCATCCATAAAGTTTCCAAAATCATTTTGAAGTAAAGGGTAGACACAAAAGTCTGTTTTGTACTCTACTCGCACGTTTCTATCACATCAAACTGGCGGGTAATCAAAAGTTTCTTTTTCAAAATGACGGTTCAGAGATAGCACGTGTTTGTGTACGTGTCAGTGTACAAACGGGCGCGTACGTTACACTCTGAAAACGCCAAACGTTTTTAAATTTTAAACTCGTATGTCAAATCTTTATATATGAGAATTACCAAATGTAACTTCTCTCTATTACACAAAACTCGCGTCCACAGTTAATAAATTTATGGCTGAGATTCAACATTTGATACACGTGTCTAAATCCTACAGAGACTAGAGAACACAAGCTTCAAAATTCTTGACTGTGTCATTTAAAACACAAATTCTGCAGAAAAACAATTCACTTTTACTGAAACATATCTTCAAAACTTATTCTCTCTCTCCCAAAGCAAAATTTTCTCAGTCTATCTCTTTTTCACTAAAAATGGCACCAAAGAAGTCTTCGTCTACTTCTGCTGAAATTACCATCAAGGTAACTGAAGGCCTTGTTGTCGACTGGAAATTTCTCTATGAACAAACTCAGATCAACCTGACGGACATGATGGACATGGTCGTCAAAGCTGGGTTCAAACCATTCTTCTCCCAATACTCCTATATGTTTCCAACTGAAGTTGATACCTTTTGGAAGACCGCTACACTTTCAGAGGACAAGAAGTCCATTTCTTGTCAAATTTCTTTATCCAAGAAGGAGTCTCCAAAGGAATTTACCTTATCTGCGTCCACCATTGCCAAGAACTTCAATCTTTCAAATGAGGGTGAGGTATTGGATTGCGTTACATTGAAACAGATCAAGGAAGCATGGACAACCATGAGTGCGTACGACGATGTGCCCTACACTCAATACTTCGAAAAGAAAGACCTGGTGTCCAAATACCGGCTATTGGCTGATTTCTGCAGCAAGATCATAGAATGCCGAGTGGGAACCTTTGATAATGTGAACCCTGTACAATTTCAGATGATGACTGCTATACTCCTCAACATCAAAATCAACTGTAGTGAGTACATCTTTGGAAGGTTTCGGGATTGTCTAAGCGCTTCGAATAAGTCTTATGGACTCGTTCTAAGTGACCTAGTGTATAAATCAAAATGTGTGTACTCGTCTGGACTTCCGTTGAATAAGTCCAAGTTGTTGGGAAAAAGGATTTTGAACAATCTGTTCAATCGTCCAAAAATTGGTGGTGTGGCTAAACCACTATCTGAGCGTCTGGAAGTATGCCAAATGTTCGATAAATAGGCGGAGCGACCAGTGCCAGAGGAAGCTGTGAAGCGTCCAGCTGCAACAAAGAAGAGGGCTCCCAGAAAGCACAAAGTTAAATTTGCCGCCTCCTCTAAAAAGGTTGTTGAGGAAACCGATGAGGATGCAGAGGACAAGCTACCTCTCAAAAGATGGAAGCTGGAAGGGATCATTAAACAAATAGACTTTGAAGAACCAGCTGCTGATCCTCCTGCTCCACCGACTAAACTCGTTGAAGGAGTCAACATAAAGAAAATCTTCAAGCGTTCCTAGACTAGCAAGCGTCGAGTTGCTCCTGAAGAGCCTGAGACTATTGAGCCCAGCGCTCAAGTCGCTGTTGAGCCAAGCGCTCAAGTCGCTATTGAGCCAAGCGCTCAAGGAATTGCTGTTGTGATTAGCTCTCAGGGTAAGTTTATTTCTTCCCACAGCATTTCCATTCCTACATCTGTAGAAGATCCTGCTCTTATAGAGGATAGCTCTTGTATTCCAGCTATAGTTCCAGCTGCTGCTGAAGCGTCCACAGATATCCTCTTGGATGTTGATTTGACCGAAGTCGTTGCTATCGCTAAAGATGTTGCCACCGAAGTAGCTGCAATTGAAGCTGAGGAACCTGCTGCTATAACAGAGGCACGCTCAGAAGGTCAGAGCGATGTTGAAAACGTTCTAGCTCCTCGTCACTTCTTTCAACTCGATCCGCTGAAGACAATTGATCATTTAATTAACTTCATGCCCCCAGCGCTCGACGAAGATTTCATTCCTGCAGGATACAATGAAGACAGATATATTGTTGCAGAGACTGACGTTGCTCGACTGATTGATTTTGACAGTCAAATTAAAGCCATCATACAAGACAGACAAGGAGGCAGACCTCCTAGATGTGCCGTGGACTTGGCATACTATCTGGATTATGGGCACAGCAAGCTAACCGGGTTCGCTCTAAGGGATTATAGCATTCGTGTGTATGAGCCTCTGCGTCCTAGCTTTCTCAATCCTTCACAGTCAGTCTTGAACAGACAAGGTTACACACATTTCCCTCAGACTGCTCATAGCCCTGAAAATCTTGCATCGGTCCGTCGACTTCGTCTATGGAAGAATAAAGCGGTTCATGCCGGTGAGCGTCTTAAATCGTTGACAGATTTGCTTCAGATTGAAGCTGATGCATATTTTGATAGCGTCTGGAATGCCAACTATCAACCTGATAAACACCGTTTTGAAGCTATCAGAGACATTCATCTTGAAGGCATTCGTGCTATGGTGACTGCTGGCACAGATTACTGTATAAATGAAGTCAACTGGGTTGAAACGTACATGGGACATAAATATAATTTCTCAGAGTTAGTCCAAGCTCTCCATCTTTTTGGCATAGGCATGCATGACAAGAAGCGTCAGTTCGCCAAGTATTGCCTCAAACAGCGTCAACAGAGAGTCGGACCTGTTCTCAAGCTCCCAATTGCTAGACATCAAATTGAACAGTGTCTGCGTCAAGAGCTTCATAGATTATCCTCTACTCCTCTTCAGTTCAACGCTCAAGCCTCTTCCAGTGGTACACCTGGTGCACTGTGCTTGAATTTTGCTCCAAGCCATTGTGAAGAAAATTTTAATCTGATGGTGAAGATTTTAACTCCTATATCTCTTTTCGATAAGATCTTCACTGCCAATCTCAGACCTTGGAACGGCTCAGTAATCAGTCCATTCAAAGGATATCCACTGCTCTCTTCAATTCGCAGCGAGGTACTCGATCACTATGAGTTTGTCCTCTCCCTACTTGAAAGGAATCAAGAGCTAGCTCAAGCTATTTATCCATATCTTGAAGAGTACTATGCTGACTGTGTACCTGCACATCGGCGTCCTACGTCTCTTTCCTCAGATTGCTTGATTGGATTTTCCAGAAATTACTGTCCAGATTCACTCTTTTCAATTGCTCAAGCGCCGTCCAAAGTCTTCCCAAATCATGTGCGCGATATCATTGGTCCAATGCACATCAGGGCCATTGATAGTCCTCTTCGCACATTCATCTCCGGTACTTGTATTTCCCGAACCAGACTCACTAAACTCTTGGATTCTGCATCCACCTCTTATGCCGAATTAGCAAAATGGAACTTCCAATTTAATGACTTTCATCAACCTGAGTCAACGCTTGAGGAAGCGCCTGCTAAGCCAGCTGAAGCGTTCACGTCTGCAGTTACAAGTAGTCCAGCCCCTACTGAAGAACCCGTTTAAGCGTCTCCACCAGAGGATATTTCTGACGCTCCTGAACATGTTACTGATGATAGTGTTGAGGATTTTTCTCTTGACATTTGAGGGTACTGTTTTTTATCCAGCCTATCAAATTTTCTTTGACTCTCTCAAACACTCATCAAGGTTCAAGCGACCGGCTCCTCAAGCGGTTCAATCAGATGAGAGTCAAACCTTCGATCCTTTGCTCAAATCCATCTTGGAGACTATTAGCGCCCACGCTACTCAGAATGAAGAATCTCTCCATTGTATTAAAGACGATCTGGCAAAGATTGAGACTCACGTAATGAGCGCTCAAATTGCTCATATGCGTAGTTCAGCTCAAGCGGCTGTTGGTGAGTGCAAACAAGATTTTCAAGAAATGCATGATGCCACTCACGCAACCCAACTTGCCATGAAAGAAGAGCTTGAAAAGCGCCTTGAAACCCTTGAGACCTCTGTGAATGATGCTACTAGCGCCAAGCTTCTCGCTCTGCAGGAACGCTTCGACAAGCGTCTGGATGACATCACAGCTTCTTTGTCTCAGATTGCTCATCAGGTCAGTGTACTCATAAACCATTTCTTAAAATCTGATGAAGACAATAAGGGGGAAGAGAAGAAGAAAGGAGAAAAGAGGAAAGCGTCTAGTTTAAGAGCTGAAGAGCCTCCATCTCCTAAGCGTCAAGTGCTTCCTTCTCATTCTGCGCTTAGTCTTCCATCTTGGATAACTGCTCTGAAACAAAGTACTTCTGGAGCGCCTAGTAGTACACTAAGGGAACCTCTAAGAGTGTTTATCCAAATCTACCAATACCTACAAAAGCACTACTTGAACAGTTTGATATTCCTCTTCAAAGAACGTCCATTCCAGAACCTACAGATCCAAAAATCTTAGCTAAAGAAAGGAAGATGACTGACTTTAACCAAGCTTTTCGAATCTGCCTAAGGTATATTGGTATCGACCCAACTGAATGGGACAATCATGTTTCTACCCTCAAGAAGAGACAACAAGAAGAAAATAATCTCATAATCAACAAGGATCATGAAGCAATGATGATCTTGGAAGACAATCTGACTGAAGCTATCCGAGCTGAAATGCCCAAGCGATACAAAGTCAGACCAAGACGTTAAAACTTTCTGATTTTACATTATCTATATTCTTTTCTCTTATATCTTTACTTGTTCAGTTGTAAAAATGCTTGTAATTCTCGATATATACAAAATCCATTTTTTTCTTGCTGAAACATCTCGTTGAAGCGTAACTAACTTTAACTAACGTTATCTAATCAAAGCTAACTTTTACTTTTGGCTGTCTAACTCTTGAACTATAAAAGAGTAAGTATTGCCATCATCAAAAAGGTGGAAATTGTTAGGAATTTCATGTTAGAAGTTTTGATGATGACAATTAGGATCTTTGTTAGACCCCAAAAATATGTAAGTTTTATTTTGGTAGAAAATTTGTATAAGCATTGAAGCGTTAGATTTGTAATAGGCTTATTAGGCTTTGTTATCTTTTTTAGATTGTTAGGCAAAGTAGTCTTAGGCTGAGCGTCTGATGATTTCTGAGTGAGTTTATTAGTGGGAAAGTTCGAAGACTCAAGCGCCTGATGTCTGAAGGAAGATACAGTCTCCAAGCGTTCAATTGACCAGCTATATCAAGCGTTACCTTATGAGACAGAAGTGATTTCACCTGAATTTATTTCTAAGTCCAGAAGGAGTTTAATGCAAATATTCTCAAAGCATTAAGTACCAACGGGTATTTAATTCAAATGCATTAAATGCTGATAAGAGCATTAAATGTGATAGGCACTTTCAGACGTACGGAGAAGCCATCCTATTGGACTGTCAACTATCTCAGACTGCAGCACCAACTTTTGTGCAGCAGATTTTCAGGAAAAAGGACAAAAGTTGTTCACTCGCTAAAGTGAGAGACACGCGCCAGTGCATGTGTCAAACGGACACTTTCTCTAAGAATGCCTATAAATAGGACTTCAACAACAAGCCAAATACACAGAGAACAATTCTATCAAGCCAAATTGTTGTTGCATGGAAGTCTCATTCCTTAAACTCTCAGAAAAGCCAGAATATTCAAAAAAACATTCTACTTGCTTTTCTTCAAATTCTGAGACACTCAACAAATATCTCAAACATTCTTTTCGAAGAAACCACTTTCCTACTGAGATATTCCCAAGTTGTTTGAATTTCATCAAAATCAAACAAACCATTTTTTAGAAAACCCCATCCAAGCCTCGCGATCTGTGTGAAGTCGAAGTTGGATACTTGCATTATTTCTGGGTGAAAGAAGCAAGGGGATTGAAGTGATTTGGAGCAGAAATCTGTGTGATCAAGGAGCTCAAGTCATCGACATCCATCTCTCCCTAATTTGTAGAAGATTCTGTGTGATTCTTTGAGAATTATTTTAGTGGATTGCCTCCGAGTGCAAAGGAGAAGAAGGACGTAGTTGGGATTACACCACCCAACGAACCTTACAAACATTGTGTTATTTACTTTTCAGTCAATTCATTCATTTATCATATCATTGCATAAGTAAAACACAATAAAAAACTAAGCAACTAAGAAACATCTTGTGACGCTAAAACTTTCAAAGAGAAGACTCCAAAATCATTCCGCTGTGCTAACACTGATTAAAAGAACTGAAAGCTTAACCTACTTGGTCAAAGCATTCAATTCCTGAAGTCTGAGTTAACTTTATAAAATCGTCTTCATCAGACGCTTCATCAAAACACCAATTTTTAAGTGAACGCTAAAGTCAAGCGTTAGATGACACGCTAGTAAGAGTACTAGTCGCGATAGTAATAAAAGTGGACAAAAATAAGTCCGGGTTGTCAAACCACGGAGACTTGGATTTTTAGTTTCTGATTTTCAAAAAGGTAAAAGACACTTAAAGTAAAGCGGGACTAAAACAATTAAGTAAATGAAGGACCAAAGGAGGGAACAAGCTATGGATTAAACTTCACTTATGATAAAATGACCAAGGCACATGCTACAACCAAATCTACTCGTCAATTTATATGGGTTACTCCTTGAATTATTAGACTCCTATTACTTTCGTGGAAACTCCTAAATTAATTATTACCCGATGACTCGGCTCATAATAATCCTATGATTAGTGGACGGTTCTCTAAATATGTCTATCCGAGAATCTAATCAAAAATCACGCATTAACGTTCTAGAGCTCCCCCGAATAAATCCGGCTAACAACACCCGGGAATCTTTACCTATTTCTAGGAGCAATCCCTCATTTGTTTCGGGTGATGTGTTAATTCCCTTGCACCCTAATCTATCTTCTCTCGAACAACTAGATTAGGCAAGATAGCAACTATATGGTGATCAAACACATGATTGGCATAAAAGCATAGAATTAACACACAAAGCAATAGGAGAATTAATACAAAAAGTAACTTCACATATATTGACTCATAAATTGGCCTTCACATGGCCTTAGTCTCACAAATTTAGCTCATAATCAATAACACAGAAGATCCTAATGTAGTCATATACATAATCATAGACAAGTATGTAATGAAAAACATATGAAAACTCCCTATATTGCTTGATTGATGATGTATCCGAGTCAAGAGCTTCAATCCCAAGCTAGATCTCCTTCTTAGCCTCTTAGAGTTGATGAAGAATGGCCCAAAACCCAGCAAATCGCCCCTAATCTCCCAGATTTCGAACCTTTCAAATGAATTGAAAATTCCTATTTATACACTCAAAAATCTGTTATTGCGGCGCCTAGGCGGGAGTTGATTGGCGCCTAGGCGCCGCCTATGTGGCGTTTATTTCTTGGGGCATAAGTTCTGGGGCGCCCAGGCGTGGAGATAAGTGGCGCCCAGGCGCGCGACATGTGGCGCCTAGGCGGGCGCTTCAGAACACTGATTTTTCTCTGCCTGGGTGGCGCCTGGGCACGGTAAAACTGGCGCCCGGGCGGGCGTTTCAAAAGCCAGAGCAAAGTGAATGAAACGAGTCATATTTTTCCCTTTTTTTCGTCCATCGTCGCTTACTACCTGAAATCACTTCACACACATATTAAACGCACGAGTGGCACGAAATAAACCATATACGAGCCTAAATTGTCATTAAAAGGGCCTAAAAGCTTAAGCAAAAACGACTCCTATCATTAGACACTTCAAGCGTCCATCTTTTTCAAGCGTCCAAAAACCTTTAATACGAAATCTTTTTGAAGTCGAAAAAGACTTCAGGGTCTATTCAACCCCCCCCCCTTCTAGACCCTTTCGTATGCCACTTGAGACCAACAGAGGTGATATTCTGAAGTTGAAGTTTATTTCGGCAGCACCAGAAATTGCAGGAAAGGGGTCTCATCCAGTGTTTCACTTTATTAAGTTACAGAGACCAGATATGGCAGGTTACAACAGAGTTAAGGTTGCAAAAGGAGAAGCTCCTTTGGTTAGTTCTATCAACGAAGATGATATTTCCACCAGAAGAGCATAGGGAATGTGGGTCTGTCTCATGGAGATGGACAAAGTCAAATATCCATTCAAAATATTCTCCAACTCAGTGAATGAATCATTCCTGTTAAACTCCATGACAGGAAAAAGTACTGAATTCGCCGAAAAGCTCTTTGAATAAAAGAGGACGCTAATCTGGGCAAACAAGTTACCAGCAATCGAAGCTACCAGAAAGTGTTGGGATTTAATGCATAAAAACGCAGAAAAAGATAAAATTGGAAAGCCCAAGTGGTTCATCTCGATTTCACATATTCAAATTGTGTTTCGAATTCATGTACCTTTCTTTGCGTATGTTGAATTTTGAACCAACTTTCTTGATCCTTTCTTGAATAGTAAAATCGTCACTGTCTCAAAATTGTCAGGCCGGAAATTAAAGCGAAAAATCCTCTTCTTTTCTTTCCTTGAAATCGGCTAGGGGAGAGAGAGAGAGAGAGTTAGAAAACTTCTTGACTTGGAGAGAAAGTTAATGTAGGAGACTTGTTATTATTTTCACTAAGTAGTATATTTATACTACACTAGGAAATAATAACCCTAGGCTTCTTTAACCCTGGACGCCCACTTTAGGCTTTAGAAAGCCTGTGGTCTTTAGTCCATGGTTGTTTGTTTAATTAATTAAATAATTAATATTATATATCCAATAAATAAATTAATTAAATAACTAATTAAATCTATGTTAATTCTATAATTAATTTTCTCTAAGAAATTAATTAATTCATTAACTTAATTAATTAATAAAATCATCTAATGATTAATTAATTAATTAATTTCGATATCCAATACCAAAAAACTCTCTCAAGTCTATTCCATGATTTTTCCTTTTGCAATTCCTTTAAGCACGACTCTTTAGGTTCGTCTCAAAAGGCAATTAGGAGGAAACCAAGAGGATGTGAGTAACACCTAGCCAGACCCGTTCTCACATCGTACCCCAATTGAGACCGAATGATTAGGATTATTCCAAACCTTTAACGCTGTGAATACCGTACGAGTATAAATCTTTTATTCACATATCCCAGTTAAGTGAGAGTCATGGTTCAGTAAAACTCACAGGACTTGACCATATGCTTAGCTCATAATGAATCGAGGTCTATGAGTATACCTTCATGTCTAACATGAGTATCTCTTTATGCTTTGGCCAAAGTCTTTTAACCTCACTCATTCATGACTGCATAAGATATTTAGCTCATCCACTTATGAGAGAATAAATCTCATCACTACTACAGAAAAGGCCTATTACAGCGGTTTTTTTGGACCTATTACAGAGGTTTTAACCGATGTAATATGCAACACTGTAATATGGTTTAGGCCTATTACAGCGGTTCAGGCTGAAACCGCTGGTTAAAGTTGCTGTAATAGGGTTTTTATTTTTAATTAAAATTTTGAACCCTATTACAGCGGTTCAGGCTGGAACCGCTGTAATAGGGTATCCCTTTTACAGCGGTTCCATACTGAACTGCTGTATTAGGGTACAATTTTTTTTTATTATTATTTTTTAACCCTATTACAGCGATTCAGACTAGAACAACTGTAATAGGGTCTCAGATTTTTATTTGAATTTTTAATTTTGCACCCTATTACAGTAATATTCTTGTACAGTAATATTCAATAAACCAACACAACAAATTCCAGCTACATAGTAAAACATATTCAACGTTAACAACAAAAACCCCAAACTTCACTATCACCAATTCTTTCCTCCAACAATAAAATTTTATAATCTCCAACAAATGATCACGTGTTAATTTACAATCAACTAACTAAATTACTCACAATTTAAATACAACAAATCAAATGACAATTTACAACAAGTCACAATGTACAAAAAAATCATTACCTAATTTCTAAAGAGCTGCTAAGAAAATGTAATGTGCCACTTCACAGCGTACTTCATCAATTTGCTCTTGAGTATAGAAGGATTGAGAATCATGAAAGTACTGCAAGATCTATATAGAGATTAATTTCAAACTCAAATGACGTTTCAATTACCTACCAAAGGTTTAATAACTTCAAATGGGATAGAAATTATGTATATATTAGGATTATGCATATTGTTGTTGGGATTATAGATTGTCCGTGGCTAATAACCTCTTTCATGAATCTCATAACGAAGTAGCCACAATCCACCTCGTTTGTTTGTCGGGGGCACTACAAAAGTACTCAAAGTTACGTTGTATTAGAACACCAACGTTTATACGAATATATAATCTCTTGAAACTAGAAAACGCTAACCTTTATTTTAATCCATTGACTGGCCGTGATTTTGGATTTCTTGGAATGGTTGTTGTGATTTGCACGAAATATGTACACAGTGTTGGGTTGACTCATTCCCTCGGGTGGCTCGTGGCAGCAGAAATTAAAATTTTACAAAATAAACGTACAACCACCCGAAAACAGGAATATGGAATTGGTTCGATCGAATTTATAAGCGAGGTAAGCAAAATTATACCCTTCAAAAATTTTGTTTCACCTCATACTTTGGATCTCAGCAACTCTGTGGTGCAAATCCACACAATTTCCCTTGGGTGAAAAATTGCTTGTCGTCTTTTCGTATCTCCCGGTTTAGAGTGCTCCAAGCGCCGCACCTCTAAGATGTATCCACACCTTGTTCAAGTCACCAATCGTCTTGCCTTGCGTGCTAGACAACAAAATGATTCTAAGCTTAACTTCGGCTTGATTATGTGAAGGGTAGGAATATTTTCTAAGTCGTTTAATTCAACACATGAATAGAATGACGTCTTGTTGGAAAGGGAGAGAAGTGGCCGATTTTTTAGGTCTAGGTGAAGGGGGCGGATTTTCCAGCAATATTCATCATGAATTTTACTCTTCTTCATCTCTTATTTATAGGTGAAGATTACCTGGAGTCCTATTAGGAAAAGGAAACTTCCTTTCTCCTAAACTCTCTAGTAATCCTCATCCTATAAGGTGATAAGTCAAACAACTTATCAATGATGAAGACTTGGAGGAGGGGAAAACTTTTTTCCTCTTCCACCACATAAAAAACTGCCCCTTCCATTATTTTACTCATAAAAATTGGTCAACACAAGTCAATTGGACTCTAGGATTTAATTTTGACTTCTCAATTTAATTATAGGCCCAACCCATCAATTAAATACAAGTCAAATTAAATCCAACCATCTAATTCCAACATTTATTTATTTAACTTGGGCTCTACCCAATTAAATAAAATACTTGGACTCTACTAGGTCCATTAATTTAATTAATTCTACAAGATTAATTAAAAGAGTAAAATTAATTGAACCCTTCAATTAATTTATATTCCATATTAGGAAAGCACTACACTTTCCTAATTTCCTCAATTTCCTCGAAATTGATTAATCACATCTATTCAAGCAGTGACCCTCTCGAGTTAGTGTGTGACCCCTTAGGCTCGTTTCTGTCTAGTAGTAAGTACACCTTCCCACAGTGCTAGTGTACTTTTCAAAAATGGAAAGTACTAGATTAAATCAATCCTTTGATTTAATCAAGCCTCGAATTAGTCACCAAGCCAATTCTTAGCACTTACAAATCGCGATTGCCCACCTAGCATAGGGTCACGAAGACCTAGATAAAACGAAAGTATAGATATGCCTTTTGTGATCTTGATCCTCGCATAAGTAAGATCCCTCTATCTAATCTCCCGATTGAATCTAGAGCAGTGGCTAAGGTCGAAACTCTATTAATTCAATACTATGTTTCCCACGTTATGTGAAATCGACTTCGACTATCTAAACTAGGAAACCCTATGCCTCTTTAGATATCATACTTCGGCCGAAGATTCCTTAAGTCGATTCACTATGTAACCATAGTAGATTAACCGACTGGCTAATGTCAGAGATAGATCCCTCTTGATTCTCATGTGCCGTACTACGTAAGACGTGCATGTCTGAGTTTGCCCATATTCGATCATCTAAAGTGATCATGTAACTAATCAAGAACATGCGCGGTTACGCATAAGACATCCAATGGAATCTTTGGTCCATAAGGATTACTCTTATACTACAAGACCACTTGAAGTTCCACATTCGACTGGGAATCCATTTTAGGAACTTCCATTGGGTTGTTCAGTTCGCCCATTACCACAATGGCAACCCTTATCTATGCATTGGCTTTCACCGTGCCAGTATCTATGGAACGAGATACACTTCTCCCAGAGTATGCATCATATGAGCAAATCTTAATTTTGGGTTGCATCGATATCCCTTTACCTCGATGAACCCTTTTATGACTTGGAACAATGTTTAAAGATCACAGCCTTCGAGACATATTCCATCATTGCCACACTCAATGTGCAATGATGTCCCATATCTATGTGTGATCCTTCGGGACTTTATTCTAAGCCAAAGTAAAAACTAATTTAAGAATAAAGACATGCCACACATATAAAAGAGATTGACTTTATTTATATGAAAACGATTGTTCAATTATAGAGTTACTATTACAAAGAATGGCGCCCAATAATTGGTGCGTCGGGCACTAACTCTAACACACAACATTATAAAAAAATATAAAAAACAAGAAAATATGTCAAAAACAAGCAATTATGTGAAATAAGGAAGATATATACACTTTAAAAAAAGTATTAAATATAATGGATACATTGATTGAATGAAAAACTTACTGATTGATTCTTTCTGTCAGCTCATCTCGGTAATTCGGCTCACCATGCAAAGAATCCAGATAGTAAACGACCTCTTGAAATGGATCAATTGCAATCAACACCCAAGGTCCCCTAAAAAACATTCAAAAGATAAGTATAAAATTTATGTTGCGTAACTAGTTTTACAAATTAAAGTTGAGTCTTTAGTAGCTTACCCGGTGTTGTAAGGTTCAAGAAATAACTTATTCATTTGTGCACTCTGTATCATAGCACGTGCTATGTACTGCACTTGTTGAATTTGTGCGCCTGTTCCCGCAGATATGGAATGTGGGCTAAGGAACCCGAAACTTGCTTCTTTCCCTTCGGGGATTGCGTACTTAACCCACAAACACTTAAACTGAGCATAGAAAATAAATTTCAAGTAAGGAAAATAATCATAGTTCAGATGCAATAAAGTAATCAAAAAACTTACTTTATCTACACTGAAATGAGAGAGGCTCCTATGTCTTCTCGATGTAGAAGGTGACAGATCTCCTCCTTCCCAATATACTCGGGGAATGCTAAATTCATAATTCTTTCCTCGATGTCTATAGTGATCTAGTCAGTAATAGACATCATCTTCATGTACTTCCCAATATATAAAAGCTCATTAGGGAGTGCAACTAGTTCAAGGTCTACACATCTATCACCTTCACATGCAGGTTTGGACACTGGGGGTTTTGGTTTGACAATTGAGTGCTTCGACGTCCCTGATTTCATGTTTCTAGAAGATTTGGATGGTCCAAGAGACTATTTAAGCAAAGAAAATAAAATGTGAATGTTACACACCAAAGTATATTTAGTAACCTTAAACAATTGTTATAATTTATTAATGACTAACTATGACATGACTCGCTGGCCAATTGTTATAAGTAACAAAGGTACCCAAAGCATTAGAAATAGTGAGCACTTCATCAATGAGAGGGAGGGGTAGAGGTGTATCTGCCTCAACTGCAGTGTTAATGTGCACTTTCACAAAGTTGGTGGCTAATGAACGGTTGTAAAGTATTTTATCATTCACCCGATTGTACATCTGTCCTTTAGCCACCACACGATATGACGGTGATGAAAGTGCTAATTGACATGGTGCGCTAACCTACATATATATATATATATGTATACACAACATTATATTAGAAAGTTTTTGTGGGTTTTATAGATAGTTGAAAGTTACATGATCAATAAACAAGTTCAAATCATTACCTCAGGAAGTATCTTAACTAGTTCTAGGCAGCTATCTTTCAAAGAAATCACCTCATCTTCATGTGGCTGACGCAATTTAGACGCTTCCATATCATCCATCCGGCGTTGTATGACAAACATTGATTCAGAGAGGCTCTTCACCATGTTTCTCAAGCTTTCCACCTCCATTTCTTTAGAAGACTTTGGATCTATAAAGTACACTCTTTGTGAAACCCCAAAGCCAACACCCCTAACGCGACCCGGATGCTCCTTCTTTTTAAGAGCTTTAGCCACTAGATCAGCTCGACTCCTCTCATTTCCACTATGGCTAGTACTCTCTTGTGAAATGCTCTCCTGTAATAATACATTTTTAAAAAATAATGAACATTGTTTTCCAATAGTATTTCAAAACAAACATACAACACATTGTAGAGCTAAAATTCCAAATAACTCATCACTTCATTCACTATTGTTCTAACATTGTCGTTATCAATTTCGTTTGTTTTATCGGAACGCGCAATCCTCCACACGAGTGCTCGTGTCACCTTTGTGCAATCAGACCCCGCATCCCTTCTTCTATTCTTCTATATTTTGATTAAAATATATATATCTATTAACAAGGAATTTTTATTAAAAAAATTGTGAGGATTCACTCCTAAATGAACTACATACCTCAATTTACTCCACAAGAGCATGTCCAAGATGTGATCTCCTGTAAGGATATTCTGGTTCCTTTGCTCTTTCCGGATTTTCCTTACTTAGTTTTTGTTTATTACATAATCAAATTATTAGTTTAATATAAATGCAATAACCAACAAATGAAACCGTAAATTAAAATGACTACCTGAAACTCTTCACTTAGGCGAAGATCTACAAATGCCATCCAATCTGCTTGAGGTATCTCATACTGTGAGGGTGGGTTGTAATTAATGTTCCCATCATTATCTCGCATCCACACTCTACTCAAGTAGCTCCTGAAGTTACGTGCTAGCTTCCCAGCTTCTGCTATTACGTACTTTTGTCTACTTTCTTCAATATCAAATGTCAACTACAAAAAACAAACAACAAAGTATATATGAAATTATAATTTAGAGAAAATTAAATCAACAAAAAATACATTAACAATTAGAAATATGATAATATCCAAATTACCTTTGTTTCATCCCAAATGTTTCTTTTTGTTGGTGACGGGACTTTTCGCCAATCACTGATGGTAATCGGCACCTTCTGTCGAGCCAAGAGTCTTATATAACCAACAAATATTGATTTGTTTAGGTCAACTGCTTGGCCTCTGTCATTCGAGCCGACAGGTAGCCTTATGCCTTTACTTCGGGCATTGATAACTTTTTTCGTAGCTGTGACACCTCTCCGTATCTCCTTTTCATGACGGCGATCTGATCCATATACATCATTCTCAGGAAAACTATTAGTAGGATCTGAAGCCATTGACCTACAAAAGCCAAAAAATAAAAGAAGTTAGATTCACATAAATTTGGCAGATTCATTTGGCAATAATAATTTTAAAATAGAAGTAATAAATACAGAAGTTAGATTCATTCCCATTATTCTAGAAAAAATTTAGCAGTGTAACGGCGCAAAAACTTGTACCAACTTCTCGACTTAATTTTCCACCAAACTTGCAACCACATCAAACCCAACAATTACAAATATTGATCAGCAGTTGAATCACATAAATAACATAAAAATACAAATAACGCATCATATTTCCAGCAACTAAGTTCCAATATTGATCACCAGTTGGATCGCATAAAGCATCATATTTGCCGCAACTATAAATATTGATCACCAGTTGGATCACATAAAGCATCATATTTTCAGCAACTACGTATAAATATTGATCACCAGTTGCACATAAAGCATCATATTTCTAGTAACTACAAATATTGATCACCAGTTGGATCACATAAATAAAAGTAATTAAAAATAGAAATGACACTACATATTTCCAGCAACTAAGTATAAATATTGATCACCAGTTGGATAACATAAAACATCATGTTTCTAGCAACCAAGTATAAATATTGATCAAAAAATAAGTCTGTCATACAATTATGAAATAAGTTCAAATACCTTTCATCGTTTTCTTTTTGTCGTTGGCTTAGCAGTCTTTTACTTCCCATCAGTACGACCAATTTTTTTAGTACGCCGACAAACTGATGGATTAATCCATAGCCCCTCTTGGTGATCTTGTCGCATATACAATTCATCATCACTTATATCTAAGTCATCGTCACTATCAATTGATTGTGAATCACCTAATGAGATAGGATTTTCTCCATCATCGTCACTTTCTTCATAATCATCATCAATACAAGTATTTTTGTTTGCCGATAAAACAATGGACCACCTCTTATCAATAGGATCGGTGACAAAAAACACTTGCTTAGCTTGAGATGCCAAAATGAAAGGTTCATCTTTGTATCCCACCCTATCAAGGTCTACTCGAGTGAAGCCTATTTCACTATTATTGACACCATTTTTATTGTCAACCCACCTACACCCAAATACAGGCACCCGAAACCAACGATAATCAAGCTTCCATATACGTTCAATCACCCCATAATATGATAAATCGGCATAGATAGGGTTATTATCTTTCGCACTTGAGATATGCATTGCTAGAGCTACAAGACTCACACCACTATTCTGCATTGTACTTCGTTCATCTTGGTCTTTTGTATAGAATGTGCGACCATGTATACAATAACCTGAATAACAAAATACTAGTATGTTCGGACACATCGACAGTCGTGTCAATTTATCTAAAACAGAAAGTGGATTCTCTTTCTGTTTCTCTTCAATATGCTTTCGGAACCAATCAATGAAACTCTTGTTATGATATCTTGAAATTCAGCTCTCATTTTTAATTGGATTGAATCTCCTAAGTTGGTTCTTATGCTCTTCAACATATGGGTCAACCTCATCAGTGTTGTGGAGCATATATAGGTGTGCCTGCTCCCTTTGTGTAATAGGAACACTAACTAATTGCTTTTCAGTTATGCATTTTCCTTCTGTTCTCCCTCCCACAACATGAGACTTTGGAAGCTCTGCAACATTAGAATCTGCCAGATACTCTGTGCAAAATGTAATAGCTTTATCAACTATGTACCGTTCAACAATGCAACCTTCCGATCGACTATGATTTTTCACGTAGCCTTTCAATACCTTCATATAACGCTCAGCCGGAAACATAGATCTCATAAAAGTCGGTCCACATAGTTGTGTCTCTCTAACCAAGTGAATAGGTAGATGAGTCATTATATCAAAAAAAGCAGGTGGAAAATACATCTCAAACTCACACAAAGTGATGACAATTTATTTCTGAAGTGCAGGAAATTGTTCGGGATCAAACACCTTGCTCCACATTGCTTTGAAGAAGAAACACAATCTAGTTATTGTGTCTCTCACCTTTTTTGGCGAAATGGCCCGTATAGCAATTGGTAGCAAATGATTCATGATTACATGACAATCATGAGTCTTCATGTGCTTTAGCTTCGAGTCCTTCATTGATACAAGACAGCTAATGTTTGAAGAATACCCTTCTGGAAATTTTACTCCATTAAGAAACTCACATAATGAAATTTTTTCTTTCTTGGATAGAGTGTGAGCTACTGGAGGCAAATAAGTATGTTTCCCCTTATTTGTTGGCGCCAATTTACCTCTTATCTTCATTTCAACCAAGCCTAACATGTAAGGACGTCCAATACGGCAACTCAAAGAAAATTGACCTTTTTTTCCACCCAGTTTTTGCAAGGCCACCTGCAAAAATCTTTTCAAATTTGACCTCCAAGTCTTTTACATTCTCAAACATGTCTTCACCAGTCAAGCACTTAGGAGCTCGATCTTCTTCTATATTCCCATTGAAAGCTTTCTTCCACCAACGATATCGATGGTTCCGATTTAGCCATCTCCGATGCCCTTGGAATGCGTATTTCTGAGAGTGTGTCAATTGATATTGATCTGTACTCTTGACATATATGGGGCATCCACATTGGCCATGTACACCATATTCCTCGAGATTTTCTCTTGCCGGAAAATCATAGATTGTTCCAAATAACATGACTCTCAGATTGAAATTTTCTTCTCTGAACTCGTCATATACTTGAATACCGGTCTCCTACAACACCTTCAAATCCTCAATTAAAGGAGCCAAGTAGACATCTATATCATTTCCAGGTTATTTCGGGCCAAAAATGAATATAGGCATCATTATATGCTCTCGCTTCATGCATTGCGATGGGGGAAGGTTGCAGATCATCAAAATCACCGGCCATGTACTATGTGAGCTACTTTGCAAGCCATGAGGGTTCATGTCATCTGTAGTCAATACAAGGCACAGGTTTCTTGATTCTTCACCAAATTCAGGGAAATCATCATCAATCTTTTTCCATTGAGGAGAATCTGAGGGGTGTTGAATCTTGTCATTTTTAATCCTTTCTTCAAGCCTTCTATCAACATGTCATGTCAAGTCCTTGGCTAACTCTTTACTACTGTACATGTGCTTAAATTGTGGTATTATGGGCAAATACCACATTATTTTGATAGGAGCAGATCCATTTTTCTTGTACCGCGAGGCACCACATTTCAGACAGGCCTTCAATGATGCATAGTCTGTTCTAAACAATATGCCATCATTGAGACAAGTATGTATCCTCTCATATCCCATGCCAATTGAGGTTAACATTCGTTTAGCCTCATAAGTACGATTAGGTAACACATTATCCTCGGGAAGCATGCTTTTTAATAGACCAAGTAAGTCTGTGAAACTCTTATCACTCCACCCATTGTTGGCTTTTAACTTGTATAGGTTTAGGACTACTTCCAATCTTGTGAATTTACTACCACTATACAGTGGTGTCTTTGAATCACTTGTCAAATTGTCAAACATTTTAGGATAATTTCGCAAATCCTCCTCAATCACATTTGTCATCTCTTCCAAACGATCAGGCTCATAATCATTCATGTTGAAATCTTATGATGGATATGAAGTACCACCCAAATCATCTGACGTAACACTATTTTCATCGTGTATTGTCCAACGTGTGTAGCTTTCATCAATTCCATTACACACCAAATGATCTTCCAACTCACGTGGACTAATTCTCTTTCCAAAACAACAACGTAAACACGGGCATGTGATCCTAGTTCGATCTGGTGCATGCTCAACCGCAAACTTGATGAACTCTTTCACCCCTTTCTCATACTGTTCCGACATACGATCCGCTAAAATCCAACTTCGATCCATCTTGATTCTGAATTAATTAAATTAAATAATTTTAACAACGGTTGATAGTTGAATTATATAAATAATTTTAATTTTATTTTATTTCCTATTATTCTAGAAAAAATTCGGCAAAGTAACGATGCAAAAATTTCTACCAAGTTCTCGACTTAATCTTCCCCCGGGTGGGTTGCAACCAACAAAATTTGTATCTTTCAACCACAACAAACCCAACATTTTAATCTTTCACCCACAACAAACACAAAATGTCGAACTCACTACACAAAAATATTGATCACCAGTTGGTTCACATAAAGCATCATACTTCTAGCAACTACAAATATTGATCACCAGTTGGATCACATAAATCACATAAAATGACAAATAAAGCATCATGTTATAAATATTGATCACCAGTTGGATCACATAAAACATTATATTTCCAACAACTACAAATATTGATCACCAGTTGGATCACATAAATCACATAAAACTATAAATAAAACATCATATTTCCAGCAACTAAGTATAAATATTTCCACAAAAATAGGCAAATCTCAAGAATTACTTATACCACAAAATTTTTCTCAAATTTATCTAAAAACGTTATCCCAAATCATAACAAATACAGACACATGATACACCTAGCACAAACTCTATATATGTGTGTGTACGATGTGGCATGACATGATGCACATATAAGTATATTGATTGGGTGTACGTACGATATACGTTTGATGTATGTATGTGGGATTGTGCGTATTACACATGCATATAAATACATAATCTAAAGTATGTAGACTAATACGTAACATAAAATGTGTAAAAATACGTGACATAAAGTATTATTTATGCAACAATATAATGTATAATGAATTAGTATAATGAATTTGATAATAATGAATTAGTAATATATATATACATATATATATATAATTAGTTATAATATATATATATATTTATATATAAAAAACTTAATTACCCAAATTGTGGTGGTGGTGGTGACGGCAGCGACGGTGCTATATATAAATATATATATATAGAGAGAGAGAGAGAGAGTTATATATATATATAGAATATATACATACATATATATATATATATATATAGAGAGAGAGAGAGAGAACCAGCGGTGAGTGGCGGTGGTGGTGGTGGTGGTGACTGAGAGAGAGAGAGGGTAGATAGAGAGAGAGAGAGAGATCGAGTAGAGAGAGAGAGAGAGAGAGGCGGCGACGGCGGATCCGAGTGGTGATGGTGGTGGTGGGGGAGAGATAGAGAGAGTAGAGAGATAGAGAGAGAGAAAGAGAGAGAGAGAGAGTTTGAGTTAGTGGGTGGGGGGGTGCCGGCCCTAGCAATTAACAAAGGCTAGTTTTTATTTTTTTTTATGTTGTACAGCGTTTCGGACAAACCGCTCTAATAGGCGAGGATTTTTTTTATTATTATTTTTTTTAAAGCGGTTCGGGTGAACAGCCGTAATAGCTTGCCTATTACAGCGATTCACCCCGAACCGCTGTAATAGGTTAAAACCAAAATACCCTATTACAGCGGTTCCCTAGAAACCGCTGTAATAGGTGCTGTAATAGTGTATTTTTGTAGTAGTGATTTTGCTAATCAGTTAAGACTGCTACTTGCCCTTCAAGTCGCACTTTGAGGTCGATCCCACCAAAGGGTGAATTGGATCTAACTACTCTAATGACAGACTTAATGTCACAAGTACATCTTCAACTTGATTCCTCAAGTCTAAGGTCCACCTGTACCTATCATAACTTATCATTTTCATCATTGACTGTCAGTGAGTGAAAACCCATGTGATGAAACCGATGTGAGTCGTGTTCGAACATATCAGTCTAACTAAGATGTCTATGACATAAGTTTCCACTACTGTTCCCATCATGATTGACTGGCACTTTCTCTATCAAAACTTACATCATACAAGTCTTTGTCAAGTATTGATGTCCAGTCAATACTCTCTTTCACTTGCGAACAAGTTTTAGATAATAAGGATCAAACTTTTCTAGTGCCATTTTTCCTAACCCATAGGAAATAGAAGGTTAGCCTTATTATCAAGGACTTTACGTTGTTTATTAAATCCTTACAAATGCCTATAAGAAAACAACAAAATAATGCCTTATATTATTAAAAGATATTATTTAGTTACAAGTCAATGCCCTATAAATCTCTCCTCTTTATGGCATTCGAGGGCATATACTCTAACAATCTCCCACTTGCACTCAATGCCATTTGCTATGGTATTTAATACCCATCCCTTCGAGATGTTTATCTAGCACCGTCTGTGCCAGTGGCTTGGTCAATGGATCAGCGACATTCTCAGCTGAGGCTATTTTCTGAATAGATATTTCTTCTCGTGCAACGATCTCTCTTATGATGTGCTATCTCCTCTCGATGTGCTTGGACTTGTTGTGAGACCTAGGTTCCTTTACCTACGCTATTGCTCCGGTGTTATCACAGTAAAGTGGTAACGGGAGCTTTATGCTAGGAACCACTTGAAGTTCTTCTATGAACTTCCAAAGCCAAACAGCCTCTTTATCTACCTTAGAGGCAGCTATGTATTCAGCCTCAGTTGTAGAGTCCGCGGTTGTGCTTTGCTTGGAACTTTTCCAAGTTACCGCCCCACCATTTGTTGCTAACCCTGGTATCATGCACAACAAAAATTTAAATTCATATCCAGATTCCCGAAGCCAATATCAATTTGTTATGTTCATTGATTTCAATTAAGATGATCAACGCGAAAACTTACCTTTTCGCGTATTCAATCAATCCCCACGAATGTTCAAATCTTTGATCAACGGTCCACGTGTCCCGTCTCTAGATAATCACACGTCGGAATGGACCCTGAAAATCTCCATCTCTTTTTCTCCATAATGGCAGTGATAAGTTCACATTTTACAGCATTTTATGCCCCATTTTAATATGATTTGATCGTTACTTTGATCACTTTTTATCCCTCATAATGCTTTGATTGGTATAGATTTTGTTTTTTAGAATACAAGTTGATTTACACATGAAAGACGAGAAAGGAGATCCAAATTGAGCTTGAAATTGAAGAAAAAAACAAAATGAGATGGTTGACGAAAGATTTTACATAATGCTCATATAGAAACGCGATTTTTGTCCCTTTTCCAGCCGAATCAGACTAAGGTTTCTTCTTCACTATTGTAGACCGTTGTCTTAGCTTCGTGTACCAATTTGAATCACCTCAATCCGACATCTGTAGAGAAAGTTATGCATATTTTACCAAAAATGTACGGAGCAGCAAGGGAACGCCGCGGCGTTCATCACCAACGCCGCGGCGTGCGGGGCAGAATGTTGATCACCGCGGCGTTCAAACATCACTGCCGCGGCGTTCAAGGCAGCGGACTTGGCCTATAAATAGACCATCAGGTCATTTGGACGGAAAAAAAAAACCCTAAACACACCCTAGACTCCTTACATATCAGCCACCACCCAAGGAAGCTTGAAGAGGATCATCATCCTCATCCTCATCATCCTAATCATCATCATTTTCATCATCAAAGCTTGGATTCACACTTTGTCATAGGGAGTAATTCAACTCTTTCTCTTGATTAGTATTTCAACTATGTCTTGTAGAGTTATTGAGTTACTTGTTATTGTAAGTATGAGCTAAGTACTTATTTGATTGGGTTATGTGAATACTTTGTGATGTTTTGTGTTTAATGAATCACTAATTACCGGATTTATTACATTCTTGTTACATGTTTGATTTTATGCTTAATGCTTGCATATGCTTGATCACCATGTGTTTGATAAAATGCTTTGTCTTGAGACCGAGAGGAGATAGATAAAGGGAGATCGAAAAATCAAACATCATAATGTAACAATTGACTAGAGATAGAATCGATTGCGTTGTGTGGCTTTTGGTGATAAGATGACCCAATTGAATGTAGGATCTTCGTAAATAAGGAATTCCTTCGAACCTAAATGCATGTTAGTTAATTCAATTTTCACTATAGAGATATAGGAAGTTGTTAACTAGTATAGGCTTGTTATTTCAAGAGATTGAATAATAAATACAATAGGGGGTTTCGCCATAACAAGAACATTCTAAGAATCCGGATAATTGAGAAATTCATGAGCATAGGATAGAACATAGTAGGACCATAACCCAATCATCTTTTTCCATTTGATTTATTATCTTGATAATCATTTTAGTTATCTTTAGTTAGTTTCATAGTATAAACATCAATCATCTTATAATTTGATTTAGCTTAGAAATAGGTAATATAGCAATTACGAGCATTGAATCCAATTGTCCCTGTGGAGACGATACACCCCGGGCTAAATAGTCCACTTTATTACTTTGCACGACCTAGTATACTTGCTAGGATTTCGCGTGTCACGCAGCTAAGTGAGAGAGAGAGGAAGAGAATTATTTTCTCTGTGTTGTATTTCTGGTGGAGGATTTCAGTATTGTAAATTTCAACGAATATCTTTTCTAGCTTGTGTTGGAGGATTAAATCAATCCTCCAACCAAGCCCAACAAAACACATGGCCCTAAGGGCCCAATTGGACTTTTATTGGGCTATGTTGACTTAGTCATCTTAGCCCAATTAATTTAATCCTCTAATATTTAATCCAATTAAATATACATATTAAATTAATATTCTAATTAATTAATTAACTAAATAATTAATTAATACTCATAGTTGACGTAGTCAACATAATTAATTTAATTATCTATGTTTAATCCAATTAAACAACTAATTATATTAATTAGTCCAATTAATTAATTCATCCGTCCAAAGGACAAATTACCAAAATGCCCTCCAAATACAATAATCGATTTACCTGTCTATTCCTAGCAACTCTCTAGGTTCATCTCGATTGGCAATGGGAGGAAGCCAAAGGATGTGGGTGACACCTAGCTAGCACCGTGGCCCCACATCGTAGCCCAACTGAGTACTAAATGACTATGTCATTACGAACCTCTAGATTATGAATATTGTATGAGTATAAGCCCTTCACTGACGTATCCCGATCGAGTGAGAGTCATGGAATATGTCAACTCACAGGACTCGATGCTATGCTAAGAATCAAAGTAACATGAGATTACAAAACAACCCTCCGTGTCAAACACGAGTTAGTTCATGAGCTCTGGCCAGAGACTTTAATCTCATTTACTCATGATCGTATAGGATACTTCTTGTTTACTTTCGAGACATTGAATTCCATTTTGCTAACCAGTTAAGACTGCAACTTGCCCATCAAGTCGCACTTCGAGGTCGACCGCACCAACGAGTGAATTGGATCTAACTACTCTAATGACAGACTTGATGTCACAAGCACATCTTCAACTTGATTACTCAGGTCAAAGGCTCACACATACTATCATAATCAGTAATCCGATCATTGACAATCACTAAGTAAAAATCCATGTGATCGGATTACTACGAGCCGCGTTCGAATACACTAATCCAATCCAATCAATGTATCCATGACACAAACTCCCACTATATCATAGTGTTAGAGTGGCAGTTCTTGTCAGAGCATGTGTTATACAAGTCCACAAGAATCTCAATGCCCAATTGAGATTCTCTGACTTGTGAACCATTTAAGTGATCAAGTATCAAACTCTTCCAGTGCCCATCTCCTTAACTATTACAAGGAGTGTGAAGGTTTTCCTTGACACACATGGACTAGTTGTTCATTTAAGACATATAGATGTCATTAGGTATTATATGAACAACTTACTAATGCCTTTATATAATTAATAGGTTGTACAATATAAACTAGTGCCCTATTATCTAAGTCCTCCTTGGCATCGAGGGCACAAACCTAACACCATTGAGGGTGAATATGAATCCTGAGGTGTTTCGGTCATCGACATCTGATTAAAAATCTGAGTCAGTGTGCCCGTCCACTCTCAGGTCACCACTCCCATAGATGAGAATCATATCCTTAGTTCTCTCCAGATACTTTAGGATATTCTTTACAGGTATCCAATGTTAGGTCTATGTCAGGTCTAGTACACATCATCGCTTACATCAGGCTACCCATAGCAGATGTATAGGGTATAGTGCTCATCTCTTTTCTATCTTCCTCATTTTGAGGACACATAGATTTCGAGAGATGTATCCCATGCCTCATTGGCAGGAACCCTTTCTTAGAATCCTCCATCCTATATCTCTATAGGACCTTTTCTAAGTAAAGGGCTTGAGAGAGCCCCATCATTCTATTTGTTCGATCTCTATAGATTTGAATCCGTAGAGTATAAGTTGCCTTTCCCAAGTCTTTCATGGAGAAAGTACTCGAAAGCCACTTCTTAATAGTGGTGAGCATTCCTATATCATTCCGTATGAGTAATATGTCATCCACATATAACACAAGGAATGTTATCTTGATCCCACTAACCTTCTTGTAAACATATGGCTCATCTTCATTTTTTATGAAGTCAAATCCTTTAACAGCCTCATCAAAACGCAGATTTCAGCTATGAGATGCTTGCTTGAGTCCATACATGGATCTCTCAAGCTTACACACCTTATGAATATGGTCCTCGGAGACAAAACCTTTAAGTTGTTCCATATAGATATCCTCTTCTAGGAATCCGTTTAGGAAAGCAGCTTTGACATCCATTTGCCATATTTCATAGTCTAGGTTGCCGCTATTGCAAGTAGAATCCTTCTTGATTTGATCATAGCCATTGGCGAAAAGGTTTCTTAGTAGTCAATCCCTTCTTTTTGACTATACCCTTTCGCCACTAGCCTGACTTTTGTAGGTGTCAACCTTGCCATCAACACCAATCTTTCTCTTGCAGATCCATTTGCACCCAATTGGTTTTACCCCATCAGGCAGATCCACAAGTTTCCAGACTTGGTTTGCATGCATCGAATCGATCTCAGTTTGCATAGCTTCACACTATCTAGTAGCATCTACATCCACTATCGCTTGATCATAAGTAGAGGGATCATCTCCATGATCTTCCTCTAATACAGAATGAAGATCCAGCTCCCTCTGTACTAGATATCCATACCTCTCAGGCGATTGAGGTATTCTACTTGACCTTCGCGGTTGTGGTTGTGTTACAGAAGGTTCTGTTCTCACTTCCTGTGTAGATGTATCCACTGGAGTTTCATTTTGTTCTTCGAGAACAATCTTTCTACCCGCTCCCCCTTCTTGAATGAACTCATCTTCAAGAAAATGGGCTTGTAAAGCTACAATGATCCTCTGATCATCGTGCAGGTAAAAGAGGTATCCCATTGAATCCTCAGGATATCCAACGAAACACCCTTACAAGGATCTAGCCTCCAACTTGTCCACTTTAGTCTTTTTAACATAAGCCAGACATCCCCAAATCCTGATGTGATTAAGACTTGGTTTCCTATTTCTTCATATCTCATATGGAGTCTTAGGAACGGACTTAGATGGACATCTATTTAAAATGTGTACAGCTGTAAGCAGTGCATGAGCCCAAAGTGAAATGGGTAAGTCAGTGTAGCTGAGCATGGAGCGAACCATGTCCAATAGGGTCTGATTCCTTCGCTCTTCAACTCCATTTAACTGTGGTGTCGCTGGAGGTGTGAGCTGTAATACTATACCATTTTCTCTAAGGTATACATCAAACTCGCAGCTCATATATTCTCCTCCTCGATCCGATTGAAGAGTTTTTATATGTTGACCAGTTTGATTTTCTACTAAAGCCTTGAATTCCTTGAACTTTTCAATAGATTCAGACTTGTGACTCATCAGGTACACCAGACCATATCTTGAATGGTCATCAGTGCATGTGATGAAGTAAAGGAAACCTCTTCGTGCCATTTCTCTAAATGGTCAACAAACATCAGTATGCACTAAACCTAAGATTTGTGAGGCTCTTTCAAAATTCCCTATGAAGGGGGATCTAGCCATCTTACCTTTGAGACAAGATTCACAAGTAGGTTAGGGATCCAATCCCAATGGACCAATTAGTCCATCTTTCTCCATTTTGTGAATTTTATGTTCACCGGCATGGCCTAGTATAAGATGCTAGATCAATCTTTGGTTTATTCCAAGCCTACTACATTTCCTTTGTATAGTATTCACAGAACACTCATTGTGAACATTAAGGCAATACAATCCATTTAGTAAAGAAGCAAAGCCTACTAATTTATTACCATAATAAATGTTGCAATGTTCATCAATAAAATGGAAAGTATAACCAATTTTAACTAAAACAGGAATTGAAACAATGTTTTTAAGCCCATTGGGCAAAACTAAAACATTATCTAGAAAAAGTAAATGTCCTGAATTTAAAAGCAATGAGTTAGATCCAATTCCAGTAGCTGCAACGCTTTGCCTGATCTTCACCTCATCAAGGCTCAGTTTCCTACTTCTTTTGAGATTCTGATTCACACAACATACATGAGTATTAGCTCCTGAATCAACAATCCTTGAAGGGGAAAATATGGTAATAGAGCAATTAGTTTCAAAAACATAAAGTTCTTTACCTTTTGCTCGTTTGTTAGGACAGTCTCTTCTCCAGTGGCCTAGCTCACCGCAGCATAAGCATATGTCCTGGTTTCTAGCCCTCTTATTCCTTCTTTGTTGTGCTTTGTTGCAAGTTGAGCTGGATGCTCCCTCTTCAAGATGGTTGTTATTCTTCCTTCCTCCATCCAATGGATTAGGAAAATTAATTACCATCGGATTGTTCCATCTATCCGCCCTCATTTGTTTTTGAGTAACTTTAAGTTTTTCCAAAAGCCCAGCTAATGAACCCTGGATGTCATTCATGTCAAAATTTATGATGAAGTAATAGAATGAATCAGAGAGTGACTGTAGGATGAGGTAAACTTGGAGATGTACGTCCATGTAGAAGTTTAAAGATTTTAGTTTTTCTATCATGGTCATCATTTTCAAAACGTGTTCTCCAACATCCTCTCCTTCAGTCATCTTAGTTCGGAAAAGATCTCTTGATGTGAAATAGCTAGCGGTCCTACCGTGTTCTCCAAACAACTCATCCAAGTGTAGGATAATGTCTCTTGCATTATCCATCTTGTCATGAGGCCTCTGCAACTCAATGCACATGGAGCTTAAGATGTACACTTTTGCTCTACGGTTGTCACACCACCAATTCCAACGAGCCAGGCAAACTTCATCACCCTCGTCTTTTCCGGGAATGGGAGGACGACCAACTTCCAGTACATAGTTGTTAGGAATTTTATGTTAGATGTTTTGATGATGACAATGAGGATTACTTGTTAGACCTCAAAATATGTAAGTTTGTTTTTTTATAGAAATCATGTATAAGCTTTGATGCGTTAGAATTGTAATAGGATTTATAGGTTTTGTTTTATTTTGATTCTAGAGTGTTAGGCCAAGTATTCTTAGACTGAGCGTCTGATAATTTCTAGGTGTGTTTATCAGTAGTTAAGGTTGAAGACTCAAGCGCCTGAAGTCGGAATGAAGATAAAAATTCCAATCGTCGAAACGACCAGCTATATCAAACGTCACTTATAGGACAAAAGTAATTTAAGGATGAATGAGCATTTATTAATGACTAATTTCACCTAAATTTATTTCTAAGTCCAGAAGGATTTTAATGCAAATATTCTCAGTGCATTAAGTGTCAACGGGCATTTAATTCAAATGCATTAAATGTTGATAAGAGCATTAAATGTGATAAGCTCTTTCAGACGTACGGAGAAGCCACCCTATTGGACTGTCAACTATTCACAGACTGCTGCACCAACTTTTGTGCAGCAGATTTTTCAGGAAAAAGGACAAAAGTTGTTCACTCGCGGAAGTGAGAGACACGCGCATGGGCTTGTGTCAAACGGACACTTTTTCCAAGAATGCCTATAAATAGGACTTCAACAACAAGCCAAAACACAGATCAATTCCAAGCCAATTTGTTGTTGCATTGAAGTCTCATTCCTTAAACTCTCAGAAAAGCCAGAGTATTCAAGCAAACATTCTCTTTGCTTTTTTTCAAATCCTGAGATAGTCGACCAATATCTCAAATCTTCTTTTCAGAGAAACCTACATTACTATTGAGATATCCCCAGCTGTTTGAACTTCATCAATATCAAACAAACCTTTTAGAAAAACCCTATCCAAATCTCGCGATCTGTGTGAAGTCGAAGTTGGATACTTGCATTATTTCTGTGTGAAAGAAGCAAAAGGATAGAAGTGTCTTGGAGTAGAAATTTGGGCTCAAGTCATAGACATCCATCTCTCCCTAATTTGTAGAATATTCTGTGTGATTCTTTGAGAATCATTTTAGTGGATTTCCTCCAAGTGATCAAGGAGAAGAAGGACGTAGTTGGGATTACACCACCCAACGAACCTTACAAATATTGTGTTCCTTACTTTACAGTCAATTTCTTCATTATCATATTATTGCATAAATCTGTTAAGTAGAACTCAATTGAACGCTAAGCAATTAAAGTACACTAAGTGACGCTAAAGCTTTCAAAAGAGAAGACTCAAAAATAATTTTGATGTGCTAACACTGATTAAAGAACTGAACGCTTAAACCTATCTAGTTATAGTATTCAAATTTTGAAGTCTAAATTAACTTTCTAAAAACAGTCTTCATTAGACGCTTAAGTCAAGTGCCTACTTTTTAAGCGTCTAACGAATTT
This sequence comes from Buddleja alternifolia, assembly GCA_019426215.1. NCBI lineage: Eukaryota > Viridiplantae > Streptophyta > Magnoliopsida > Lamiales > Scrophulariaceae > Buddleja > Buddleja alternifolia. The sequence continues at coordinate 16,401,730 of CM033407.1, read as the reverse complement.
TAATACTAATCTTTTTGAAGTCGAAAAAGACTTCAGGGTCTATTCAACCCCCCCCCCCCCCCTTCTAGACCCTTTCGTATGCCACTTGGGACCAACAAGTGGTATCAGAGCGGGTAAAGTTGAAATTTTAAAAAAAAATCCAAGCATAACAGCATGTTTAGATCCTCTTTCAAATTTAGTCTTTAAATTTCCTTTTTGGCATTTGCTAAAGTTCCTAAACTAACTGAGTCAAACTATGACACATGGAAAGTCAAAGCATTTACATATCTCTATTCATGTGATGATGACATGTGCGATATTATTTCAGATGGGCCAATCAAAATATATAAGGTTATCACTAGAGCACCTGGAGCCACGGAAGACACTCCGGATGGTTACGTGGAAAAGCCAAAACAAGAATGGTCTCCAGATGAGCGTCGAAGAGCAAATTTGGACAACGTTGGTCGTAATGGTCTATATATGGGTATCGGTGATAATGATAACTTATTCAACAAGATTAAGTCATGTAACACTACTAAGGTAATCTGGGATAAGTTAGCCATAATTTGTGATGGTTCAACTCAGATTAAAGAGAACAAACTTTCCATTGCCAAGGAAAGGTTTAACAGTTTCAAGATGTTTCCCAATGAGAGTTTAGAACAATTAGATATAAGATTCACAGCTCTTACTACAGAATTAACATCTTTGGGTATGGATCTACAGAATCGGGAAATGGTGGTCAAAATTTTTAGAAGTCTACCTAGTAGATTTTTGATGAAAACAACAGCTATGAGAGAGTCAAACAATTTGGATCGTATAACTCCAAAAGAGGCCTTTTCAGAGCTCAAAGCATTTGAATTTGAGTTGAATTTGACTACTGATTCAGTGAGAAGTCCAGTGATTGAGCCTGGAGTGCTCATACCATCAATCAAGGGTAAATCAGGTAATAAAGGAAAAGCTTCAGATATTAGAAGAACTAGCGCTTCTGAATAGATTCAAAAAATTCTTGAGATATGAAAAGATAGGAAATATTCCTAAGAATCAAGGATAAAATTCATATCAAGTGCCTGCTCCAATACAACTACAGTATCAAGCGCCTCAATATTCTGAACTTTCCCCTTCAGCGCCGATTCAGTACCAAGCATCTAATCAGCAGAATCTTTCATCTCCATTGGTCTTAAAACCACACAATGTAAGGTTAACAAATGAACAAAAGATGAAAACTAATCTTTGTTATAATTGCAGGAAACCAGGGCACTACCAGGTAAATTGTGCTTATCCAAATGTATCTAAGCCCTCAAGGCAGGATTACGAGGATAGAAACCAATTCAGGAGCAACCTTCGTCAACAAGGTTTGCTAGCGGAATCAAAACCAGTATTCGCACCTGAAGATTTGAAATCATCATAGGAGAGTAGTGATGAAGATGAGTCAGTGGATGACTCAACGTTTATCTTTCTCATGGCCAGAGATGATGCAGTGTCCCCTGAGGTAAACACTGAATTATCTCTTCCTCTCTCATATGATGAATTACTTGACAAAGTCAAAGAATATTACAATGAATGTCAAGATGCTGCCAATATATATCAAAATCACTTCGCTATCATTTCGTCGCTCAGAAGTGATAAAGTGACGCTCAAAGTAGAGTTGCAAGTTCAGCAACAATGCATTGAGAAAAACCAATCGCTTTAGAGTGAAATAATCCAGTTGAAAAGTCATCTTGATATAATAGTCAAGAGAGAAGCTGAGCTGATTGCCAGACTTGCTAAATCAGAACAGCTCATCTCATCATTGTCTAAAGCGTCAAGAAAGCTAGACAATGTGACTGAGGTAACAAGGTTATTTGGTGAAAAGACCGGTTTAGGATGCAATAAATTCGGTAAACAATCAAATAAATCTAATGTTACAGCAAACAACAAAGGAAAGGATGTTTTCTTTGTTAAGAAAGGTTCACAAGGTTAAACACAAAATGAATCAAGCGATAATGATACGAGGCCAAATGAGATAGCCAACGGTAACTCAGGCAAGGGTAAGGCGAAAGTAAATGATTCACATAGACGAGTTCATCAAAACGCTCAGAAGGCTAAGGATAAACCTAAACACTGTGAATCAAGCGCTAAACGTCCAGCACTAAAGTGCTACCCAAGCCAGCGCTAAGGAAATATTAACGTCAATATCCAAGGCAATCAAGATCATATTATCGATACTATGATGATTATGATTATGACTATGATTATGATTACTATTATAACCAAGGATATTATTATACACCCAAACAACACACACAACACAATGTAAAACCCAAGAAGGCCAGTATTCCTACAATGAAAACTAGGCAAATATGGGTTCCTAAAGTTCTAATTCAAAATAACAATGCTACTAATGGTGAAGGACCGAAGCAACAATGGGTACCTATATAGAAATAGATCTTCCCTTTGATTGCAGGTAACTAGAGCTAGAGCCGATACATCTATTTGGTACTTCTATAGTGGATCGTCAAGGCACATGACTGGTTCCAAGGACCTTTTGATCAACTATCAAGCTGCCAATGGTCCTCATGTTGTATTTGGTGACAACTCCAAAGGTAAAACCAAAGGTATAGGTACTATGCATAGGGGGAACATCATGATAACGGATGTTTATTATGTTATGGGTCTGAAGCACAATTTATTAAGCATAAGTCAATTTTGTGATAAAGGCTTCGAAGTCATACTCTCAAGCGACTGTTGCTATATAAATGATGCTAAGACTAAGTCTACTAAATTGAAAGGTAAAAGAACAAACAACGTATATTTGGTAGATTGGGATTCAACACTTGATAACAACCCAACATGCTTTGTTGCTAAAAATGAATCTAAAATGGGTTGGTTATGGCATAGAAAAATGAATCACCTCCACTTTAAGACAATCTCTCAGCTTATAAATTTAAATCTTGTAGAGGAATTACCAAAAGGACCATTTCACAAGGATCGCCTTTGTGACACTTGTCAAATGGGAAAATAAGCTAAATCATCTTGCAAGAGAAAACCTCATCTATCTACCTCTAGAATACTTGAACTACTTCAGATGGATCTGTTTGGACCTGTTCAAATGATCAGTGTGAGCGGTAAAAAGTATACTTTGTTGATAGTAGACGATTTCTCTCAATTTACTTGGGTGGAATTTCTTTCATCCAAAGATGAGACATGTGACAAGCTAACAACGCTTATTCGGCAACTTCAAACATTGAAAAATCTTAAGGTTGCAAGAATAAGAAGCGATCACGGTACTGACTTTACTAACAAGGTTGTTGAGAAGTTTTGTGCAGAAAATGGAGTACATCATGAGTATTCAGCTCCCACAACTCCTCAACAGAATGGTGTTGCTGAGCGCCGGAACGATACGCTCAAGGAAGCTGCTAGGACAATGTTAGCAGAGTCCAAACTTGCTCCTAGGTTTTGGGCCGAAGCGATCAATACTGCTTGTTACACTCAAAATCGTTGCATGATCAACAAACAGCATGGAAAAACTCCATATAAACTGTGGAAGGGACGTAAGCCGAATGTTTTATACTTTCACGTCTTTAGTTCTAAATGTTTTATTCATAACAACGGATCCCAAAGCCTAAAGACACTTTATCCTAAAGCGGATGAGGGAATCTTTCTAGGTTACGCCAAGAATGGAAAGAATTTTCGCATCCTAAACAAGATCAAATCGAAGGTTGAGGAATCTATTCATGTTGTTTTTGATGATGCTAACCAAGAACCGAGTAAGGTTAATATGAATGATGTAGGAGTTGAAGATCTATGTCATCAAGCGTCTAAGATTACCATTAATGAACATAGTGACAACGATGATGAGATGCCATTGCCACCTCCTAAAATTACTCGTGAGGTTATTTCAGATAACAATGCAAGATCTGCTGATGATCACGAAGAGAGTGATCATCAAGAGCAAACAAAGATCTATGAACTTGAAGCGCCAATGCAAGAGGGTAGTCAAGCGTCTGATCGTCAAGTGCCTGTTCAACCTCTTAACCTTTTCCAACCAGATAAACTATGGCTGCTTGATCATCCACCTGAGCAGATTATAGGAGATATTGAAGCAGCTGTTAGGACTAGAGCTGCTACATTTAATGAGGCCATGTTCGCTAGATCTTTATCTCAAATGGAGCTTGAGAAAGTGGATGAAGCGCTAAGCGATCCAAGTTGGATTGAAGCCATGCAAGAAGAGCTTAATCAGTTTGAGCGTAGTAAGGTTTGGACGCTAGTACCAAGACCAACTCGCTAAGGAGTTATAGGAACTAGATGGGTCTATAAAAATAAGATGGATGAGAATGGCATTGTGATAAGGAACAGGGCCAGACTCGTAGCTCAAGGATATTGCCAAGAAGAGGGTATTGATTTTGTTAGGAATTAAATGTTAGATGTTTTGATGATGACAATTAGGACCTTTGTTAGACCCCAAAATATGTAAATTTGTTTTTCAGCTTTGAAGCGTTAGATTTGTAATAGGCTTTGTTTTATTTTTGTTATAGATTGTTAGGCTAAGTAGTCTTAGGCTAAGCATCTGATAATTTCTGAGTGAGTTTATCAGTGGTAAAGTTTGAAGACTCAAGCGCCTGATTTCTGAATGAAGATAAAGTCTCCAAGCGTCCAATTGACCAGCTATATCAAGCGTTACCTTATAGGACAAAAATAATTTCACCTGAATTTATTTCTAAGTCCAGAAGGAGTTTTAATGCAAATATTCTCAAAGCATTAAATACCAACGGGCATTTAATTCAAATGAATTAAATGTTAATAAGAGCATTAAATGTGATAAGCACTTTCAGACGTACGAAGAAGCCACCCTATTGGACTGTCAACTATTCAAAGACTGCAGCACCAACTTTTGTGCAGCAGATTTTCAGGAAAAAGGACAAAAGTTGTTCACTCGCGGAAGTGAGAGACACGCGCCCTTGCATGTGTCAAACGGACACTTTTTCCAAGAATGTCTATTAATAGGACTTCAACAACAAGCCAAATACAGAGAACAATTATCAAGTCGAATTGTTGTTGCATTGAAGTCTCATTCCTTAAACTCTCAGAAAAGCCAAAATACTCAAGAAAACATTCTCTTTGCTTTTCTTCAATTCCTGAGACAATCAACCCAATATCTCAAACATTCTTTTCGGAGAAACCCACATTACTACTGAGATATTCCTAGTTGTTTGAACTTTATCAAAATCAAACAAACCTTTTAAAAAAAACCCTATCCAAGCCTCGCGATCTGTGTGAAGTCGAAGTTGGATACTTGCCATATTTCTGGGTGAAAGAAGCAAGGGGATTGAAGTGATTTGGAGCAGAAATCCGTGTGATCAAGGAGCTCAAGTCATCGACATCCATCTCTCCCTAATTTGTAGAAGATTCTGTGTGATTCTTTGAGAATCATTTTAGTGGATTGCCTCCAAGTGTTCGAGAAGAAGAAGGACGTAGTTGGGATTACACCACCCAAAGAACCTTATAAATATTGTGTCATTTACTTTTCAGTCAATTCTTTTATCTATCATATCATTGCATAAACTGATTAAGTAAATAACAATCAAACGCTAAGCAACAAAGAAACTTCTTGTGACGCTAAAGCTTTTAAAAGAAGACTACAAAAATCATTCCGCTGTGCTAACTCTGATCAAAGAAGTGAACGCTTAAACCTATCTGGTTGTAGTATTCAAATCTTGAAATCTAAGTTAACTTTCTAAAAATAGTCTTCGTTAGACGCTTCGCCAAAGCGCCTATATTTTTAAGTGAACGCTTAAGTCCACCGTTAGACAAAAACCAGTTTAGTACGAAATGTTTTGAAGTCCAAAAAGACTTCAGGGTCTATTCAACCCCCCCCCCTCCCTCTAGACCCTTTCGTATGCCACTTGGGACCAACAAGTTGTATCAGAGCGGTTAAAGTTGAAATTTCAAAATTTTCAAGCATAACTGCTTGTTTAGATCCTTTTTCAAAATCTAGTTGCTTTTAAAATTTTCATTATGGCATTTGCTAAAGTTCCCAAACCAACTGAGTCAAATTTTGACACATGGAAAGTCAAAGCATTTACATATCTCTGTTTATGTGATGATGACATGTGTGATATTATTTCAGATGAGCCAATCAAAATATATAAAGTTATCACAAGAGCGCCTGGAGCCATGGAAGAAACTCCCGATGGTTATGTTGAGAAACTAAAACAAGAATGGTCTCTAGATGAGCGTCGAAGAGCTAATTTGGACAATGTTGGTCGTAACGCTCTATATACTACTATTGGTGATAATGACAACTTATTCAACAAGATCAAGTCTTGCAAAACCACTAAAGAAATATGGGATAAGTTGGCTACAATTTGTGGTGGTTCAGCTCAGATCAAAGAAAACAAACTTTCCATTGCCAAGGCAAAGTTTAACGGATTTAAGATGCTACCCAATGAAACTTTAGAGCAATTAGATATAAGATTTACAGCTCTAGTTACAGAACTTACATCGTTGAGAATGGATTTGCAGAATCGAGAAATGGTGGTTAAGATCTTTAGAAATTTACCAAGTAAATTCTTGATGAAGACAACCGCTATGAGAGAATCAAATATGCTGGATCTCCTAACTCTAGAAGACGCCTTTTCAGAGCTCAAAGCATTTGAGTTCGAGTTGAATTCTACTAGTGATATTGTGAGTAGTCCGGTGATTGAATCTGGAGCGCTTATAGCATCAATCAAAGGCAAATCGGGCAATAAAGGAAAGAATTTAGAGATCAATGAAGAAGAGGAATTGGCTTTGCTGAATAGATTCAGAAAGTTCTTGAGATACGAAAAGAAAGGAAAAGGTTTCAATAATCAAGGAGAAAGTTCATATCAACCTCCTTCTCCGATGCAACAACAGCTTCAAGCACCTCAATATTCTATTCCCTCACCCCAAGTGTCTACTCAAAATCTCTCAGCACCAGTGCTCTCAAAACCACGCATTGCAAGGTTAACAAATGAACAAAAAATGAAAACTAATCTTTGTTACAATTGCAGGAAACCAGGGCACTACCAGGTAAATTGCCCTTATCCAAACGTATCCAAGCCCTCAAGGCAGGATTACTTGGATAGAAACAAATTCAGGAGCAACCTTTGTCAACAAGGTTTGCTAGCGGAATCAGAACTAGCATCCGCACCTGAAGATTTAGAATCATCAGAAGAAAGTAGCGACGATGATAAGCCATTAGATGACTCAGCGCTTATATGTCTCATGGCCAGAGATGATGAAGCGTTTCCTGAGGTAATCAATGAATTATCTATTCCTCTTTCTTATGATGAATTGCTTGACAAAGTCAAAGAATACTACAATGAATGTCAAGAAGCCGCCAAAATATATCAAAATGATCTCGTTATTATCTCATCACTCACAAGAGATAAAGTGACGCTCAAAGCAGAGTTGCGAGTTTAGCAACAGTGCATTGAGAAGAACCAATCGCTTGAGAGTGAAATTATTCAATTGAAAAGCAATCTTGATATAATAGTCAAGAGAGAAGCTGATTTGATCGCTAGACTTGCTAAATCAGAGCAGCTCATCTCATCATTATCAAAAGCTTCTAGAAAGTTGGATAATGTGACTGAAGTAACTGGATTATTTGGTGAGAAGACCGGTTTAGGATGCGAGAAACTCGGTAAACAACCCAATAAATCTAATGTTACGGGAAACAACAAAGGAAAGGGTGTTATCTTTGTTGAAAAAGGTTCACAAGGTCAAACACAAAATGAACCTAGTGACAATGGTAAGAGGCCGAATGAGAAAGTCAAAGCTAACTCAGGCAAGGCTAAGGCTAAGGCAAATGATTCACAAAGACGGGTTTATCCAAACGCTCAAAAGGCTAAAGATAAGACTGACCACTGTGAATCAAGCGCTAAGCGTGCAGCACCAAAAGTGCAACCCAAGCCATCGCCAAGGAAATACCAGTGTCAATATCCAAGACAGTCAAGAGCATATTATCGATACTATGATGATTATGATTATGACTATGATTATGACTACCATTATAATCAAGGATATTATTATTATACACCCAAAAAGCACACACAACACAATGTGATACCCAAAAATGTCAGTATTCCTACAATGAAGACTAGGCAAATATGGGTTCCTAAAGTTCTAATTCATTCTAACCATGTTACTAATGTTAAAGGACCCAAGCAACAATGGGTACCTGAACAGAAATAGAAAAAAAATATGAGGCATGATGATTAAGTGTTTAAATCCATCATACCTAGTTCACTTCTCAAAGTGAGAAAATGTTGTTCGTTGAGCGCTTTGGTGAAGATATCTGCCAATTGTTTGTCAGTTCCAATAAAGTGCATGGAGATATCTTTCTTTTGAACATGGTCACGAAGAAAATGGTATCTAATGTCAATATGTTTGGTTCTGGAATGAAGAACAGGGTTTTGAGCCATGGCTAGAGCGCTTTGGTCATCACAATGAATGGGGGTTGGACCTAGGATTATACCATAATCTCTAAGTTGTTGCCTCATCCATAACACTTGTACACAACAACTTCCTGCAGCTACATACTCGTCTTCGGCTGTGGAGGTAGCTATGGATTATTGTTTCTTACTATGCCATGAAACTAACTTATCACCTAGAAATTGACATGTACCACTAGTGCTCTTACGATCTATTTTGCAACCTGCAAAATCTGCATCTGAGCAACCAATTAGTTCAAAAGGAGAGTCCCTTGGATACTATAAGCCCACATTTTGTGTGCCTTTTAGGTATTTAATGATCTTCTTGGCAGCAATTAAGTGTGACTCTTTAGGATCAGCTTGAAATCGTGCATACATGCATACCAAAAATATCATATCAAGTCGACTAGAAATAAGATAAAGAAGTGATCCAATGATACCTTTATAATTGGTGATATCAACCTTCTTCCCACTTTCATCTTTATCTAACTTAAGCGTTTAGCTCATTGGAAATTTTGAAGATGATGCATTTTCCATACCAAATTTCTTAATCACATCATGTGTATATTTAGTTTGGTTAATAAATATGCCATTAGGGAGTTTTTTAACTTGTAATCTTAAGAAGAAAGTTAATTCACCCATCATGCTCATTTCAAATTGTTTTTGCATCATTTTTGAAAATTTCTCACACAGACGCTTGTTAGTAGAACCAAATATAATATCGTCAACATAAATTTGGACAAAGAGAATATCTTCATCATTGGTAATTTTAAATAACAATGTATCAACGCTGTCTTTTGAAAAGCCTTTCCAATAAGGAAAATAGGGAGAGCGTCATACCATGCCAGGGGTGCTTACTTAAGCCCATAAAGTGCTTTGTCTAGCTTGTAAACCATACCCTTACCATGGTTGTTGAAGAATCCTGGTAGTTGCTCCACATATACCTCTTCTTGGAGTTTACCATTCAGGAAGGCACTCTTCACGTCCATCTGATACACTGTGAACTTGTTGAATGCTGCATACGCTAGAAACATGCGGATTGCTTCAAGACGGGCGACAGGAGCATATGTTTCATCAAAATCTGTTGGTCCCAAGTGGCATACGAAAGGGTCTAGAAGGGGGGGTAAATAGACCCTGAAGTCTTTTTCGACTTCAAAAGATTTCGTACTAAACTGGTTTTTGGATGCTTGAAGTGTCTAACGCTTGACTTAAGCGTTCACTTAAAAATATAGGCGCTTTGGCAAAGCATCTAACGAAGACTATTTTTAGAAAGTTAACTTAGATTTCAAGATTTGAATACTACAACCAGATAGGTTTAAGAGTTCACTTCTTTGATCAGTGTTAGCACAGCGGAATGATTTTTGTAGTCTTCTTTTAAAAGCTTTAGCGTCATAAGAATTTTCTTTGTTGCTTAGCGTTTGATTGTGTTTTACTTAATCAGTTTATGCAATGATATGATAGATAAAAGAATTGACTGAAAAGTAAATGACACAACATTTATAAGGTTCGTTGGGTGGTGTAATCCCAACTACGTCCTTTTTCTCCTCGAACACTTGGAGGCAATCCACTAAAATGATTCTCAAAGAATCACACAGAATCTTCTACAAATTAGGGAGAGCATGTCGATGACTTGAGCTCCTTGATCACACAGATTTCTGCTCCAAATCAATTCAATCCCTTTGCTTCTTTCACCCAGAAATATGGCAAGTATCCAACTTCGACTTCACACAGATCGCGAGGCTTGGATAGGGGTTTTTCTAAAAGGTTTGTTTGATTTTGATAAAGTTCAAACAACTAGGAATATCTCAATAGTAATGTGGGTTTCTCCGAAAAGAATGTTTGAGATATTGGGTTGACTGTCTCAGGAATTGAAGAAAAGCAAAGAGAATGTTTTCTTGAGTATTTTGGCTTTTCTGAGAGTTTAAGGAATGAGACTTCAATGCAACAACAATTCGACTGGATAATTGTTCTCTGTATTTAGGTTGTTGTTGAAGTCCTATTAATAGACATTCTTGGAAAAAGTGTCCGTTTGACACATGCAAGGGCGCGTGTCTCTCACTTCCGCGAGTGAACAACTTTTGTCCTTTTTCCTGAAAATCTGCTGCACAAAAGTTGGTGATGCAGTCTTTGAATAGTTGACAGTCCAATAGGGTGGATTCTCCGTACGTCTGAAAGTGCTTATCACATTTAATGCTCTTATCAGCATTTAATGGATTTGAATTAAATGCCCGTTGGTATTTAATGCTTTGAGAATATTTGCATTAAAACTCCTTCTGGACTTAGAAATAAATTCAGGTGAAATTATTTTTGTCCTATAAGGTAACGCTTGATATAGCTGGTCAATTGGAAGCTTGGAGACTTTATCTTCATTCCGAATTCAGGCGCTTGAGTCTTTAAACTTTACCACTGTTAAACTCACTCAGAAATTATCAGACGCTTAGCCTAAGACTACTTAGCCTAACAATCTATAACAAAAATAAAACAAAACCTATTACAAATCTAACGCTTCAAAGCTGAAAAACAAACTTACATATTTTGGGGTCTAACAAAGGTCCTAATTGTCATCATCAAAACATCTAACATGAAATTCCTAACAATTTTCCCTTTTTTGATGATGGCAATACTTACTCTTTTATAGTTCAAGAGTTAGACAGCCAAAATAAAAGTTAGCTTTGATTAGATACGGTTAGTTAAAGTTAGTTACGCTTTAACGAGATGTTTCAGATGAAAAATGCATTTTATATATATCGAGAGTTACAAACATTTTTACAAGTTGTTTCTGATATGGCTGAGGATCTTCAACTTGATGTACGTGGTACAATATTAGATCCTACACATCAAGCTCCTATTGACTCACTCAAGCATACATCTAGATTCAAGCGACCGGCTAATCAAGCAGTTCAATCGGATGTGAGTCAAGCTTATGGACCTTTGTTAAAATTCGTCTTAGAGGAGTTGAGCAATCACGCCACTCAGAATGAAGAATCCCTCTACTGGATTAAGACCAATTTGGCAAAGATTGAATCTCAAACTATGAGGACCCAGATTGCTCATATGCGCAGTTCTGCTCAAGCGGCTATTGGTGAGTGTCGCAGAGAATTCCAAGATATGAGTGATGCTACTCACGCCAACCAACTAGCCATGAAAGAACACTTTGACAAGCGCCTAGAGAACTTAGAGACTCTACTGAATGATGCTACCAACGCCAAGCTACTCGCAATGCAAGAACATTTCGACAAGCATCTGGATGATCTTACACATTCAATGTCTCAGATTGCTACTCAGTTCAGCCTACTCACAGAACATTTCTCTAAGGCTGATGATGGCCACAAGGGAGAAGAGAAAAGAAAAGGGGAGAAGAGGAGAGTGTCTGGTTCAAGAGCTCAAGATCCTCCACTGCCGCCGAAGCGTTAGCTAATATCTCCTTCTTCTGCGCTTAGTCTCCCATCTTGGATAACTGCTTATGGAGTAAGTGATTCTGCTGGAGCACCTAGTAGAACGCTAAGAAACCTCCAAGATCACTGTATCTAAATCTACCAATACCTTCTCGAGCACAACTTGAACAGTTTGGCATCCCTCTTCAAAGAGCATCTATTCCAGAACCTACTGATCCAAGAATTTTAGCTGAAGAGAGCCAAATGAGTGACTTCAGCCGAACTTTTAGAATTTGTCTAAGGTATTTGGGTATTGATCTGACTGAATGGGACAAACACTTTACTGTTTTCAAGAAGAGACAAAAGGAAGAAAATAAGCTCATAATCGACAAAGATCATGAAGCGATGGTGACCTTGGAAGATAACCTAATTGAAGCTATTCGTGCTGAAATGGCCAAGCGATACACAGTTAGACTAAGTCATTAGAGCCTTTTTGATTTGCATTATCTATATTCTTGTCTCTCATGTACTTTTGTTTAGTTGTAAAAATGCGTGTAATCTTTGATATATATAAAAATGCATTTTTCAGCTAAAACACCTCGTTGAAGCTTAACTGACCTCAACTAACTTTTACTAACCAAAGCTAACTTTTATTTTGGTTGTATAACTCTTAAACTATAAAACAGTAAGTATTGTCATCATCAAAAATGGGGAAATTGTTAGGAATTTCATGTTAAATTTTTTGATGATGACAATGAGGATTACTTGTTAGACCCCAAAATATGTAAGTTTAATTTTTATAGAAATCATGTATAAGCTTTGGAGCGTTAGAATTGTAATAGGCTTTATAGGTTTTGTTTTATTTTTATTCTAGAGTGTTAGGCCAAGTATTCTTAGACTGAGCGTCTGATAATTTCTGAGTGAGTTTATCAGTAGTTAAGGTTGAAAACTCAAGCGCCAGAACTCTGAATGAAGATAAAGACTCCAAGCATCCAAACGACCAGCTATATCAAGCGCCACTTATAGGACAGAAGTAATTTAAGGATGAATGAGCGTCTATTAATGACTAATTTCACCTGAATTTATTTCTAAATCCAGAAGGAGTTTAATGCAAATATTCTCAGTGCATTAAGTGTCAATGGGCATTTAATTCAAATGCATTAAATGCTAATAAGAGCATTAAATGTAATAAGCTCTTTCGGACGTACAGAGAAGCCACCCTATTGGACTGTCAACTATTCACAGACTACAGCACCAACTTTTGTGCAGCAAATTTTTCAAGAAAAAGGACAAAAGTTGTTCACTCACGGAAGTGAGAGACACGCGTCTGGGCATGTGTCAAACGGACACTTTTTCAAGAATGCCTATAAATAGGACTTCAACAACAAGCCAAAACACAGATCAATTCCAAGCCAAATTGCTGTTGCATTGAAGTCTCATTCCTTAAACTCTCAGAAAAGCCAGAATATTCAAGCAAACATTCTCTTTGCTTTTCTTCAAATCTTGAGACAGTCAACCAATATCTCAAATCTTCTTTTCAGAGAAACCTACATTACTATTAACATATCCCCAGTTGTTTGAACTTCATCAAAATCAAACAAACCTTTTAGAAAACCCACCAATCTATCCAATAGATGGTCCAATCTTCTTTTTTCCATAACCCACCAAAACCGCAACCCTTTAACGATTTATAGGCTTTGTAGACTATCTAAGTTTATTCCCACTAACTCCTCATAATCTAACATTTGCATTTCACCTTACAACACTTTAACGATATTTGGGGTAAGGCATCTAATTCACTTAATAAATCTTGATATATGACCCCCACTTATTGGGAAGATGCCACATACTAGGTTTAAAACTTAATTCTATTAAGTTTAGTGGAGGGAAAGGATGCCTAGCACCCCTTACTAACTTAATTCTAAACATTTATCTAAGTCTCACTTTGCACATTATCAAATTTATATAGCGCATATTGATAACATACATGCTTCACATAATTAATGAACATGCATCGAAAGCAATAAATCCAACACATTTATCCATGGGCTTTATCTAGAGGGCCCAAGCCAATAAGCCATCATGAAAAATGAAAAATAAGCCTAGCTATTCTTCTTGGGCGCCAAGCTCCTTCTTCTTTTGGATTGATCTCCTCTTAAAAAAGGGTCTATTCTATTTCTATCTATTACATGAGATTAAATTAACAACGTATACATAATTCTAGAAATAAAATAAACGGGCTCAAATCCGGCCCTTACAACCCATTAAAAAGAAATACAATAAGAAAAAAACCTAAGCCCATGAATAAATGACACCATCATATAATACACGCTCGCGGTATTTAAAGCAACTGTGTTGGTGATTAAGTTAATAATTAATTAGTCCAACTAATTAATTTCCTCAATAAAATTCCAAAATTTATTGGTATTTACGATAATAAACCATCCAGTGAGAATTTATTATTTAAATAAATTAATTAATTAAAAAATCCTTCAAGAATAATTAATTAATTATTTCACTTAAATAATAAATATTCAATAAAAATAATTTGGGCACGATTTCATCAAACATTGGTAACCATTGGCATATTTAATATTTAATTAGTTAAGCATAAAACTAATTTCATCAATTTGGGCTAATTTAATTAAATCCGGGTCATCATCCTTTTGACCCACGCGGATAATTAAAATAGCCCAAAATCCATTAATTTAAAATTGGATCCGAGAAATTTTGACTCGATCCGTTAGGACCCGAGTCAAAAACCCAAGCCCATTGATCCTGACGCCGTGTGCTGCGCACGGCCAGGTGGCCTAGCGCCGTGTGCTTTTTAGCACACGGCGCTGCGTGCATAGTGCCGAGCGTGTCTCGCTCGTCTCGGGGTTTTTCTCCCCCAATTCTCACACAACTTTGATTTTTCAATTCACATATCATCATACTACAATATACATAAATTAAACGCAGAAAAATCATGATTTTCATATCATAAAAACATATTCTAATAACATGCTTCAAGAACGCAAAAATCACATAAATCACAATATCAATTAAATACGGAAATCAGAGATTGGCTCTGATACCACTGTTGGGATTAATGCATAAAAATGCAGCAGAAGATAAAATTGAAAAACCCAAGTGGTTCATCTCGATTTCACATATTCAAATTGTGTTTCGAATTCATGTACCTTTCTTCGCGTATGTTGAATTCTGAACCAGCTTTCTTGATCCTTTCTTGAACAGTAAAATCGTCACTGTCTCTAAATTGCCACGCCGGATATCAAAGCCAAAAATCCTCTTTTTTTCTTTCCTTGAAATCAGCTAGGGGAGAGAGAGAGTTGGAAGACATCTTGACTTGGAGAGAAAGTTAATGTAGGAGACTTATTATTGTTTCTACTAAGTAGTATATTTATACTACACTAGGAAATAATAACCCTAGGCTTCTTTAACCCTCATGTGGACGCCAACTTTAGGCTTTACAAAGCCTTCGGGCTTTAGTCCACGTTCATTTGTTTAATTAATTAATAATTAATATTATTTATCCAATAAACCAATTAATTAAACAACTAATTAAATCTATGTTAATTCTATAATTAATTTTCTCAAAGAAATTAATTAATTAATAAAATCATCTAATGATTAATTAATTAATTAATTTTGATATCCAATACCGAAAAATTCTCTCAAGTCTATTCCATGATTTTTCCTTTTGCAATTCCTTTAAACGCGACTCTTTAGATTCGTCTCAAAAGGCAATTGAGAGAAAACCAAGAGGATGTGAGTAACACCTAGCTAGACCTGTGGCTCACATCGTACCCCAATTGAGAACAAATGATTAGGATCATTCCAAACTTTTTACGCTGTGAATACCGTACGAGTATAAACCTTTTATTCACATATCCCAGTCAAGTGAGAGTCATGGTTCAGTCAAACTCACAGGACTTAACCATATGCTTAGCTCATAATGAATAGAGGTCTATGTGTATACCTTCATGTCTAACATGAGTATCTCTTTATGCTTTAGCCAAAGTCTTTTAACATCACTCATTCATGACTGCATAGGATATTTATCTCATCCACTTATGAGAGAATAAATCTCATTTTTCTAATCAGTTAAGACTGCTACTTGCCCATCAAGTCGCACTTCAAGGTCGATCCCACCAAAGGGTGAATTGGATCTAACTACTCTAATGACAGACTTGATATCACAAGTACATCTTCGACTTGATTCCTCAGGTTTAAGGTTCACGCGTACCTATCACAACTTATCAGTTTCATCATTGACTGTCAGTGAGTGAAAACCCATGTGATGAAACCGATGTGAAACGTGTTCGAACATATCAGTCTAACTGTGATGTCTATGACATAAGTTTCCACTACCATTCCCATAGTGATTGACTGACACTTTCTCTGTCAAAACTTACATCATACAAGTCTTTATTCAGTATTGATGTCCAGTCAATAATCTCTTTGACTTGCGAACAAGTATTAGATAATAAGGATCAAACCTTTCTAGTGCCATTCTTCCTAACCCATAAGAAGTAGAAGGTTTGTCTTATTATCAAGGACTTTACATTGTTTATTAAAACCTTACAAATGCTATAAGAAAACAACAAAATAATGTCTTATATTACTAAAAGATATTGTTTAGTTACAAATCAATGCCCTATAAATCTATCCTCTTTATGACATTTGAGGGCATATACTCTAACAGAAAGAAAACTTGTAACATGATGCATGTTGATCAATGGCACAATCGGGAGTGTTCGAGTTGTGAATTTCAAGAAAAACCTTTATTTGGTACAAGAATACAGGTTACCAAGACAAAACTCGAATCCGATAACGATAAGGGAAAAAGGAAGTTTTACCCCCGGGGTTTTCACAAACTAGAGTAAAAGCATGTAAAAGAAAAAGGCCTGAATAGTTAGGCGCAATAATCAATCATGTGATTGATTAAAGAAAAACTGTTGGACAAGATACAGCTGTAAAAGGACAAGCGTGGCAGACAAAGTTACAAACACAAGGGACCCACTTGCATTAATTAAAAGATTGACGTATGCAATGACGTCAAAAAATTAAACAAGTTTTGGAGTCCGCATTTGGAATGCAAAACTGAGGGCTATAAGAAGGAAGCTTAGAAGCAGATGGAGATCATCAGAAAAACTTCTCCAACTCTTTTATATACAAATTCATAGAAAATTTTGTAATCTTTCTTCTTTCATAGTTCTTCTTACACAAATGTATGGGAATTTCCCCAAATAGAAGCCCTCTCATGAGAGGCTAAAAGCTTTCTCCTCCAATAGCGGAGTAAAATAATATTATGTAATTTTAATTTGTATTTCATCAATAAAATTAAAGGCTTTTTGTTCAACCTCTGTCTTCCAAAGGATATTAAATCTTTATTCCGAAAATACCTTTTACGCCCAAAGGTACAAAACGAAATTGGGTTGTTCTATGTATTGCGGAAGGAGCTGGGTGCCTGCGAACCATCGGCTGTGGTTATGTGGTTGGATTTATCCATAAAAACGAGGGCTCAGAATACCCGGTGATAAGGCGGCCAACCAAAGGTATTACATTATGAAATTTTAATTTTTTTCGGAAGCATATTGGGCCTGATCTCTTTGACAAAAGTAATTTTGCTAAAATCAAAACCAATACAGATTTATTAATTTTCTTAGTAAAGGACCAAAATCGCAAAGTATAGTAAGATATAGGACTAATCGTAGAAGGGAAGAAGTTACAGGACCAAATTTCAAAGTAAGCCAACATATGGGACTAAAAGTATAATTTTCCCCAGGACAATTTATATACACTCCCCCCCCACCACACACGTATCTACTACTCTGCTCCTTCATTTACAATTAACATTCTGTTCCTTCCCTACCGAAATCTTTCTTCTTTCTCAGTAAGAAAAATGGCGGACGAGGTGGTTCTGCTAGATGTATATGTTAGCATGTTTGGGATGAGGGTTAGAATAGCATTAGCTGAAAAGGGTGTTGAGTATGAGTACAGAGAGGAGAACTTGCGCGACAAAAGCCCACTTTTACTTGAGATGAACCCAGTTCATAAGAAAATACCCGTTTTGATTCACAATGGAAAACCCATTTGTGAATCACTCATAATTGTTGAGTATATTGATGAGGTGTGGAAAGATAATAAGTCTCCGTTGTTGTTGCCTTCCGATCCTTACAAGAGAGTTCAAGCTAGGTTCTGGGCTGATTTCGTTGACAAAAAGGTACATATACTAATTTTGTTGTTTTGGGTTCTTGATCTTCAGTTATTGTTTCAGACTTTCAGTTTCATATGTTGCTATGTCAGCTTTCGTGTTGAATTTTTTGAGTTTGAATGCTTTATGTCGTGACCGGTAGAGCTTGTTTCATAGCATCGTTAGTGAAAGTCTAGATTGTATTTATATGTATGGTTGATGGAAGTGAGACAGAGGAAATGTAATTGGTTTTAATTTTTCCAAATTTGAGTGCATATATGGAAGAATTAAGTTGACAAATTATTCAAACTTTTTTCTGTACCATATGGCTACTTTTGTTTTTCAAACTTGAACTCTTTTAAGTATAGTTTGGGCCCTTCATTGTTGGAAGTTCATTGTTAATATACTTAAAATAAGAATCCATGCGAAAAGCTAGGTTGCACCATCTAGATTAGGATATTCAAACAATAATTATTCGGTGTCTTATACTGTGAAACAGGGTAGTAATCCAGTTGTACTAATCACTTGGTAAGTTCAATAAGCACTAGTTGCAGTCACTTTCCTTAGAATATATCAGCAGCTATTTGATTCGACCAGATCCGGGCTTGGATTCATCTTAATACAATATATTATGATAAGCTTCTCATGTACATAAGGTATTTGAGACCGGAAGAAGACTATGGATGAAGAAAGGAGAAGAGCAAGAGGCTGCGAAGAAAGAGTTGATAGAGGCCTTCAAGTTGTTGGAAGGAGAACTTGGAGATAAGCCTTACTTTGGTGGCGACAATTTTGGGTTTCTAGATGTGGCTTTGATCGGTTACTACAGCTGGTTTCATGCCTATGAAACTTGTGGTGATTTCAGGTTTGAAGAGCATTGCCCCAAATTGATTGCATGGGCCAAGAGGTGCATGCAGAAAGAGAGCGTCTCCAAGTCGTTGGCTGATCCTAACAAGGTTTATGACTTGATTTTGCTTCTCAAGAAGAAATACGGTGTTGAATAGGTATATATCATTCAACAGTCGCCTTCTCAGTTATATTTCCATCTGTTTACGATCTTTTGATTGTGGGTGGTTTCGTTTAAGCGTTCCTTTGTGAGTGAGTTTTTCTGAGAAACTGGGTGGCAAATAGATGTGGTCTACTACGTAGTAAACTAGAAGATGTTTTAAAGTTTTTTGTTGTCCTTTTCCAGTTTAATGTCACTTCATTTCCTGTTGATATCTTGTTCCTGTGCAGAAGAATGCCAATGGCAACAAAGCTTGCTCATCTGAGATAGGACTCCATGCATCCAAACTGTACAAATATATTGTTGACTGAATTCCATGCTTAAAATGAGATTTGAAAATATAAAAACTTTTAGGCCTTGTTTTTTAAGGATTCTAGTACTCATAATTAGGCAACTTAAGAATTACTTATTCAGGAAACCTTGTGATGGAATAAAGGAAATTGTTTATTGCAATATAAAAATGTATCACTCATGTATTTGCAAAATATTGTTTTAATTTTAGCACAAACGTTGAGAAATGGAGAAGACTAATAATAACTATTCATACAGTATATAAGACTATAAATAGTGTCGTGTTATTTAAGAATTTTTTTTTTTACTTTATATTTTCTTATACATACATATATTTTTCTTATATATATGAATTTAGTATTGGTGCTTCAAATTTGATTTATATATACTGGTTTATAATTTCGAAATTTTTTTAATCTGAATTGAACTATATAACTATCAATATTACTATATAAAAAGAGATACTGGGACAGGGGGCATGCCCTTTGATTAAATTGTGACTTTTGAAATTATGAAAAATTTAAGAACGTAATATAATACAGTCTAATTATAATTAGTCAAAAGGGAAAATTTCCCTTTTCCCCCCACTTATACGCCTAATCCGATAGCAGTCTTATGTTTCTCATCAAATTAACCTTCAACTACCATAATTTCATCACTTTTGATCTCACAATTGACATCTCCATCCAATAGTCAACAAATAGCCAATAAATTTTTCCTCCAATTGGCCTCACGTGTGTCTAACTAATGGAGCTTTGCCATTGCTGAGACCCAATATTCATACTCACTTTTCAAATTTAGGACTTAGAGTAAAAACATTCCTACACAAGGAAGAGTCTAAATCCCGTCAATTCTATTATTTTTTTCTTTTAAGGTACAAAGGGATAACTAAAACAAACTACAAATCATCTTGAAGAAGGTCGTTAATGGTCGGAGGGGGAGTTTCCCAAAACATAAAGTCGGCTTTTATCTTGTGTCCTAATTTAGCTAGCTCATTTGAACAAGTGTTTCCTTCTCGAAGAGTATGTTTGATTCGAAGCGTCCAAGGATTGTCGAGTAGTCTTCTACAATCCAAAATATGTTGGCCAAGGGGTGGGCCGGGTGGCTATTACTGTCCGCATGCGCAACAAGCTTGAGGATGTCTTCCGAGTCGACTTCAACTTCCAAACATTGGATTCTCTTATCCCATGCAATGGAAAGACCTTTATTGATCGAGCCCGAGCAATTCGGCATCTCAACTTCCAACTGAATCCCCAAAGCCATTTCCCATCATGGTCCCTAAGAATACCTCCGGTGGATGCACAGTTAGTGAATGACACAAAGCTACCATCGGTGTTGAGTTTAAAAGAATTTAAAGGGGGAGCTTTCCAGTGAACGAGCTATCTGGTTTTAGGAGGTGAACTCGGGGTAAAAGCTTTGAACAAGTCAAGGGAGAGAGATTTCACAAAGAATTTGAGTTGTTGAAGAGTGTTGGTAGTACCTTCGAAAACGTACTTTTTCCGAACTTTCCAAGGAGACCAAATGGTCTCGGTGAAGAGATAGAACCATGGTATATCCGGGAGCATGATGTTGGGGAAAGAGTTAAACATATTGGCCTTAAGCCACTGTTCATAAGGGATGCTTCTAAACTCATAAAAGTGGGCTGGATTGTTGATGAATTCCCAGAGAAGGGATGCCGAGTGACTGTCTCTCAACACGTGGTCCGGGTGAGAATTGCAAAGTCGACATTTATTGGAGGGCGAGAGATTCGTTCAAAATGGGGGGAGTTAGTGTTGGGTTGGTGATTCCCCGCGTGGGTCGATATACATAGTTGCTCACCAGTTATCTCTTTTATATTGCTAGTCAACGAAATAACTTTAGAACTAAATCCCAGGCTTATTTGCGAAGGAAAGAATATTTATTGTAAATAGTTAAGTTGAACACATGGATAAAATTATGTATAATTGGGAAGGGGATGAGACGATTTTCTATGTAGGAGAAGAGAGAAATTTATTTTCTATTCTTGTGCAATTCGAAAATTACTTTGCTTGCATAGGGAGGTGATTTTGTCTTGTATTTATAGATGTAGTATTTATAGACGTAGGATAATAAGAGTTTTAATCAAGGAAGGAGATAATAATAAATCTCCAAGATTTCTCTCTTTCCTAAAAACCCTCCTAATTATCCTCATCCTACTTTAATTAGGATAAGAGTTAATCACATACTAATTATCTCTTTCCTTATCTAATTGATTCTTCTAGATCAATACAAGACTTGTAGGAGAAGAAAATCCAATTTCCTTTTCCACCAAAAACTGTCCACGTCTCTCCTCTCTCTTCCTATTTTTCGTCCACCACATATGATTTGGAGTCAAGAATTTAATTCTTGACTTCCATATTTAATTATAGGTCTAACCCATTAATTATATATATATATATAGTTAAAAAATTTCTTGTTAGATGTTTTGAGGATTACAATTAGGATTTTTATTAAACCCCCAAAATATGTAAGTTTGATTTTATTAGAAAATATGTATAGGCTTCGAGCGTTAGATTTGTATAAAGCTTTATTCATTTTTATTCTAGATTGTTAGTCTAAGTATTCTTAGAGTTTGTCAGGAGTTAAGTTTGAAGTACAAGCGTCTGAAGTCTGAATGAAGATGAAGATCTCTAAGCGAGCGTCTAAGCATCAATCTACTTCAAGCATTGATGTGTGAAGATTCTAGTTAAGGATCATTCAAGGTTGAATGAGCGTCTATCAAGATAAGATTTCACTTGAATTTATTCCTAAGTGCAGAAGAAGTTAAATGCAATTTTACTCATAGCATTAAAGTCCAACGGGCGTTAATTTCAAATGCATTAAATACTGATAAGGGCATTAAATGTGAAAAGTACTCCAGGACGTGCGGAGAAGCCTTCTTATTGAACTGTCAACTTTACAGAGTCTGCGGCACCAACTTTTTGCAGCAGAATTTCATGGATAAAGGACGTAAAGTCGTTCACTCGCAAAAGTGATAGACACGCGCCAAGCCATGTGTCCAACAGATACTTTACCCAAGAAAGTCTATATATAAGACTTCAGCAACAAGCCAAAATATACATCAAGCTTACAGGCCAAATTTTTGTTGAATTGAAGTCTCAATCCTTAAATTTTCAAAAAAGCTCAAATATTCAAATCAAACATTCTTTTTACTTTTCATCAATCCCTGAAACAGTCAACCAATATCTCAAACATCTTTTTCAGAAGAACCCTACTCGATTACTGAGATATTTCAAGTTGTTTGAACTTCCAAAATCAAACAAACCGTTAGACAAAACCCCTATTCATCCTCGCAATCTGTGTGAAGTCGAAGTTGAATACTTGTGCTATTTCTAGGTGAAAGAAGCAAGCGGGTCAAAGGGTCTTGGAGCTGAAATCTGTGTGAACAAGGGGCTCGAGTCATTCCTATCCATCCTGTCCTCTTTGTGTAGAAGAATTTGTGTGAATCTTCGAGAATCATTTTAGTGAATTTCCTCTGAGTGAAAAAGGAAAAGAAGGACGTAGTTGGGATTACACCACCCAACGAACCTTTCAAACTTTCTGTTCTTTACTTTACTGTTTAATCCCTTTATTGTCATATTATTGCATAAACGGTTAAGTAAACACATTGATAAAATTATTTCAAATTAAAAGCAACTTAGTAAAACGTTGTGACGCTAAACCTTTCAAAAGAAGACTTAAAATTATTCCGCTGTGCTAACTTTGAGAAAAGAACTGAACGCTCAGCCTTATTTGATTATAGTATTCAAATCTTGAGTCTAAGTTAACTTTTGTAAAAATTGTCTTCAAGTAGACATTTAGCCAAGCACCTACATTCTTAAGCGTCGACAATATTTTTGCATACGAAATTTTTGTAGATGAAGAAAACTTCAGGGTCTATTCAATCCACCCCCACCCCCTTCTAGACCATTTTGTATGCCACTTGGGACCAACAAGTGGTATCAGAGCAGTTAAAGTTGAAATTTTTTAAATTTCCAAGCATAACTGCTTGTTTAGATCCTTTTTGAAAACTAGTTGCTTTAAATTTGTTTCATGGTATTTGCAAAAGTACCTAAGTTGACCAAGTCAAATTATGACTCATGGAAGGCCAAAGCATTTACTTATCTTTGTTCTTGTGATGATGAAATGTGTGATATCATTTCAGATGAATTAATTCAAATCTTGAAGGTCATCATCAGAGCGCCTGGAGCCACAGAAGAAACCCCAGATGGTTATCTTGAAAAACCTAAGCAAGAATGGTCTACAAATGAGCACCGCAGAGAAAATTTGGATAATGTTGGTCGGAACGCTCTATATACAACCATTGGTGATAATGATAATTTGTTTAACTAGGTCAAGTCGTGCTCAACGACTAAGGAAATTTGGGGTAAGTTGGCGATAATCTATGGTGGGTCAGCTCAAATCAAAGAAAATAAGCTTTCAATTGCCAAGGAAAGAGTTAACGGTTTTTAGATGCTGCCTAATGAGATGTTAGAACAGTTGGATATAAGATTTACTTCTCTTGTTACAGAGTTGATGTCTTTAGGCATGGAGTTGCAAAATTAAGAAATGGTAGTTAAGATTTTCGGAAGTCTCCCTAGTAGATTTTTGATGAAAACGACGGCTATGAGAGAATCAAATATGTTGGATTTTCTAACTCCAAAAGATGTTTTTTCAGAACTCAAGGCTTTTGAGTTTGAGCTAAACTCCGTGAGTGATGCAGTTAGTCCAGCAATAGAATCAGGAGCGCTAATAGTATCAGTTAAGGGTAAATCGGTTCATAAAGGTATCAGAAATTGGTGAGGAAGAGGAGTTGGCATTGTTAAACAGGTTCAAAAAATTTCTGAAATATGATAAGAAAGGAAAAATTCCAAAGCATCAAGGAGAGAATTCCTACCAAGCGCCTCCTCCTGGCCAACAATAGTATCAAGCGTCTCAGTATTCTACTCCTCCCCCTTCAGCCCCGATTCAGTACCAAGCGTCTTCTCCTTAGAACATCTCAACGCCAGTTGTCTCAAAACCGCATGGCACCTCAAGGTTAACAAATGAACAGAAAATGAAAACTAATCTTTGTTATAATTGTACAGAAAATGAAAACTAATCTTTGTTACGGCAAACAACAAAGGAAGGGGTGTATTCTTTGTTAAGAAAGGTTCAAAGAGTCAAACACCTAATGAACCAAAGGACAATGGTAAGAGGCTAAATGAGAAAGCTTTAATTGACTCATCCAATGGAAAGACGAAAGTGAATGATTCACAAAGAAAGGTTTATCCAAACTCTAAAAAGGCTAAAGAGAAATCTTGCAAATGTGAATCAAACGCTAAATGTCAATCGCCCAAGGTGCACCCTAAGCTAGGGTCAAGGAAATACCAGCGTCAATATCCACAACAATCAAGGTTATATTATCAATACTATGATGATTATGATTACGATTGTGATTATAATTACTATTATGATCAAGTATATTATTATACACCTAAGAAGCACACACAACACACGGTAAAACCCAAAAAAGTTAATCCCCCCGTACTGAAGACTAAGCAAATATGGGTTCCTAAAGTTCTAATTCAGACTAACGCTAATAATGTGAAATGACCCAAGTCACAATGGGTACCTAAAAGGAACTAGAACTGCTCTTTTGAATGCAGGTACCTAGAGCCAGAGCCGATATATCTATTTGGTACATCGATAGTGGGTCGTCAAGGCACATGACAGGCTCAAAGGATCTCTTGATCAACTATCGTGCAACCAATGGTCCTCAGGTTGTATTTGTTGACAACTCCAAAGGTAAAACTAAAGGTATAGTACTGTGCATATAGGGAACGTCATGATAAGTGACGTATACTATGTTGAGGGTGTTAGAGTATATTCCCTCAAATGCCATAAAGAGGATAGATTTATAGGGCATTGACTTGTAACTAGACAATATCTTTTAGTAATATAAGGCATTATTTTGTCGTTTTCTTATAGGCATTTGTAAGGTTTTAATAAACAACGTAAAGTCCTTGATAATAAAGCAAACCTTCTGTTAGAAAATTTCATGTTAGATGTTTTGATGATTACAAGATAGAATTTTATGTTAGACCCCAAAAAGAATGTAAGTTTATATTTTCATAGAACTTATGTATAAGCGTTTGAAAGTTTGTAATATTATTTAGGCTTGTAGTTTTTAACTTTGTAGATTTTAGACTAAGTATTAGATACCGAATCACTAATAGAATTCTAGGTGAGTCTATTAGAGATGAAGTTGAAGATCAGCGTCTGAAGACAAATGAAGATAAAGATTTGTTCTTAGCGTCTGTCAAATGCTAAAGGACTATTTCAGAATTTATGGATCAAGCGCTCAAAGCACTCCAGCGACCAGTATCAGATTCACCTGGTAAGAGCATTAAATGTGATAAGCTATTATGACTTGTGGACAAGCCACCTTTTGACTAGACTATCAGGTTTTCAGAGTTCAAACCTGCTCCCGTCCAATCGGAACTAGCAGGATTTCAGGAATGTTTAGAGAAAAGGCTGATTCACGCGTCGCGTGAAGAGCACGCGCTCACATGTGTCCAATGGACAAATCCCAAAAATTGCCTATAAATACCTCATTCCAGCAAACCCTATAAAAAGAAGAAGAACGATAAACACGCGAAAACTTTGCTGAAATATGTTTTCAAGAAAAGATTAGAAACTCCATAGCCAAAATCTTCCAGGCTTTTTACATATATTTCAGACAGTCACAAATATCTCAAACATCTTCCAAAGAAGAAACCTAAACTCTTACTGAGATATTTCAAGTTGTTTGATTTTTCCAAAAAAAAACAAACAAAACCTGAGTGACAAAACCCTCAACCTTTCGTCTGAGGTATCTTTTCTATAGTGCCTGACCTAAGCGCTCAGCTTTCTAAACGTTCAAATCTTTAAACGTGATACGAATTTTTGAAGTCGAAAAAGACTTCATTGTCTATTCAAACCCCTCTTCTAGACCCTTTCGTATGCCACTTAGGACCACCAAGTGGTATTAGAGCGTTTGAAGTAGAAACCTAAGCGTTTCCGAGCGTAACTGCTTGTTTAGATCCATTTTTCTAAAACTTAGTCGCTTTAAATTTTCTTTTAAACATCTCATTATGGCATTTAACAAAATGCCTAAGTTGGTAGAGTCAAACTATGATTCTTGGAAACTTAGAGCATTCGCGTATTTATGTTCTTGCGATAATGAAATGTGTGATGTAATTTCAGATGGCCCCATTATGATCATGAAAGTGATAACTCGAGCGCCTGGAGCTGATGAAGCAACTCCAGATGGTTATGTTGAAAAATCCAAGTTAGAATGGACGTTAGATGATAGAAAAAGAGCAAGCTCTCCGTAGCCATGCAAAGATTGGATCATTTCAAGATGCAGCCCAATGAGACGCTGGAACAATTGGACGCAAGGTTTACTTTGCTCATTACAGAGTTAGCGTCATTAGACAAGGAGTTGACCAACAAGGAAATGGTCAATAAGATTTTCAGAAGTCTTCCAAGCAAGTATTTGATTAAGACTGTTGCTATGAGAGAATCACAGACATTGGAGACTCTTACTCCAGAACATGTGTTTTCAGAATTAAAGGCGTTTGAGTTTGAATTGGGCGAAGTCAGCGACACATCGACTTCAGCGACTGAATCAGGAGCTTTAATTGCTACCACCAAAAGTAAGAGTAAAGCGATTAGTGAGGTAAAATCAACGGAATCCAATGAAGAAAAAGAGATGATTTTATTGGTCAAGAAATTCAAGAAATTTCTAAGATATGAAAAAAGAAACCTTATTATAAAAACTTCATTTCAAACCCCTCCACCTGCACCAGCACCTCAATATGAAGCGCCAGTGTATTCGGCACCTCAACCAACAGTGCCAGTTCCTTACCAAGCGCCTACAACTCCTACTTAGAATCTCTCAGCACCAGTTTTTTCAAAGCGATTAACCACTGAAAAGAAAATGAAAACTAATTTGTGTCATAATTGCAGGAAACCAGGGCACTACCAGATAAAGTGCCCTTATCCAAATGTGTCTAAGCCCACAAGGCAAGACTATGCGGATAGAAACCAATTCAGGAGCAACCTTCGCCAACAAGGTTTACTAGCAGGATCTGAACCATTCTCCGCACCTGAAGAGGATTTGGAATCATCAGATGAAAGCAGTGATGATGAGACAACAAGCGACTCATCGTTGATTTGTCTCATGGCAAGAGATGATGAAGCGTCTGACAATTTGCTACTTGAGGTAACCACTGAATTATATCATCCTCTTTCTTATGATGAATTACTTGACAAAGTTAATGAATATTATAAAGATTATCAAGATGCCGCCAAAATATATCAAAATCACTTCGCTATTATTTCATCGCACACAAGTAATAAAGTAATGCTCAAAGCAAAGTTGCAAGTTCAGCAACAATGCATTGAGAAGAACCAATCGCTTGAGAGTGAAATTAATCTTGATATAATAGTCAACAGAGAAGCTGATCTGATCGCTAGACTTGCCAAATCAGAGCAGCTCGTCTCATCACTATCAAAAGCTTGAAGAAAGTTGGATAATGTGACTGAGGTAACAAGAATGTTTGGTGAAAAGACCGGTTTAGGATGCGATAAATTCAGTAAACAACCAAATAAATCTAATGTTACGGAGAACAACAAAGGAAATGGTGTTTTCTTTGTAGAGAAAGGTTCACAAAGTCAAACGTTGAATGAACCAAGCAACAATGGTACGAGGCCAAATGAGAAAGTCAAAGCTGACTCAGGCAAGGGAAAGGCGAAAGCAAATAATTCACAAAGACGGGTTCATCCAAACGCTTAAAAGACTAGGGATAAACCTGACCACTGTGAATCAAGCGCTAAGCGTCCAGCACCAAAAGTGCAACCCAAGCCAGCGCCAAGGAAATACCAGCGTCAATATCCAAGGCAGTCAAGATCATATTATCGATACTATGATGATTATGATTATGACTATGATTATGATTACTATATAATCGAGGATATTATTATACACCCAAAAAGCACACACAACACAAGGTGAACAAAAAGCACACACAACACGATGTGAAACCCAAGAAGGTCAGTAGTCCTACAATGAAGACTAGGCAAATATGGGTTCCTAAAGTTTTAATTCAAACCAAAGTTACTAACGTTGAGACCCAAGACAGCATGGGTACCTAAGAAGAATTAGAAATGTCCTTTAAATGCAGGTACCTAGAGCCACACCGATACTTCAGTTTGGTTTTGATAGTGGATCATCAAGACACATGACGGTATCCAAGGATCTATTGATCAACTATCGTGCAACCAACGGTCCCTCAAGTTATATTCGGTGATAACTCCAAAGGTAAACCAAAGGTATAAGTATCATCAGGTATAGGGGAACATCATGATTAGTGATGTATACTTTGTTGATGGTTTTAAACATAATTTATTGAGCAGTGTCATATTGTGATAAAGACTTTGAAGTCAAATTCTCAAGCGACTTCTGCTATGTTAACGACGCTAGACTAAGTCCACTAAATTAAGAGGAAAAAGAACAAACAATGTGTATTTAGTAGATTGGGACTCTACATTGATAACAACCCCACATGCTTTGTTGCTAAGAGTCAAAATGAATTGAGTTGGTTATGGAATAGAAAAATAAAAATGAATCACCTCAACTTTAGACAACTCTCTCAGTTAATATCACTAAATCTAGTAGAGGGATTACCTAAAGGTTCCTTTTAGAAAAGTCGCTTATGTGATGCTGTCAAATGGGTAAACAAGTTAAATCATCTTTTAAGAAGAAACCATACCTATCTATTCCAGAGAGTTCTTGAACTATTGCATCTAGATTTGTTTGGTCCTATTCAAATCATAGTATTAGTGTTAAAAAGTACTCGCTAGTAATAGTTGATGACTTTTCTCGCTATACATGGGTAGAATTCCTCGACCAAAGAATGAAACTAGTGTCAACTCTCACATCGCTAATTCGTCAATTGCAAACTTATAAAGATCTCAAGGTGACAGAACAAAATTAGAAGCGATAGAGAACTGAATTTCCTAACCAATATGTTGAGAAGTTTTGTATAGATCTTGGAATACATCATGAGTTATCCTGCCCCTAGAAAACCTCAACATAATGAAGCTGCCCAGCCTACAGAACAGAACTCTTAAAGAAGCTGCTAGGACGACGCTTGGCAGAGTCTAAGCTGCCTCAAAGATTTTTGGGCCGAAGCTATCAATACCGCTTGCTACACTCAGAACCGGTGTATGATCGACAAGCACATGAGAGGACTCCATATGAGTTGTGGAAGGGATGTAAGCCTAACGTTTTCATATTTTCTTATATTTGGTTCAAAATGTTTCATTCATAACAATGAATCCCAAGTCTCAAGACGTTTGATCCTAAAGCGATGAGGGAATCTTTCTAGGCTATGCCAAGAACGGAAAGAGTTTTTGCACCCTAATAAGATAAATCGAAGGTTGAAGAATCCATTCATTTGTGTTTGATGATGCTAACCAAGAACCCAAGTAAGGTTAATCTTGATGATGTAGGAATTGAAGATCTTGTCCAACAACGTCACAAATCAATCTTGGTGATGATAGTAATGATGACGAGGATGATAGATCTTTTGTGCCTNTGTCCTTAATCGACTTAACTTGCATTTGGCTGAACTTAGCTCAAATTAGCATAATATACAGTATTCTAGGCCATGGTGCGCTCGCTCCCTCCAGTAATCTATTAAGCCTGACTGTTGCAATTCATACCAATGTGTTCAACCTGCTTTTATTATTGTTAAGCCTACGAAGTTAACGTTCTCAACTCATAACACATGTGACAATGCTAAGTTGATATCTTAGGAATCAAGCTTTAAGTGTTTCAAATGGTTGCCCACTCAACTCCTCTACCCTCGATGTTTGCATATGGGGAATCATCTTAAAGACATAGTCACGTTTAGGGTCCCACAAGCAAGGAAACGATGTGTATAGCCCATTAAAAACCAAATTGATAGAGAAAACATACCATGTATTCGAATTAACCATGCTCAATGCCTCAAGTGAAGGGTTGAAGTTCTATCCAAAAAAATTAAAATTGCACACATTTCACATGTAGAGGTACAACACCCCCCCCCCCCCCCCCAAACTTGGACAGAAATATCGAAAACATAGATAATTATGACTACAATGGATCTAGTACCCCCCCCAAACTTAACATGCGACATTGTCCCCAATGTTCGAAAAAAAAGAAGGGTAAAGTACACGTCACCATAGGGTTTGCTGAAAAGCACCCGAGTCCACTAAGGCAAGTGAGTCCAAGGGGGCAATGCACGTGACACCCCTACACATTGAAACATATGCTAGCCATACGAATCATCAAGCATTGGATAGAAACACGATGAAAATACAACGAACAACAGAAACTAGAAGATGCATATATAAGAACTAGAAAGGGAACAAAAGAGGATCCAACCTAAACATTATCCAACAAAACAAAACAAAGATAAACAAAAACGACAAAGCGACACAGGAAATGGAAAATACAAGCCAGACTATCCTCGGTGCAAAACGTCAATATATCCTCATCCGCTCCGCCCTCGAAATCAGCCAAATCAACCATCAGGCTACCCTCGTCATCATGACAACATCATCACGCCCATAGGAACTATGGCACCCGACTCATGCACATCCTCGGGCTGCGAGGAGTGGGATGCGAAGGTGGAGGAGTAGAATAGTCAACGGGCCCCGACCGACAAATGCATCCTGCTCGATGAGAAGCTGACAGAACTAATGCACACGTGTCGGTCATCACATCCTCAATCATCCCGCAACTCATCCCTCAACTCATTCTTCAACTGTCTAATGGCGGCAGCATCCCATCGGTGGGACTGTCCAGGACCTTAGGTCGGGGCCGACGACGGGCGAGGGCCTCTTGGAAGGGCCTGTGGTGGGGTAGCTTGTGGGTCATCAGCGACTACAGCTAAAGAAGAGCCAGGAGCTCCGTACGCTCCATAGGAAGTGTTGAACCTTGGCCGCCTTGCACAAACAGGTGATCAGTGACGGGAGAATGATAGGTCTCTTCCTGGTGGACCCACACCCTTTTGCTGAGCCATCTCCTTGTCAATCAATGGCCCCAATTCGTTCTTCAATTTCCGAAATGACTGTCAAGACTTGTGAATCACCCGGTGGAAGTCCACAGCTTTCTTGGACATGATGGCATAGATGAGATGCCCTTTCCCTTTGGCCTCAGACCGGTTGGTACTCGATTAATTGAATCTGATGAATCTAGCCAAAATGCGCCTCGGGAAGTAGGGTCCTACGGGGGATATGCGCTTCACACCAGGTACCCACTCCCAACCCTCTCGGCAATAACCCGCAAGATATCAACAGCTAACGTGGAGGTGCCCTGCATTATATAGAGTCGTGAACTCGCATGTCGGACAGTGGGGGTACCTATACATTCCCTTATCTTGTTCAAATCATAGGTAACCTCTGTGCCCCTACCAAAGGGAAGGCCCTGTCCATACCCAGTCTCAATCTCACCATACACCCCAAAGCTGAAGAATTCGAGGACCCAAGCAAGATGGATGGGCTCTGGCTTTCGACAGAAGAATTGTAGGTGAGGAACTGTATCAATTCGTGCACCGAGGGCTGTCCCCGGAAGGTCAAATAATGCGCCTTGATTAGGGTGCAGGGGTCTAGGCTTTGGCATAAAATCTGTACTTTAGGTCCTGAAAACGGGCCAACGGGGTCTCGGGCTCGTTAGAGGAACCCTCACCCACTTTCCTCTTGCCCTTGGGACTGTTTAGCGGTGTTTTTTCGGCATTTTCAAATGACAAGGGGTAAATTGAATCTCAATTTCTCAAATGTCTCGAATCTCAAATTCTCAAATCTACCCGAATTCAACCACCCAACACAACAATCCTCAATGCCCAACCACACACCACAATTAGATAGCAACCCATAATCCAACAACAATATCCACACTATCCACAATCAACAACAATAAACCACAAATTTCACACAAAATAATAGGCACCAATTTGCACAATCAGAGCCCCAAATCCTCAAAACGATAATGGCTTCAGAAAAATCCACCCACTCTTCGGCTAATAATCGGAAATGTAAGAAGAATAAAGCCAAAAACTCACCTTCTCCCCAAAATTTGTGCACCGATTCAGATGTGTACAATGAGCCACTGCGCGGCGAGGACTGTCGGCGGAGATTGGCGCTGGAAGACGGTGGAAATGGCCGGAATCAGTTGAGAGAATCGCCGAAAATCGCGTGTGGAGAGGAGTTGATAGGAGTTGTGAGGGATTTTGACCGTTTTGACCGAGAATAGAATTAAATTCAGTAAACGGCGCCTAGGTGCGCGTATTGGGGTGCCTAAGCGCCTGAGTGCGGACCTTAAAGTGGCATTTGAGTTCCTTCGGCGCCTAGGCGCCGAATGTGTGGTGCTGGGGCGCGAGGGAATGCGCGCCGGGGCGCGCCTTTGGTGGCGCTCAGGCGCCATGATGCGAAGCGAGGTGTGCACTGGAGTCCTTGGGCCCCCAGGCGTGCGATAATCGGCGCCTAGGTGCGGATCACCTGTTGTGTAGGATTTCCATTTCGTATTTCAAAAGAAGAAGAAAAACACTTAAACACGAACTAACACGGACTTAAAGCGAGAAAATAAAGCAACGAACCGGGAAAAACACGAGAAAAAGAAAAAGAGACGGAAAGAAAGCTTGGGTTTCAAACGACCGAGAGATAAAGTGTCCATCCAACCCGGCATATGGTTTCAAACGTTGAGCATTGGCCAAGAAAGTCTGTCCTTTATTCGTTGTAAGCTCGACGGCAGCCGAAGGATAGACATGGGAAATCAAGAATGGGCCCGACCATCGAGACTTAAGCTTCCCGGGGAAGAGTCGGAGTCGAGAGTTGTATAGTAACACCCTTTCTCCCTTATGGAACTCCCGGGGGAGAATATGTTTGTCATGCCACATTTTGGTACGCTCTTTGTAGAGTTTTGCGTTCTCATATGCGAGGTGACGCCATTCTTCGAGCTCGTTGAGTTGTAGCAAACGTTGTGTACCTACACGTTGAGAGTTAAAGTTTAGAAACTTAATGGGTAAGTGACATGTTTGGCCAAAAACAAGACAATACGGGGACATGCCAATTGGGGTTTTATAGGCGGTCCGATAAGCCCAAAGAGCATCATCCAACTTAAGGGACCAATCCTTTCTTGATGCATTGACCGTTTTTTCTAAGATACGCTTAATCTCCCTATTAGAAACCTCCACTTGGCCACTAGTTTGCGGGTGATATGGGGTCGAAATTTTATGCCTCACCCCGTACTTGGTCAATAAAAGCTCAAATTGTTTGTTGTAGAAGTGGGTGCCCCCGTCAATAATGATGGCTCGGGGAGTTCCAAATCAAGTAAAAATATGCTTCTTTAGAAAATGAGTGACGACCTGAGCATCATTAGTGGGTGAGGCCACGGCTTCCACCCATTTGGAGACATAGTCTACCGCAACAAGGATGTATTTGTTTGAACAAGAACTGGGGAAAGGGCCCATAAAGTCCACACCCCATACATCGAACAACTCACACTCTAACATGCTATTTAAAGGTGTTTCATGACGTTTAGAGATGTTCCCCATTCGTTGACAGCGATCACATGATTTGACATAATGATATGCATCTTTAATAAGAGTAGGCCAGAAGAAACCTGATTGGAGGATCTTAGCTACCGTTTTGGAGGGCCCAAAGTGGCCACCCACCGCCATATCATGACAATGAGA
The DNA here is from genome assembly GCA_019426215.1 of Buddleja alternifolia. Lineage (NCBI taxonomy): Eukaryota > Viridiplantae > Streptophyta > Magnoliopsida > Lamiales > Scrophulariaceae > Buddleja > Buddleja alternifolia. Next base: position 16,367,690 of record CM033407.1, on the reverse strand, counting down.
ATGAATAGCATGCACTTCCGTTTTGGGTATGCAACGTCGAATTAAGCCATCTGCACAAACTTTGAATAGAAAGGGTTCGTCCCAAAGATATTGCTTCACATCAAATAGAAATTTCTTCTTTTGATGAAAAGTGATATCCGGGGGAAGGAGGCCCGTAACAATGTAATTGGCAAAGTTAGCATACCAAGGTGAAATATTGTCAGAAATAGCAAGGAGGTGTTCATCCGGGAATTCCTCACGAATGGGTATCTCATCTAACGAATCATTCACTAGCTCTAATCGTGAGAGGTGGTCGGCTACTACATTTTCGGTGCCTTTCTTATCTTTTATCTCTAAATCAAATTCTTGTAGTAACAAAATCCACCTAAGGAGCCTCGGTTTAGCATCTTTCTTGGCAAGCAAATATTTTAAAGCCGAATAACTTTGTTTAGCACGAGGTAAGAGTGGAATTTGTCGAATGCAAAGACTATGGCTAGTAACTCCTTTTCCGTGGTGGCATAATTCAATTGTGCATCGTTAAGAGTTTTATTAGCATAGTAAATGGTTCGAAATACCTTCTCCTTTCTTTGGCCAAGGACCGCTCCAACTGTGGTGTCACTCGCATCACACATCAACTCGAATGGTAAGTTCCAATCGGGGGGTGACATGATAGGGGCGGAAACTAAGCGTTCCTTCAAATCGAGAAAGGCCTGCATACAAGAAGAATTGAAATCAAACAGGGCATCCTTGACAAGCAAATTAGATAACGGTTTCGCAATTTTAGAGAAGTTCAAGATAAATGACCTATAGAACCCGGCATGCCCGAGGAAACTCCTAACGGCTTTGACCAAAGTGGGAGGGGGGAGTTTTTCTATGACCTCAATCTTGGCTTGGTCCACTTCGATCCCTTTTTAAGAGATCTTGTGACCAAGCACAATTCCCTCCCGGACCATTAAATGACATTTTTCCCAATTCAAAACAAGGTTGGTTTCCTCACAACGTTTTAACACATTATTCAAATGAGCAAGACATGTATCAAACGTTGTTCCGAACACAGAAAAGTCGTCTATAAAAATTTCAAGGAAATCTTCAACCATATCATGAAAAATCGCCATCATGCATTTTTGAAAGGTGGCCGGGGCATTACACAAGCCAAATGGCATCCTTCTATAAGCAAATGTGCCATATGGACAAGTGAAAGTGATTTTCTCTTGGTCCTCGGGATCAATGGAAATTTGATTATAGCCGGAGTAACCATCAAGAAAACAATAGAAATCATGCCCGGCTAACCTTTCAAGCATTTAGTCAATAAAAGGGAGGGGAAAATGATCCTTACGGGTGGCATCATTCAATTTACGGTAGTCTATGCACACACGCCACCCGCTAAGCATACGAGTTGGGATTAATTCATTATTCGCATTCTCAATTACCGTTATCCCCCCTTTCTTAGGCACCACTTGGGTAGGGCTCACCCACGCACTATCAGAAATAGGATAGATTATACCTGAATCGAGCAGTTTTATCACTTCCTTCTTTACTACCTCTTGTATTTTTGGGTTCGACCTCCGTTGTGGTTGGTGTGTAGGCTTAGCGGAGTCCTCCATAAGTATTTTGTGCATACATATCGCTGGACTAATGCCTTTCATGTCCGCAATTTTCCACCCGAAAGCTCGTTTGTGAGACCTCAACACTGTCATTAGTTGCTCTTCTTGTGGTCCTGAACGAGACGAAGAAATGATCAATGGTAGTGTCTCATCAACGTTTAATTACACATATTTAAGGTGGGAGGGGAGGGGTTTGAGTTCGAGAGAAGAGGGTTCTTCAATAGATGGGCGAGTGACGCCCGACAATGATCTATCAACTTTGATGAAGCCTCTCGAATGATAGGAAGATTTGCATTCCAAGCTTAGAACGCTTTCCACTTGATCATCACTCTCCGAGTCCACTTGTATGGATGTCATAAGATCCCGTTCGAATGAATTTTCAATCGTATTGCCCTGCAAATACTCAACAATCAACGGGTCAAACGTATCAATTCGATAACATGAGTCATGATCAATAGGGTGTTTAAGGACTTTGTAAACATCAAAGGTAACCTTGTCATCGCCCACATTCAAAGTTAGCTTAACATTAGCAATGTCAATCACCGCCTTACCCGTGGCTAGGAACGGTCTCCCTAGGATTAATGGTACCTCCACATCTTCCTCTATATCGAGTACTACAAAATCCACCAGGAAATAAAACTTGTCGACTTGGACAATAACATCTTCGATTATCCCCTTAGGCCTCTTGATTGATCGATCGGCGAGTTGAAGGCTCATTGAGGTCGGTTTGGGATTACCAAGGCCTAACTTCTTAAATAGCGAATACGGGAGAAGATTGATGCTAGCTCCCGAGTCACATAACACTTTCTCGAACGACAAAGACCCAATCGTGCACGGGATTGTGAGGCTCCCGGGATCTTTGAGTTTAGTTGGCAATTTATTGAGCAATACGGCGGAACATTCCTCAGTGAGACACACCGTCTCATTTTCCTCCCACTTCTGTTTGTTGGAGAGTATGTCTTTGAAGAACTTCACATAATTCAGCATTTGGAGAATGGCATGAATAAACGGGATGTTAATCCTCACCTCACGAAGGATTGCTAAAATTCGAAGAAAGCTCGGATCCATCTCCTTCTTCTTCTTCTTGTGTGCATTTG